>CM055640.1:30340783-30960464 GCA_029378325.1 Elaeagnus macrophylla | reverse complement strand
AAAAGTGTGCAGATTTGGTTAACCGATCCACAATTACCCATATCCAGTCATGGCCACGTTGGGTACAAGGAAGACCGTAAAGAAAATCCATTGTTATGTGTTCCCATTTCCATTCAAGAATAGGAAGTGGCTGAAGAGGTCGAGTGGGTTTCTGGAGCTCAGATTTCACTTGCTGGCAAATTAAACACCTTGCTACAAATTCTGCAATTTCTGGTTTCATTCCATGCCACCAATAATTTTCCTTTAGAGTTTGGTACATTTTAGTACTACCTGGATACATAGCATAAGTTGAACTATGTGCTTCCTCTAATATTTCTCTCTTAAGGTGATGCGAACCGCTCGCCACGACTCATATGACCTCCAAATCACGCGGCTTGGCAACCACAAGAAATACGGACGGAAACCCGACACCAATCTTAGCACGCAGATTCTACGAAGAACGCTCGACTATGGTAGCAAGGAACTCACCTCCATCCTTGGATATACGCACCACGAGCCGAGATGAGGTGAAACGCCACAAAGGGTTGCTAGTTCCTTTGATAAGTTTCTTGATAGAACAAGAGAAGCACTTGTGCTCTCTCAATTTGAAATCACTTCAAATTCTATTTCATTGATGAAAATTCATATATTGGTTAATTGATTACAATGGCAGCTGCCTTACATATATATAGATACAATAAAAACCTAAAAATGGTCTCAAGAAATCCTAGCCATTGATTTGGATCCAATGGTCCAAAAATTACAACATTTTGAATCCTCACCGCGGTGGGGAATTATTCATGCCGCGGCGCTTCCCGTTCTGTTTTCCACCCGCGAAGCCTCGCCGCGGCGCACAAAAGTTCATGCCGCGGCGCGCACATTCAGGATCTGCGCGCAGGTCTGGCTGTCAGGCGCGCTTGTCCGTGTCAGCGCGCAGGTCTGGCATGTCAGCGTGCGCACGTCTCGCTCAGTCTTCGTCATGCCGCGGCGCATGGAATTTCATGCCGCGGCGCGCACGTCTCCTTCAATCCAAAACAGAACGCCCTGTGCCGCGGCGCACAAAATCCATGCTGCGGCGCGCTTGTGTGACAATTCTTCCCTTCAATGCAGAACCTTCCTCGCCGCGGCGCACAAAATCTATATCGCGGTGCAGCTCCAATTTTTGGAATTGCCACTTGCACTCTTCTCCTTCTCTTCCATGGTGCTTGCATGCTTGTTTTTGATCTTGCATGCCAATTTGCACCCTCTTGGGGCCCTTCTCAAGGCCCGGCTCTCGGCGCGTGTCGGGCCGACTTCGGGAGGGGGTCCAGTTCGTATCATTCCCTCCTTCTTCGAAAGAATTCGACCTCGAATTCGGACCTTTGTCATAGGGCAAGTTTTGCAGGCCATCTTGGTTTTGTTTTTCATCATAAGATCCCTGCAAGAAAGAAAAGTTAGAATATAAACATTGTTGGGTCCTTTTTCTTTCCTCCTTCCCCCTTGAGTGCCCCTCCTTCTCCTTGGGCTCTCCTTCCAACCTCTTCCCCTTTTTCTCCTCCACTTCCCTTAACAGCTTGTTGGACACTTGTTGTGGAGTCAAAGGCAAAAGAGTAAACTTCCTCCCTTCCCTCTCGAGGGAATACTCGTTCTTGTATCCGTCATAGGTGACCTTCCTATCGTATTGCCATGGCCGCCCTAGCAATATATGCCCAGCTTGCATGGGTAATACGTCACAAATCACCTCATCCTTATATCGACCAATGGAAAAGGTTACAAGTACTTGCTCTTCAACCTTTGCTTTTCCATTGTCATTTAGCCACTGTAGCTTGTACGGTTGGGGATGCTTGTTCGTAGTCAACCCTAGCTTCTCAACTAAAGTTGTGCTCGCAATGTTGGTGCAACTCCCACTATCAATTATCAACTGGCACACCTTATCACTCACATGGCATCTCGTCTGAAAAGTATGAACTCTTTGGGATCCCATGTCAACTTCTCGGTAATGATCCAATGGTGCCCGCCGTACTACAAGCAACTCTCCCGTGACTGGATACACTTCCTCGTCATTAGCCTCATCTAATGACGGCTTCTCCCCTTCATCACTGTCATCATCGGTCGCCACTTCCCCGTTGGCTTGCACGATCATTGTCCTTTTGTTCGGACATTGATGAGCGTAGTGACCTGTTCCAAGGCAACGGTAACAATTTATGTCACGACTCCGATGGACGGTTCCTCCTTCCTCCTTTCCCTTATCTCTCCTCATCTCCCTTTCCTTGCCCTTGTTCTCAAAATTGGGCTTGGAGCTACCTTCCCCTTCCTTCCTTCCACTCGGCTTCCAAGGCAAAATTGGGTTCGGTGTCGGTGTCGGAAAAGTGGTGTCCTGATTGTTCTCTACGGGTATGGTATGGCTATTCCTCCTCTTCAATTGCCTTTCTACCTTAATGGCCATTTGCACCATATCCTCCAACTCGACATAGTGGTGCAACTCCACAATGTTGGCAATGCTAGAATTCAACCCGCTCAAGAACCGAGCCATAGTGGCCTCCCTATCTTCCTCCACACTTGCTCTCACCATAGTCATCTCCATCTCCTTGAAATACTTATCAACAAACCGATGACCTTGATTAAGCCTTTGTAGTTTCTGATAGAGTTCCCGATAATAGTGGCTTGGGACAAACCGCTTCCTCATTATGGCCTTCATCTCACCCCAATTATCAATGGGCCTCTCTCCATTCCTCCTCCTTGAGACACCAATTGGTCCCACCAATTTAAGGCGTAATCGCTAAACTCGACTACCGCCAATTTTACTTTCTTCTCCTCGGAATATTGGTGACAATCAAAAACATGTTCAACCCGCTTCTCCCACTCCAAGTACAATTCCGGATCATTCTTCCCTTGGAATGTAGGCATCTTTATTTTGATGTTGTCCAAATTCCGGTCAACCCCATCAAAGGGCCGAGGTGGGGGTCTCCATAAACCTTCCCGACCATTCCTTCTCCCTCTATAGTCATTCCTCCCTCCATAGGGCTTCCTCCCTTCTCCATTATTAAATTCTTCATCCCAACTCTCCTCATCCACTAAGGGCCTCCTATTTGGTCTCCTAACTTCCGGAGCCCCTTCGGGTGCTCTCCGTTGTAAGTTGGCAACCGCCGCTTCTTGCCGTTCTACCCACTCATCAAGGTTTACCATGACGGCACTCAACCGTTCCATGGATTGTTGCATTGCACGCAACAAAAATGCGGTATCCGGACGCTCTTCGGAATTGGCCCTGTCAGACATGGTTCCACAACTTTTCGCACACAGAGAATTAGTTAAACAATTTAAGAGCAGAAAAATTCACTTTGTTACCTCACGTGTTTAATCGCTCGGATTGATTGCTCAAACACTTCCCGTTCTATAGCAAGTCAACTTCCGAAACTTTCAACCCGAGGTAGAATTCCACCCTCACCCACTAGTGGCGTAGTATCCAATTCAAGGCGAGCAAGGACTAACTCAAAGTGTTTGGAGTTCTAACTCTATGAAAAAAAAAGGAATATTTGATTCAAATAAAATTTAGACTCGAGAGGATTCAAAGAACGACTTTGTAAAAATTTCCCGGAAAAGAAATTTTCACTACTCTTTTTTTTTTTTTTTTATAAAAACTGTTTGGAAAGTAAAACACGAACAAAACACGAGATACAAACAAAAAAACGAGAGCACGGTAAAATTACCAAAATGCCCTTACACGAAAACAGTACGAGAACACGGTAAAATTACCAAAATACCCTTTTCGTTACGAACAGATTTTTTTAGAAAAATTTCCAACACGAAAACCTTTCCAAAACACAACAGAAATTCAGATAACACAATAACACAATCTGAAATTTCAACAACAACAGAATAATTCCAGAAAATCAGAAACACAAAAATAAAATTCTGAAATTTTCAACACAGCAGAAATTTCCAGAAATCAGTAACACAAAACACAATTCTGAAAATTTTCAGGAAATCAAAACAACAATTTCAATCTGAAATTTTCAGAAAATCAGAATCAACAAAACAGGAAACAACAACACAAATCAGAATTGATTTCAGAAACACATTACAATCAGAATTTTTGCAAGAACAAGATGAAAAATTCTGGAAAATGAAGAACAATACAGAATTTGGAAAAAATACACAGATTTTGATTTTGTGAACGAAAATGACAACACAAAACAGAAACGATTCCAGGAACACATACACAAACAGAATTTTGCAAGAACAACAAGAAAAATTCTGGAAAATGAAGAACAACACAGAATTTGCAAAGTGCACAGATTTTTTTTTTTTTTGTATAATGAAAAAGACAATAAAAGATAGGAGTCTAGAATTACAACCTAGAGCTCTGATACCAAATGATGTGAACCGCTCGCCACGACTCCTATGACCTCCAAATCACGCGGCTTGGCAACCACAAGAAATACGGACGGAAACCCGACACCAATCTTAGCACGCAGATTCTACGAAGAACGCTCGACTATGGTAGCAAGGAACTCACCTCCACCCTTAGATATACGCACCACGAGCCGAGATGAGGCGAAACGCCACAAAGGGTTGCTAGTTCCTTTGATAAGTTTCTTGATAGAACAAGAGAAGCACTTGTGCTCTCTCAATTTGAAATCACTTCAAATTCTATTTCATTGATGAAAATTCATATATTGGTTAATTGATTACAATGGCAGCTGCCTTACATATATATAGATACAATAAAAACCTAAAAATGGTCTCAAGAAATCCTAGCCATTGATTTGGATCCAATGGTCCAAAAATTACAACATTTTGAATCCTCGCCGCGGCGGGGAATTATTCATGCCGCAGCGCTTCCCGTTCTGTTTGCCACCCGCGAAGCCTCGCCGTGGTGCACAAAAGTTCATGCCGCGGCGCGCACATTCAGGATCTGCGCGCAGGTCTGGCTGTCAGGCGCGCTTGTCCGTGTCAACGCGCAGGTCTTGCATGTCAGCGAGCGCACGTCTCGCTCAGTCTTCGTCATGCCGCGGCGCATGGAATTTCATGCCGCGGCGCGCATGCACCTTCGATCCAAAACAGAAACCTCCTCGCTGCGGCGTCACTTTCTTGTGCCGCGGCGCACACGTCTCCTTCAATCCAAAACAGAACGCCCTGTGCTGCGGCGCACCAAATCCATGCCGCGGCGCGCTTGTGTGACAATTCTTCCCTTCAATGCAGAACCTTCCTCGCCGCGGCGCACAAAATCTATGCCGCGGCGCAGCTCTAATTTTTGGAATTGCCACTTGCACTCTTCTCCTTCTCTTCCATGGTGCTTGCATGCTTGTTTTTGATCTTGCATGCCAATTTGCACCCTCTTGGGGCCCTTCTCAAGGCCCGGCTCTCGGCGCGTGTTGGGCCGACTTCGGGAGGGGGTCCAGTTCGTATCATAAGGCTTTCAATATTTGGTACACATAACCGATTATCGAAAGTCATAGTTCCATCTTCTAGAATTGAAAAATCTGTTTGATGTCCACTTTCTATTTCGCCCTTCAATTTTGACAGAAAGGAGTCTTGTGGTTGAGATTCACGAATTCTATCAATCAAAATAGGTCTCACTCTAAAACTTGCAAGTAGAATTCCTGAATGATCTGCTGATAGTTCCACATTCAATTTCCTTAATTCTACAAGTAGTGAATGATGGACTGCTTGTAGGCTTGCTAATGAACTTGTTGCTTTCCTACTAAGAGCATCTGCTACTACATTTGCTTTTCCTGGGTGATAGTCAATAACACAATCATAATCCTTGATTAACTCCAACCATCATCTTTGTCTCAAGTTAAGCTCCTTTTGAGTCAATAAGTACTTCAAACTCTTGTGATCTGTGAATATTTGACATTTTTCACCATATAGATAATGTCTCCATATTTTTAAGGCAAAAACCACTGCTGCTAATTCCAAATCATGGGTTGGATAATTCAATTCATGCCTTTTGAGTTGTCTAGAAGCATAGGCAATCACCCTACCATCTTGCATTAGCACACAACCTAATCCTTGATGAGAAGCATCACTATATACCACAAATCCCCCACCACTAGAAGGAAGTGTAAGCACTGGTGTAGTAGTCAATTGCCTTTTAAGCTCTTGAAAACTTTATTCACATTCACTTGACCAATCAAACTTAGCATTTTTTTGAGTAAGACGGGTCAAAGGTAAAGCAACTTTGGAAAAATTCTCAACAAAACGACGGTAGTATCCAGCTAACCCAAGAAAACTTCGTATTTCTGTTACATTTTTAGGTCTTTCCCAATTCACCGCTGCTTCCACCTTTTGTGGATCAACGTAGATGCCTTCAGCCGAAGTAACATGTCCAAGAAAAACCACCCTATCTAACCAAAATTGGCACTTACTAAATTTTGCATATAATTCCAAGACAATGCGGAGGTGTTGTTCATGTTCCTTCTCACTTTGAGAGTACACCAAAATGTCATCAATAAAAACAATAACAAATCTATCCAAGAAAGGTTGGAACACTCGATTCATTAAATCCATGAATGCTGCTGGGGCATTAGTAAGTCCAAATGGCATAACCAGAAACTCATAATGCCCATAACAAGTTCTAAATGCAGCCTTTGGCACATCTGAATCCTTGATACGAAGTGTGTGAGTGTGTTTTCTCTTTATTAATAAAAAGAATGGGACTTTAGAGTTTTTTTTTTTTTTTTTTAATGATGCTAAAGAAACAACTCAATATTCTTTATCTTTCTTTATTTTCATACTAATTGAAACTTAAGTTTCTAGAAAGTGATAAATTTCATATAATATGAAATACGGCAATATTGCATTTTTGTGCTTGAAATTCTTTGTCATTCCCTCATTACCTGATGTATATTAATCATTTTTTTAATTATATAATTACTGGTTGTTATCTAATTTAAAATTAATCTGTTGGCCTGGAGTAACATTTTGTTATCTCATATTATTATTGTTTGCTGTTCATTCAATTATGTATTTCTCTCGTATTTATTTTGTCCATATATTTTATAATGATTGCTAAATTATAGAAAAGTTTAGTGAAAATCTTGTGTTTTGTTTTTGTGTTTGGGTGTCCAATGTATATAAAGATGGATTCCACGTATATATTATTTTACTGTTTGAGAGATTTAAGAAGAAATTAAACATATTGCAGTACAACAATCTCAGATATATAGACACATCTATGCAATATGATACATTAATAAAGGAAGGCTAGTTTGCTAGATCACATGCGTCTACCTACTATATTTTCAACAATTTTGGGTTCTAGATTGAGGTGTCAAATGAGTTGATTAGTCTAAGTTTGCTTAAGTTCATTTTAATTTAGGTGAGTTGCAGAACTAATTCAAATTTTATGTGAACAGAGGAAAACTTAAATTATTTTTAAATGATTTGGATTTAGGCCTTTTGGACAAAAATAATTATCTTTTAAGTGCGTTAATCTATAGAAAAGATTATAGTAATATTTCACTCATTAAATTGTAATTGTTGTTGTGGAAAAATTTTCAAAAGAAGAAAAGTGGTGATTCCATATTTATTCAATAATGTAGTTGATTTTTATTAAATGTCTTGGAAGTGAAACCTTCTAATGATGGACATATGTCTCTTTCACGCATTGTAGCAGGGGTTAGAATTATTCTCCTCCCATGACTTTGAAACCTCTAATTATTGCTATTTTAGAAGTCATTGCTAAGGGTTTATTTTCTTCACCAAAAAATGTTAGGCTTTGTTGAAAATTAAACTTTTCTTGGGAGAGGAGGACCAAAGGGTTACGATTCTCAACACGTTTCTTTGACAAATCTAAATAGAACAAAGGTATATAATTTTGAATGAGCGATGAGCATTTTTTTTTTTTTTTGGTTGATAGAAATAATTGTTAGTGAAATACATGATAGTATTATTAGAGAAAAATAATGTATCTACAAATATAACATTCTTTTTATTGTGAAATTACATATAAAAAACTCAATATAAAATACACAAAAATATTAGTACGAGAATGATTCGTTTAACTTTTAAATATATATTCTAAAAAATAAGGAAAAATTATACATAATGTTTTAATGAAAATACCAAAATACTGTTCGATTATTTTCTAAAAAAGAAAACAATACTTTAATTAAGGGACTAAATGTAAATAAGATTTAATCTGAGAAATTTGATACCTATATTTTCATAGTTCAATTGGCAAAGTTACGACATCCTCGAAAAAGTCAAAAATATTTGATTCCCAACTTCTGCACTCCACGATACTCAAAAATAAATTCTTGTCTTTTGAACTAAAAATAATTTACAAAGTTACATCTAATAAAAAATTTATATATTAATTTATGATTGATTAAGTTATATCATTAATCCATAAATTTTATCTAAACATATATTTAAGCCTTCAAATTTTTAAATTCTATAATTTAATTCTTAAGCTTTTAAAATTTTACACATAGATTCCTAAATTTTTAAATCCTACAATTTAATCCTCAAACTTTTAAAAATTCACACTTAGGTCCTAAAATTTTGATTAAAAAATATGAATTTTAGTACCCAATATAGAACATATTTGTGAATTTTTAAAAGTTTGAGAAGTAAATTGTATAATTTAACAGTTTAGGGACATATATATAAAAATTTAAGAATTTGGAGATTAAATTATAAAATTTAAAAATTTAAGAATTTAAATATAAATTTTGTTAAAGTTTAATAACCAACGTATCAATTAAGCCTTTAAATAATAAAAAAAAAAAAACTCACAATATCTCATTCAATTATTCCTGCATCTAATTGTGCTGTGTAATTCAATAAATTTTAATTAATAGGGGTGTATTCACTAAAGTATTATTCTTTTAGGCCCTATAGAATTATTTTAACTTTTTATTTTCAAAAATATTTTTTTAGTATAATTTAATTTAACAATAACACATATGATACCTTCTAATTATTTTTTTAATAATTAATTTAATAATTATTTTATCATCTTACATTATCAATTTTACAGCAAAAATTATATATATATATATATTAAAAATTTAAGGACTAAATTATAGAATTTAAAATTTTAAAAATTTAAATATAAATTTAATTAAAATTTATGAACTAATAGAGCAATTAAGCCTTTAAATATAAAAAAGCTCACAATATCTTATTCAAGTATTCAATACATGAATCTAATTGTGCTGTGTAATTCAATAAACTTTAATTAATAGGTGTGTATTCACTTAAGTTGTATTTTTTTGGGCCCTATAGAATTATTTTAACGTTTTAATTTCAAAAATATTTTTTTAGTATAATTTAATTTAACAATAATACATATGAATATTTTAATTATTTTTTTAATAATTAATTTAATAAATATTTTATCATCTTACATTATCAATTTTACATCAAAAATTATATATATACATATATATATATTAAAGATATATTAAAAAAAAATTTGAGGTCTGAATTTTAACAGAAACAAAAATCTAATAATTACTTCTCTTTTGATAAGAAAAAATTCATATTTACATGTTCAACCAATCTAAATCATAAAAGAAAGAGTTGACTGACTTCCTTCACAAGACTAAGGTATGGCTCAAGTCAAGTTTTATCTAAAGACTTTCGTAGCCTACAACCTTTTAAGATTTAATTGATGACTAAAGTTAAAAAATATAAATTTTCGTTATCAATTAGAAAATATAATTTTAAAATCAAGTTATACATCACTTAGTAAAAAAAATAAAGTTATACACCATTATTTAATTTAAATTATTAAAATTATAATAAACAAAATAAGGAATTTGGTTTATAATTAATAATTTATGATTAAATAATTGATTTTTTTGATTTATAATTCTTTTATAAAATAATCACTAAAATAATTGATAATAATTTATATTTAATAATTTTTAAGAAAAACAAGTCAAATATCCCTTACAAGTTTTTGTAACAACTTCTGTTTTCAATTTTTTTTTTTCAAATTTTTTTAAGCTATCTTATTATATAATATTATATTAGTGACACGCCTATGCGGGAAAAATTCATTGATACCTCTGAGTTTTTGCATTTCTTCATAAATATCTTTAATGTTTTGAAAATGATCTTAAAATACCCTCAACTTTTTTTATATCTTCACAAATACCCCTCCTTTGTAACATACGTTAGTAATCTGTTACCTGCACAGTATTCATATGTAAATTAATAATTAAACTAATTTAAATAAAAATAAAAATATTTTATTTCTTCATCCCCATCTTCCTCACACTTTCTCTCTAGGCTATAGAAAAGAAGTCATGTTCTAGTTTGAGAAATTCCTTTTGTTTTAATCCAAATATGAAATTACCAACTAGAAATCAAACGCCACTCAAGAAAAATTAAATGCCAAAGGAATTTGTATTCCATTCTTGATGTTTTTTATTTTTTTTATACCAATAAAGATTTAAATACCCTCCCATGACATATTGTTCATTCACTTCCCATAATTGAGCCAAATTCGAAAGCTAAATAGAGGGTCAATAAGTTAGTATCCCATGATCCAGATTAGTCAAATATCCAAATCTCGTTACCTCTTTCTTCTCTCATGTTATCTAACTCTCTAACCCACAAATACAAAAAAAAAAAAAGTTGGCTAAAATCTTTAAAACCCACAACCCAAAAACTACTTCACTAATGAATAAATAATATTTTGGGCCTGGAAATTATCAATTGAGATTTCTTTTTCTCAAGTTTTCTGAAAGTATATATCGCTTTGCAAATGAAATAGATTATTCAAAGGAGCACAAATAGTAAGGAGATCAAATAATTTTTGAATTTGATATGAATTTGAAAGTGATAAGCTGGTGTTCCTTTGTGGCCCTGCTTTAGCTTCTCTATAAACTTCAAAAGTTCTTAAGCTACTTTGTATCCCAACATTCAAAGCACATGGATTTGTCAAAGAACCAAAGGGAACTGAGTTTGTGCAAGAAGGTGAAGTCGAGTTCTCAACTAGGAGTTGTGTCAAACATTAGGTGAACTTCAAAGAATCTTCTACAAGAGAGGGTAGGTGAATCCCAATTAAAAATGAAGAAACAGGGTGGCAGTAGCTATGGCTATTTTGTACAAAAATAGTGTTAGTGTGAGATTTTTTGGCAAAGGACGATGGTGGCGGCGAGTTATACGGAGCGAGGATTGGAGAGGGTTGTTTAGGGTGTAATTAGATTAAACTATTAATTAATAAGAAATTAATTTTGGAATATTTATTTTTGACATCATTTTAATTTATTAAATAATTACAATTCTACCCTTAAAATTGACTTTTCATTTAACTCCATTGAGTGTTGAGGGTAGCATTGATATTTTGTAAATGTTGAGAATACTAGTGAAATTTCCCCCTCCTATGCTAATGTATTTTATCTGGAAAATGCACCAACACTTGCATGCCTCAAATAAGAAAAATATCATGAGATATAGAATAGTATTTTATATAACTATTATATTTTAACTTATTATTTGATTTTTTTTTTCTTTCTAAAATGAATTATTCAGGGTGTTCTTTGATAACAATTTAGATTTTTTATTTTTAATTTTTTTTAAATAATTTTTTAATTAAGTATGTTCATTAGTGATTTTTTATTTTGATTTTCATATTTTTAAGGAATCTCTACCAAAATATGAGATAAATATTCATAAATATTTAAAATAAATAGTTTTGAATCAGTTTTTTAATATATAATTTTTTTTTTATTTTCATCAAATATTTTTTTATATAGTAAATTAAGTATTATGAATTATATATATATATTAAAAAAATAATAATTAAAAACTTAAAATTTGTACATTATAGTTAAAAAATTTCTTAATTTTTTATTTTTTGTAAAAAAAATTGAAAATAGAAAGCATTGCAAAACTCTTGTAAGTGATTTTTGACTTGATTTTCTTAAAAATTACTAAGTATAAATTATTGTGATTATTTTTAGAAAAAAATTAGAAATAAAAAAATTAATTTTTTAATTATAAATTATAAATTAAAATTATTATAAACATAATTTTATTTTCTTTGTTATAATTTTAATACTTTAAATTAAATAATAATATAGAACTTGATTTTAAAATTATATTTTCTAACATCACTCATCAAATAAATTCTAGTTAGTTAGATTCTAAAAAAAAAAAAAAAAATAGTGGACCACGAAAGTGACATTAATTACTCATCATACAAATACTAGTTAGTTAGATCCTAAAAACCAGTAGACAACTAAAGTCTTTACATAAGACTTGTGATGGAGGTCAGTCAACTCTTTTTTTGTATAATTTAAATTGGTTAACACATAAATATTAATTTTTTCTTTATTAAATAAGAAGCGCTTATTAAATTTTTGTGTCCGTTAAGAATCAAACTCAAAATTCGTGAAGTATGGTGTTCCCCCATTTACTACTTGAGACAATTTATATCTCTCATTAAATAAAAGATTAATTATTCATTTAGTTTCTAATCTCTGTTCAACAATAAATTTTAATATTCAATTCTTTTTTAAGATAAAATGATCCATATTTCTTTTAAAATTTCACACTTTTAGTACAATTTTATACAAAATAGTCTATAATTTTTTAAAATTTCACACTTTTAGTCAATTTCATACAAAATGGACTAAAAATGTAAAATTTTAAAAAATTAAGAACTATTTTGTATGAAAAAATATTGAGTACCAAAGTCCCTCTCGGAAAATATCTTTAAACAAGCACAATATTAAACATTTGACTAAAAATAATTAGGGACAAATATCGGACTAGTACTTTAGTTATTGTAGTTAGAAAAATTAGATATATAAAAAATAATAGTTTAGTTCAAATAATTAATTTTTATTTTTTTTAATTTTATTTTAAAAAATTAACATGAAAATTTATTAAAACAGGTTTTTAAAATAAATTTTTTAAAAAATAAAAAATGAAAAAATAATATAAAAATTGTTCATTTGAACCAATGTGATTATCTTTTAAATTTGGTGGACTAAACAATTATAAAAAAACTACTAAAATTAAGTAATTTATTATAAAAATATAGTACACTTGCCCGATCTCCTCTCAAAAAATTAATCTTTAAACATAAAAGATGTGTAATGATATTATCACAAGTACTTATGTTATAACTACAATAAAAATATATAAAAAATTTATTTTATCTATATTATTAAATACATTTTAGTATTATTATTATTTGATAAAATTATTATTAATTTAAATTATAACAATATTATGGGTGGCAATTTGTGCTATTGTTCGAATCAAACCCGAATCGAAAAACACGAATGGAACTTGAATTGAATTAAATTTGGGTTTGTTTCGGTCTAGCTCGAATAACCTGAAAAAATTTAAGTTGGGTTAGGGCCAGCCCATTAGCCCAAAATAAAATAAAATTTTAAATAAAAAAATAAAAAAGATTATATTAAAATTAAAATAATCTTTCATTTCTTTCAGTATTTCTCTTTTATGATATATTAGTTATTTTTTTTTTCGTTTTCTTTTGAAAAATAAGCTGATAATGAATAAATAGTTATAATTTATTCATTTTGTTACAATATTATGCTACATTCTTTGATGTTAATGCATTTAACGTTTAAATCTACCTAACTCTTTAAACAAAAAAATAATATTTATATTTAATTTAAATACGTATTATGAAGTTTCTATTTTTAAATCGATTAGATATTAATTTTTGAAGCTTTCCTTTTATTTACAAAAATTTCTTAGATCGAGTAATTTTCTTTGTTGATTAGCTAATCAATATCCTACGATTAGGTATATTAAATAGCAAACAAATTATGCACAAAGAAAAATGTGTCATTCAAATCAATGACATGACTAGGTCATCAATTTGAAGTTTTGATTAAGTTTGTCAAAGTATAGTCAAGGTGGCGTTCCTAAAACCAAATTCTAATATTTTTCAGCCTAATCATGAATCTCAAATTGGTACATAAAAATTCACAATTAAATATCTAAACATACTCTTAATCAAAAGATAATTTTCATTTATCTTTAAGTAATAAAAATATCCATCATAACAATTCTAACAAAAATGACAACACAAACTAAACATTCATAATAAATTTAGCCAATCATGTTTAAATTAATATTCATAGACAAATATAATTCAACATACATCCCAAAGAAGCAAGAAGAAAAGAAAAAAAATTCTATAACAACAATAACCCTAGATCCAAATATCACAAATGGATTGGATGACGTTTCTTTCCCCAAAAGCTTGATTTTCGATCTTCAATGGCTTCTTGTCTCCTTAGAATTGATTCTCTTGCCCCTTTGAATGTAGAAAAATTCCAAAAATCTGATTAAATCTCGTAATGATTTGTAAAATTGAGTTGTACGATAAATTGAGACTTAATGGGGTATTTATCTATCTAAGGGTTACATAAAATTCGAGCTCTTAAGAAGACACGGGCGCCGTGGCACAACATTATCCTCACCGTGGCACAGAAATATTTCTAAAAATACTGTGAAACCTGAGAGGCTCTAGCCGCGGCACAATTTTTTCCTGCCACAACGCGCTTTGTATTTTGTGTCTTCACAAGTACCCCTTACATACAGGTTGTTTTGTTATTTAAAGTTTACATAATTTGACTTGTGTTGCTCTTAAATTGTAATTCGAGCGCCGTAAATGTTTCGTCTTTGCATGTTTGCATTATTCAACTCTTTTGACGCTAAAAACATATGAAATATACTAAAACATATCCGTGATTTCGAATTGATATATTTATGTAACTAATTAAATAAACGAATTATAACAAATCTAATTTGTTACAATTAAATACAATAAATTACAAATGTTAGTATTTTTTAAGTACTCATCAACTTAGCACTCAAATTTATTAATAATGCAACATATGTTAATAAAAATTTAGTAGAATTAATCATTTTTAATTTCTAAAATATATTAGATATGAAAGTATATTTATAGTTAAAAGTTTATACATTAAATTATTGTAGATATTAAATAATGTATTAAAAATAAATTAAATATAAAATTGAAGTTATAAAATTGTGAAATAATTAAGAAAATATTAATTAATAAAAAATTATATTATATTATATTATATAAATTAATATATGTATTAAATTTTGATAAAAAAATATTAAAAAATAAAAATAACCGTATAAAGAAATTGACCGACTTTGGTTACGGTAAAATAAGTCAATATTTTTTAAAAGTTGTCGGTGGTTGTAATGTACTAATTTATATATTTGTTCAAAAATATAGAAGAATTGACTGACTTTTGCTACAACATAACTAAATCAATACCTTGGAAAAGTTGTCGGTAGAGTTGTGATGTACTAGTTTATATATGTTTAGGTTAATAACACCAATTCCCATTTTATGTTATTTCTTGTTATTTTTTAGAAGTTTAGTAAAATTCATTTTCTTACGTTTTTACTTTTAAGTCACCAAGTTTTAGTTATTCTAAAGTATCCTTTAATTAAAAAAAAAAAAAGAGTAATATTAAATTAAAAAGTCAACTATTAAATAATATAATTAGTTAAAAATAAATTATTATTTATTAATTATGAATTAATATTTTTTTAATAATAAATTGTATTTATTTATTAAAATCACAAAAAAATAAATAATTTAATTACAAGACATAAATAAATTAAAGTTACTAAATGTACATGCGTCTTTTTTCATCATTTTGGTGATAATGCTTGTATTAATCGCCTATTTTAGGCCTTTTCTTTTTATTTCTTTTATTTTTAACACTTTCATGTCTTCAATTAATTTATTTAAATCCATGGTCTTCGTGATAACATCTATAAATTTAACAAATTTAAATTTACATCTAATTGAAAAATATGCTAAAATTTAGTATAAAAAAATATGACAAAAAAAATCATCATCATGATGAGAGAATAAAATAATTAAAAGTGATCCTATTTATTCCCATTTAAATTTATTATACTAAATTATTATTAAGTTACTAACATATTAATATTCACGTGTAACTAATGTATAATTTTTCCATACTTAACAACTGGGTTAACATTGACCTCCACTACCTCTCGTGAAATATCTCTTTAAACAAGCACAACATTAGTTAAACACTTGACTAAAAATAATTAGGAACAATGTCGGACTGGTACTTTAGTTATTGAAGTTAGATATATATATATATATATATATAATCTAATAATTTTCAAAAATAATAGTATAGTTCATATAAATAATTTTTAAGTTTTTAAATTTCATTTAAAAAAATTAACATGAATAATTATTAAAACAGGTTTTTAAAATAAAATTTATAAAAAATAAAAAAAAAATGGAAAAAATATAAAAATTATTCATTTGAACCAATGTGATTATCTTTTAAAACTGGTGGACTAAATAATTATAAAAAGGCAACTAAGTGATTTATTCAATAATATAGTAAATATGCTCGGTCTACTCACAAAACATTAATCTTTAAATCTATATTGTTAAATACATTTTAGTACTATAGACTGCAAGTTTGGTGTCTGATTAGCGGAGTTTACGAAGGTAGACGTTGAAGAGCTCTTTGAAAAGGAAAAACCGGCCAACTACCAATTTGGCTTTCCCTTGCGACACTCGTTGTCGTTAACTGTACTCCAATTCACGCCATCAAATGTCATTTTGTTTTAACAACAAAATAATTAATAAAAGGAATAATAGTTTCAATGATATTGCAATTTTTGATAATATATAATTTGATAATTTAATGGTTAATTTAATAAAATTTATCCATTAATTATAATGAAAATCATAAATGGTACAAAATAACATATGTTGTATTTTTAGGATAATTTTGATATTTTAAAAATTTTAATAAAAAAAATAGAAATAGAAAATTCAGCTCACTTCGTCACACCTCTGACAAATCCCCACCTGCGAGCTCGTTGCCCCTACCCCCACCCATAACCCCACACTGGTTGCACCCTCGTCCCTTCCTCCACCTCACCCACTTTTTGTTTTTAATTCAAATTTTTTAAATGGCAACATTGACTTAAGAAAAAATTATGTGCAATACACATTATCTAAATATGACTTTTTGAGCTTATTTAAAACTTTCATAAAATTAATATCTTTTTTCTTTTTCTTTTTTCATAATCAAAACATTATTATACTAAAATGTATAATTAGTAAAGTTATTGTATCATTTATGCACTATACCCATTAATAAAAAAATTAAGGGAAATTAAAAAAATAATAACACTAAAACTTATACCAATAAAAATATTGAATATAATCCAATTGAAATGGTATAAATGATTGCATTTTAAATTGAACAACATCTAATTAGACGACATTTAATATAAAATAATGAGTTGAACCTTTTTTTTTTTTGCTACAAAGAGATCAACTTCTTTTAACAGTAAAAATATATAAGTTTGATATAAAAAATGTAATTTCTATTTCTATGGTTATAAATTTTAAAAGTATTATTTTTATTTCTTTTTCTAAATTTAATATTAAAATAAAAAATTATTGGTTTTATTAATACATTTATGTTTGACATAAAAATTTATTTTTAAGTTTATATTAAGATACTATTTAAATTTTAGGGGGAAAAAAGGGAGTGATTCATCATATATGTACGTATAATGGTTATTTCAATTAAATTAGGAGATATTATTTATTATTTTTAGAGTATATTTTCTAACAATTTTATTAGTTGCTCTCTTTATCAAATATTGGGTAGGTGTATTTTTCAAAAGAATGGTTGCACTAATCTTGTAATCTTTTAGTTTGAAGTATCATATCATCACTTATTCTAAGAACATAATTTATCTAGTATTGAGTATGTGTATTTTTCAAAAAAAAAAAATGGTTGTATTAATCTTACATTCTATTAATTTGAAGTACCATATCATAACTTACTTCGACGATATAAATAATTTTTCTTAGATTAGAGCAATGTTAGAAAACTTCGTCCTTGTAAAATTTTCGACCCAAACATTGGTTTGAAATTATTAAATTTCATTATTTAATGGTACAATTTTTTGCACACCAATAATATACCTAGATACATATCATTTGGTGTAAATAAATTCATGTCATATGGTGTGATGTGAGTGGTATTAATAAGTAGAATAACTCACAGGCTAGTAAATAAGTGCTGAGTCAATAAATTAACATAATTGTTAGATAAGCCTTTAATCGGACGAACAACCAATAAATATATCCTAATTATAAAAAAAAAAAATAGCATAAAAATAATTGCGATGCTACATTAAGCTTATTGAAATGTATTAGGAATCGACATCAACTAAACATTCCTTTATATATACTCACATTTGTTCACTTTACACAACATCTTCAATCTCTCTAATCTCTCAACTCCAATATAATACATCTGATCTCACAATCTCAACTTCTCTTCCATGAGGTCATGTTTAGTTGACAATAATAAAAATGATAATAGAAATAATTTAAGTTATTTTTGTGTTTGATTTAACTGTTAATCTGAAATTGAATGTAAAGTATTCCAACAGTATTAAAAATATTCATTCCTCTTACACCCCTCAAAAATACGTTAGAATACTTTATTTTTTTAACATATTTGTATAATCATTTATTATTATTTTCTCATTTTATCATATTTAAAAAAATATATAAAAAAAATCATATTTTCTCTTTAATATTTATCATTATTTTGTTTCCACTACTCAAACAAACATAATAACAATAATATTATTTTCATTGAATTATATTTCTATCATTATTTTTATTCTTATTAAGTTTTCATTTTATGAACTAAACTTAACTTAATTTCCAAGAAGACTCATGTCTATTTCATTACCACCATTAGTAATGGAGCCTCAACGGACAACACACTGCGATTCAAGGCTGTGTTCTCGGTTCAACATCATCTTTATGTATAGTCAAGACTCAAGAGCCTGAAGTTCGCTAATTGCATCGATCCCTCATTCTTAGAGCTCTTGCTTTATTATCTCTTATGGCTAGAACCTGTAAAATATTAGAAAGTCTAATGTGAAATGAGAATCTAATAACCCGTTTGTTTTTCAATAAAGAGAAAAAATGTCGATAAAAAAGACAGGATCAAAGACTCATGATAAGTTATTGTCCCGTCATATCTAAAATTTTCTCCGTATAAACATAGACCACAATCTTTTTATTTATTTATTAAAGAATAATTACATTACTTAAAACGGAAAGTAAGAAAACTTATTATTAGACCACCAGGGGAATTATAGATAGGCTACAAATTAATTGTTTTTTGCATAGTATTTATTATAAATAAATTTAGGAGTAATTTTTTTTACTTATTTTTGTTTTTATTTATTAAATTTAATCTATTTATTATTAATCTAAAATCTAAATTATTATTTTTTTTAATAATAATTTTAAATTCATCACTTGATGTAAACATAAATAGTTAAAATTTAAAAGCAGGATCCTAATATTTGTGTCACCAAATGCAACTTTTATATACATATACATATATCCCAAATGCAACTTATATATATATATATATATATATATATATCTCAAATGCAACTTAAATGCTGATATATATTGGAATAAGCTTATCCTATGTCACAACCTATTCAGCATTCCTAAATTACTTCTCAATTTACCTATGAGCTTGAATAGAAATCGCCACTTAGAATTAGTTTATCCTATGCTACAATCAGATTCACTTAAAAAAAAAAAATCCAGATCCGAAGAACTAAATCCGCAAAGCTAAATGAAAACTAAAATGCTTCGAAAGAATCTTATGTCATGATTATAATTTTAAATTGGTTGAATAATACTATTAGTCATTTAATTGTTACAAATTCTAAACTTTAGTTACTTAACTATTTTTCTATTTTTCTTAATATTTGATCCTCTAATTTTATAGATTATATATTTTAGTCATCTAACTTTTTTTCTTAAGATTTACTCCCCAACTTTTATAAATTATATGATTTAGTCCGTTAACTATAAAGATATACAATTGAGAATTTTTGGGATATTATTAAGGTTTTGCTAGAGAATAAAAAAAATTAAATGTCAAATGATGATTAAATGTTAATTTATTTAAAAAAATGTGATTAAGACTTGATTCATTTTAATAATAAACCTTAAATTAAAGTGAACTAAATTTGTCAAAATTAAAAAATTAGGGACCAAATTTTAAGAAAAAATTAAGAGAATAAAACATATAATCTCTAAAATTATGAGCTAAATATTAAGAAAAAAAAAAGTTAAAAAATCTAAGTGTGGAATATGTAAAAAAGTCAAGCCAGTCAATTAGTTTAAAAAGAAATAAAATAAAATTAAAAAATTATAAAAAATAATATCCCCAAAATTTATAATAACAAAACTATTACTCCAATAATATTGAACGTTCAACATTAAACGGGTTTAAATTGCCACAATTTAATTTGAATGACGTTTAATTGAATGAATGTTTAAAGAAAAATCATGTAAATATTTTTTTTTTAATTTGTGAAAATCTTTGATTTGATCATAAGAGTGCTATTTTCGTTATTATAAATTTTGAGGACTATTATTTTTGCTATTTTTTCAATAAAATTTTAGTTGAAAATTAAAATTAAAAAAAAAAAAAAAAAGCGTTAAACTAAAATAACTTTCTATTGTCTTTCAGTCTCCTCATTCTCACTCCTCTCATTTATGACGTAATTATGTTATTCACGTTATTATTTATGTTGTCCAACTATTATTTGACACCACCCACTACTCCACCCTCTGTCAATTTCTATTGTCTTTTGAATGATAATTTTTACTACTATAATTTTTTTTGTATTTAGTTTTATATTTTAAAGTTTTAGTAGTATTCATATATAAGTTTTGAATAAGAATATGCTCAAAAAAAAAAAAAAATCAATTTGTTGTTATAATACATAATTAATTATTATTATTTTAAGTCACACACCTCATATAAATAGCTCTATAAATGTTTGATAATATGTAATGCTTGTTGATTGGGGTTAATAATATTAAACAAATTTTTTGATATATAAAAGAACAATTAATTAAAAACATGCGATTAACAATTTAATTTAATATAAATAAATTTATTTATATTTAATTTGTGTTTAAATTTATTTTTACTATCATAAATTAAATTAAATTAAAATTAAAATTAAAATTAAAATAATTTGAATCAAGTTAATTCAAACTGACATAGTTCTCACAAATTGCGACCCATAACCGGACGTCAAACCCATGGTATCTCTAATCTCATTAGATGAGAAAAAGACCAAACTATCATGCTCTCGAGAGCTGTTTATTTACAGGTTTATTAATAATGATAATTTACATCTAACACTCGTTCCCTCGGTAATGCCTTACATCTGAGTGTTTTTTCATTTTTACTTGGGCGAAAAGCTTTACTCTAAAAGTATTTGTTACATCCCCGATAATTTGATTATTAAATTAATTTAAAAATAATATTTATTATTTATAATAAAATGGAACAATGTAGTCTATAAATAAAAAAAAGAAATTATTCACTAAACATCTCAAAAGTCACCTGCTTGAATTTTAAAACCAAAAATCGTAGTTACTTATAATTTATTTAAATAAAAATTTAATAACAAAAGTTTAACTTCACTCTTAAGGACTAGGAAATGTATCAAATCTTTATCATGTGTTAACTGAAAAATAGTAAATTAATATTAAGGTGAGTAATACCACTCAATAAGCAAACTTCATCATACATGAAATAATAAGTATTCACAGCAACAACCATTTAACATCATGTCATACTCTAGTTATACATGATCATGAAAATGAATATATAAAGCGTGGTCATCACCCAATCAAAGCTTTATTTTTCTTAATGCAATTTATCTTTATCATTTTCTTCTTATAGAATGCCCTTACTTCACATAACAATTGTGGAGCCAACATAATATGTCACCCGTCGGTGACTCAATCCAAATAAATCACCCGTCGGTGATTGGCACGCATGAAAGATAAGTACAAGTGAGCCAAATATTGAAAGAAAATAACTGGAATTTCATAACAAATTTTCATATGCACAAATACGTCCATACCTAATGATAAGGAACCAAATGCCCCCGGATATCTAAGTAAGTTATGGACACGTCCTTCATACGGCCCAAACAAATACAATATGCTCCCATTCAAAGTCAAATCAAAACGATTGTCAAAGGCATTCTACCAAAATATTTTTCACAAAAACTTGTTTGCTTTTAAAAAAAATAAAGCCTTTTCGATATCAAAACTTTAAACTTCATATATGTATGCAAACATACACATGAAAAACATATGTTTATGCAATTGACCTTGCACACATGAACCATTAATATGAACTTTATCTGTCACAAGATATGAAGCTTAACATATAATAAATATGTACAAGCATACCACTTAATATTTTAAGTATAATTAATTTACTTACCTCAATATAGCAACTTAAGCCAATTCTAGACTAGCAAAGAAATTATTTTTATTTGCTCCTAGCCTATTTCAAAATCAAAAAATACCTTAATTATTATTGTTTATTTATTTATTTTATAGTTGTTGTTTTCAAATTATAAGTTTTAAATTACTATTATACTATTAAAGCCTATTAATATGTCTCTTTTTTTTTTTTGTTCTAATACTTAAGTATCAAATATTTACTATCCAAGGTTGTAATAACCTATAACTCATGATTAACATCTATACAAATTATTTTTTTTTTCTTTCTTTCTAATTCTTCAAAAATATGATTTCAAACTTTTTTTAAAAGCTAGTACACAAAATGCGTACACGCTGCGCTTAATATTTTTTATCAAAAACATCGAAGTTAATTTTTAAAAATTGATTTTACTATATACAATAAACATATATGGTATTACAAATAAAAAGTTTCAAATAATTGGAAATCAATTTTATAGATAAAATTGAGTTTAAATTGAACTATAATAATCTATCTTTTAAATTTTTAGCACTGAACACATTAAATTAGAAAATTAATTAAAATTTAAATATTATCCAAAAATTATGAAATTTTATCATATTAATCCTAACACATATATAATCATTTCATAAAAATCTGACTCGATTATGAAATGGTTTGTTACAAGCCAAAATTCCCTTGAAAACAAATAACTTCTCTGTTTTGAAAGTTATTTTTTACATGGTATAAAATAATTGATGTGAGTACTAGGATATGTTCAAATTTGTGTTTGTTTAGATTTTTTTAGTGTTTGGAGTTCATAATATATAAATGGGTCGCTAATCTTCTATGCATCAGTTTCCTATCTGCTTGTATCCTCTCTATATTAAAATAATGTATTATAAATATGTTGTGTTTAGTTTTTGTTGAACCTTTTTATTAATTTATCTTGGAAACTTATAAACCTTATAAATTATAAGGATTCAGTTCCTACACTTGTTTATGCTTTGTCGTAATTTTGTTTTATAATTTCTCTTTGTGTTTTGTTGTGAGGTTGTATGAATCCTTTCAAACCGATTAGGTGAAAACATGTAGTCTCTCTATTTCAAATATTTGGCCCAAATTAATTTAATTGTAATTTGATTAAGGACAAATAACAATAAATGAGACCCATAGTGAATAATTCAATTGATAATAAAATTGAACTACATGTACGAGATCATGAATTCGGGGTAAAAAGATATGTAGTAATTACGATGACCCCTTTGACAACAATCGCTAGTGCAAGCTACCGTCTAGTACTTTCAATATCAGCGTTGATCGGGTTAAATAGAGAAGAAAAAAAAAAAAAAAAACGCGGGCATTATCCCGTCTTCCTCCTAACGAGTTGTTTTTTGTTCCAAAAAAAAAAAAAATAAATAAAATGGTACCTTAATGGTACGTATTTTCTATAATTTGTACCCAAATGTTTCATATTTTCAACTACAAGCTCTAATTTAGTACATCAATTAAACAAATAGTTACAATTAGGTCCATAATGAAAATTTGAATTGAGAATTTACAATTTGGTTCGTAGAATAATGTGGGTACTACCTATAATATAACCTTAACACCCTCTAAATGGATTGTTAGTCCCTTTTTTAATCAAAGGTAAACCTACAAAATCACATTAAAATATCTTTGGAGCAATATGTGACCAATTCACAAAGTTTGTTGAACCTGTCTTTTAAAGACACCATTATCATATTATTTTCGATCGGAACATGAGGCGCAATAGGTTTTTCTTTACCACTTAAATATGACTTTGAAATCCTCTCAATGTATTATGGTATTACCCTACATCATTTACAACTCAATTTAAAATAAAAATACAAATGAATACTATTTATATCAATAGAAGGACCTTTCAAAAAACTATTGCTTCTCAAATAGAAGATCAAACACCTGTCCTCAAAAGAGAGAAGTTGGGTTAACAATGTGTGAGAGAGAGAGTTTAGTACAATATAATTTAGATTGCTTCAATTGTTGACATACTTTTAGTTAATACAATTTTATAATCATAAATGTAATTTATTTTTAAATACTATCATTTAACAAATTCATGGGTCTAGTTCCATCTTCTCATTGGAAAGGTCTTCTAAACCTTAGAGATGTTAATTCTTCCTCTTTCCAATAACCAATTTAGTGGTCAACTTCCTGAATTTCCAAATGCCTTCCCTTTATTACTAAATTTTCTTCATTTGAGTAAATAACAATCTAGAGGGTCCTATCCCAATGTCTGCGTTTAAGTACTCAAAAATCTGAACCAACTTTACCTTGCTTCTAAAAAGTTTAATGGAACCATCCATTTTATAAACATGATTCAAGGCCTTCCAAATCTTGATTATCTTGTCCTTTCGAACAACAATATAAAAGTTTATAATGAAAGCTAAAATATATCAGTTTTAGTGGTTGGGGTCCATATATGGATTTCGCGTTTATATTGCTCTTGGCAAGTCATTTATTTATTTATTTGAAAAATTATTAAAAATAACACCCCTAAAATTTATGATAACAAAACTAGTACTACAATAATATTAAACGTATAATAATAGACAGATCTAAATTATCACAATTTAATTTGAATGAACGTTCAAAGAAAAATAATGTAAATTATTTTTTTAAATTGTGAAAATATATTATTTGAATACAATAGTGTTATTTTTATTATTATAAATTTTAAGAAGTGTTATTTTTATTATTATTATTTATTATTATTTGTTTTTTTTTAAACTGCATTTGTAAATTACTTAGTTGAATTTTATTAATTTGTCTTGGAAGCCGTGCAAATGAGTTTTTCACACGTTGCACATTTGCACTGGTTGGAATTATTCTCCTCCCATCATGAGTTTGGACCCTCTTAATATTGGAGTCCGTGCATTAAATAACAAATATATGTAGTGTATAATTGAATTATTTAAATCAAAAATTATTTATTTTTAATCATTTTATTTCATTTTTTACATTGGAAGTGGTAAGCAACTTCAACTACTATATAAAATAAAATATTTATATTTGACATAAATAAAATTATTTTATACATGTACTAATGATACATGTATATAAAATATTCATATTTGACATAAATAAAATTATTTTAAAGTCTACTTTATAATAACTATATAAATTTAATTTAGACATATAATTTGAAGATCAATTCAATAGATACTAATAATTTATAAAAGAATGATACATGTATATAAAAATATATTTTCTTTGTTATGTCCTGTTTGGATCGGAGATGATAAGCAACTTCAACTACTATCTAATTCAAATCACTAAAAAAAAGTTGAACAATCACAAAATCTCCATTATAACCATAGGAAAACATGGTAATTAGAGGTGTCAAAAAGGACGGGCTGGCCCGGCCCGGCACGGCCCAGCCCGTCAAATTAGCGTGCCGTGCCGGCCCTTAGCCCGTTAATTACCGTGCCGTGCAGGCCCTTGGCCCTTATATGGGCCGTGCCGTGCCCGGCCCGTTAAGCTGTTCTTAACGGGCCGGCACGGCCCGTGACCCATTTATTTCATTTTTTTTATATATTTATTTAATTATTTAGTTAAAAATTATTAATAATGCTTTAAAAAATTAAAAGTAAGAGTCGAACTCTTAACCTCTCATTTTATAGATCATTAGAAATTCATTAAATTATGTCTAATTTTATTTAAATGTAAAAAAAATTATTTATTTATTGGTACTTTTTTAAAATTAATTTTTAAAATAATAAAATTTTGCGTGCCGTGCCGTGCCGGCCCGGCCCAGCACGTTAAGGGCCAAGGGCCATGGGCCGTGCCGTGCTACTCATTTTGGCTAACGTGCCGTGCCGTGCCGTGCCGAATTTTCTGTGGGCCGTGTCGTGCCGGCCCGTTTGACACCCCTAATGGTAATCATGAAAAATAAGGATTTATGTTAAGGAAAACAATTAAGTAAGGGAGGAAAGATGATAAAGAAACAAGAAAAAATAATAAAAATAACACCACTTATAATTTGTAATAATAAAACTAGCACCCCTAGATTGCGGAGTCATTTACCCTATCTCTGACAGCAAATGGGTCTCTCCAATTCAAGTTGTTCCCAAGAAAAGTGGCATGACAATTGTGAAGAATGCAGATAATGAGCTTGTGCCTCAAAGAGTTGTTACTGGATTTCGTGTTTGCATTGATTATAGGAAGCTCAATGCCACCACAAGGAAGGACCACTTTCCTTTCTATTGTTTCTTGGATGGTTATAGTGGTTATAATCAAATTTGTATCTCTCAAGAAGATCAAGAGAAGACCACATTTACTAGCCCTTTCGGTATGTTTGCCTATCGTCGTATGCCCTTTGGTTTGTGCAATGCCCCAGGTACATTTCAACGTTGTATGCTATCCATTTTCTTTGACTACATTGAAAGTATTATTGAAGTCTTTATGGACGACTTTAGTGTTTTTGGTAAGAATTTTGATGCATGTTTGGGGAATTTGGAACTCATTCTCAAGAGATGTATTGAAACTAACCTTGTTTTAAATTGGGAAAAGTGCCACTTCATGGTGACACAAGGGATTGTTCTAGGCCATATAGTGTCTGCTAGAGGGATTGAGGTAGATAAGGCTAAAGTTGATCTTGTGCGTCACTTACCTTCCCCCACAACTGTGAGGAAAGTTCGTTCCTTTCTTGGCCATGCAGGTTTCTACAGGAGGTTTATCAAGGATTTTTCTAAAATAGCCAGACCCTTGTGTTCATTACTTCAAAAGGATGTATCTTTTGTGTTTGATAAGAAGTGCAAGGAAGCTTTTGAGAATCTCAAAGAGTTATTGACAACTGCTCCTATCATGTACCCTCCAGACTGGTCATTACCCTTTGAATTGATGTGTGATGCCTCAGACTATGCTGTTGGTGCAGTTTTATGACAAAGGAAGGACAAGAAGCCCTATGCTATCTATTATGCCTCCAGGACTCTTAACGATGCACAATTAAATTATTCAACAACAGAAAAAGAGCTCCTTGCTGTTGTCTTTGCTTTAGATAAATTTCGTTCTTATTTGTTGCAAACTAAAGTTATTGTTTACACTGACCATGCAGCACTTAAGTACCTCATGACAAAGAAGGATGCAAAGCCAAGGCTAATCAGATGGGTGCTTC
Organism: Elaeagnus macrophylla; assembly: GCA_029378325.1. Classification (NCBI taxonomy): domain Eukaryota; kingdom Viridiplantae; phylum Streptophyta; class Magnoliopsida; order Rosales; family Elaeagnaceae; genus Elaeagnus; species Elaeagnus macrophylla. The sequence goes on along the minus strand of CM055640.1, from coordinate 30,932,996 downwards.
TACTTCAGGAGTTTGATTTTGAGATCAAGGATAAGAAGGGAAGCGAGAACGTCGTGGCTGATCACTTAAGTAGAATTGCTCATGAGGGAGAAGCCCTACCATTGTAAGAATCATTCCCAGATGAACAACTCTTTAGAATTGAGGTAATGGATCCTTGGTATGCAGACATTGTCAATTATATTGTAACTAAGGAATTTCCTGCTGATTTACCTCGTAGTAGTAGAAAGAGACTTAAGTCTCAAGCTAGGCATTATATATGGGATGAACCCTATTTGTGGAAACATTGTGCTGATCAAATAATTTGGAGATGTGTTCCTGATTCTGAACATAGATCCATACTTGCATTTTACCATTCTGAATCTTGTGGTGGCCACTTTGGAGCTCGTAGGACAGCCTTTAAGGTGCTAGATAGTGGATTTTATTGGCCTACCATTTTTAGGGATGCATATAAATATTGCATGACGTGTGATCGATGTCAAAGGATAGGAAACATTAGTCCACGAGATCAAATGCCTCTGCATAATGTGAGTGCTGTGGAAATTTTTGATATATGGGGAATTGATTTCATGGGACCTTTCCCTTCCTCAAATGGTTTCATGTATATTTTGTTAGCTGTGGATTATGTCTCAAAGTGGGTGGAAACAAAAGCCACTTGGACTAATAATTCTAAAGTTGTTGCAGGATTTTTGAGGACTAACATATTTAGCAGGTTTGGAATGCCTCGAGTGCTCATTAGTGATGGTGGTTCTCACTTTTGCAATCGGACGATTGAAGCCTTGCTTAAGAAATATCACATCACCCATAAGGTTGGAACGCCTTATCATCCACAAACTAGTGGACAAGCTGAAGTTTCAAATCGAGAAATCAAGAGAATTTTGGAAAAGACTGTCGGGTCAACACGCAAGGATTGGAGTTTCAGACTTGATGATGCATTATGGGCGTATCGAACAGCTTACAAAACACCAATTGGGACGTCTCCATTCAGAGTGATTTATGGGAAAACTTGTCATCTGCCATTTGAGCTTGAACATAAAGCATGGTGGGCGGTGAAGAAATTTAATATGGATATTGATGAAGTAGGTTTGCATAGAAAGCTTCAGCTGAATGAGCTTGAGGAGATAAGAAATGAAGCCTATGACTCTGCATGGTTGTACAAGGAACGGACTAAGGCCTTTCATGACAAGATGATTAGAAGAAAGTGTTTCACCGTAGGTCAAAAAGTCCTTCTCTACCATTCCAGACTTAAACTTTTTCCTAGTAAGTTGCGTTCTAGATGGATTGGACCGTTTGTTGTTACTGATGTTTTTTCCTATGGAGCAGTACAGATAAAGAGTATAACAACAGGAAATGAATTCAAGGTGAATGGCCATCGATTGAAAGCTTACTATGAGAGTTTTGAGGAGCAAGCTGTGGAGGAAATGAATCTCAAAAACCCACCATCCATTTAATAAGTGCGAATGAAGAGTCTAGGCTGAAGACTATAAACATTAAGCGCTACTTGGGAGGCAACCCAATTCATTCAGAAGCTGTGGAGGAGCCATCAAACACATATTTGCATTTCTATCCCTCTACTTCTTTTGATTGAACTTTATATGCTATTTGAAATGTTTATTTATTTTTTTTTTTAGTGTGTTTTTTTTTTATGTGAATACCTTCACCATGTTTATATTGTATATAACATGCTTTATTTTGTTACATTGAGGACAATGTAGAGTTTAGGTGTGAGGGAGGGATTTACATGTTGGTGTGTTTTTAATTCATTTAAAAAAAATTATTGTTTTTTCGGTTAGTTTTGAGTCTTTCTATTTTGTTTTGAGTCTTAGGATGCTCTTACCTGTCTAGGATGAGCATATCTTTGAAATTATGGTTGAAAGATGAACACAAGATCAGAATGATTTCTGCAAGCTATTCTTTGGTTAATTGGGAATCATATGACTTGTAGTAGATGAGGAATTGAACTTTGGTACAGATTTTGAGCATGCTAAGACTTGTTTTAATTCATATGGACCCTTACGTGAGCTTTTGAGCCTATATATGCATTCTTTGTTGAGAGTTTATATGAAATCATAAATTCTTTGGCTATAATCTATTGCTAAACCTCATTGTTCCTTCAATTTGATCGATTGCATGCCATAGAATTATAATAGACTAGAGAGTTTACTAGAACTTGTTTCTGTGATTTTCAAAGCTTTGAATCATAATATGCCCTGATTTTGGAAAGGATAAAGGCACCTAGGATATCCACCATTGCTAAATTACCATGTGTCTCCATTTGTGTTGACAAGATGTACACCCCTTAGTTTTAACCCCATTGAGCTTTAAATGTGAAGAACCTTTGTTTCATCACCCTTATTATCTCTACATGAGCTTAGTGTAGTATACCTCTACCCTGATCAAGTAGAACACAACTTTATTATCTTTGTGGAGATGTGTTGTGAAACAAGTGTGGGAGTAAGAAAAGCAAAAGAAAAATAAAATGCATGTGTGTGCCGTAAAGTTTGAAAAAGAAAGAGAGAAAAAAAAATTATTATTATACGGCAAAATAAATAAATAAATAAAAGATTGAACAAGTTATAGTGGGACCTAATTGTATCATCTAAATGAAGACCAAGTCCTAATTTTCGACCTATGTTTGTTCCCACATTTAAGAATGATGTCTTTGCCCAACATGATGAAATCTTACCCTTAATGGTGTTATAAGTTGGCTTATATGTGCTCTGCTAGATCTTTGAATTCTTTATTCATTCATTTCTTAAACCCCTAGCCTAGCCCCATTACAACCCTTATCAAGTCCTCTTTGATCCTTAAGATGGGCAACCCTTGATCTGTTGGAGATTATTCACAGAAATGAGCATATGGTTAAGGTCTATTTGTGCACGTAATTGATATCCTTCATGAGGTTTATTAAAGTTTTTTTTTCACTAAAGTGCCTTTGTTTCTTATATATGTGAGTTATTTGTTGCCTTACAATTTGTTCTCTCACATAGCACTAAGTGAAAAGCTTTTAAGCATGGGTCTTACATTTGAGTGAAAATAGAGTGCATACCTTGGTGAGGATAAATCTGAACTTGTCTGAAACATGTTGAGCTCCATTGATTCACCATTGTTCTACCATGTCTTACTTGTTCATATGAGGATCATGCATGCCAATTAAACTCTCAAATTTCTTGTTTTGATTTTTGATTAAGTGTTAAAATCTTGATGCCATAAGAGTACGGATTTTGAGACAAATGTTAAGGGCAATAATGTTAGTTTATTAGTATTTTTCGAGTCTGTTAGTAAATGAAGTTCTTGGTTGATGTTTTGCTAAGGGACTAGCAAAAGCTAAGTGTGGGGGAATTTGATAGGAACACTTTGTGTGACATTTTTAATGTATTTCCTTACTCATTTGGTTATGCGTTAATCTTAATTGTGCTACTTTTGGCTTAGTTTGTTGAAATGAGTCCCTAGATGGCATTGGTGTGCAAAAATGAGCATAAATGAAGTTTTTAAGCTTTCCTCTTATAAGAATGGAACTTTCCTCTTATAAGAATGGAACTTTCATTTGCTTATAAATTCTTAATTCTTTTGTAGGAAATTTGCATTATCATCATTAAAATTGAGAGTTTAGGACGTGCTACACCTAAAAGGAAGGAGTAGAGGCCAATAAACAATCAAAATTAGAATAAAACTCAAATTGGAAGGAAATTAGAATTCTGCCAGATTTCGTAGTCCAAATTCGCGGGGCTCTACCAGACAGTTCAGAAGTCCAAAAATTATGAATGAATGTCATTGGAAAGCCCTATGTGTCTAGTTTCCAGAACATCCAAGAACTTGATCGTATCTATTTTGATGGCTGAGATATTCCTGTTTTAGTGATCGAAGGTTAGTCTGGCCGTAAACTTGAATTCAATTCAAAGGAGCACATCAAATCCCACATCGAAATTAAAGCAAAATAATTATCCTATACAAGAGGTTTTAGTCCCACATTGAAAAATGAAGAGAAGATAGGCAACCAATTCTCCTATATAAGGAGCAAGGCTTCACCTCTCAAAATCATCTCTTCATTTTTCATTAACCTTGGAGCAAAGGATTATCATCAAGACTTCTCAAGCTTCAAAAGTGTAATATTTATATTTATTGTTTTTAATTATTTTTGTTATTGTATTAAAGTTATTTATTTTGGATTTTTTTATTGGAAATATGATCTATTTTCTATAAGTCTTGTTTATTTTTATATTTGATTAAAGCATGAAATTGGATTGTTAATGATATGTAGTTATGAATTCATGAATTGTGTAAGAATTTTCACTCTAATTTAAATATGTAATCTTATATGGTTCAAAACATATAGGGTTTATATATCATTGGTAGTTAGTAGTACTACATATGAACGTTTTCTATGTGGTGGCGAAAAGTATCATATTGCTTATTAGGATTCTTATAGGGCGATCCTTATGAGGTTCTAATCAAGAGGTAAAACTTGTAAAAGTGTGTTTGAGGATTGCAATGTTATTATTTATGATTTGACATCCATAGTCTTAGCTTGTATTTGAACTATATTCATGAAAGCATAATGATCTACTTTGATTTTTACATGGTTAGACGTTTCTGCTATGTTTAAGCCGGGTAAAATATCTAGGTGATGGACGTTTCCTAAATCTTAGAGACTTTAGAAGAATATGTTGGGTATTTGAGGTCGTTGCCCTTATACTCAAGGGTTCGATTCTTATGCATGCTTGTGGGAGTGAATTTGTTGCTATTTGTCATGACAATCTAATTGAATGTTTGATTATCTATGGTTGTGTGAATGGAGATTATCACTTGTATATAATTTTTGTTTTGTTTTTAGTTAATTAGAAACCAATTACAAACCCCATGAATTCTTGTACACATTGTATATTTGTGAATATTTATTATACTAACACTTATTGTAGGTGTCCCTTCAATCCCCGGTCCCTAACGATCCCTTATTTGTCCATTACTACATTGATAGGGTTATTGATATGCAAGTAATTGCAAGATTATCAAATAACATCAAAAAGAAATAATATACAAAGAATAACATTTGTAGATACCCAACCTAAAGTTAGTAAAAGAAATAGGGAAATAGAAGAATTAAAAGAGAAAATTGAAGAAATGAAAGACCTAGTCTACACAATGAAATAATAATGATAAAAGAGAAATTATTAGAAATACAATTAGAAGGAAATAATAGTTTAACAAGTATAAATAAAAATCAAATATCCATAATGGAAGCTTTAATTCTTATAGCAGAAAAAATAGACACTACAGATGAGGATATACAAGAATCAAAAGGAATACAGTTGGAAATGTATAAGGAAATCTTAGAATTAAAAAAGAATATTAACAACACATCAAAAGGAAATGGATTAAAATTTGATCCATTAAAAAGATTAAAAAATGAACCTCCAAGAAGATCTGATGCATTAATACCCATAAATGAAAAAAGAAAAGCAGAAGAATCTAAACAAATAATAACAATCTAATGGATTTAATAGAATACAGGAAAAGTTTAGAAGAACAATTTATGAATCCTGAAAATAAGGATATAGAAAAATTAATCAGTTTACTAACATTAACAGATAAAGAATTAGAAAAACACTATAAAGAAAAATCTTACATAAATAAAGAAGAAGATGATATGACAGTAATAAGCGAAAGTGAATCTGAAGAAGATACAACCCAAAGAATCAATATGGAACCAGTATTAATACCTAGAACAAACCCAGAAAGATCAATTCCAGAAAGAGGAGAAACATCTGACCCATATAGAGAAAATAGATATAGGCTAGAAGAACCTAACCCAATATACAGAAGAAGACAACCACCTAAAATGGAAGAAGGATTACATTGGGGTACTAGAGGAAGTATTCCACCAGAATTGAGACCACATGAAAACTATAAAACAGATATTTTAGACTTAGATTGTATAAGAGATAGGAAAAAAACCTTAGATGAATGGGCTAGTGGAATGAGTGTAATTATACAAACATCATCAACCACAAATACAAACCCTTCAGTTTGTAAAGTCTTAGTAGCACACAAAATGACAGGAAATGTAAAAGTATGGTTTTCAAACCTAACTGAACAACAACATTTAAGAATGCAAGGAAATGCTACAACAGGAAGAGATTATTTAGACACGGTAATAAATGAAATATATAAGGAGTTTATAGGAGAAGATAAAGGAAGAAATGTAACAGAATCTAGTGAAAATGAAATAGAAGAAGCTAAGTGACATTTAACAAACATGAAAATATGTGACATGTGTTACATAGATTCTTTCATATGTGAATATGAAATGTATTACCATAAATTACCACCATCCATACAGGAAACTTATAAAGAAATGTTTTATCAAAAATTACCTGGAACATTACATAAAACTATCACAAAAGAATGGAATAATAGGAATAGACAAATTATACCTGATACCTTAGGAGGAAGAATAAAAGGACTTAAGAATTGGATAATAATAAAATGTCAAGAAAGAAAAGAATTCAAACAAATAAGAGGAAATGATAGAATCTGTTGTGATTGAAGAGATTTCAAAACACCAGAAAAATATGGTTGTAATATAAAACCATATAACAAATACAAAAAACAAAAGAAATATAAAAAATTTAGAAAAATCAAAAGATTTAAATTTAGAAAACAAAACTTTCTAAAATATAAAAGAATGTATAATAGAGAACCTTATAAGAAAAGATATTTTAGAAGAAGAAGATATAGTACATCTGAAAAGAAAAACTATTGCCCTTCAAGAAAAAAGAAATGTAGATGTTGGATCTGTAACGAAGAAGGACATTATGCTAATGAATGCCCAAGTAGGCTTCAACATAAAAAAGAATTTAAGAAGGAATTCCCACAAAAAGCAAAAACATTAGAAGAAGCCTTTAGAATGGAATTAGAACCAATAGAGGAATCTGATATAGATGATACATGTAGTATTTATCTATTAGAAGAAACTAAAGAAGAAATAACAGACTCAGAGACATTTGATTCTGATTATAATTCTGATTATGATTCTGATTCAGAACAATGGATGAAATATTAAGTATAACAAACTCAAATAGTACCTATATAAAAATAGGATTAAAATTCAAAAGATATAAAAATTACCATTTACATGCATATATAGACACAGGTGCTAGTATGTGTGTAGCTAGTAAAAATGTTTTCCCAGAAGAACTTTGGAAACAATCTCCAAAAGAACTAATAGTAAGAATTGCAAATAAGACTACAATAAATTTGAATAAAGTATTAACAGACACAAACATCACAATAGGAGGAGAAATCTTTCATATACCCACAATTTACCAACAAGAAACAGAAGTTGATATTTTATTAGGAAATAACTTTCTAAATCTATATCAACCATTTACACAATACTTAGATAAAATAAGTATCATAACCTTAGATGGAGAAACAATCTACGTATCAAAAATTAGGAAAGCATTAACTGTTTCGTCACCAACTTTTATGCTACAACATAAAAAGCGAAAACGTGGTGAGGAAATAGAAAAACAAAAACCATATTTAGAAAACATTTCTTTAGACATAGAGGTTGACCAAAACCCCTTTCTAAATGAAATCCAAGAAAACAAAGCCTTAACAGGAATAAGGAAATTATTAAAAACTGTATGTTCAGAAAATCCTTTAGATCCAAATATAAATAGATCTAATGAAATAGCAAAAATAGAATTAAAAGACCCCTTAAAAGTCATAAGAGTAAAACCAATGATTTATACTCCAGAAGACAGAGAGGAATTTGAAAAACAAATTCAAGAAATTTTGGAATTAAAAGTAATTATTCCCAGTAATTCACCACATTCTAGTCCAGCATTTTTAGTAGAAAAAGAAGCTGAAAAAAGAAGAGGAAAAAAGAGAATGGTAATAAATTTTAAATCTTTAAACAAAGAAACTATCGATGATGGATATTTTATACCGAAGAAAGAGGAATTATTATCATTAATTAAAGGGAAAAAATACTTTTCAAGTTTTGATTGCAAAAGTGGATTTTGGCAAATAAGACTTGATAGTGAATCACAGAAATTAACAGCATTCAGTTGCCCTCAAGGACAATTCCAATGGACAGTTGTTCCATTTGGACTTAAACAAGCACCAGGTATTTTCCAGAGATATATGGATAATATCTTTAAAAAATATCATAACTTTTGTTGCGTATATATAGATGATATTTTAATATTCAGTAATGAATTATCAAGACATTATTTAGATATTATTAATGTCCTGCAAGAATGCAGAAAATCAGGAATAGTACTATCAGAAAAGAAAGCAGTTCTTGCCCAACAGAAAATAAAATATTTAGGGTTAGAAATAGAAGATGGAAAACATCATCTACAACCCCATATTTTAAACAACATACAAAACTTTCCTAGTATAATCAAAGACAAAAATCAATTACAAAGATTTCTAGGATGTTTAACATATGCGGAAGCATACATAAAGAAATTAGCAGAAATGAGAAAACCCTTACAGGCAAAACTTAAGAAAGATTATGTCTGGCAATGGACTGATGAAAATACTAAATACATGGATAAAGTAAAAGCACAAATAAAAGATTTACCAACTTTATATCATCCAGGACCAGATGATAAAATGATAATAGAAACAGATGCTTCACATGAATATTGGGGAGCAGTATTAAAAGCAAAAGTTGATAACAAAGATGAATACCTTTGTAGATTCACTTCAGGATCCTTTAAAGGACCAGAACTAAATTATCATAGTAATGAAAAAGAATATTTAGCTGTAAAAAAGGCTATTAAAAAATTTGCAATATATGTTATAAGCTCAAGGTTTATTGTTAGAACAGATAATAAAAACTTTGGACATTTTTTAAGAACTAACATTGCAGGAGATTATAAACAAGGAAGACTCATCAGATGGCAACAATGGTTTAATTATTACAAGTTTGATGTAGAACATCTACCTGGAACAAAAAATAGTTTAGCAGATACATTAACTAGAGAATTGGCACCACTAACTATTTTCATGATTTCAGGAATGGAGCAAATTGATTTAAAAATCAAGATAAAAGAAAAAGAGATAAAAATCCTTGAAGAACAACTTGAATTATTAAAGCTTGAAAAAGCTCTCATAAAGTCAGAAAATACAAAGGAAGAACTAAATTCCCCAAAGCAATCATCAGAATCAAAAGATTTTGAAAAAATTCTTGAGGAAAAAGTTCATATTAAAGAACCTAACAGTTCAAAAAAGGACGAACCTAACAGTTCAAAGAAGGACGAACCTAACAGTTCAAAGACTTCTGACAAAGGAAAAGAAAAATTCAATTGGGCTGATGAAGCAGAGAAATTTGAACAAAAAAAGATCTATGTAGTTTATAATGGACCAAACCCAGGAATTTACAATAATTGGGCAGATGCAAATAAAGCTGTTATGGGAATCAGTGGAGTTACCCATAAATCTTTTACCAATCGAATAGAAACAGAAGGATGTTATGCCAATTATAGAACACCAAAGCTCATCAACCCAGAAGGAATTAAAAATTACTCCACAGCATTACAACAAGCATCCCCTATCAGCAGAATGAGGACTTTAGGAAAGGTGGTCAGGCCTCCAGTTATATTCAGAGACACATCTCCTAAATGAATTCTAGAAATTGAAGAGGAAAAAGACCAATACAGAAATCTCAGTAAAGCTCAATGGTTGAATTTATATAATCTAGCTAGAAAATCCACTCAAGAACATATAGAAGACATAAAATTCTATACAATAGAAAAGGATTATCCAGTTGGAAGCAAGTTCAACATCCTTGAAGGAGCAGATCCCATTTTTGTGTATAAGGCATATCATGCAGGTTTAATTGAAAACCTTTACCCAGGAATTAATTTAAGTGAATTAAATTATTTTCCTGAAAATTTCAAAAAGTCCATTAAAAATTTTAGAAAGAAAATTAGAGCAGGAGATAAACCTGTTTATCTAAGATTTTTTAGCTCTTTAATGGATTGGAATGGTGAGGATTGCATTAGTCCTTATCATTTTATCAAGATAGGTATTGCCAATACAAACAGAGAAGTACCCAAACCAAAGGCATTGCCAGAAAGGGAGTTTAATACAGAAGAACTCTGTATATCCAGAGGACAAATGTTAGGACAAATTTACTATGAAATCAGGAAGATTGATAATTCTACTGAAATCAAGGTAAATTATTCTACCAACAAAGTAATCATCATTTCTCACAATAGTATGTCTATTACTGAAGAAGATGGTGAAAACCTTATCAAGTTTGAAGCTAGTTTTAATTCCAATAACCTAGAGGCTAAGTTTTTTGTTTCTATGCTCAAAAGGTCACCAATGATCATAGATGCATCTACTGCATAAGAGACAGAGAAGATGAAGAAATGTCATCTCCAACGTCATCAAAACTGTCGGTAGAAAAAGATGAGGAACAGTGAAGAAAGCCAGTCGGCAGAAAAGCAAAGGACAAAAGTCAAGATGTAGGGTCTACAAATAGTAGACAGCACATGACAAGGAATAGTAAAAGTTGTCGGATAATTATTGTAAAAGAGATTCCTTCGTTTATAAAAGGAACTCTTAAAGCTTATCGAGATAACTTTAACTTCAACCACAACCTCAATCTCAACTTCAACTCTACACTCTCAACACCTTACAAAAAAAAAAAAAAAAAACCCAGAACCTCTTCTAAAGATATGGAATTAGAAGTTATGTATTTCCAAATAAGAAGCGGCTAAGCACCCTTTCAAGGTTCTTAGTTGGCTCTAGGTTGTAATAATTATGATATCATGAATAAAATGGAGTGAAGTCACTCTTTTCATTCTCTTTGTAAGTTAAATTTTTTACTTGTATAATATGTACGGATGCAAAGGCTTCTCTGTAACCAGGTGGGTTTTGAAGATTGAAGCAAGCTGAGGCATATTCTGGGTAATGAAAGGAGATGAACAGAAGAAGGGAAGACCGTGGTGGACCCATTAAGTTCAGGTATGTTAATTATAATCCTTAGTCAATTAAGAATCTTGAATGTTTAAATATTTGGTCACAACTTATTTATAAAAATATAACAGAAAATCATGGTTAGTATAGAACTATTTGAAAGAAAATTCATGGAAAATTTAGAAGAATATTTTGATGGTGAATGCTATGAAACTTGTCTGGAAAATTTTAAAAGATTCGATAATATCTTAGATTTTTATTCTGATTATATCTCTAGTATTTTATATCTAATTGATCATCTTGTAGGAATAATTTTAAGAAATCATTTTATGCAATATTTTGTTCGAGTAACTGATACAGAATTTGATAATTTAATCTTTGGATTTTACTTATTTAAAGAACATATAGGTAGATAAAAAGTCAATTAAAAATGTTTAGAGATAATATCCAGAAACTCATAACAAGATTAGAACTAATAGATTTAACAGATCAAAGAGAGATCCAGTATTTTAAAGAACAGCTTTTATCTTCATGTGTTGAACAAAATAATTTACATAATGAATATCATGACCAGGATTGCAGTTGTTTAGAATACATTTATAAAATGAATTTACTTCTCAAAATCATACAATATTTAGATACACTTTCATAAAAATATAAAATGGGACAAATGCGCAGAAACGCTCAAAAATAAGGGACAAATGCGCAGAAACGCTCAGAAATTGGTATCAGAGCAAGGTTAAGATTAAGAAAAAATGAATTTTAAAACTAATGATCAAGGACTCTCACAAGAGATCATAAGAAGAAAAAATTCTAAACAAAATGTATAAAATAAGATATCCTCAACCAAATTCAAGTAGAAAAATGAATTATTTAAAATATTATAAAGTAGAAACAATATAATTAATATTACACATAAAAGAAATAACTAAAGAACTACCTGAGGAAATAAAATAATTAATAATTTATAAAGTACTCTACAACTATAATAAAGACTTAACTTGGTTACACCATAAATAAAATGCTTACAGAAACACAAATTAATAACTTAAAAGAATTAATTCATCTAATCCGAAACACAGAAAATAATAAGGAATTTAATAAAGATTTCATAGGAATGTTTTTAGCATGTATGGAAATAAAAATGAATAAAATAATTTTATCACAAGAACAAATAGAAATCTTAAAAGAAAAATTAAAACTCTTAGAAGAAATAAAGACAAAAAAAATCTTTATAAAGGAATATAAAAATTTTATGAACTTTATTTTAGAAAAGTTAATAGAAAAATATGAAAGAGATCATTTTTGATAAAAAACCACCTTTGGGAACAAAAATGCAATTTGACCCCCAAGAGGTACATTTAAGACAAAAGCCCTAAATTCAATAGCTGCAATTTATAGGAGAGAGAAAAAATTTGGAAACTTATTTTGGTACTTTTTGGAGATAATATATTTGATAGTTGCTATTTTCTAATTTATTAAAGAGAAATCTCTAAATTGAGTGCACCGAGATCTTGAAATATTTGAGAGTTTATATCCATTGTGTAAACATTATTTAAATTAGTGAATTATTTTCTTCATCTTCTTTTGAATATAATATATTAGTATTTATTTTAAAAAATAAAAATATTTTAAATTATTATTAAAAATTAAATATTACATTTAAACTCTTTTTTTATAATTTCAGCTCTTTAGCATACAATCTGCAATTTTCAGTTGCATGTATATTATGATAATTTTATCTTTTATAAATTTTATCACCTTAATTATTAGTTTATGTGATATATTATATGATTTATATTTGTAACATATTTAAAGTAATTTGATTATATTTAAATTTTTTTAATTTTAATTTCAAGTTTCTACGACATGATTTCAAGGAAAATAAAATTTAAAAATAAAAAAAAACTATGAAAAATTGTTAATTAAACTGAACCAAACAAGACCTAGACCGTCTAGTTTTAACAATTTTATAAGCTAAACAGTTCAATTTAATTTTTTGCTAAAAATTAAATCGAACTGAACCACTAACATCCCTAGTATTCATCACTATTCTCGAACTGTAATTACTAGTACATAAATAATAAATCAAGAGAAGGGTCCTGTTTTATAATTTTGATTTCTTTTGTAGTTGAAAAGGTCGTAATTTAAAAATTTTATTTAGCAATTTACGCTACCAAGTTCAAATAGGATTATTTTTTTACATTAATACAACTAAAACAGATTAGTGTTTTTAACTTGTTACTGAGAATACTTATCGGGTTATTATTATTATTATAGAAAATTACTCTCCGTACTTTTTTATATTCCCCTCTCTTTTTCAAATAAATTAATCACACTTTTCTTTTCTAGACTAATTTGATATTTCATTGTTTGGCGGTTGATATACTCTCTTCTTTTCTCTCTCCTCCTCTTCTACACAAACTAGTAAAAATAAAATGTTAAAAACTTATATATATATATATATATATATATATAATAATAATAATAATAATAATAAAATATATTATTGTCTTATTTCTATATATATATTTCTCTATGTATTACTTATCATTTTGAATTAAATACATAATTATAAATTTGAATTAATTTTTTATTTTAAAATAATGGTGTAAAAAGCAAATAAAAAAAAGTAATTTTTGCTTCAACTTCAAAATTACAGTTATTATTTCTTTTATATATTTTATGATAATGTTTAAATGTCCTTGTTTTTATTTTTCTTTCAAAATAGTGGGTTAAAAAAAATTTGAAAGTAAAAGATAAAATTATTTGATTTTTATTTATGGTTTAATTTTCTATGCAAGAAGTCATAAATAAACTAAAATACATATTTATTTTCAAAACAATGCCACTACTCATAACTAATGAAATTTTTTTTGACAAAATTGTTCAAATTTAATTGCAAAAATTTTCATTTTTATTAATTTTATTTATTTAATATGAAATATTATAATAATCTTATTTATTGTTTAATTTTTTTTTTACAAGAAGTCCTATATACAAAAATACAAAATATATACTTGAATTGATTTTTTATTTTTCTTTTCTTAATATAATGGTTAAAGAACAAAAAGAAAGAAAATGTCGTAAACAATTAAAGAAAGAAAAAAATTAAAAAATAAAAGATAAGATCATAAGATTTTTATTTATGGTTTAATATTTTATATTAGAAGTCCTATATAAGATAAAATAAATATTTATTTTCAAAATAATGGAAATATTATATTTAAAGAAAAAATTGGAAAAAATAATTAAAATTTAATTACGAAAAATTGTTACTATTATTAATTTTATTTATTTAATAATAATAATTACATTATATCATAAATTAATTTATTTTTAATTATAAGATTTTACTTTTTATATTAAATAGATATTAATTTCTTTATAATTGAAACTTATCTTTTTTACATTTTTAATACAAATTTTTTCTTACTATAGAGAAGATATATATTAGTTTTTGATATATGCAAAATGTATGGATTGACTATTCAAATTTAATAAATATATAATAATATTAATTAATTATTACTATTACAAAATTATTTATTTAAAAAACTAAATAAAAAAAGGAAGTCTAAATATAAATTTTGGAAAAAAAAATTTAGGTATTTAAATATAAAGTTTTAGGTTGATTTTATTATAATAAAATGAAAAAAATGATGTTATTTATTTATTTATTTTTAAAACGGTTTGCATGAATACTCTTAAAATAAATAGTTAATTAATTTCTTTATTTATGAAAAAAAATATAAAATATAAAATATTTTATGAAAAAATAATCGAAATACTATACAAAAATGAGTGATTGCACAATTAACAATAATTACATAATTTTATTTAATAAATAAGTTATATAACAGTATAACACATATGAGCTTGTTTAATTAATATTTTTATTATTATTAAAGAAGTTAATCCCACATAAACACAATAGACATGCATTGTTCAAAATTAATAAGCATTTTTATAAGAATGTTTATTTAAAAATAGTTTGTATTAGTTGAATATTTTTTTAATAGATATGAGATATAATATGATATATTCATAAATAACTTGATGAAATCCAACACTCTAATAAAATGAGTAAGCTTCCACTGTATGAATTGTCACCTTTGTATGATTAAAATAATTATCAAATGGGTTAATGTAAAATCAATCTATAATAAAACTACTAAAATTGTTATTTATAGAAATTATATTTATTATAACGAGATTTTGATATTTATTGTTGTATTGAATAAAAACCAAATTATACTTTTCGTCTACTAATTTATCATTATTAACACTTTGATCATTTAGCTAAATTTTTATAACTTTTCATCTACTAACTTTTCATATTTAATAATTTTAGTCCAAAATAAATGATAATAGAGTAATTATGTTAAATTTTAAAAGTTAATGGACTAAATATGTTAGAAATAAGTTTTTCAATAGTACAATTTAATCTGACTTTTGAATTTAAATTGAAATTGTAAAATATGAAAATTTAATGGATAAAAAGTTACAAAAATTTAGTTAAATAACTAAAGTATAAAATATGATAAAGTTAGTAGACAAAAAGTGTAGTTCATCTCTAAATAAATGAATTGACCTTAATTGACCGACTTCATAAATGAATAAGCATGTACAATATGAATTATTAATCTTAATATAATTAGAAAATTATCCATATAATAAATGTAAAATCAATACACAATAAAACTACTAAGATAACTATGAACTTGATATACTCATTAAACAAGCATAGTATGAATTGTCACCCTTAATGTGATTAAAACAAAGTCAACACACAATAAATCTACCAATATAACTATCCATAAAAATTATATTTACTTTATGAACATTTATTAATATACAAGAAAAACTTTCAAAATTATAAAGAAAAAGAAAAAAAATAGAGAACAATCGAACAAGCCGTTTTTAATATATAGGGTAAATTATATCTTTGGTCCCTAAATTTTAATTAAATTCATACTTTGGTTCATAAAACTTTTAAATTCTAAAATCTAGTCTCCAAATCTTTAGAATCTAAAATTTAGTCCCCAAACTATAAAAATTTCACGTAAATGTATATTTTAGTACCCAAGAAAGAATCTATGTATTAATTTTTAAAAATTTGGGGACTAAATTGTAGAATTTAAAAGTTTATGAACCTATGTATGAAATATAAAATTTTGGGATTAAATTATAAAATAAAAAATTTGAGAACTTAAGTATATATTTAGTTAATTTTTGAGAACCAATAAAATATATCACTTTCCTTACATAACGATTTGTGAACATTCCTAGTCCTTTTTTTTTTTTTTTTACTTTCTGCAAGAGTGGGGTCTAAATAGTTATATAAATTTTTAATAAGAATACTTTAATCTTTTTTTTTTTAAGTTATAAATATATTTTCTATTAAATTTTAATAGAATTAATTTAGTCCTACTTCTTAAAAATTTATATTTTTTTAAAGGATAAAATAGAATTTCTCTTAAAAAGAATTAGTTAAAAAAAATATTCCATCTCCATCTCCATTTTCATCATGTCTGGCAACCCATATTTAACAACCACCACTCCCGCCCGGCTTCATTATGGATGGTTTTTAGAATATATAAAGGAATAATATTTTCTAGATATGAATATTGATAAGCTTGGATAAAATTGAATGGCCGATTATTTAATAAAAAAGGCTATAAAGTAAATATGTAATAAAAGAATTTTAGAAGATAACTTGTATTTTATTGGTTACTCAACTTGATATACATGATGGGTGAACATGTCTATTTATAGTTGAGCAAGTAGGTTCTACACATTTTCACTTGCTTACTTTAATTGATGGTTTTAAAATTGTCTATAAGATTTACTTAGACACCAAGTCTATCTAGAATTATCCATTCAATCATAGTCATTGATTTTTACTTTCTTTTCAAGCACTTCTAGACATCTCTAAGATATTTGTAGAGTATTCTAGAAAAATTAACATAACTTTTTCAAACTCCTCCTTGATGTTAATATTATATTGGTTACTTCAATCATCTCCAGTAGTAACTCAAACTTCACTCGAGGTAGTGTTTTCGTAAAAATGTCAGCTTTTTGATCCTCTGTCTTACAATATTTGAGCTTAATTTCTTTATAGGCTTTTGCTTTTCTGATGAAGTGATACATTATACTTACGTGTTTGGTTCTACTTTGAAACACTAGATTCTTAATCATTTCTATAGGCGACTTGCTATCACAATATATTTATGTACCTTCTTGTGACTTTCCCATGTTTTCAAGAATTTTCTTTAACCATTTTAATTGGCTTGTAGTGAAAGCTATTGCAATGTAATCTACTTCTGTCGATGATTGTGCTACTGTTGCTTGTTTCTTTGATGCCTAAGAGAAGATTCTTGAGCTCAATGTGAAAGCATAATTAGATGTGCTTTTCATGTTATCAACAAATCTTGCCCAATCATTGTTAGTGTATCCAACTAGCTTTGGACTTAACAATAACTTGTATTCTATTTTGTAGTTCTTTGTTCCTTGTAGATACCTAAGTATGTGCCTTGCTGCTATGTAGTGAACTTGTATAGGACACTGCATGAATCTTGATAGTAGGTAGGTGGCAGTCCTTATGTTTGGCCTTGTTGCGGTCAAGTACAGAAGACTTTCAATGAGAGTTCAAAATTGTAATTAAGCTATCTACATTTGGCTAGACATCTTCTTTTTCTTAAGGCTTTGATATTGTTGAGCAGAGTTGTAACAGTCTTACATCCACTCATTTTAAACTTCTTGATAAGACTCTCTGTATCTTTCTTCTATAAGATAGAAATCCCATCATCACTTTGTCTCACTTCAATTCCAAGGAAGTAATGCATAGACCCTAAATCAGTCATCTCGAATATCTTCATCATTTCTTCCTTGATGTATTTGATTATAGTTTCATTATCACCTATGTAGATAAGATCATTGACATATAGAGAAATAATGAGAGTATTTGTACCTTGGTTCTTAATATACAATGTTGGCTTGCCTTTGCTCATCCTAAAGCCTTGTTGTATAAAAGGACTATCAATTCTTCTATATCAGGCTCTTGGAGCTTTCTTTAGTTTGTATAGTGCTTTCTTTAGCTTGAGGACTTGTCTTCTTATCCTTGCACCATGAATCCTTGAGGTTGCTCGACATATATCTCTTCTTCAAGGAAGCCATTTGAGAAAATTAGACTTAACATCTAATTAATATATCCTCCACTTAATGGCAAGAGCTATTGATGCTCTAATAGTATCCAAGCGTGCAATTGGAGCAAAGGTTTCATTGAAGTTGACTCCAAAATTTTGCATGTATTCTTTAGCTACTAACCGCATCCTATGTTTTTGAATTAATCCTATAGAGTTAAGCTTAGTCTTGTGTACCTACTTAACTCCAATGATCTCTTTTCCTTTTGGTAGATCAACCAACTCCCACATTATTTTTTTCTCTATCATTTTTATTTCTTCTTCCATAGGTTTTATCCATACTTTATGCTTAAATGCTTCTTCAAAATTATCTGGCTCCACGACGGTCATATTGCATGTCTTATAAATCTCAAGTATTGTCCTTCTTGGAGAAGACTCCGGAGATGATTCTTCTTGATCAACACGTTTTTGTTTGTTTGGGACTTCTTCTCCTGCTCGAACATCTTTTGGCTACCTTGTAAGAAAATCAAAGTTTATGTTTCTTTCACCTTCTTCTTTTTCCCAATCCTACTTTGCATTTTCGTCAAACTCAACATCTCGAATGGTAATCATCTTCTTTGATTTCAGGTTATAAATATGATATCCCTTAGATTGAGTGTGTAGCCCAAGAATATTCCTTTTTTTTGTCTTCTCATCCAGTTTACTCCTTTTTGCTTATGGAGCATGAGTATAGCATATACATCAAAGACTTTAGATGTTTTGTTGAAGGCTTTTATAGGATCCAAGCTTCAATAGGAGTCTTCTTTGGCACTACTTTGGTTGGACACCTGTTAAGAAGATACATTGATGTGTATGCAGCTTCTACTCAGAAATTTTTAGGAAGGTCTTTAACCATTAGCATTATTCATCACTATTCTATTTTCTCGTTCAGTTACTCCGTTTTGTTGTGGCGGGTATCCAATAGTGAGTTGATGCTCAACTCTTTCGTCTTTACAAAACTTGTTTAATGCATTGTAGGTATATTCTTTTCCATGATCACTTGCACTAATAGACCAAATTAATCGGTTGGATTTAATCTTGGTCGGTTAGGCAATTTTTTTTCCCTCTAATAAAGTCCACCCTTCGTATTAACTATTAAGTCATATTCATATATGATTGCTTGTACTAATACACCAAATTGATGAAATAACTTGATTTATTTAAGTAGATTAAAAATCATTAAAAGGATACATAAATCCTGTTTTATAGTAATCTTTCTTACAATTAATTATAAAATGGAATTTGAAGTCAAATTAATAATTGATTAAAAAATAAAGAAAATTACACAAAATATCACATTTAAGACCCATAATAACATAAATAATACTATTATTTTGAATTAGGAGGGGTAAGACTGAATCTAGGGAAGGAGCCATAAATGTTTTTTTAGAAGGGCTGAAATATAATTTTTTCATTCAAAATTTTTTTTTAAATATTAAAAAATAAAAAATACATCATAATGTATAATTAGTATAAGTTAAGGTGAACTCTCTTCAATTCAATATTGAATTTTATATGTCATATTATAATAAAGACATAGAGTTAGTACTAAAAAATATAGAGTTAATACATTATAATTAATCTAAAATAAAAATTAAATAAACTATAATAAGTTAATAAGTATTAAAATCATTCATGTATAAAATAAATTTACTAACTATAAAATTTAAGGATATAGAAAGCTAAATCAAACACATAAAAATTTATAAGTGTTAAAACTAAAACTAAAAAAAACATATGAAAATGTAAGAAATAAAATATGATTTAAAATTTTAAGTTTAAGATTATAACTAAAATATATATTAATAAATAATATAAGACTAGCTAATAATTAAAAAAAAAAAGAATGAAAATAAAATATGAGAAACTTTGAAGATATGAATTATAAATAATTATGCTTCTTTTTTTAATTTTTAGTTTTTATAATGTTGAGTATAAAATTAAATATTTTAGCTTTTTTTTTTATTATCACATTTAACAATATATTTTTTTAATATAATATAAGACTACAATTTTATCTGTGTCATTAATAGTTATCAAATACACAAAATGATGTGTATATATTTAACTACTTTACTAAAAACTTATATCATTTTTATCCATATTTTTGTTAAATATTGTTAATATATACTAAGATATGTACACAAAAATTAGACACAATACAAATAAAATATTTATTTAGTATTAAAAACATATATATAATTAATTTTTTGTAAAAGAGTTAGTTGGGGTTGAAAAGCTCCACCTCAGCTTTAGTGTTGGGTTAATATTAGAAGTCTTATTTTTATTTTGTTGTTATGAGATTTAAAGATATTATATTTATTATTTAAAAAAAAAGTTCAAATAACAAATTTCAATAATTAATTATATTAGAACTTATAAGGACCGTAGAAAAAGTAAAGGAAAATTGGATAGCACCACTATATATTATTCAGTACCATTTATAATTACAAATCTAATAGTTGTTCATAATTTAATAAAATTAATCTATCACTAAAAACCTATCAACCTAAGTGGTGATATATAAAATTACTCTGAAGAAAAAGGTAAAAAAAAAATTTGCAGGCAATTAAGAACCATAATCATATGCTAAAGTATCTGTAAGCTCAAAGAAGTCGTCGACACCATGAACCCTAATAAGACCATCATTATAGATATTCCAATCTCTAATCTTTACGTTATTTAACGTAATTATGCGACCATCAATTTTTGAAACCTGAGTTGGAAAAAGAGGTACTCCAACTCTATATCCAAAACTACTCCTATCGCAAGTGTGTAAACGAGGAAAATAACCACGAGGTCGGTAATCATCTTGAGGAGTTATAGCCTCAAAAACAATTTGGTAATCAAAGTGAATCCAATCTTCAAAACGCACAGCTTTGTCTTGCGGAAGAAACATGGTTATTGGGAATTTCTCGTGTTCCTTTCCATACAAGTAGGGAGTGCAATTATGCACAACAATGTGAAGACTCTTGCGCACAATCATGGACATGATCTTGTAATCCTTGGCATCCCAAAGTGCTTTTGCAATCTTCTCAAGTTTTAGGAGTTGACTACTGTTTTGTGGCTTTTCTTTGTTAATTGAATTTCGCGGCCTTTTCTCTGTGCATTTTGGAGGAAGAGGACATGGATATTCTGGATCTGACAATGTCATCCCCGTTGACGCATCCAAGAAGACGAAAATTAAAAAGATTACCAACCAAAACCCACACTTGTTTGGGAGACGGAGATCCATAATTAATTACTACAGAAATTGTTTTAATTTGCAAATTCTAATGCGTATGTGCTACCAAACTATTAATTAAATAATCCTGTATAATACAATCCTTCAACCAAAAGACTTCTTCTTTTATTAAAATTCGGATTTAGGTCATTTATCTTAATTCTGAATTATCAATTAGCTTGTAACAGAAGTAATAAATATTACCTTGTAAATAAATAATTGACATTTTTTTTTCACATACAACTCAACTCATATGACTCTTTTTAAAGGAGAAAATTGGTTATTTTGGTGTTTTTTTTTTTGAAATTGGTTATTTTGGTGTTTAATGAAACAAAAAATAAATAAAATTATTTTGACCTCTAAGATAAAAGTAATTTTGAAAAAATGGATACAAAAAATGATTTTAGGATAAAAAATATATGTTCTTCTAGAATAAAAATGTTTTGGTAGTTGTGATGAAAATGATTTTGGGGGAAAAGTAATTTGAATGAAAAAATTGAATAATTTTTTTGCAATTAAAATTTAGAAATTTTTTTATATTTGATATTATAAATAAATAATTATATAATATGCCAAATAAAAAAAATTTAATCTTAATTTTTATGATTAATAAGAAACTTAAAAAAAATATAATTCTATTAAAAGAATAATTTTAACTCATATATATATATATATATATATATATATATATATATATATTAAAAGGCTAATATATAGGTACTTGTAATTACAATAAAATGTAAAATAAAATTGTTCAAAATTTATTAGCTGAATCTAAGATATATATATATATATATATTATTTGAATCACTCTTAATATTATTTTGGACAAAATTATTCCTATATATATATATATATAATAAAATTGTTCAAAATTTATTAGCTGAATCTAAGAGATATATATATATATATATATATATATATATATATTATTTGAATCACTCTTAATATTATTTTGGACAAAATTATTCCTATATTTTAAGCTAATAATATTAGTTGCCCTTTTTAGATCTACCATCAAATTTAAATAAGGGTTCTAAATATTATCTAATAATGATCACATCCAATAAAAACTTTAACTATATGATGATTAACAAATGCAATAAGGATTCTAAATATTATTTTAATAAGGATCATAAATATGATATTGAAATAAAATTATATTCAAAAAGCATTCTAATCAAATGATGA
Source organism: Elaeagnus macrophylla (assembly GCA_029378325.1). Classification (NCBI taxonomy): domain Eukaryota; kingdom Viridiplantae; phylum Streptophyta; class Magnoliopsida; order Rosales; family Elaeagnaceae; genus Elaeagnus; species Elaeagnus macrophylla. The sequence continues at coordinate 30,910,457 of CM055640.1, read as the reverse complement.
TTATCATATTTAATAAGAACTCTAAATATTATTTTATTTTCAAAATTAATTTGGATGTACGAGAAAATTAATTTCGTAAACTTTTAGTTCACTAATTTTATCACTTTTGATACTTGGTCACTTAAATAAATTTTTGTAACTTTTTCGTCTAGTAGCTTTTGATATTTAACAATTTTAACTCAAATTTAAAGATGATGAACTAAATTTGTGAAATTTTAAAAGTTAGGGACTAAATACGTTAAAAAATAAGTTTTTTTTTTCACACGTTAACTCTGATTGTTATTGTATAATTTAGTCAACTTTTAAATTTAGATTCAATTATTAAATAAGAAAAATTAGTGGACGAAAAATTATAAAAATTATGTTAAATGATTAAAATGTTAAATGTAATAAAGTTAAATTATGAAAAGTGTAGTTCAATGTTAAGGTTTTTTTGGGGTCAAAATGTAGTTCAATGTTAAGTTTTTTTTTTTTTTTTTTTTTATGAACAAAAAAAGACTCCCCAGAAGGAGATAGGGTAATACCTGCTATTCTCCATTCATCTAGATCAGCGCCTATATTGAGAGTACCGACAGGAGCTAACACCTCAATATTACGTCATAATGGATTTTTTGGCACAATTATGACTTTTTCACCCCTCGAACGGACGACCTAGTACATGTAACCCAGTGACGTTACCCACTTGGCTATCTCACTGCCAGTGTAGTTCAATGTTAAGTTGTGCAATAAATTTTGTTGATACAAGACTACATATCATTTTCGCTTAAAAGAATTATTATTTATATATACTTTAATGGTCAAATCGCGTGGTATTCCAATAATAATACAAACTCTTATCTTAATTTTTTAAATTTTAACTATAACATATAATATAACATACATTTAATTTAATTTTTTTATTTGTGATAAGGTTACATTTTAGTTATTTAGACTTGAAAATAATACATGTGTATTGTACTAGCGAGATGTATTATTCTAAATTTTTTATGCACATTTTAACAATAATTTAATTGAACGAGTTGAATTAAGGTTTAATTGCATGTCATAATTTATTTTATACATGAAAATTTTTTTAACCCCTAAAAGAAAATATGTGTTCATATTTCTTACAATGCAAATGAACATATATTTTTTAACATAAGAAAGTAAATATATGTTTTTTCATCAAGAGGGTTAAAAGTGAAATCAATTGAATAACTAAATCATTTATGCTACGAAAGGAATTAATTAATAATGCTTATCATATACATTTTGATATATATTTATAGTTTTAGTTAATAAGTTTTTATAATAATTAATTTCTATTCACTAAAATACTTATAGTTAATTTTTTTTTTCTTTTTATTAATTTAATTTTTATTATATCAAATAAATTTTGAATCACTCTTAATATTATTTTGAACAAAATTATTCCTATATTTTAAGCTAATAACATTAGTTGCCCTTTTTAGATCTACTATCACATTTAAATAAGGATTCTAAATATTATCTAATAATAATCACATCCAATAAGAACTCTACCATATGATGATTAACAAATGCAATAAGGATCATAAATATGATAATGAAATAAAATTATATTCAAAAAGTATTCTAATCAAATGATGATTATCATATTTAATAAGAACTCTAAATATTATTTTATTTTCAAAATTAATTTGGAAGTACGAGAAAATTAATTTCGTAAACTTTTAGTTCACTAACTTTATCACTTTTGATACTTGGTCACTTAAATAAATTTTTGTAATTTTTTCGTCTACTAGCTTTTCATATTTAACAATTTCAGCTCAAATTTAAAGATAATGGACTAAATTTGTGAAATTTTAAAAGTGAGGAACTAAATACGTTAAAAATAAGTTTTTTTTTCACACATTAACTCTGATTGTTATTGTATAATTTAGTCAACTTTTAAATTTAGATTCAATTATTAAATAAGGAAAATTAGTGGACGAAAAATTATAAAAATTATGTTAAATGATTAAAGTGTTAAATGTAATAAAGTTAAATTATGAAAAATGTAGTTCAATGTTAAGGTTTTTTTTTTTTGGGTTCAAAATGTAGTTCAATGTTAAGTTTTTTTTTTTTTGAACAAAAAAAGACTCCCCGTGGGGAGACGAGTAACGCTCGCTATTCTCTATTCACCCAGAATCAGTGCCTATATTGAGAGTACCGACAGGAATTAGCACCTCAGGATCACGTCATAAGGAGTTTTTTGGCACAATTACAACTTTTTTACCCCTCGAACGGACGACCTACTACATGTAGCCTAAGTAGCGTTACCCACTGAGTTATCTCACTGCCGGTATGGTTCAATGTTAAGTTGAGCAATAAATTTTGTTGATACAAGACTACATATCATTTTTGCTTAAAAGAATTATTATTTATATATACTTTAATGGTCAAATCGCGTGGTATTCCAATAATAATACAAACTCTTATCTTATTTTTTTTTAAATTTTAACTATAACATATAATATAACATACATTTATTTTAATTTTTTTTTATTTGTGGTAAGGTTACATTTTAATTATTTGACTTGAAAATAATACATGTGTATTTTACTAGCAAGATGTATTATTCTAAATTTTTTATGCACATTTTAACAATAATTTTATTGAACGAGTTGAATTAAGATTTAATTGCATGTCATAATTTGTTTTATACATGAAAATTTTTTTAACCCCTAAAAAAAAATGTGTTCATATTTCTTACAATGCCAATGAACATATATTTTTTAACGTAAGAAAATAAATTGAATAACTAATTCATTTATGCTACGAAAAGAATTAATTAATAATGCTTATCATATACATTTTGATATATATTTATAGTTTTAGTTAATAAGTTTTTATAATAATTAATTTCTATTCACTAAAAGACTTATTAGTTAATTTTTTTCTTTTTATTAATTTAATTTTTATTATATCAAATAAATTTTAAATATCTATACTTTCTATATATATAAAAGTCTAAATCACACCTGAATTAATTTTGAACAAAATACCCTTAAACTTTATTATAATGACATATATTGTCCTTTATTATTTTTTATAATTTTGGAATTAATTTATTTCAATAAGTTTAATTGACAATATTTATAATAAATTTCTAATTGAGCCAAAAACTTATATTAATGAATTTCTAATTTAACTCAAAAAAAAAAACTTTTAATTAAACAATTAGCTTTATCTCATTATTTCTCATGGACGACAATAATTAAAAACATGGGTGTAGAAATTAAATAAAAAATAAAAAAATGTATAATAATTCACTACTTTTAAATAATATTGCAAAATTTAAACAAATACAACAAGTCAATCACGTGTCTTTTAAATAGTTTACATAAAAAGTTTGATTAATTTATAGAGGAAAAAAAGTTGGCATGTAAAATATTTGTAATCTTTTGAAAAAAGAAAAAAGAAAAAAGAGAGAAAGAGATCTAGAGCCATTGTGGACAAGCATCACAGTAACCTAAAACAAGTTAAACACGCTAATGTTGTTAATTTTGATAAAACCCTAATCCTATTCCTATATAAACGTAAGTTATCGAATAAGAAATTTAAACTACTACTTTTTCAACAACAAAAGAAATAAAAATTATAAAATACGGCAATTCTCCAGTTCTCCTAATTTAATAATTGGAACAATTGATGAATGAATAGTGATGGATCCCTTGAACAAAATTAAGTTCGGATTTTGGTCGTTAATCTTGATAATTCTCATATTTTTGCCTGCGTTTCACGGGTTTCTCTATGATGGTCCTATTCCTCCTGAATGTGGAGATAAAGTAACCCGAAATTCTATTGATGAAGAAATTCCACAAAATTGTAGCCATCGTTTGCAACATGAAAAAATTGCAAAAGCTCTTTGGGATGCAAAGGATTACAAGCTAATGTCTATGATTGTTCGCAGGAGTCTCCACATTGTTACTCATAATTGCAATCCATTCTTATTCAAAAAGGAATACGACAAATTCCCAATGACTATGTTTATTCCACAAGATAAAGCTGTGCGTTTTGAAGATTGGATTCGTTTTGATTATCAAATTGTTTTTGGGTCTGTACTTCCTGAAGATGATTATCGTGAAAGTGGTAATAATGGTCGTTCTTGGTTAGACACTTGTGAAGGTAGTCCTGAAGGACTTGGGACAGGATTGCCTCTTTTTGTCACTCAAGTGTCTAATACCGATGGTCGCATAATTAGTTTGAATAACATTAAGATTAAGCATTGGAATATCTACAAAGATAGTCATATTATTGTTCATGGTGTTGAAGACTTCTTTGAGACTAGAGAGAAAGAAATTATTCGTTGTTACTCAACTAAGATATAATTTAATTTTTTTAGATCAATAAAATTTAAGATTAATAAATTTAAGCACATACTTTATACTTTATAAAGTTGGTTTATTTCATTGACTTTCTTTAATTTCGGTGATTATTGACTTGTAACTTCTATTTTATTAACTAGTAATCTTATTATTATTATTATTATTATTTGAATTATACAGCAAAAAATAAAAATAAAAAAAGATTGCAATAATAAATGGATGAGAAACATTACCCAAAGATATTGATCTTTCTTATATATAAATGGATGAGAAACATTGCAATAATAATCCAGTAAATCAAGATTGCATTTTTGTTGAGAATCATTCATTGTACTTTTGGAAGTGAAATTACATAAAGATAAGAAGAAACTGAGGGCTTATGACTAGGATTGTATCTTGACCACACAATAGGCCAAACACATGGCTCAGCTATATGTATCAAGAATTAGACAATCAATCTTTTCTATAGATAACTTCTTTTGTTCAATATCGAATCCAAAGTTATGGTTTTGTTGGCCTAACACTCCAAGTACTGACAAGTTGTCATTCCTTCTACTCCTTTCCATAGCAAGACAAAAAGTTTCCAAACGGTACGGACGAAAAAAGCCTTTTGCATCCACCACTAAATCCACATCACTAGCAAAACGAAGCGTCAACTTTGGAATCTTATCAACTAATTTAACAAGGTTACCATGGTAACACAAATTATCACCTTTTCTAGGCAATGGTGTGAACTCACGATCCATAACTTTTTTTATTTCATCTTTGATAATGTTTAAGACATATTTGGGCCACCACATAGATGCTGTTCCTGTGTCAATCATCATACCTGCCGATTCAAATATGATTGGCTCAATGTCAATATAAGCATCTCCAAAGTATATCTCCCTAAGAGAAACTATGTAATGTCCCCCCTCATCAGTTAACAACTCTGTTTCATATCCAGGCATTGGTGCGTCTTCACCTACTACTAATTGGTGAAAAGGATATTTGGAATTAGTCAGATCTCCAATACAATATGAAAACTTGGATCCCATTCTGTGTACAAAAGAATAACTTGCACTATGGGCAAGTCCAAAAATCCCATCAGTACGAGCATCATCGTCATGAAATGGTATTGTATTGATATTGTAAGCACATCCAAAATAAAGACTAGTTACTACCTCTTCTCCACCACCATTAATGGTGTCAAAAGTGAATTCCTCCGTAGCCATATATGTGCTTACATAATGGCCACTAGAGAAAGATTTTAATATGACGCATGTGGTTTTAGGAGATGTACAGTTTTGATTCCCTAGACAATTACGATGTGCACATGATACATTGGCATAAGTCGATGAGCGTTCCGGCCAATAGGTGTCTGTGTCAACACAACCTTCGCAAGACCCGCATTGAACCCATATTAGATTACTACCTGTTATGGATGGTAAAATAAAATAAAAAATAAGAGTCCTACATTATATTGATTAAAAATAATATTATGGTATGTTTATAATTAAGAATCATGAATCTTTCTACTAATTGGTGAAATTTTAGTGATTGGATATAGCATATAATTGTTATGAATTGTACAAAATTCACAGTACCTGTGTCCATTACTGCTAGTCGAGAAATAGATGGAGTTCCCATTGAAAATTTTACTAAAAGCTGTGGACCTTTTTCTAAACGTCCATTGCTACGACGAAGATCTGCCCGACAATCATCAATACCTTCATTACTATAGTTATAATGATGACTAGGAATTAATTTTGCAACAAATGTAGATGCTATAATTGTAAAGTTTGTTGTAAAAGAAAGGAAGATGAGAATAAAAGAAAATTTTGGAATGTTAATCATCTTTGAAATTGAAATTGCTTCACTTAGGTTAAGTGTTTATGCATGGGTCTACATATGAAGAATATTGATCCTTAATTATAAGAAACATCAATCTGTTGGATATATAGTAGGGTAAAGTTGTATTATATGGTATGATTATTAGTATGGTTAAGTGGTAAGATGATGGCATGATGGGATAAATTGTATGATAGTTGTTGTATTGTTGGGAAAATAAAATAAAAATTAAAGTTTGATTTTAGATAATGTTGTGAGTTAATAAATATTATAAATAATTTTGGGTAGTAAAGGTGTGACTGCAAATATGGTAGGAGTAGGATAGGTATGAGTTAGCTTTTTTGGGTAATATTTTTACTTGTAGGTGAAATAAGATGGGTTTTAAAATATGAGATCAGGTAATTGTTTGTATGTATGTTACTTTTAGTATTTTGATAATATGAACGTTGATTTAAGGAGAAGGGATATTAGTAATGGGATAATAATAAGAATAGACTTGTATTATTGAAAGTGGTTTAGTGTTTATGCATGATTCTATTCTACATATGAAGAATATTGATCCTTACATTACATGAGAGAGAAAATTGCATTTATAGTTGAACAAGATAGGTTCTATACATGACCAAAAAATATAGGTTATATATAATTCCACATATTTGCTTTAATTAATGATTTTAGAATTATCCACAAGTTTTATTTGAGGACCAAAACTACCTAGAATTATCTATTTATAATCTTAGTGTTAGAAGTTATTAGTCACCAACTCTTACAAAAGTTTAAGCTGTTAAAAGGAGAGCTAATATTTCTTTTATACATTTATCACTTTACCACAAGTGTTGGCTCTATGTATTATGCAAACCAAACACTTATAATTCAATAATTGGGATTCCTAGGCCTTGAGCACAAAGCTTTTAGCTCTGATATTATGTTAGAAGTTGTTGAGAAACTAATTCTCCTAAAAACTCAACTTGTTATTCATCATGTGTCGTCTGAAGATCAAGTTACTAATGCTCTCACTAAACCCCTTCCATTTCCTTGTTTTGTATCACTAAGAGTCAAACTTACGATTTTGGCTAAACTATCAGTTTGATGGGGAATATTGGTATATATCGAATGCTATATTATATAAAGAGTAGTTGTTTTATAGTTCAGTTTGTTAGTAGTTCATAGTCATGTGTACAATGCTTGCAGGATCTGTTGTATTAGAGTGTTAGCTATAACTACTATAAGTAGTAGCTTGTTGTGTACTATGTAGGTATTGATTTTTACTATACTTCAATAATAAAGTATTCTTAAATTTTTTTTACTGTTTTTACTCAGTATTGTACGTAGCCATCCATTTTTACTTGTGCTCTCCAAACATATTTCTACATCATTTCTATAAATATTTTATATTTTATATTATTCTATGTATTTGTGGAAGTGTGTCTGGTAAGATAAATCCAACAATAAATCTCCAACACTAGTAAGATATACTAAATAAGGAGATCAGTTTTGCCTCAGTAAAAACCAGCAGTGGATAGCCTAGTAGGTAACGCCACTAGACTACATGCACTAAGTCATGAATTCGAGGGGTGAAATAGTCATAATTGTGCATAAAAACCCCTCTGACGATAGCTTGAGGTGCTAGCTACTGTTGGTACTCTCAAAATAGCGGGCGTTACCCCGTCTCCTCCTGAATATATATATATATATATATTGCCTCAGTAAAGAAGCATCAACCACTGGTAAATCATCTAACACAAAAACACAAATAAACAAGTTAAAATATATATAAGAAAACCCCAAAAAAGGAATAGTTTGGTTTTAACGCATAGCAAGTTAGATGGTGTGATAGAAAGAGGAATATTGATCTAAAATGAATTACGGCTTGAAAGATAGCCCCTAAGATTTGGGTGAACAAGATTAAAGACTACATGAGGGAGAAATATCATGTGGATGTCAATGATAATCAAGCTAAAAGCAAAGGATAAAAAGTAAAAAATATGATACATGCACCATAACAATAAATACATTCAAATACGGTTTTAGTGTTAAAAATTTGAAAATAACTATACCTAAATACCTTTAGATACGGTTGGCCGTATTTTTCTAAAAAAATAGTTTTAACCGTACTTAAAAGTGAACCAAAACATGGAATATTTTTCAGAAATTTACAGAAACTTTTAGGTATGGTTGCTAAAACATAAGAATTAGGTACGATTTGAAAGTATTTAGCTACGGTTAACAACCGTACCTAAAACTAAAGTAAAAGATTTTTAGGTACGGTTAACAACTGTACCTAAATCCTAAGGAACAACCGTACCTATATACTTTTAACTATACCTAAAAGTTTTGTATAAAAGTTTTTGGCACAGTTAAAAGTCATTAAAACAACAAATTAGCCCGAGCGAAAAAGTGAAAGTGACCCTTAAATTTCCAACATTGTCGCCCACCACACCCACACAATCCAGCGCTGCCACTGATACCCATTGTCAGTCTAGTTTGTTGCTTGCGCCGTTAGACTTGTCCGCTGCCATTGCATTCACCGCCTCCTCGTGCTCTACCCTTGCTTGTTTCACGCTCACCCACAACGCCGTACAACACCCATTTCAGCCACCAACTGCTGCAATACTTCAACTTTCAGCCACCAACCGTCGCACAACAGCCTTTTTTCACATTATTACGGCAAGATATATTTTTTTTTTTTCACTTTTTCTTAATTTTTCTTAGTAATGTCTGTAATTTTTTTTATTAAACTATTAGTAGAAATACATATGTCGTGATATTGCATGGTGTCATTCAATTTTTTTTTTTAGTTTTTTATTTATCATTAATTATTTTTTTATATATGATAAATATTTTATTTTTTAATTTTTTTACCGAGACATATATATGTATTCATTGTGTAATTTTTTTTATGTATTGATTCTGTAATATTTAATTATATTTATATTATTTGTTGCTATTTTTTCAAATTTTTAGTTTAATTTATTTTTGGTTTGATTAGTATAATTTGTTTTAGTTAATTCGAGATTTCTATTAGTGTGATATGAATTTAGATAACTATTTTGAATTAATGTTGTATGTATTTGTGTATATATATATATATATATATATATATATATATTATTAGGGACGGACCTAAGAATTTTTTTCTAAGAGGGCTAATATATATTAAAAAAATTTCTTCTAAAAAAATGTATTTATAATATCAAGATTTATCACTAACATTAAAAAAACATATATAAACTTAAAAAGAAAACAAAAAAAAAATATAAACTTAAAAAAAGCAAACAAAAATTTATTTAAGTTGTTCAGACGATACTTCATAAAATTCATCAATTATCAAATAAGGTTCAACAAATCTAACGAAATAATAGTCAACTGTTATGAAGAAAAATGAGTGCTAAATATATACAAATTTATACTTACATAAACACTCAAATTAATAATTATATGATAGTTGTCGATCAAAAATTTAAAAGTTATAATTTTTCAGAGTATATAACATACAATTATTGATTTGATTGTAAGTTTAAGTACAAATATTTTGAATATTTAATATTTTTTAAAAAAAATATAGATAACTTTAATAATTAAAAAAAAAATACTAAACTTTGACTTTATGCAGCATGAGCAAGCAACATACCAAATAACCTAATTACAGAACAGAAAAGGAGCAGAGTTGCGGACAATATAATACCGAAAAATGGTATATTAGTCTAAGTTTATTTATAGAATTTTGGTGATAAATAATATATTGTGCTTTACAAAAATATTAGTAATATTTATTAAAACTAAAAACCTCAAAAAGGCTATATCGGACATAAGTCTATATAACTTTTTACTTATTCATAGAGGTGACATTACTAACAAATTTTTTTTTTATATAACTAATTCTTTATATATATATATGTGTGTGTGTGTGTGTGTGTGTGTGTGTGTATAAACCTCAAAAAGCTATACGGGTTGAAGCCCGGTATAGCCCTTGAGATAGATCCGTCACTATATATTATTTGACTTTTTTTTTTTAATATTTGCATCACTTGTTGTTTCACATTATTATATTTATTGATATAATGTTTATATATATATATATGTATATATATGTATATATATGTATACTAAGATATCTTGTATGTATATGTATGTATATATATGTATATATATATGTATGTATATATATGTATATATATGTATATATATATGTATGTATATATATGTATATATATATGTATGTATATATATGTATATATATGTATATATATATGTATGTATATATATGTATATATATATGTATATATATATATATAATTAGGTTTTGAAATTGGTAAGTCTTGGATGTCAATAGATAGAAGGTCAAATATATTTAGTGAAGGACATGAATATTTTCTTAATTTTGCTGCTAATAATGCAAGTAATCATGAACAAATTAGGTGTTCTTGTCTGAAATTTGGGAACCAAAAAGGACATAATATGATAGAAATTCAAAATCATGTATTTAAATATGGTATTGACAAAAGTTATAAAGTATGGTTTTGGCATGGGGAAGAGATTGTGAAGAATAATAATGAGTTTTCAATGCATTCTCTACACAAAAGAGAAAGCGTGATGAAGCTTTTGTTGATACTATTGAAATGTTAGATACAATGCAAGATAATTTGAATGCCGATAGGTTGGGTCAATAGTTTAATGAGATTTTAGATGATGTCGAAAAACCATTATGGAATGGGTGTAAGAAGTTCACTAAGATATCTACATTAGTCACATTGTAAAATATTAAAGCAAAGTGTGAATACCTGATAAGTATTTTAAATAGCTTCTGATAATAATAGGTGATATGATGCCTGAGGATCATAAATTACCTCATTCAATGTATGATGTTAAAAAAATACTTAATGAGCTAGGTATGGGATATGAGAAAATACATGCATGTCAGAATGACTGCATACTCTATAGAAAAGAGTATACAGATGCACGTGAATGTCCTATATGTAAGGAATCAAGGTAGAAAGAGTCAAAAATTGGATTAGATGAAAAAATAAAAAATAAAACTCTAGCAAAAATGTTGTGGTATTTTCCACCAATTCCATGAATTTGAAGGATGTTTCGAAGCATTGATACATCCAAAAATTTATATTGACATGATGTTCAAGAGGTTGTTGATGGTAAAATAGAACATCTATCACATTCTCGTTCTTGGAACCTCATCAATGAAAAATGGCCTGAATTTGCATCAGAATCCTGAAATCTTAGACTTGCACTTTCAGCTAATGATATCAATCTGTATAGCTCAATGAGTAGTAAGTATAGTTGTTGGCCCATTATGTTGGTTAATTATAATCTTCCACCATGGCTATGCATTGTTGATATCTAGTCCTAAGCCACCAGGACATGATATTGACGTGTTTTTAGAGCCATTGATAGATGATTTAAACATTTTATGGAATAATGGTATTGAAGTATTTGATTCATATCGTCAAGAGAAGTTTAACTTAAAGGTAATTCTAATGTGGACTATAAATGATTTTCCAGCATATGATAATTTGTCTTGTCATGCCATGAAAGGATACTTTGCTTGTCCAATTTGTAGCATGAATACATATTCTGATAAATTAGCCCATTCTTATAAGATGTGTTATAGAGGTCATCGCAAATTCCTTCCACTTGGGCATAAATATAGAAATCAAAGACAATATTTTGATGGAACACAAGAATATAATGAAGTACTATCACCAACTAGAGATGATATTCTAAAAGAAGTTGAACGAAAAATTTTTCATCGTGGTAAATCAAAAGATCAAGAAAATGTTTTAGATACATCAATATATTGGAGAAAGAGATCAATATTCTTTGAGTTAGAATACTGGCGACATTTGCCAAGTAGCACCTTCTTGATGTATGCATATTGAGAAAAATGTGTGTGATAGTATTCTTGGCACCTTGTTGAATATTCCTAGAAAAAATAAAAGATGAATTAGGTGCTAGACTTAGCAGACATGAAGTTACGTCTAGTGTTGCATCCTCAATTTGAGGAGCGTTGTACTTTTCTTCCTCCAGTGTTTTACTTTGTCTAAAGTCAAGAAAAAAAGTTTTATGGAAGCACTATCCAATGTTAAAGTTCCTTCCGGATATTCTTCTAACATACGATCTTTGGTTTCCAGTTCAAATTGGAAATTGAATGGAATGAAGTCTCATGATACAACAAATATTGCCCGTTCTAATACGTGGTATGTTGTTTAAGGATGTTAAAAGTGCAATCATAGATATGTGTACATTTTTTAATGATATATGCAAAAATTTTGTGGATGTTAAAAGGCTTGAAGAAATTCAAAAGAAAGTTGTGATCACATTATGTAAATTTGAAAAGTATTTCCTACCATCATTTTTTGACATAATGACACACCTAACAATGCATTTCACAAAACAGTTGGAGTTATGTGGGCCTGTGTACCTAACATAGATGTACCCTTTTGAAAGACATATGAGTGTGCTTAAAGGTTATGTTCGTATTCGTAATCGTAATCGTCCAAAAGGGTGTATGGTAGAGTGTTATGTGGCAGAAGAAGCAATTGAATTTTTCTCTGAATTTTTAATTGGAGTGAAACCAATTGGTCTTTCAGTTGACTTGATCAAGCACTTAAATTGTGAAAACATCTTCGGATAGCCAGATAAAGGTGGGTGGGTTGAACATCGATCATGCACTTTGGGAACAAGCACATAGTAATGTTTTGAACAACTTGGAAGTAGTTCAACCTTACATTGAGTATGTGTACTCCTCATACTTTTTTTATTTAGATTTATATATCAAATCTTTATCTTAGTTTCACATCTTTTCAATTAATGTTGTAGGAAACATGTGAAGCACATTCATCATACCAATCAAAACAAAAAAGAAAAATGGATATTAAATGAACATAATCGCATGTTTATATATTGGTTACGAGCTCAAGTAAGTGAACTATAAGTTATATTTACTACACATATAGATTTAACTATATTATTTATTACAATTTATATTAATGAGTTATAGATTCTAGTTAATTTTTTTGTTTAGATTTCAAATGAATTGAATAAAACAAGTTGTAATATCTTTGAAGAATTGAGATGGATAGCACAAGGTACGAAGTTTAATGTCATTATGTATCATGGTTATACTATAAATGAGATCCATTACAAAACAAAAAATAAAAGTGACAATCATATTACCCAAAATAGTGGAGTTTCTATAATGGTAAAAACTATGCAATTTTCAAGTGCAAAGGTATGCAACCTATTGAAGGAGACATTTATTATTATAGAGTTATTGATAAAATATGGGATCTAGATTATGTGAATTTTATAATTTCTTTATTTAAAAGTGCAGTTGGGTGGATAGCAAACATGGAACAAAGAAGGATGCTCTTGGTTTCACATTGGTTGATTTAAATAAGATTTTTCATATTGGCCTCACAAGCTAAACAATTTTTCTACATTCATGATGCTTAAGAAAAACAATAGTGGAATGTCTTAACTCCTCATCGTTGAGGTTATAATGACACTCTTAATATCGAAGTATTAGGAGACATCGTAATGGAGCATGATAAATTTGTTAGTTTGTTAAATGAAATTGACATGTTAGACCGTATTCTAGTAATAGAGTCAGATTCTAGCAGTTCTAATAGCTAACTATAAATTTGGAGTCTATATTAGTCTTCTATCTTATTAGTTAGGAACATAGATTATACATGACAAAGAAAAATAATGTCCTACTCATAATTGTATTTGTAAATTATACTTTAATTTAATTAATTTATAATTTGTTATTATATATGTTTAGTTGTTAATTGTTCATTATATTGTGTACTTATATTCTTAAAATATTGCATGATGGATTTATCTCAATGTTCAGGTAGTAGTATAGAGAAGAAAACAAGAGGACGTACCTAAATGAATAAGTTGGTAAAGTTACGAAGTGAAGGGATTAGGACCTCGGTACTATTTAATTCAGAAAACATAATTATTGGACAAAATTCAAATGATTTCATTAGTTATTTGGGGGTATTAGCACATGCCTTAATTCTAATTAATTATAAGACATGGACGAATGTGCCTGATGATTGCAAGGAAATTTTATGTCAGGATGTTATTGTATGTAATACTATAACTTTGCATGTACAACTTTTATGTAAGATTAATTATATATGGTTCTAAATATTGTGTACATGTTTTATGTAGACAACTTTTATATTTCCCAATATGGACTCAGAGATAGCACGATTATATACGATGAAGAAGTTGAGTGATATGTGGACAACATATAAACTTAAGTTATACAAGGGGCATGTGGTGCCTAATCTTGACTTTCCTGATTTGTTGAGAACACCTCCTGAAAAATATGATTTTATTACCCAAGAACAATGAGATTGGTTTGTAAAGTGCACACAAACTGGAACGTTTAAGATAATGATATATAAATCAGTTACATTCAATGCATATCATATTATTATCACAATATGTGTATATATATATATTTCAAGTATTTTACTGATACAACATTTTATAGGATTTGAGCAAGGAGTCCAAATAAAATAGAGAACAATTAATGTACGTAAATTATACGGGTCGAACAAGTATTGCAAATATCGAAGAGTCATTGATATTAAAACTTCAATATGTTACGATATTACTTAACATTACATATAAAATTCATCTATCTGACTTCGTAAGTGTTATTATTATAGAAAATAAATTTTCAAGATGAAATTATTTCAGGAAGACACTTTACTTGGAAGCACAGCATTCTAAAGATGGAGTTCCAATTAATGAAGCTGCCTAAAAGGCATTCGAATTAAGGGTAATTAATTAAGTTTAATATAAAATATATTGATTATAACTTTTTTTAATATTATCATGAAGTTTATATAGGGATTACTTAATTTGTAGGAAGAATATGAAAGAAAGAGAGAGTCTGGAGAATTAAACCTGTTGGTCACAAGAATATATTAGGACAGTCATTACAGACACCAGAACATCCTGGACGTGTTAGAGGTGCTAGTTATGGGTTACCATACTTAAGAGATATTACAAGCTCACACGTGAGAAGAACCCAATCAAGCCAAGTAAAGGTAAAGTGAAATTTGACAATAACAAACAACTTTTAGAAGAAAATTGCAAGTTAAGGTTAGAGAATGAAGCACTTAAGACAAAAAGTCTCAGTATTACCCAAGAGAGCAATACTTTCATTCCTCCAACGAATCCAACAATTCCTATGAATGACTTAGAGGTATGCATTGAATATAATTACAATTGTAATTATAAGCAGTGCTAATATGAGTTTAATAATATTGTTAAGGAACGCCATGTTATTTAGCATTAGATGATTTGAATAATATTGTAGCTAAGGGTAAAGTTTACCAAATAAGTGACCCATATGTTCAAGTGTACCATATACTTCTTGGTAAGTATAATGCACGAGTTAGTATTGAGAAGTCACTTAAAGATGAAGGATTTTTGCCAATTCTCATTGGGGATAAGTTTATGTGTGTTGGACATGCTGAAAGATGTATAGTAGCTTGGCTAAAAATTTGAATAATCTCTCAAAATGACTCGGTTAGCATAAATGAACATTAATTGATTTGCTTATATACATATTATAAATATATTTATTAACAGTATGTTTCACATAATTGTAGGCTTTCCAAAAGCAAATCAAGTCAAAGAAAAATGATACTTTTTAGGGAAAAAGAATAGAAGATTTTCCATGTGTAGGTGATGGAGGTGCCATTGAACATATGACAATATATGCATGCACCAATATGATAGGTGATGGTCAATCATTCCAAATCTCTGTCATAGACGCATTGGGCATTGAGGAGCCCTTAGAGGTTAAAAGCAAGGACGTAATGCCATTATGTATTATCTGGTAGCTACAAACAACAATTATTGTAGTATATGAGAGGTAATATTTATTTAATATTTTATATTTTTTATAAGTTCTTTCGATTAGTAATATAATAATTAATTTTTCTTCTAAGTATAGGGTTTTATTTAATCACTTAACAAGAAATGTAAAAAAATTCAACTTATATTGCTTTTTGCATCCTACACTTATTTCAAATCAATGGAGCCCCACTTTTGATGATCAAATTGGTTGTCTAGTTGAATGAATGCTTGGAGTAGGAGAGAATGAAAGATTTATTGTTTCATATTGGCTAGCATGAGTATTTTATTAATTTATTTTTTTTCTTATGTTCTAATTTTGTTAATTATTAATTTTAATTTAAATTATTTACAATTAATTGCAGAAATCATTGGATGCTTGGGGTGATCCACCTATATAATGGTATTGTTGAGTGGTTTGACTCACTTGAAAACAGTCCACCACAAAGTTTTTAAGATATGATCATTGTGTATTATTAACTTAATATATTTTATTAAATTAATTTTAAATTATTTCTAATTAATCATACATTATATTTAATTATGAATAATTTTTATTTTATTATGTCGATATTATAGTGCTTTTTCTAGATAGTACCAAACTATATCACGTTCGTTTAAGCTACCACCTAGTTTCTGGCCTATTAAGATTAGTATTAATTTATTATTTATTATATGTATGTATATTTTTAATTATAAGTAAATATTTAGCGAAGCTAGTGAATATTAATTAATTATATATTTATGTTGTCTTATATATTTGTGTAGGCACCTATTCAAAATAATGGTATTGAGTGTAATTTTTTCGTGATAAGATATATGAGAGATATTATATATCAACCAAGAAAGTCTCGATTACTACTAGTAAGTTAAAAAAATAATTCATGCATGTACTTACATAATATGTTATTAGCTAATTTAATGTAAGTTTTTTAAATCATCATATTAACTATCTTGTAGTTTCTTATAACAATATATCTAATTATATTTTTTTTTTAGTTTACAGAAAAGAAAACATATACACGGAAAGAACTTGATGTTTGTCGAAGAGAAGTGTATCAATTTCTTATTGATAATATTGTACTAGTTAATTATATAATTAACATTTTGATATTAATTATATTTAACTTATATGTATATATAGTTAGTTTTAGTTAGTGGCATTAGCTCTTGTATTTTAATATTACTGATATAATTAAGTGACATGTATGCTTGTGTTTTTTATTAATGAAATATATATCATTGTGTGTGTGTGTGTGTGTGTGTGTGTGTGTGTGTGTGTGTGTATATATATATGATTTTATGATTAAATTCTGAAATGAGCATGTATATATAGTCTCAAATGAGCAGGGCAATGAAACAGGTCAAAAAAATTAGAACTAAAAATTTATGTTTAAAAAATAAATTAACTTTAGATACAGTTGTTAACCGTACTTAAAAATTATAAAACAAAACAATAACCGTATCTAAAATGTTTTAGGTACAATTGCTAACCATACCTAAAAGTTATAAAATAAAACAAATAACCGTACCTAAAAGATTTTAGGTATGGTTAAAAGTTATAAAATAAAACAATAGGACGGTTAAAAGGTTTTAACCTAAATAGTTTTAGGTACAGTTGTTGTTCTGTTAACTGTACCTAAAATATTTTCGATACGGTTGTTAGCCTTTTAGGTACGATTACTAAAAATTTTAGGTACAGTGAATATTGAACCTATAATGACAGTGGCTATACATGTGCAAAGACAACCGTACCTAAAACCTGTTAGTTTTCTTATAGTGATAGTTCATACAAGGAGCACTGCAACAATAAACTCATTCAGGTACGGTTCTATTATTAAAAAATTGAAAATAACTATACCTAAATAGCTCTAGATACGGTTGCCCGCATGTTTTGAAAAAAATTGATTTTATCTACAGTTGTTAACTATACCTAAAAGTGAAGCAAAACACAAAACTTTTTCGAAAATTTATGGAAACATTTAAGTACAGTTATTAACCTAAAACAAGTGATTTAGGTACGGTTGTTAATTGTACCCTAAGGCATTTAGGTACAGTTAACAACCGTACCAGAAGGCATTTAAGTACAATAAACAACCGTACCTAATTCTCAGTCAGGAGGGCTCCACGCGAAGGGCTCCACAAAATTTAAAATTTATGGAAACATATAAGTACAGTTATTAACCTAAAACAAGTGATTTAGGTACGGTTGTTAATTGTACCTAAAGGCATTCAGGTACAGTTAACAACCGTACTTGAAGGCATTTAGATACAGTAAACAACCGTACCTAATTCTCAGTCAGGAGGGCTCCACGCGAAGGGCTCCACAAAATTTAAAATTTATTTTTCTCTTTTCCCCCACTTGAGCTCGTGACCCACGTACACAGCGTTGTCGTCCTCCAACGTCAGTCCCCTCTATCTGTCCACCTTCCACACTTAACCTTCTACCAATTCAGCCAACATTCGTGCATCCTCCCACCGGTTAGGCCACCATTTGCGCAGTCACCATCTCACCAGTCAGGTAACTTCAAGTATATATTGATATTTACTTGCGAAAGGTTATGATGTTGATCCGTTTAGAAAAGGGTTGTGGGATCCAAAAAAAATTCTATTAAGCCTAGTCATAACATGGGAAAACCTAGGGTTCTTGCTATTTCCAGTACGCATTTGTTCATTTATCTAAGAGATTTCACTTATTCATAGCTAGGCTAATTGCTTTTCTCTCATTATGTTAAAATTGTTGGTGTTTGGAATGCCTAGGATGTAGAATTGAGTTTTAGGTACTTTTGTTAATTGGAACTATTTGCTATTATCTAAGAGAAAAGGTAAAGTAATTGCAGAATTAAGGAAGTTTATGAGTCTTTGACCGTTAAAATTTTCATTCAATGAAGATGCATTTCAGAGATCCTTATTGGCATATCTCAATGGGATGAATCGGTAACTTGTCACCCCTTCCCCTTGAAGCGCGATTGAATCATGGGCTAGTTTCACCATTTCAGATAATCAGCTAGCCTTACACTAGATGACCTCGAATGGTATATAGTTGTAGCTTATTGATTTATGCTTAAGACAAATTAAAGAGAGGGGGAACATACTCAAGGTATCTTTGGTGTGAGGTGCTAATTTATTGTTATATGATGATTATGTAGGTTTTTTTTTTTTAAATTTAATTTCCTCTCTCCTGTTCCTTTGAGATATTTTATTGTTCTTTCCCAACTAACTCCAACGAAAGCCTTTAGGCAACTCTTTCATAAGTTCCACAAAAAGGGGTCTGGAAAAATGAAGCATGAAAAATGCATGAAGCGATACGAAGAAGAATTGAAGTCGAAACAAATGAGCAGTACCGATACACCTTCACTATCTGTAGAAAGGATGAGGGATGCTCAAGCTTAGTTGAAAACACCTTTTCTTGTCCTCAGCGGTCATGTTAAGCTTGGGTAAGTTCGTTCTTTTTATTTGTAAATTTCATAGTTTAAATGATTTGTTGTTGACATTGTCAGGATGATAGATATAAAAGTAGTTTCAAGTTAAATAGAGTTCTGTAAAGTATAATTTACGTGATAACCCTAAGCTGTATAATTTTCCACTTCTTATTTTGTGAATCTTCTATGTTACTTAAAAGTTAAATAAGGAAACAAATATTTCGAAGTTGATTGTTCCATTCTAAATAATTATTTGTTTAGTTGTTGATGTGCAAGTTATAGTACTTGCAAGTGTACGAATCACTCATAGCAAGTGATAAGCAACTCCGAGGTCGATCTCTCAAGGAATTGCGGTGGTTTTCAAAATGTGTTACTTGTTTCCTAAAAATTAATTGCCAAAATAAATCCTAAACATTCTGACAAAGTTTGTTGGTTGAACGAAAGTAAAAATTGTAAAAGTTTCACGAGAATTAAAATAAACGAGTGAAAAGATAAGTCGAAGTGATATGATGAAAAAGCGTGGGACAACAGCTAGCTACCAAATCACAAATGGAATATTTTATGATAGTTTCACAATTAAGCACGAAAAATTAGATTTATTGACTCTTCTTAATAAACCCTAAAAATTCCCAAATCAATGAAGAATTTATCTTAATTGATTAATTAACCTCTTTGATTTGCATTGTTAATTAACCAATTAGCATAAACACGTAGGAAATTAAATTAGCCACCTAGTCTAAGACAAATCAATGTATTTCGATTAGGTTCTTGTTCAAGATTTCTAAATTAAGCAAATATAATAATTCTAATACTTAATTCTAATTTATTCTCTAATATTCATAAATTAACATGATCAAGATTAACCATGAACATAGATATTAATCAACAATGAACAAGATATAAATAACTTTAATTTAAATTAAATCATAAAATATTCATCTACTCCTGGGAGCATTACTAAATCTCACACAATCAGTTTAGCTACTCATAATAGAATTTAAATCAATATTTTCCATTAAAAATAACCTTCTTAACAATCCAAGAGAAAAGAGATTACAAATTAAATAGGATACCCCTACTTTCACTCTTTCAAAGTCCTTCTTCAAGTTGGATGGTCACCTCTTCCAAGTTAGGTCTTGAATAAGCTTCAATGGAGCATCAATGGTGGCTTCTCTCTCTAGAAAGTTTAAGAAGATGGTGGTGGAAGGTAGAAAATTGGCACTGTTCACTGGTGGTGTGAGGAGAGGATTTTTGTGGTGTATTTATAGGTTAGGGTTTGAGTGTGTCTGTGTGTGGGTGTGGAGAGGCGTGTAAGTGGAATCCAAGTGCGCGGGTCACGACACGAGTTTTCTTCTACCGTGGCTTGAGATGTTTTTTGGGATGCGGACCAAAGCATGAACCTCCTCGCTGTGGCCCACAATTTCTATACTGTGGCGCGCAGTGTTTTTATGATTTCTCAGACTGCAACATGAGAGTCCCATGCCGCAGCACGCATATTTCTTCGCCGCGGCGCGCAATGTTGTATTGCCTTGTAAGGTTCTTTATATATTTGCTGATTCCTACATAAGCCTTACGTTCTTCATCTCTAATTTAACCCTCCCTTACATAGTAAATGAACTACAATGTAAAGGTTATGTTTTGAGCCCTTTTTTGAACACTTCACTCCACTATTTCATTCACATTGCTTGAACCTACAAAACATAAAAATACCCTTCCAAATCAAAGTAATACCGAAATAAACCGTGAAATAAATACTTAAAAACTAACAAAAAATAGGTTCAAAACAATGTTCACGAGATGTATCAAAATTTTCTACTAAAGTCTTATATTTATCAGGCAAACTAGTGATCTTCGAAGTGGTTTTGCTACTTTTTAGAAGGATCTTTCATGGGGCCTTGACTCCCATGCTTGGTGATAAAAAGCTCAGTCAAACTTTTTGCTTGGCTGTGATCGGCAAATACTACTTTTAGGAAAGAATTGCCATGTTTAGATGTGTTACTATTTTTATAATCGACAAATACGTTGCTCTTATTATGTTCTACCCTTAAAAGTTTACGTTACATTATATGATCCAATTTTTAACATTAAAATTTATTGCTACACCTAGAATGAAAATTTATAGTTTTCTTATGTTCTAATTTTATGGTTCTTCATTTTTAATTAAATAATTTATAATTGTAGAAATCATTAGATGCTTGGGGTGATCCACCCATATAGTAGTGTTGTTGAGTTATTTGACTCACTTGAAAATAGTCTACCACAAAGATTTCAATATATGATCATTAGGTAGGAGAAACTCATATATTTTATTAAATTGATTTTAAATTATTTCTAATCATGCATGATTGATTATGAGTAATATTTATTTTATTATATCTAATTACAATTTTTTATAGTTTGTAGAAAATAAAATATACACACGGGAAGAACTTGATGTTTGTCGAAGAGAAGTATGTCAATTTCTTAATGATAGTATTGGACACACTAGTTAGATAATAATATATTTCACATTTTGATATGAATTAGGTTTAACTGATATATATCATTGATTTTGGTTAGTGGTATTAGCACGGGTATTTTAATTTACTGATGTAATAGGTAATATGCTTTGTAAGTGACATGTATGCTCATGTTTTTTATTAATGAAATATATATATATAAGTGACATGTATGCTCGTGTTTTTTATTAATGAAATATACATACATATATATATATATATATATATATAAATATATATATATATATATGAATTTTTGATCAAATTCTTAGATGCATATATAGTATGATATGAACAAGGATTATAAACAGGTAAAAAAAAATTAAAGAATATTATTTTTTTTAAAAAATTGAACTTTTAGGTACGGTTAACCTAAAAGAATATAAAACAATACACAACCGTATCAGTAAACCATACCTAAATAGTTTTAGGTATAGTTGTTATATGTTTAGGTACGGTTATTAACTGTACCTAAAACAATTTAGGTACGTTTGTCAACAGTAGCAAAAACCTTTTAGGCACAGTTACGAATACTTTTAGGTATGGTTGTTAACTGTACCTAAAAGGTTTTAGGTACGGTTAACAACCGTTCAACTTATGACAACAGTGGCTATTGATACAGTTAAGCGTCCGAATATAACCGTACCTAAAATCCTTTTTCCTTGTGGTTGAGTAATAACAAAATATTTTGGATTATGCTTTCGAACTCATAATTGGTGAAACATAATACTAGAGAAGCTTGTTTAAGGCCATAGAGAGATTTCTTTCAGCTTGCAAACTAGGCGTAAATTGTGTGCCACTATGGTATTGATAGCATTTAGAAGAAGCATGAGTTAGAATGGAATGATATTTTAGTTTATTTCAAATGAGTAGTGTGCATTGGTGTAATGTTTTGATACATAACATTTTTGTATTAATATTTTGTATTGATCTCTTGAGCTACTAATGTGAATTGGGCTATTTTCTTAATATTTTTTAGGACCATAAGTACGCTTAAATTAGCATGGGCCGAAAGGAAAAATGGTCATTTCATTGAGAATGTATGTGTACCATTGTCAGTGTTTTTTTAGGAACACTCGATCATTCTCTTCTCTTCTCAGTGCTATTGTCTCTCTTTTTTCTCTACTTCTTCTCTGAGACTTTTTTTTCTTGTTTTCACTTGAGTTTTGTGAGAGTTCAAGAATGTGTATTAGGGTCATTCATCCTCTGAGTGTGTTAGGTTTTATCTCTATAATTGTTGTTATTTTACTCTCTATACAAACTTGATTTTGCATAGTGGATATATTTTTACCTTTTTTAATGAATTAGGCCATGTAAATTAGAAGTTGAATCGCTTAAATCTAATGTCATTGTCATATTAATATTCATGCCATAGACATCGACCTTCACATATTTATGGTTGGTGAGGACATGTCATTGTCAAAGGGTGCTTATAGTTTTTGAAAACTTTATGTGTTAATCACTCAAGTCTACTTTCTTCTTCTCTTTTTCCTTTCTTTTGAGTTAATCAACGGTCTTAATTCTACATTCATTTGTGTCATGTTTTGTTTGGTATGAATATTAATATGCAAATTAAAATGAATCAATTCTCTCACGAGGAGGAAAACTCTTTGTACCCCTACTCAAAAAGAATGTATTGGAATGTTATGTTGTCTTTGCTTATTTATATTATTATTTTTTTCCTTTCATTTTTCTTCCTTTGGATTGCAATAAAGATTATTTTCGAATTTTACTCTCATTAAACAAAACATGCTAATAGTATTAATATATTTACTCAATACAATTCCATTCCATTAATGGTACAGTTTCCATTATTTTTCCATCCAACAAGCCAAACATAACCTAAGCTCTATAAGAGAATCATAGATGAGAATACATGGGGAGATTTTGGTTTGCTTCATAACCTAAGCTCTAGAAGAGAATCATAGATGAGAATACATGGGGCGATTTGCTTTGCTTCTATCGATTTTGAATTAAGTAGTCTAACTCCATTCAGCAATATTAGCATTTGTACTCTAATTGCATTACAAATAAAGCGATTTTGGTTTGCTTCTGTCTATTGCCATCACATTATATGATGTGAGCTAAAAGCAAGTGTTTACTGCTAAAATTACAACTTCAACACCTTTGACTCCTGAGTTGTTTATGAAATGAAGAAGAAGATAGTAGAAAAGGACACTAGACGTACTGGCTAAACAAAGTGCAGATAGAGTTAAGAATATGACAGGATAAGGCAAGTCATTTTCTCTGTCTCCCTCTTTCATATTAAAGGATTATAGTATAAGTCACTAATTCATAGATATTTGTTAAAAATTTCTTTTCTGCAGTGACCTTAAGCTATTTTTGCCATATTCTAGTTGATTTATGAATGATGCTAAGGCATGAGAAGTACCAAAGAAACCAAGAATCATATTTAAGAGAGGCCTAATTGATAGTAATTAACTAGGTCTTATAATTATTTTTATGTTTAGTTTGATATAACAATGATAACATTTAATATTGGAGACATGTATTAAAAATGACTCCTGTAACTAATCACTAATTATATTATAGTGATTAATTGGTAATGTTACTTAAATGATGATATTATTATAATTGATTTTGAATATATAAATATATATTGAGAATTTCAAAAAATTTCAAGAGAGGTTTATATTTCAATGATAAAAAATAGTAAGTTGAAATTAAAAAAAAAAAAATTAGGGATGGATATTAGCCATCCAAGAAGATTCCTTAAACATATTTTGCAACAATTGCTGAAATACAATTTAGGACGATTATTGTATTTTAGCAACCGTCCCAAAATGATTTTAGGAACGGTTGTTTATATTTTAGGAAATGTTACATTTTACTTTTAGTAGAAACCTTACTTTTTGGGACTTTCGAATGCGAGACGGTTATGACAAAAAAAAATCGTTCTAAAAAGTCTTTTGTGACAGTTAATAATTGTCTTTAAAACCCATTTTTTTAGTAGTGACATTTTAAGTGACTAATAAAAGTAAAAGTGTCCAGCTTATTTTGATTCAATCACCAATAGAACAGTGGTTCTCGCATCCAACCAAGCCTCTTATGTGAAGTTCCAGTATTGTGTTTTGCTTCTTTCAAGCTTTGGGCCTTTTTTCCTACATTTTTCATAGGTCGTCTTCGTGCAAATAAAATTCTTCCTGCATTTTTCGTAGGTTGGTTTTTTGTAGATAAAATTATTATTATATATATGTGTATATGTGTGTTATTTGTTATTTTGAATGATTTTGTTTTTAAATTTTCATTTAAATTATAAAATTATCACTGTTATTTTTTTTTATTTAATAATAATGATTACATTATCTTATTATAAAGATTTGATCATAAAAGTATTATTTATGATTTTTTTTTTCCTTTTTTACAACAAGTTTTACCTAAACTAAAATATATAATTATACATTTGAATTAATTTTATTTATTTAATATTAAATATTATAAGAATTTTATTTATTATTTAATTTTTTTTTACAAAGAAGTCATATATAACTTAAAATACACAATATAAGTTTAAATTAATTTTTATTTTTTTCTTAAAGTATTGGGTTAAAAACAAAAAGGAAAAAAATAATGTAAACAATTAAAGAAAGGAAACAAAATTGAAAGATAAAAAATAAGGTTATAAGATTTTTATTTATGATTTAAATTTTATATTAGAAGTCTTAGATAAGGTAAAATATATATTTATTTTCAAATAATAAAAATATTATGAATAAAGAAAAGATCGGACAAAATCTTAATTACAAAAATTGTTAATATTATTAATTTTTATTTAATTATAATGATTACATTATACTATAATTTTATTTTTTTTTTTAATAATGAGTTTATATTACATGAATATCAACTATTTTATAATTGAAATTTAATTTTTTATATTTGTAATGCAAATTTTTCTTGCTCCAGATAATTTTTATTTCGTGATAATTAGTTCTTTTCATAACTTTATTTTAAAGTTTAAGCATCCAAAATGAGTCTTGATGTTTCTGAGCCTGACAATAATTTTTGTTCCATATTAAGTAGTTGTTTAATTTTTAGTATTTTATTTAGTATTGCATGAGATATGATCAATTTCAAGGATTGCTTGCATTTTTGACCCCTTGATACTTTTGAATAAAAAATATTTTCATTTTATACATGCATTTATAATCACAAAGATCGTTAGAGCTCTTGTAATTTTAGAGATAGACGACCACTGAAGCACCCACAAACTATGTTACATCTCCAAGAAAGTCTTAAATCATGAATAATACCATTAAACAAATGTTCAAATGAGCTTATATTTAAATAAAGAAAAAAAAATATTGTTAAAAAAAAACTTGTATAATATAATAAAATTATAAATATGGTACCCAAATGTCTCTTACCTCCATCTATTTAATTACTTTAAGTAGATCAACTTGTACCTATTATTTATATCAGGACCCAATCCGAATCTATCATACATGCACGAGACGCATCTTGAGAAATCGTAAATAACTTATTGACTTGTTTTGTTGACTAATTCTTGTTTGCATCAAAATCATAATTGACTAATTGGCAGAGTTTTCTTCTAATTTCCGCAGAGTTTCTTCTAATTTCATAACTAACTTTCTAGCAATAAAACTACAACTTTCATATGATTATTTTCTAGAGATTAACATTCTCGCAATAAAATGGCAATTCTTTCATATGATTATTTTCTAGAGACTAACAAACATCATAATCTTTTACATAATCATAAGGTAACTCATGCACATTAATAGAGTTATACACTAATAAACATACACCAAATCATAAATTTCAAGCCTTGGCCAATAATACACATACACATTAACTGAATGTTCAAGAGGGTAAAGAAATCAAACTATCTAACTTGTACAACAAAAGTTTGATCCTTAGCCTCCAACCTCACTATCACGCTATGTTTCCTCAATTTTACTACCTAGGGGGTGGGGGAAATAAAAGGTAAGCTTGAAAGCTCAGTGAATAGATGAGTATCCTAAATTGTTTGCATAAAATACCTATAATTTGATATTTGTTAAAATTGTGAATGAAATGCTCATGACTTACAATGAAATAACATGCTGTTAAGTATAATCTGCATATGATATTTAGAATATAATAATGTACTATCTTGTAATTTACCATGAAATAACATTCTGATGAAAAAAGAACTGTTTGATTATTAAAATATAGTAATGTACTTGATAAGCTTGCAAATAAAAACATAACCATAAAAAAAGTATTTTGATTTTATCCTGCCAAGAGCCCATAGGGATTTGGTCGCACAAGGAGGAGACATTTAACACTAGTGCTATCTCTCAACTACACGTGTGGAGAACTTGATTGATACAACTATTAGAATGGCTCAGTTGGTTCTACAATACATGAGTCATGTGCGCACTGACTTAACTAATATGTACGAGATCATACTGAGCTGAACTATATTGATAACTGAACTTGTAATATCATATTGAACTGAACTGATCTTATACAAAGCTGAATTATACTGATAACTAAACTTGTAATATTATACTGAACTGAATTGATATCATACAGAGCTGAACTGTACTGATAAATATCATACTGAACTTGAAGGTAATATTGAATTGAACTAATATCATATTGTGTTGGTAAACATTATACTGAGCTAAACTTGACCAAATCTGTTGGTCATGATATCTTACCAAGTCACAGCATATCTAAATGCCAAGTAGAGCTAACTATCATGAATACATGAATGAAAAGTCCTCTGATGGTTCTAAAATATTTATTGAACTTGCAAGCTTATGTATAAAACTATTATAAGTAATAAAATTAATTTAATCATAACATGCTTGTAAATTATCTTGCTTTGAGCTTGCTGGTTCTGATAATAAAATATATTCTCATGGTGCTATCATGTTGAAAGTGCACACAGGAATGTCAATAAAGGTTCAAAGGGACTTATAGGACTTCCAATCTTCCCTTTTGGCTTTCCGTGGAAAAATACTGCACAAGTTATATATGACAATCATCAAACGCAATATATTCATTCAAGATGATCTAAAGAAGTTCATTCCCATGTATAACTCCAACACAGAAAAACACCCCCAATGCATGTACACTCTAAGTGTGCTTCCTTCTTGTAGTGCTCGATCCATCTTCATGAAATAACACATCTGTCTTGATGCTAACTCCAACTCTTAGTGATCTACAATAAACAAATCTTCATCTACGATCTGCACACATGAAACAAATTCATACCCATGAACGTATCACGTAGATCTACATGAAGTTTAATAAACTACTATCGTGTTACCATAGGTACACATTGATAGGCTAAACACAAGTAGACATACAAACTCTCCCTAACTTCATGCAACATTCCCCTAAATGCAATCAAGTTAGTCAATAAGATGTGATGCAAACCTAAGACTCATATCTAATATAGTACAGAAAAACAAACGTAAACATCGTTGTGCAATATATAAATTTATCTCCCTTTTTAACACAGAAACTCATTGGAACACCTCTATATGAGGGAGAGAAGGCATATAACATACAATAATCCTATTCACTCATGCAAAGAGGAAATAAAATATAAGTAAAAGAAACAGAAGTAAGAACACAATACAAAAATAAAAGTTTTATTAAATTCAAATATTTAATACAACTTTTAGAAAAAAGAAAAATACAAAGAAACAAAGATTTTCCTCTCCCTTATCATGGTTAGGGTTACACCAAGAACTAATATCGGACTCCCTATGGTTAGAAGGCTAGGAAGAAGGTTGCAAAAGGTTAGGGAAACTAAGGAGTGATAAATAAGTTAAACAACTGGTTGAAAGAATTTGTAGACTAAGGAAGCTGAATGTCTTGATCCTAAAACATGCACTAGTATTACACCAACTGAGTAAATCTAAAAATGATGCACTCTAGCAGAAGGCTGAATAGAAATTTGAGAGCTTAAATATCAATGAAAGCCATGTTAGGGCTACTGCTGCCATTCAACTTTGCACTTCCTATCATTAAGGTTCATCAACAAATGACGAGTAATCTATGCTTTTGACGATCTTCTGCAAGTTCTTCAAGAATCTTATCAAAACATGCAATCAAAGTATCTAACTTTACACTTAGTGAGAGAGACTAAGTAGATTGAGGAGGAGGAATAGGAAGAGAAGTAAAAAGGGTAGAATGAGAAGCACTCCAATATGAAAGAAGAAGAAAGGTTAGAGTTCCCAGAAGGTTGGCGTGATGCTTGAAAGTTCCTGAAAGAAAGGGGAGTATGGCCAAAAATATAATCTTCATTAACATCATTAAAGATAGACTATCTCCAACAAGTAATCAAAGAAGGATAATGAAGATTAGAAGAAAAATGAGAGAAAGAATGACAAATGATGGTCCTAAAGATCATGCCCACGACATCTATAGGCTCATATAAAAAATGGCACAAAGAAAGTTACCTACTATTTGGCACAAAAGACACATATGTACAAGAAAAGATGCAAGCATAAACAACTTGCAAAAGTAAGCGACCAGGAGAAGAACTGTTAACAGGAACAGTACCACTAGCATACTAAATGTTAGGTCTAGCAAGTTTGGTAGTCATATTAGATTGATTTTGAGCTTTAAGATGCTCGAGATCAATAGAAAAGTTGACGGCGTTAAGCTTTTTATATTAAAAAGGAAAAATGAGAAATGAAGAGTTTTTCACATTCGAAAGAGATAAGAGATCTAAGATATTATCTCTAGAGAAGGTGACACAATATTCCCTCAAGGTAAAATAAATAGACATGGATTACGTGCAATTGATGAGCACAAATTGCTGATTGAACTCCAAGACAAAAGTAGGGTCGTAAGAATATGAAAGAGAGTAAAGAGAGAGCAAAAAAAGTAAGAAAACCTTTCTTGGAGAGAAGGAAACTCTTCAATCAATACTGAGAACTCACAAATGCAAGAAGGGGACTTCTTAGGTTGAGAAGAAGGACCAGCTTCTTCTTGGTTGGTAAGGGATCTTTTATTTTGTCTAGGCATTTAGTAAAGATAAGAGGGGTAAAAGGTTTTAGGGGTAGTGAAAAGTAGTTTAAAAGGTTGTAGGTAAAAGTATTTGAGGGTAGAAAGTGTTTAAAAATTTCTATAGTTTGAAACAAATGAGGAAATGAGGTTTATATAGAAAATTTGTGCCATTTGTTTACCCATCAAGGACCCTTTGCGGAGGGGGTCGGTGAGGTGCCCAAGAGTGTATAAAAATACCACTTTGGCAAGACCTTAATGAACAGTCAGCGAGACCTTAGTGAGGGTGCTTGGCGAGCAACCCTAAAGATAAAGAGAGAGAAAAACCTTTAAAACAATCATAAAAATTTAGAAAAAAATAAAAATAATTTAAATTTAAAGAAAGAAAGAGTAAAGAATAAGATGATTTTAAAAGTGAAGAGATTTAAATAAATAAATACGTACACAAAATACTACAAGAAAAAGATAGAAAAGAAGGAATAACTAAAATCAAGTTGACTCACACTCAAAAATAATGCGATCAAACTGCATTCTTCCATTGAAAATGAAGTGATGAAGGGTAACAGAAGCATAATGTAATCTCTGGTCCATATGAGTATGTGGAGTATGAATTACTTGAGATTCTAGAAATTCTCAAATGACTTGTCGAGTGGTCATACATATGACTAGGAGGGCTTTTAAAATTTTTTGCCCTTTCTTTACTATGTTGTCGGTGCATAATGCACCCAAAAATAAAATGCGCAGATGAACCATGGTAGGTACATCTTAAGAAGTTAGAATGAGAAGAGCCAATGGGAGATCTCCGAGTAGTACTCTGAACATATATTGGATACTGGTTGGTAAGGTGGCCAATAGTAATACAAGTACGACAAGAAAGAACAAGAGAGCGAGAGAATCTAGGTCTCTATCTCTATTGAGTAACACGAGAAGAAGAAGAGGTAGAAGTGGCAACATTGAGTCTCACTTGGGGATAAGAATTCAATCTCTCATAGTGAGGTCTAATTTGTCCACACTCATAGTACTGGTGACAAGAAGGGATGAAGAGTATAGGTAGTAACAACAGACCATCACTAGCACGATGAGAAAAAGTACTAGGAGGTGAGATGTTCACCCTGCTGGAAGAGACTGGCTAGAATGACTTCTACAACTTACCTATCATAACAACATTACCTTTACCTTTAGTAACAAAAGTCTTGTGAAAAGGATTTTTGATAACTAGTTTAAAGAAAAGAGGAGCAATAGTAGAAGCGGTAGTAAAAGATGTTACAAACTTAACAAGGAGAGAAGTAGAAATAGTAGTAGAAAAAGAGAGAGTTACACAACTATCATCAGTAAAACCCTACAAGTGTCTGCCATTAGGCACCTTGATGCCAACAAAAATTTCATCAAGCTTCTGAGTACCCATCAGAATTTCTTAACAGTGGTTCTAAATTGCTCCAACTCCTTCTCAAGGGCATACTGCTTTGTACTCAAAGCAGTGAGCATATCATCCTTTTTCTTAATAGATACCTCAAGAAATCTGGTAGAGCTGCCCAAATTTTTTACGTTATCTTGAAAGACTAGTAGCTCCTTGTCCTTTTCAGATAAGGCATGAGTAATATGCCTTTTCACTTTCTAGAATCTCAACATTCTTTCCAAGAAGTGAGATTTTCTCAATTTTCTTTTCTGAAAGATCTAGACTAACTATCCATTGATCTTTTGAACTTTGTAGTCTCTTCAAAGATAGCTCAAGAAACTTCATTTTTGATTTGTTTGTTTCAGCCTTAACAACAAAGTCGTTATATATTTTATGCATAATCTCACATTTTCTAGTGAGATCGCTTTTGTCCAGATTGTAAGTAGAATGCTTCTTTTCAAATTCATTTTTAAGAGAACTTAACTCTTTTTCTTTAACTTCAAGGTTGTCCAAAGCCTTTCTCCAAAATTTCTAGGGCTTAATATACTCCCTAAGCAATTCATTGAAAGTATCTTAGAGCTCCTCATGCTCGTTTTCAACAAGAAATCTGGAAGATTGAGAGGTTGTACTTGGAGGATCATCTTTAGTTTTTATAAAGGTTTTAATGTTGCTTTCATCCTCTTTCAAACTATAGCTACCATCCAAAATAGTAACTTCTACCACTATGGCTTTCTTTTGAGAATCTTGTCCCTTTAACCGACATAGAATAGCAATGTGTCTGAGTTTTTTGCGTTCGTAACACCTATGCTGTCTAAGTTGACCTCTAGACCGAGATCTCTTTTCTTCTTTTTTAGTGTCTTTAACTCTGGTTCTAAAATCTCTTTTGTTAGCTTAACAGGAGCATTTCTCTTGCTCCTAAAGAATTTCCTAAATTGCTCTGCCAACAAAGTAAACTCTTCCTCATCCAAACTATATAAGTCGTCACTATTTGCTTGAACAATTTATTTTCCCTTTTTACTCTTTGAAGTCTTTAGGGAAAAATTCTTTCCTTTATCCATATAAGAAGTTCTCTTAGGAAGGAGGTGATGGATCTTAAAGCCCTACGGATAACCAACGATCTCTTTGCCTTTTATGAGTTCTCCTTTAAATGTTGTCTCTATAGTAGTAACATTTTCCTTGAATCAAGGAAGTAGGCTACAAATAATCTTCTCAGCTTGAAGTTCTTCATCAATTGGACGACCTATGTTGTACGAAGTATTATTGATGTTTGAAAATTGGCCGTAGAAATTGTCAAAAGTCTAATCTTCCTCCATCTAAAGAAGTTCATAATCCCTTTTAAGTCTCATCACTTTGGATTTTGTAACTGTAAAGGTACCCTCATGCGTAATCTCCAGAATATCCCATACTTCCTTAAAAGTAGTGCAAGAAAAAATTTGTCTGTATTCTTCAAGAGTGACAGCTTGAGTGAGTGTGTGCAGTCCTTTACTATTTCATTCACACTCAAGACTTTTTTCTTTCACCCATTCAATCATAAGCTTAGGGATAACAATTCAATCTTCAAGAGTTTTGGTAAGAGGCATCCAGTCATTCTCTACCTAATACTAGATCTCATCGACCAGAAGAAAGCATGCATCTGAGACTTCCAATAGGCATAGTAAAAAGCGAGTGTGTGTGAAAAGTATGAAAAACAAATCAACACCAAAACAGTTAAGCCCAATAAAGGTATACTAGCTCTGTTACTAAATGAAAGAGTCTCAACTCGGTGAACAACCAAGTCTCGGTAATATAGACATCTAAGTACTCGCCCTACTTGTATGGACAACAAAAATAGATAACAGACAGCAGATAAAGTAAAAATAAGGCAGTTATCAGAAATAAAATAAAGTAGTAAATGCATTCTAGTCACCGTATAATCTTAATATATTAGTATATATATTGAGAATACGTTGATTATACTAACTCATGTAACAGAGCATTCAAACACAGTAATATAACATAGTAAATCCATTTAGGCTCTAATCCTAAGTGGTAACATTTACGGGTTATTTAAGACAAACACTCAGCAGCCAAATTCACTAAAAGCAATAAATAGTTAATACATACTCAATAAGGTTAGATGTTAAATACCTCTATCAGTAAAGGACCACCCATCTTAATTGCGTAGGTTTGCTATCACTAGCTATCATCATAGCTACTCTGAACCACTCGGATCCGGCTCACCTCTAGAGCCACACTATATGTAGTGTGATGCTAGTACCTACATCAGTATGATTGAGCAATATATGTTTTACCCAAAAAATTATTTTTTTAGAAAAAAACTCCACCTCACAATAACAATAGAGAAATACACTCGATGTATTATCATTATGACAACTCCGTTTGATAAAATAATTTAGCAAACTCCAACATTACCTCGTATCTCAATACATAAACAACACTCGATGATTGAAAATACAGAATCTTATTTTTCAAATAAGTCACAAAAATCTCTAAATAAAATTATTACATTTGAATCACTAATACGAAACCATACTCAATGTATTAGTGATACAATAAATATAAAATAATTTTCTAGAGATCAAGAAAATATTTTTTATAAAGTTGAATTTTTATTCAACATAAAAAAAGCAACTCATAAAAATGTATAGAAAGAAGTATGAGAGAATGTGTGTTTAATAGAGAGAAAGGAAAGGTATTTATAGCTAATTTTTAACTTACATTACCCTCGCAAGTACTTAGTCGCATACCTTTGTAAGGCCTTGCTGCCATCCCAATGAGTCCCCCGTGAAGTATCAGCAAGGTTCAACGAGTTACAGATCCACCCTGTGCACCCTCGTCAACCACCTTAGTGAGCTACCTGACAGACCCCCATGAGGTCCCCAGCGAGCCACCAAAAAATTGTTTTTCAATAAAAAACTTATCTATTTAAAAATTCACAAAAACCCACCAGATGTGAAAATCAAATGAACGTAAAAAACTTAAACATGATCCAAACCATCACATAGTGTGTGTAACATGCAACCATACAAAATGTTAGAAATCTACGTGCGTGTGTACGACACTGATCATAAGCAAAATACCATACAAAGAGGTAGATAAAAACACTAAGAACTCCTTATTTTGCACTTGGGAACGCCAACAAAGACTCAAAATAACTTACAAGACTTACAAAGATATAATACACCCATATTGGAATAGTAAATCCTTTCCAAATGCATATAATATTGATTAGTTATAAACCGTATTTTCAATAACATTTCCATTGAACATACCCATATTTAAAATTGTCATAACTTTGTCTATAAAACTCAAAACAACAAACCGTAAAATGTTTCTAAAATTATACAAGTCAAGATTTAAGAAAGATATACTTTATCCAATTAAAATCTTTAAAACCAATTCAAACAACAGAAATACCTACGGGTTCGAAACAATATTTCCATCATGATTTCCATAAAACCACCCTCAGTTAAATAGATGCAACTTTCGAATAAAAAACTGTAAAATTCGTATTAAACTAAAGATCTTAAGATTTAAAAAATGTATATATAAATCATCCAATTAGAATCAGTAAAACTATCCCAAATAACAAAGTACCAATTGTGTTCTAAACAAATTTCCTAATACTAATATCACTTGACATATCTTTGGTTAAACAAGCATAAATTTATTTACAAATATCAAAATGACAAATCGTAAATTGAATCTTAAAATATACATCCATAACTTTCTAAATACAAATGGATCAAAGTGTAGTTCATCTTGAGTGGTTCTCAATTTCCATTTAAACTTTCTACAAAAATAATCACTAGCTAGGCTTTAACTTAACATCTCTATCATCTTCCAATTGCTCTTTATTTTCTTTGCCGTGCTTGGCTCCACGACCTTTTAATTCCAAGTGAGGATACGCTCTAATTCAAGCTATCACAATGTGAGGACAAGTGTCGTCTAACAACTCATAAATATATTTTTTTATTAAATATCTGGCGACATGTGCCACTTATGGGGAAATAGAGGAGTTGCTCATCTAATTACACTTTTTAAGGAAAATACTGAAAGAGTTATGGGCATTTTGCTCATCATATAATTTGAAAATTTTTAAGAATTATGGGCATTTTGGTAATTTATCACTTAATTACCTAAGCAGATTGGCACTTTAAAAATTTCAAATAAATCAAATAAAT
Organism: Elaeagnus macrophylla; assembly: GCA_029378325.1. NCBI lineage: Eukaryota > Viridiplantae > Streptophyta > Magnoliopsida > Rosales > Elaeagnaceae > Elaeagnus > Elaeagnus macrophylla. The sequence goes on along the minus strand of CM055640.1, from coordinate 30,874,901 downwards.
CTCAATTTATAATACCTAAGTAAATATTGTTGAGGTTAAAATCATAATCTTACAAGAAATGTATACTTGGTGAGATTTTACTTCTATACAAGAAACAGGGTGTTACAATTTAATGTGCAGAAATTCTTTTCGTCTCTCTATTATTGGTTTAACTATTATTAATATAAATTTATAAAAATTTGTAAAACAAAATCCCTACAATCTACCATATCCTATTAAAATCTATCAAGACTCCTTAAAAATTCTTAAAAATCCTTAAATTTTATCTCTTTAAAAATCTATTAAAATCTTAATTGAATATGCCCCTAAATGCATTTTTTTCCTGAATCAACTCGAGTATCTCCAAATTTACATAGTTTCAATCTTAATCATATAATAATCAAAACATTGACAAGAGATAAAAATAGAATCAAACATTGGCAGAGCTCCGACAACCACTATTAGCCTCCAATGAACTTTTTTCGAAAAATATAGTGAGGTATAGCACTGTAAGACATTTACACAATGTGGTGGTCATTATCTTATCATGTTAAGGCATTGACATATAACGTGGTAAGACATTGACTTACTGTGATAAGACATTGACATGTTCTCGTAAGACATTAACATAACTTGATAAAGCTTTGGAATACATGGTAAGATGTTGTTATGTCATGATAAGACATTGGCATGTCGTGGAAAGACACTACCATAGAGTGAAATGCATTGACATATCATGGTAAAGCATTGGCATAGCTTGATAAGACATTTAATGTGATGATAAGGCATTGGCACCACATGGTCAAAGTTTTGATATCCATAATCAGTTACCGGCAACCTTTTCAAGAACTATTGCTAAAATTCGTCAAATTTCTAGCGATTTTGCTAGATATCCAGGGCCATTCCTACTCATTGAGGGGCTCTAGGAAAGACTTGTTATAGGGCCTTTTATATTATACATTTAGGGAATGTTTGATTAGTGGGAATAAACTCAATAATAGAATATATATATTTTTATTCCTTTGTACGTTTGAGCTTTTAAGATCAAGAATTGTTATTCCTTTGGAATACCTATTCCCTTTAGATATGGAATATCTTTTCTTCACTGGAGGAGAAGAATAACTATTTCTTTTCTCAATGCGGGATAGGATTTAATATGTATTTACCAAAAAAACTTCTTAATTGCTAATAATTGTTTTAATATTATTATACATGAAGGGCATTTGAAAAAATTAAATAATATTTATTCATTCATTTTTTCTTATTCCGTGATAACTAGCTAACAAAAGAATTGTAAATGTTATTCTTATTCCTAGTTTTATATTCTCAATAACTGTTATTCCTAACCGTAATTCCAATTTCCTTAACCAGACATACCCTTAATATTTATTAAAACTTCAATATATTTAATTTATTAATTTAATATACATATATTAAAAAATTATATAAAATACGTGCATACTAAATTTTTATTCATTTTATTTTAATTATTACTTTATTTTTAACAAACAATAATCAATACTATATAAAAGTTTAAATTATACTTAATATTTTTTGGACAAAATTATTCTTTTATTTTAATCTATTGACATTAGCTTCCTTTTTAGGATATATTATCTCATTAAATAAAGACTCTAAACATAATAATAGAATAAAAATTATATCCAATAAGTACTCTAATAATATGATAATTATAACATACAATAAGGACTCTAAATTCTATTTTAATTTCACATTTAAAAGCATAAGAAAATTAATTTTTTATTATATTATCATATTAAATAATGACTTTAAACATGATAATAAATAAGGATTACATCTAATAATGACTCTAATATGATGATTATAATATCTAATAAAGATTCTAAATATTATTTTATTTTTACAATTAATATGAAAGCATAAAAAATTAATTTCGTATTTATTTCAAATTTATTATACAAAATTAACAAAAAATAAGTAAAATAATTCACATGCAAGACACGTATTTTTAATTAGTATAATTAACGGAATAAATATTTCATGCTTTTTATCAACTCTGACTAATATATTTCTTACTAACTGAATTAGACATAAAACTAATAAATTTAAGATAATGAAAAAAAATTATTTTATATACAGCATAAAATTATTTTTTATCTTCTTCATAGTTTTGATAAATTAAAACTGAATTTAGATGATGATTAAATTAGTTTAACGATTGAAGTCCTTTACTTTGAGAAAAATGATAGATGATTAAAATATTGAGTAATTATGTATTTTTTTAAATGTGTATTTTTTCTTAAGATTTAATATATAAATTTAAATTAATTCTTTAAGATATAATATAAGAGAAACTAAGCATGAATGTGTCTATTACGATATGTAGAAATGGCTTCTACATAATTTAATTATAAATTTATTACATTATCTTATGATTTCATCAACTAACAAGTATTAAATTTACTTCAAAAAGTTCATTTTATACATGAAAATATACATACCATTTATTGTAGAAAAATGATAACAAATATTTATGATTGAGATTATTCTACTAAAATAGTTGAATGTTTATTAATTAAAAAATAACTAAAAATAAAAATAGTCATGTAGAATTAATATGATGAATATAAAATTAATATTTTTCGTTGATATAATAGATATAAAATTAGTTGATACAAAGAGAATGCCTCATATTGAAGGGGTTGTAAAGTCGGGCTAAGGAATGGCAAAATTTTATTATTTATGAAGGTTTATTTCATATGAGATGATATATGCATATTACTTATAAATATTATTTGTACATGTAATTTAAATTAGACTTAAATTTAGATAAATATATGTTTAAAAAATAAAAAATTTAAAAAACGTATTTTAGATCAAAATCCTTATTAAATTAAGGCCTAGATCACCGCATAAACTATCTGTCGGTTGAGCCGCCACAATATATGTAGATAACTTTTTAACAACCTTGTTGGATTATGAAACAATTTTTGGCGAAGGGTAAAAGTACGGTCCAGAACGACAAAGTATAGCAAGTTTTGACCTGCTTTTAAATTACATGTAGTATTATCAAATTCCACCAAAATCATTTCCTTCCTCCTAGCTACGTCCAAAAGTCGCACCTCGTAATCATGTGATTATGTCTGCATCTTCATGAGTTGAAGATATTATCACTGAATCTCATCAATATCATCCCCTTCCTCTTACAGCCTTTCAGGTTATTATCGATTGTACAATTTTTGAGAGTACAATATATGGCTTGTTTACAATTTTATCAAAGCTCTAAAAGCCTGCTAAATTAATTTTTAATTGTTTCTCATGTTTTGGGTATAAAACGTGTAAGATAAGAAAACAAAACACAAAGAAGAATATGTTCGAGGATAACTATATTGTACCAGTTATTGGTATGAATCACACAAAATGTTTTTTTTTTTTTTTCACAACATGGAAATACTCCTATTGATGATATGAAGTCCAAATATAAGTACAACTTGATAATAATACAAGAAATTATATTATCTTGAAAGAGTCCGAATCCAGCTAACTACTTAGGTAAGGTTGTAAGAACACTTTAGGACTCATTCTACTCACACACAAAGTAGAAGGAAAAGTAAGAATAGTAACTGAAAAATAAAGTAGACAGAAAATACAATAAACAAGAAAAGCTTTCTAATTATTGAGTAATTCTTATATATTGGCACATATCAGAATAAATTACTAATTGTACTTACACATGCAATAAAACATTCAAACACAACAATATAACATGTTAAAACCACTTTGGCTCCAATCCTAGGTAGTAACAACCATGGATTGCTTAAGGCAACCATTCAACATCTAAATTCACTAAAATAAAAATAAACAGTTAATACAACTAGATAAGGTAAAGCGTCTATGCCTCTATTAGTTGGGACCACCTGTCTTAACTGCCTAAACTACTCTCAATAGTTGTCTTCAAAGCTACTTTGAACCACTAAGAATCTAGCTTATCTTTACAGTCACACAACACGCAATGTGATACAAGTACCAACAATCAATATAATGAACTCTACACGAGATAATGAACACCAAAAATATAAATTTTATAAAACTCCTAGTATCAACAATACATAATACACACTCGACGTATTATTGACACGTAATCACAAAATAACAAAAATTAGGTTTTTCAAAGAAAACTCTTCGTATTGCAACACAAAACAACACTCAATGTATTGCAATTACGAAATTACAAATTTTCAAAATTATAAAATTATTTTACAGAACTATAAATCACTAATAGGAAAAAAAAAAAAAAAAAAAACCTAATAATTTGAGAAGTTAAATAATTTTTGAAAGCACAAATTGAGATTAGAAAAGGTGAGAGTTTTTACTATCCTTACATAAAATAAAAGAAATTCATGGGTGTTCTTATAAAAAAAATTCAACTCTTGGACCCTCGTCGGCCCACCTCAGCAAGCTACCAGCGAGACCCCAGTGAGATCCAACAGGTCGAAAAACAAACGAAATTTCATCACTGATTCCTCAACAACCCATCTCAATGAGCGCACCGCGAGGGCCTCAACGAGCTAATGAAAAAAGATTTTTTCAAGTAAAAACATAATAAAGAAAAATTTCCACAAATACCAATCAAAGGTGAATATAAAAAAAGGTAAAAACACACTTGAACATGCAAACTATATGCTCCTAACCATTCTGTGATGTGTGTAACATGAAATTATACAAAGTGTTAAAATCTACGTGAATGTGAGCTATACTGATTGCTAATAAAGTACTATACAAAGAGGTAGACAAAAATACTTGATAAAATAAAACAAACTCTGTGTTTTGCACACAGGAATGCTAACAAAGATACAAAAGAATTACAATACTTACAATCTTTCCATTTGGATTTCTATGGAAAAATACTGCACAACTTATACAAGGCAAGCATCAAACACAATATATTCATGCAAGATGATCTAAAGAAGTTCATTCCTTTGAATAAACTCTAACACAACCAAGACACCCTCGACACACTTACACTCAAAATGAGCCCGTCTTGAAGTGCTCCATCCATCTTCATGAATCAACACATTTGTCTTGATGCTAACTCTAACTCCAATTAAGCTTCACGACTTAAGTCTACATTTGTATCTTGCACACCCAAAATAAACACATACCCGTAAAAGTATCATGTAGACCTACGTGTAGTGTAACCAAATATTATTGTATTACCTCTACATAGGTACACAATGATAGGCTAAGCACAAGTAGACAAACAAAACTTCCTCTGATTTCATGCAATACTCTCCCTAAATGCATGCAAGACAGAAAACATGATGATGTGATGCAAACATACACTAACATCCCAAACAGTGCAAAAAAGCATAAGTAAACACGTTCTATAACATACAAACTTCTTATGTTTTGGACACAGAAAGTCAAAGGAACACCCCTATATGAGGGAGAGAAGGCATACAATATGCAGTAATCATATGCACTCATGTAACACATGTAGAGAGGAAATAAAGCAAAAGTAAATAAAAAGAAATAAGCACACAACAAAGAGATAAAGTAAAGAAAACTTTGCAAACTCCAGGAGAGAGAAAGACACCAGTAGCCCTTCTTAGAGTTTCAAACCTGAGAGAATCTAAGGGCTTCATGGACAAATTTGCTAACTATTGATCAATACTAATATGTTGCAAAGAAAGAGTGTTGGACTCCACTAAGTCTCTAATAAAATGGTGTCAAATATCAATGTATTTTGTCATTGAACATGATTTTTTGAAATACAAATAGCATTGATATTATCACAAAGAAGAACAAGATCTCTTACCATAATTTCCTAATCATTTTAGCATTTGTTTTATCTAGAGAAGTTGAGAACAACACAACCCTGCTACAATATACTATGCCTCGGCTGTAGAAAGGGAACCTAAACTATGTTTCTTATTGTGCCTGGAGAATAAACAATTACCCAAGTAGAAACAACCCCATGAATTACTTTTTCTATCGTCGTTGCATGCACCCAGCCTAATCAGCATTTGAAAACCCAACCAACTCTGCACTAGTGTCCCACGGATACCAAATACCAAACTCAGACATACCACTAACATATTTGATAATTCTTTTGACTGCATCAATATGAGACTCTTTAGAGCAAGCCTAAAATCTTTCACAAACTCAAATACTGTAGGTGATATAAGGACGGCTAGCTATCAAATAGAGAAGGCTACCAATCATACATTTGTATAAAGTTTGCTCCACCTCTTTACTAAAGGGATCGTTATGTAATTTAGCTGAAGTACTCATCGGAGTACGAGAGGTTTAGCAGATTTTAGACCAAACTTCTTAACAAGTTCTTTAGCATACTTCGCTTGGGACAGAAAAATACCATCTTAGGATTTCTTAACTTAAAATTTCAAAAATAACTTTAATTCACTAATAAGACTCATCTCAAACTCACTTTGCATAGTGATGGTAAACTCTTGAGCTAGATCATCTTTTGTATAGCCAAAGATGATGTCATCAACCTAAATTTGGGCAACCAACACATTACCATTAACTCATTGTATAAATAACGTCATGTCTACACCACCATGTTGGAAGACTTTGTTGAGAAGAAAAGAAGCAATTCTTTTATACTAAGCACGTGGGGCTTGCTTTAAACAATAGAGAGATCTCTTAAGTCTCATCACATGATCAGGAAAGTTTGGATCCTTAAAACCTTTTGGTTGCTCAACATAGCCTTCCTCTTTGATCACACCATTCAGATAAGTAGTCTTAACATTCATTTGGTAAAGCTTAAAACTAAAATAACATGACAACCTAATCAAAACTCTGACAAATTCAAGACAAGCAACAGAGGTAAAAGTTTCTTCAAAGTCAATCCTCTCAATCTGGATGTAGCCTTGAGCAACAAGTCTTGATTTATTTCTAGATGTAACTCCATTTTCATCATCTTTATTCTTGTACAACTATCTTGTACTAATGGCATGTTTATCTTCAGGTTCAGGAAAAAATGCCACTTGTCATTTCTTTGAAATTTGTGTAATTTTTCTTACATAGAATTGACCCAGTGTATATCCTACAAGGCTTCCTTACTATTCTTATGAAGAACAATAGAAGTGTAGCACATGTAGTTATGAGAATCTTGAAGTTTTCTTCAAGTTTTAACACATTCTTCAACATTTCCAATAATGTTGTCAGAGTAATGAGCAATTTTTTTCCCACATAGAAAAGGTTTCTTTTTCTTCATTAGAAATTTTAGAGGAACCAATAGCATCAGAAGTAGAAGTAGTGGAAGGGACAGAACAATCAATGGTAGGCAGATCTTGATCAACCGAAGTAACCACAACAGAACCCAAGTTTTTGCAAAGATTGCAATCATAAGTCTCAATCATCTAAATAGATCCTGAATCATCAATAACCACACTAATCAATTCCATAACAACATAAGTTCTTATATTGAAGACTTTGTAAGCACAACTATTTCCATAATAGCCTAAGAAAATACTAAGGTTGCTTTTAGCCTCAAATTTATCCAAATTCTCTTTGTCCATGAGAATGTAACAAGTTCTTCTAAAGATGATGTTAGGTCTCTTCTTGGTGAACAATTCATAAGAAAAATATCTAATGCCAGGTCTTAAGAAGCACCAATTTAACGTATAACAAGCTGTGTTATACCAAAAATATCTTGCAAGATTCTTACTAGCAAGCATTACCCTGATCATTTCTTAAACAACTATGTTCTTTCTTTCAACAATCTCATTTTGCTGGGAGTCTTTGCTATGGAGAACTCATGATAAATGTCGAGATCATCACAGAAAGTCAAATTCTGAATTCTCAAATTATTTTTCATGGTCACTTCTTATTCTTAAAATGTTTCCAATTAATTCACTTTTCTCATTCTGAATCTTTATAGATAAAGCTTTAAAGTTGATAAAAGCTTCTAACTTACAAAGAAGTAATAACCAATTGTATCTTGAAAAATCATCAACAACGACCAAGATATACTTTTACCTCCAATGCTAGCAGTATGCATTGGTCACATCACACTAGTACAAAAACGGTTTTAGGGACGGTTTTGTTTTGGGTCATAACCATCCCGTATACGGGCGTCCCAAAAAGTAACACTTTTAGGGACGGTTAATAATCATCCCTAAAAATAAAATTAATCGTCCCTAAAAATAAAATGTAATCATCCCTAAAACCAAAATAACCATCCCAAAATGCTTTTAGGGACGGTTAAACTTACACTTTCACCGTCCCTAAAAGTATGCCAGTAACCATCCAAAAAAAAAAATTAAACAATCTTAAAAAAAATTTAATATACTATTTTTATCATTAAAATTACCTATAAAATTTTAAAATTCTCAATATATATATATATATTCAAAATCAACAATAATAATATCATTGTTTAAGTAACATTAACAATGAATCACTATAATATAATTAGTAATTAGTTACAAAATTATTGGAATTATTCTTAATATATGTCTCTAATATCTATATTAAACTAAACATAAAAATAGTTAGTAGACCTAGTTAATTACTAACAAGTAATAATTAAATACAAAATTTGGTCTAATTCTTCTCCCCAATCAACCAATGTAACTCAAATTACCAAACAACTTGGTTTTTTGGTTCTCTTTTCAATGCTTCCACAGGATGGTGGTTTCAGCAATCATGGACGTCACAACATAAGGATCCATGTTTGATGCTGGCCTTCTGTCCTCAAAGTAACCTGTCAATTATAAAAGAAAGATTAAACAAGAAAGAAAGATCAAGCAAATTTACACCGGTCTTTTGTTCAAACAACAAAAAAATGGAAAAAGTTTGAAATTGACCTTTTCTGTCGTTTTCAGTATCACGGCCAACACGGACAAAGGCTCCTCTGTTAGCAACACACTATAATTTTTATGATAAAAGTGAGCGCCAAACATCAAACAATTCCTTCCTTTTGATTCTCACAAGAAAATTGAATGTTAGTATTTTACAAATGATTAGGAAAAAAACCCTTATATGCAACACAAATTTATGGTAGGGTGGTTGATATTACAAAAGAATTTCGAAAAGAAGAGGAGATGACATTGCAAAGTGCTTACCCAAGAGAAGGTGTTAATGTCTACAATCTGGTGGTGACCAGTCAACCTCTTCTCATTGCCTTCACCTTAAGTAGCAATGTGCTCCTTGTGGTAAAGACCCAATTTTTAAATGGCCTTCTTAATCACATTAATACCTCCATCAATTCTCATGGACTTCGTGCTAATAGGTAAAATCATACAGAACCATAAGCTTAAGCACACTAAATCAATCAAAGCACTGAGCAATTTTAATGTTTTTTAGATTAACAATTACCTGTAGTGGGTGTGAGCACTAGCACCATTCCAATCACCCTGCTAAAAGATGAGAATTTTGATTAAAAATTAAAAGACTATGGTATGTTTGCTTGTGCTTTTTATTAAAAGTAGTTTTGTTCAAGACTATTTGAGAAAAAAGCATTACTGCTTTATTGTATTTACCTCATGAATCACAAACTGTGCTTTATGAAAACTGAAAGCATTTAGGGTAAAAAGAAATTCAAGGTTGGTTCAAACGCAATTTAAGCTTTTACATAGTGGCAGACACATAAAGAAACAAAACCTATTGTACAATACATAGGAGACTATTGTATGGTGGTACAACAAACCTTGATTGGTTTTGGATCAAATGAAACAATTACAACAATATCAGCAATTCTCTATAAAAACAAGAAGATTAATTAAAGAGGTGAGTCGAACAGATAATGCAAACTTAACAGCAAATCGTTAAATAATAGTTTGTAAGAGATTACCTCAAGAATATTTCTAGCAACCCATACTTGATCACCATCAGCAATACCAACAATAGGGCCAACTTGAAACTCCCACTGTTTAAAACCAACCCAGGAAGACCAGTTAATTTTTCATTACTTAAACAATCAAATACTAAATCACATCAGTGAACTTCATTAATCTAATAACAAACTTATTTGAAGGATCTAATAAACCAATATAGATAGTCATAAACAGTTTTAAAAAAATTGTTGGGAAGAAGAGAGAATAACACAAAAAAGTAGATAAAAGAATTGTAAAAAAGGAGCAGAAAATGAAAGTAAATGTATAAATTAACGATCTCACAAAGTCATGCCTAAGGTATATGCTGCATAGGAAGATTGAAGTTGATGGAATAATGTACATTCGCTGGTCGGAGATAGATTTTCCTGTTGATTCTGCCCATCTATTACATTTATTTGTTGTCGAAGTTTGCAATATGAGCTTGCACCTGATTCAGTTTAAGCACCAAATCCAACTGTCAAAATAATGAACCAAATAATTGCTTCTCATAATAACAACTTAACATAACCAGTGGACAAACGTAGGTTTCGTGCATAAAATTTGTAATGTAAAGGTGAACGAGTATCAAATCTATCTCACAAATAGTTCCAATAGCGTAAAAATGTATAAGACACTGATTTGTATTCAGCAACTCTAGGAAATTTCAAGTATATGAGCGATTAAAAGACATAAAACAAAATTGTAACAAGTAAATTAAACTTAGTGTAACTAGTTTTAGGTGACATTGCATGGAACAAGGTATTGTCACGAGCACATATGAGAAAAGTGTTTCCATTCCCAACAAGTCCCTTGACAAAAAAGCAAGTAATAATCGCATAGTGAAAAATATGACAATGCAAGATGTGGATTTTTGGATAGAGATAAATATATCCAAAATTTGAACATGTGTTGTTTCTGAAAAATAGGAGCATTCCATCGATACAATTATATACACTTTCAACGTGCAACATAATGGTCAACAAAAACTTTTTTTTAAATAAACTGCTGGTGAAAATTGAAATTAGTAACTATAATGATGCCAGCATAGAGGCAGGCTCAGTGGAGTTTGCTGAAGGAGGGGGGCTGGGCACCAGTGAAGGAGAGACTACTGGTTGAGCCGCTGTTGCAGGAGGTGTTGGAGGGGCTGTATTAAAGAGCGGATTAGGAAGAAATGGAGCTGGCGCGCGGGACTGCTACTGCAGGACTGGACGCTGCTTGTGTGACGGTCGACGGAACAAAGTGAAGAAGACGGTGGTGGGAGGAGGTTCTGGGCCATGGAACGCCACAAGGGTCTCTTGCGGCGCGCAATGGGCTGTGTATGTTAGGGCTTTTTTCTTGGGGAGATTTTGGAGAAGTGTCATGTGGTTGCTGATATAAAGGAATTTTAGGGACGGTTAATGTAATACTTTTAGGAAAATTTTTACCAAAATTTTTAGGTAATAACTATCCCTAAAAGTCCCTAAAATTTTTAGGTAATACTTTTAGGTAATAATTGTCCCTAAAATTTTTTACGAAAATTTTTCTCAACCATCCCAAAAACATCCATTTGGGGACGGTTGGCTATATTTTTACAATTCGTAACCGACCCTAAATCCAATTATTGCTGTAGTGTCAAGTCCATGTGAAGAAACTCTAAGGGTTTTGAAGTAGAAAGCTACTGATTTTTCTTATGCTGACTTTTACTTGCCCAATTAGCAAGGTCCACATACATGGTATAGTTGAAAGGAAATCTTGGGAAGTTCTTTAACAGTTTCTTTAACATCTTATAGTTTACATGACCAAAATGTTGACAAACAAACATAATAATAGTTATCACCATATCTAATTCCCTTAACAACGAAATTCCCTGAGCTATCATACACCGTATACTCTCTATCAAAAAACTTATCATCATATATTTGACTAATTTTAATAAAGTTAGCTTAAATTCCGTTGACAAAGAGGATGTTTTGAAGTTCAAAAATCCTCAGAGCACATATAATACATTTTCCACAAATTCTAGCTTTACTGCAATCACCACAAGTCACTGAACCTTCATCTACTTTTGCAAGATAAGTAAAGAAGGACCTATAACCCATCATATGCTTGGAACAACCACCGTGAAAGTACCAAACACTATAAACCAAAACCTTGAAAGTAGTGTGAACAACATTACAAAGGTAATCAGGTGAGAGGTTAAGGTTAACTTTAGAAAATTTGAGTTCCTCTAGGTAAGAAATAGCTTTAGAGGTTAGAAAAAGAGAATAGTTTAACAGGTCTTCAACATGACTAAGGATGTCTGTATCAGACTGAGAGGAGATACTACAGATAGGGGAAAGAGATAAAACGTCACAGAAATCAACTATAGAACTCAGATGAGATGGCTCAAAAATAGGGTTAAGAATCTTAAGAGATCCTTTAGGAAAGGTAGAAGTGATAATAGTACTGGCTTGAACAAATATGGGAGGATAGAGAGAAGGGATAGTTGTTTCATCAATGTAATAAAGGCTTCTCATATCACCATGAGATTTACCAATTTTTAACTTTTCATTAAGTCGCTAGGATCCAAGAGATAATTTTTGAAAAGTACTCTAGTGTTAAAAATTTTGTTTCAAGATCAAGATAAGCTTCAGAGAATGAACTAATCATCTTGGCTTTATCCAATAAACAAGATTCAAGAAGTTTCATAGATTTTGAATCAATCTCAAATTGTTTTTAAGTAAGGAAATCTCTAACTCTTTGTCATTAAAAACAAATTATAGACAAGCCTTTTCATTTTTCAAAATGAAAAACTCATGCTCCAACTGATCATTTTTTTAAAAGTCATCAAAAGAAGTGTCTAGTACAACTGGAACAAAAGATCTCTTAAATTCTTCCTATCGAATAGCATGCTCAAGTTTATCGATGTGAGATAAACAATTTTCAATATCACGTAACAGTATTTGAGAAGACTTAATATGATTATCCAATTTGAGTTTCAACGATTCTAGATCTATCTCATTATTAAGAGTAACATCCAACAATTTATTGGTAATCTCCAAATGACACTTGCCCTTTTTCTTTGTATTGTGCTCAATGTCCCCCAAAATCATCTTCAACATAAGCTATTCGTAAACAAAATCAACTTAGGATTCTTCCAAGGTGAATCCTTCTTTAGCATCCATCCAACGAGAGGATTGAGTAAACTTTTCTTTAGCATGATAAGTTATCAAAACATTACACTATGAGAAGTCATCCTTTACAATATCAACTTTGTTAGCAGCACTGAAGTCATCACCATAAAAGTTTTCCAAATAATCCCAAGCTTCTTTAGAACTTTTGAAGTCTAATAAATGATCTTCATCGTAAACAGATGCAACTCCAATAATAGGGTACAATCCAAAATGATTTTTGTCAAATGATTGAAGTTCATCTTTAGTCCAAAGATCAAAGAGTTTAGGAACACTAGTGTCATCATCTAAAGTTTAAAAAAGAATCTTCCATCCTTTTTCAATCAAGGACCAAACATCCTCGTCAGAGGATCTCAGATATGAAAACATCTTACATCTCTAGTAGGCAAAGCTCATGCCCTCAATCTAAGGTGGTATAGAGACTGAACCTCTTACACTAAAAGTCATTAGAGATAGGGGAGATAAACAAGTGCGAGGAAGAGGAAGGAAACACTAGATCAATTAAGCCCAAAAGGGTGTACCTACTTTAATACCAAATGAAAGAGTCCGAACCCAACTAACTACACAACTAAGGTGGTAAGAACGCCTTGGGACTCACTCCACACATACACAAAGCTGAAGAAAAAGAAAGAATAGTAAAGGAACAAAAAAGAAGGCAAAAAATACAGTAATAAGAAAATCTTACCAATTATTGTGTAATTCTTATATGTTGGTACATATTATAGTAAATCACTAATTGTACTCACACGTGCAATAAAATATTCAAACACATCAATATAATATGGTAAACCCACTTGGCTCCAATCTTAAGTGGTAACAGCCACAAATTACTTAAGGTAACCACTCAATATGCAAATTTATTAAAATAAAAATAAACAGTTAATACAACTAGATAAGGCAAAATGCTTGTACCTCTATTAGTTGGGACGAACTGTCCTAACTGCTTAAGGTTGTCTCAACAACTGTCTTCACATATACTTTGATCCACTAAGAATCTGGCTCATCTTCAAAGCCACATCATCATGCAGTGTGATACAAGTACATACAATAGTATACGTGAACTCTACATAAGATAATGCACACCCAAAATATGAATTTTATAAAACTTGTACCAACAATACAAAACATACACTCGACGTATTATTGATAAGGAATCACAAAATAACACAAATTTTATTTTCCAAAAAAAAAAAACCTCCTCATATTGCAATACAAAGCAACACTCAATGTATTGAAATTACAGAATCACAAATTTTCAAAATTAGATAATTATTTTTTAGAACTATAAATCACTAATATGGAAGAGAACACTCGATGTATTAATGATTTGAGAATTCAAAAGATTTTTAAAGCACAAATTGAGATTGGAAAAAGTTTGAGTTTTTTCTCATAAAATCCTTAAGAAAAACAAAGGAAATGCAAGGGTATTTATAGAAAAAATTTCAAGTTTGGGACCCTCTCCAGCTAGACCCTAGTGAGATCCAACGATCAGAAACATGAACAAAATATCCACACCGACCTATCTCGGCAAGCACACTACGAAGGCCTTATTGAGGACCACTGCGAGCTAAACAAAATAGGTTTTTCCAAGTAAAAACATAGTAAATAAAAATTTTCACAAATACCCATCAAAGGTGAAAATCAAAAATAGGTAAAAAAAAAAAAACACATTTTAACATGCATACTACATGCTCTCAACTACCCATTGGTGTGTGTAACACATGATCTTACAAAGGGTTAAAATCTAAGTGAGTGTATACAATACTGATCGTTAGTAAAATACCATACAAAGAGTTAGACAAAAATACTAATTAAAGTAAAACAATGTTTTATGCACAAAAATGCCAACAAAAATATAAATGAATTACAAGACTTACATATCTGTAATAAGATATATGTAAGTTAGAAAGGCGGGTTGTACCTAAACAAGCAATAATGACCTAATTTGTAAGATTTGAGTAACCCTATTCGCCATTTATTGGCACCACACCTAAAATGTACTTTTACGTTAAGAAAATCATGCAAACATCTCCTTAAGGCAAGAATAAGATTATGAGAGTTCCCATAATACAAGGACCGTATCACATGTAAAAAAAAAAAAAAAAGTTCAATTAATTTTAAATAATAATCGGTACTATATATAAAAGTATGAATTATGCTTAGTATATTTTAGACAAAATTGTCCCTATATTTTAAGCTATTGATATTAATTATTCTTTTTATGATTTATTATCATATTTAATAATGACTCTAAAACATGATAATGAAATATATATCACATTATATGATAATTATCATATCTAATAAATACTCTAAATATTATTTTATTTTCACAATTAATTTAAAAATAAAAGAAAATTAATTTTGAAATTATGTCAAATATATTATAGAAATTAACAAAAAAAAATTAAAATAAATAAAATAATTTATGTACAACATAACACAATATTTTTAACTTGTACTAATAATAAAGCAGCTAAAGCCGCTATGAAAGAGACTAGGCCATCATAAAAATGCAGTTAGGTCCTCACGAAAGAAGTAGTTATTGGCAAAAAATGAAAAATATAAGTTGTGATTTAAAAAAAAAAAGATTGATAAATTTTACAAGTTTCAAAATATGATGATGCAGTTATGGACCATAATAGTTAAATAATAATGAGTATATTAAATAAATAAAGGAAGCTAGCCGTAATTATTTTTGAAAAAACAGTTATTAGTTTTTTCTCATAAAATCCTTAAGAAAAACAAAGGAAATGCAAGGGTATTTATAGAAAAAATTTCAAGTTTGGGACCCTCTCCAGCTAGACCCTAGTGAGATCCAACGATCAGAAACATGAACAAAATATCCACACCGACCTATCTCGGCAAGCACACTACGAAGGCCTTATTGAGGACCACTGCGAGCTAAACAAAATAGGTTTTTCCAAGTAAAAACATAGTAAATAAAAATTTTCACAAATACCCATCAAAGGTGAAAATCAAAAATAGGTAAAAAAAAAAAACACATTTTAACATGCATACTACATGCTCTCAACTACCCATTGGTGTGTGTAACACATGATCTTACAAAGGGTTAAAATCTAAGTGAGTGTATACAATACTGATCGTTAGTAAAATACCATACAAAGAGTTAGACAAAAATACTAATTAAAGTAAAACAATGTTTTATGCACAAAAATGCCAACAAAAATATAAATGAATTACAAGACTTACATATCTGTAATAAGATATATGTAAGTTAGAAAGGCGGGTTGTACCTAAACAAGCAATAATGACCTAATTTGTAAGATTTGAGTAACCCTATTCGCCATTTATTGGCACCACACCTAAAATGTACTTTTACGTTAAGAAAATCATGCAAACATCTCCTTAAGGCAAGAATAAGATTATGAGAGTTCCCATAATACAAGGACCGTATCACATGTAAAAAAAAAAAAAAAAAGTTCAATTAATTTTAAATAATAATCGGTACTATATATAAAAGTATGAATTATGCTTAGTATATTTTAGACAAAATTGTCCCTATATTTTAAGCTATTGATATTAATTATTCTTTTTATGATTTATTATCATATTTAATAATGACTCTAAAACATGATAATGAAATATATATCACATTATATGATAATTATCATATCTAATAAATACTCTAAATATTATTTTATTTTCACAATTAATTTAAAAATAAAAGAAAATTAATTTTGAAATTATGTCAAATATATTATAGAAATTAACAAAAAAAAATTAAAATAAATAAAATAATTTATGTACAACATAACACAATATTTTTAACTTGTACTAATAATAAAGCAGCTAAAGCCGCTATGAAAGAGACTAGGCCATCATAAAAATGCAGTTAGGTCCTCACGAAAGAAGTAGTTATTGGCAAAAAATGAAAAATATAAGTTGTGATTTAAAAAAAAAAAGATTGATAAATTTTACAAGTTTCAAAATATGATGATGCAGTTATGGACCATAATAGTTAAATAATAATGAGTATATTAAATAAATAAAGGAAGCTAGCCGTAATTATTTTTGAAAAAACAGTTATTAATTATAAGATAAGTACAGGTAGAGTTTTAAATGAATTGCAGTATAATAATAATAATAATAATAATAATAATAATAAATAAAATAAAAATAAATCAATAACTAAAAAAAGTAGCTATGTTAAAATGAAGGCATTATATTTATTTAAAAAGACACATACCATGACCAGTTAAATGTGAATTTAACACCACAAAAAAAGAAAGTTAAATTGTGAATTTTATAAACGGATGGCTGACCTTTGATTTAACCAAAATACATTACTTTAATAATAAAAAAAATTCATATTATTTAAGATGTAAAATAATAACAAAATACTCATGATTAAATAATGGTCAAGTGGTCCTTTCAAATTCTAGTCCCGCTCGAATCATGTTAGGATATCATTTTAAAAATTAGCGCTCTATAATATATTTAATATATCATATTAAATAAATTATATATAATTATATTAAATTATATTATATTATAATTAATTTATACATTTAATAATAAATTAAGATAAAATTATTTATAAATATTTTAATAAAGTAATTGACATTTAAAATATTTTTTTATTATAAATTTATTTACATAAATATTTTGTTTTTCTAATTTTTTTACATTTTCAAAAATAAAAATAAATTATTTTTCATATGACATAAAAAAAAAAGTCAAGACATATAATTTTATAATAACAAACTCAAAAAAAAAAAAAAAGATAAATATTCATTACAATTTAAATCCACACCCTACACGTCCCAAGTGTTAAGTCTTGGATGTGAACAAAACTTATACAAAATTTGATTTAAGGGGTTTAAAAAAACCTAAAATAACGGGCTTTAAAATTTAAAATAATAAACTTTTTAAATTTAGAAGAAAATTAGTGTTAGGTTAATGCTAAATGTGTTATTATAAATTTTAAAAATTGTTATATTTGTTGTTTTCCCAAAATAATGATTTACGGTTGTTAAAAACAAAGTCATTATGGGGTATCAATTAAGGATATGGTTGAGTGTGGTCATTTTTTTATTAAGCTATTTTATAAACCGACCTTCAAGGTCGATTTGAGGGCATTCATTTTGATAGTTTAGACCGATAATTTTTATTGAATATTAGTTTAGAATATAACTCTTTTTTGTAAGAGAATCATGGGATAACCCTAGACCAACAAACTTACAATAAAAATTATAATTTAAGAAAAATGAGAAAATATAATACAAGCATTTTTTTAAATTATAAAAAATTAAAATTAAAATATGTGTTTTTGACCTATAATTTTTATTGGACCAACTAACCCACTATAAAAATAATAATTTAAGAAGAACAAGAAATAATAAACTATATATATATATTAATAAAATTCAAATATGTATATGATATATGTAGGTTATTGGAGTGTCTAAAAATCGGATCAAATTAAATGAAACCAAAAAATAGGACTAAACCAAATCGTGATGTACAATTTTTTAAGTCATACGGTCTGGTTTGATTTTTAATTCTTTAAACCATTTTTAAACGGTTTGGTCTGGTTAAACAAATTTCTAAACCACCCGGACCGAACCATTATTTATAATATATAAAAAATTATTTTAAAAAATATAGTATATTATTATTTTTTCAAAAGCATACAAAAAAAATTGTATATTTCACACTTATTAAGTAAGATTGTCTATAGGTTGTGAAATATACAAATTTCAACGTATTTGTTTTGCCTATATGTTGTGCAGTTTCATATTTTTATTGTATATGTATGAGTTTAGGGTTGAATTTAATTTTAGTTGTATTAAATAGACTACTTTAATTTGATTTCAATCAAACTACATGAGGATGTTTATGATTATTAATTTGAAAAATATTATGTACTAAAAATACATATACACATCTATTGAAAATATTTAGCTTTAATTTATGAATGTCTTTTTGGCATGTTTTATGAATTATATTTCTAGTATATATTAATTAATTTTATTAGATTCAAAAAAACAATTTCCTTATGTTAAGTTTTTAGAAGTTTGGAGAAAAAAAATAAAATATCGTGAAAACTGTTAACCAAATCGAATTAAATTGGATCAAACTATCTGGTTACAACAGTTTTAATGTAATATGTTCGGTTCGATTTGGTTAAAAAAATTTGACTAAAAGTTTAACCGGATTGGATCATAGATACCTCTGATGGTTTGGTTTGTATTGATTTTGTAAAATTAAAAGTAGAAGGCTTGATTTAATTTTGAATTGGTCGTAGGCAGTTTTTTTTTTATATCTATTTTTTCTAAAATTCACCCTTAGTATTAACTATTAAGTCATATTCAAGTGTGGTTGCTTGCATTAATGCACCAAATTGATGAAATAACTTGATTTATTTAAATCGGTTAAAAACCAATACAGTGATACAGAAATTGGATTTTTATATTATTGTTGCAATTAATTATAAAATGGAATTTGAAGTCAAATAACAAAGTTTGATAATTAATTCTATTATAAGGACCGAAGAAAAAGAAACAGATCAAAATTTCATAGCACCATTATACTATTCAATCTCATTTACGCTTACAAATTTATTTAGTTGTTTATAATTTAATGAAAATTTAATCAATCACCTATCAACTTAAATGGTGATATATAAAATTACTACGAAGAAAAAGATAAATAAATAAATAAAAAGCCGGCAAATAATTAATTAATTCTAGTTGACTAACCATAACGATATGCTAAGTTATCTGTAAGCTCAAAGAAGTCATCTACACCATGAACCCTAATAAGACCATCATTATAGATATTCCAATCCCTAATCTTAACGTTATTCAAAGTAATTATACGACCATCAGTTTTTGAAACCTGAGTTGGAAAAAGAGGCAATCCAACTCGATATCCAAAACTACTCCTGTCGCAAGTATGTAAACGAGGAAAATAACCACGAGGTCGATAATCATCTTGAGGAGTTATAGCTTCAAAAACAATTTGATAATCAAAGCGAATCCAATCTTCAAAACGCACAGCTTTATCTTGTGGAAGGAACATAGTCATTGGAAATTTCTCGTGTTCCTTTCCGTACAAGTATGGAGTGCAATTATGCACAACAATGTGAAGGCTCTTGCGCACAATCATGGACATGATCTTGTAATCCTTTGCATCCCATAGTGCTTTTGCAATGTTCTCAAGTTTTAGTAGTTGACTACTGTTTCTTGGCTTTTCTTTATTAATTGAATTTCGTGGTGTTTTCTCTGTGCATTTTGGAGGAAGAGGACATGGATATTCTGGATCTGACAATGTCATCGCCGTAGACGCATCCAAGAAAATGAAAATTAAAAAGATTACCAACCAAAACCCACACTTGTTTGGGAGACGGAGATCCATAATTAATTACTAAAGCAATTGTTTTAATTTGCAAATTCTGATGGGTACATGCCACCAAACTATTAATTAAATAATCCTTTATAATACAATCCTTCAACCAATACACTTCTTCTTTCATTAAAATTCAGATATTAGTCATTTATCTTAATTCTAAATTGTGTTAATGAGCTTGTAAATCCCTATTTTAAATCCTTAATTTTCTATTGGCCAAAATACTTTCAAAACGAATGAGGTCTAAATACGTACAAAGCTAATGCATATCTATATCTATAGCTATATCTACAATATATATATAATTTAAATCACGCCTAATATTTAACTAATTCACGTTATAATTTTGTATTTAGAGTCTCTTATTTAATGTGATAATTATTATATTACTAGAGTTTTTATTGGATTTAATCCTTATTCCATTATAATATTTAGAGTTCTTATTAAATGTGATAATATATCATAAAATGGTAACTAATATCAATAACTTAAAATATAAGGATAATTTTTTTCAAAAAATATTGGGCGTGATTAAGACTTTTATGTATACTAGTTAGTTGCAAGTGTTACATTTTATTCATTTTTTTTTTTTAGTTTAATATTTTAATCAATAATATACTATAAAATCATTGGCTAAAAAAGAGCTATATTTTATATTTAAATGTTAGTGTCTTTTTTTAAATAATTATTCGTTATTATTTTGATGAATAACATACTAAAAATTAATAAAAGAAAAAAATTACAATTGCCACATGTTTTTAACTTGTTTTAGTTATGAAAATACATTAAAAAAATTGATAGAAAAATACGTATAAATTAATAATAGCATAAACTCGGTACAATTGAATGATTGATGTATAAATTGATTAAAACAACCAAAAGATGATTTGATAAATTTAATTCTTTAAATTTTTTGGAATTCCATTAAACTAAAAATAAAAAAAGGTGATTTAGGAGTTTGGTACTCCACAAATCCTCTAGCTTTCTAAAAAGACATATTTTAGTCCATTTTCTTTTAAATGGTATTTCATAGGTCTCCTAACTTTTCAAAATGTGCATTTAATTAAGTTCAATTTCTTCTTACCAAACAAAGAGAAATTATTCATTACTTTTAGAATAAGTGATGATATGGTACTCTAAGATAATAAAATCTAATATTATTGTAATTATTTTAATGAAAAGCATAAACAAATAATGCATAATAAACAAAACAACCAATGAAATTAGTGGGGAGTATACTCTAAAAGCAATAAATACTTTAAAAAAAAAAAACAATGGATAATACCTCTCAAGCAAATAATTGACATTTTTATTGCACATTCAACTTACATGGCACTTTTTTAAGGGCCAAATTGGTCATTTTGGTGTTTAATGAAACAAAAAATAAATAAAATTATTTTGACATCTAAGTCTTAGATAAAGTAATTTTAAAAAATGGAGGCAAAAAATGATTTTAGGATAAAAAATATATTTCCTTCTAAAATATAAATGAAGATTATATTCAATAAAAACTCTAATCAAATGAAGATTATCATATTTAATAAGGACTCTAAATATTAATTTATTTTTATAAATAATTTGAAAGTATGAGAAAATTAGTTTCGTATTTATTTAAAATATGGTGTAAAATTGATAAAAAAACATAACAATAAGTAAAATAATTCACGTATAACGCACGTATTTTAACTAGTATATATAATTTTTGATCTACATTTTAGCTTTTTTATCTTAATTAATGAAATTATATTTTCTTTACAAATTGTATAAATATTTGGTATGAAAATAGGTTGAATTACACTTTTAGTTCATTAACTCTATCATTTTTGATACTTAGTCACTTAACTAAATTTTCATAACTTTTTCATTTACTAACTTCTGATATTTAATAATTTTAGTTCAAATTTAAAGATAATAGATTAAATTTGTGAAAATTTAAAAGCTAGGGACTAAATATGTTAAAAATAAGTTCTTTTTTTTTCTTCACTTATTAACACTAATTGTTACTGTATAATTTAATCTAACTTTTAAATTTGAACTGAAGTTATTAAATATGAAAAGTTAGTAGAAGAAAAGTTACGAAAATTTAGTTAAGAAACCAAAGTGATAAATATGATAAAGTTAAAGGACGAAGCATGTATTTCAATGTTAAGTTGAACAATAAATATTGATGATATAAGACTACATATCATTTTTGCTTAAAAGAATTATTATTTATACATACCTTAATAGTCTTTACACGAAATAACATTTTGAAATCACGTGGAATTAAAACAATAATACAAACTCTTACCTTAATTTTTTTTAATTTTAACTATTGAATATAATATAACATAAATTTAATTTTTTAATTTGTGGTAAGATTACATTTTAATTATTTAGACTTGAAAATAATACACATGCCTTTTAATAGCAAATATATTATTCTCAAATTTTTTTGCAAATGTTAAAAATAATTTTATTGAACAAGTTGAATTAAGGTTTAATTGCATGTCATAACTTTTTTCATTTCCTTTTTAACCACATATGGAAAAAAAACATGTATTCATTTTTCTTATAATGCAAATGAAAATAAGTTTTTTAATGTTGCAAGAAAATGAACATATATTTTTTACATATAGAGTTAAAAGTAAAATCAATTTAATATCTGAGTTATTAATGCACCGGAGGAAATTAATCAATAATGCCTATCATATATATATATATACATGTATATATATGTGCATATATAGATATATACATATATACATATCTATATATATATGTATATATGTATATATATATATAGATATGTATATATATATATATATGTATATATATATACATATGTATATATATATATAGATATGTATATATATATATATATATGTATATATATATATAGTTTTAGTTAATGAGTTTTTATAATAATTAATTTCTAATTGAACTAAAAAATTTATGGTTAATTTTCTCTCTTTATTAATTTAATTGTTATTATATCAAATAAATTTTAAATATCTATATCTATACTAGGTATAAAAGTCTAAATCACACCTAAATTAATTTTGAACAAAATACCCTTAAATTTTATTATAATGGCATATATTGTCCTTTATTATTTTTATAATTTTAGAATTAATTTATTTTAAGGAGTTTAATTAAAAATATTTATCATATTTATATCTTGTTATGTATATATTCTTTTGGTTAAGTAGTTTTTATATTAATGAATTCTTAATTGGCTAAAAATTTTATATTAATGAATTTCTAATTAATCCAAAAAAAATTAATTAAATAATTAACTTTATCTAATTATTTATCACGGATGACATAATTTAAAACATGTGTGCAGAAATTAAATAAAAAAATTAATAATTTACGTGTAACTCATGTGCTTTTAAATAGTATTGTAAAATTTAAACAAGTACAAGAAGTCAAAGCACGTGTCTTTTAATTTATAAGGGGAAAAAAATTGGCATGTAAAAAATTTGTAATTTTTTGAATAAAAAAATAAGAAATCTAGAGTCATAGTGGATAAGCATTCACAGTAACCTAATAGAAGTTAAACACGCTAATGCTGTTAATTTTGTTAAAACGCTAATCCTATTCTATAAAACGTAAGTTACCAAATAAGAATTTTAAACTACTACTTTTTCAACTACAAAAGAAATAAAAATTATAAAATACGGAAATTCTCCAGTTCTCCATACTTAATAATTGGAACAATTGGTGAATGAATGAATAGTGATGGATCCCTTGAGCAAAATTAAGTTCGGATTTTGGCTGTCAATCTTTATAATTCTCACATTTTTGCCTGCTTTTCACGGGTTTCGCTATTATGGTCCTATTCCTCCTGAATGTGGAGATAAAGTAACCCGAAATTCTATTGATGAAGAAATTCCACAAAATCTTAGCAATCGTCTGCAACTTGAGAAGATTGCAAAAGCTCTTTGGGATGCAAAGGATTACAAGCTAATGTCTATGATTGTTCGCAGGAGTCTCCACGTTGTTACTCATAATTGCAATTCATACCTATTCAAAAAAGAATACGACAAATTACCAATGACTATGTTTATTCCACAAGATAAAGCTGTGCGTTTTGAAGATTGGATTCGTTTTGATTATCAAATTGTTTTTGGATCTGTACTTCCTGAAGATGATTATCGTAAAAGTGGTAATAATGGTCGTTCTTGGTTAGACACTTGTGAAGGTAGTCCTGAAGGACTTGGGACAGGATTGTCTCTTTTTGTTACTCAAGTGTCTAATACCAATGGTCGCATAATTAGTTTGAACAACGTTAAGATTAAGCATTGGAATATCTACAAAAATAGTCATATTATTGTTCATGGCGTTGAAGACTTTTTCGAGACTAGAGATAAAGAAATTATTCGTTGTTACTCAACTAAGATATAATCTGGTTATTTTAGATCAATGAAATTTAAGATTAATATAATTATTTTTTATACTTTTATTTTGCTCTTTTAATCCCATTGGTACAATCATCATCATCATGAATTGGTAATGTATTGATATCATAAGAACATCCAAAATAAAGACTAGTCGATCACTACCTCTCTTCCATCACCATTAGTGGACTGAAAAGTGAATTTCTCGGAAGCCATATATGTACTTACATAATGGCCACTAGAAAAAGATTTTACTATGATGCAGGTGGTGTTAGGAGATGTAAAATTTTGATTCCCTAGACCATTACGATGTGCACAAAATACATTTGCATAAGTCGATGAGCTTTGCAACACCCGCATAATAGATTAAAAACAATATTATGGTATAACTTATGAGAATCATGAGTATTTTCAGTTTTTGTAGCACATGGTTTTTAAAGATTCTAAAAAAATTCATATGCGGTATCTGTGTCCATCGTTGCTAGTCGAGAAATAGATGGGGGCGATCCCATTGAAAATTGCACTAAATGTTGGAATAAAGGAATATGAGAATAAAAGAAAATGTTGGAATATTAATCATCATTGAAATTGATTCACTTATATCAGTGCTTATGGTTCTACTAAAAAAGAATATCCTTATATATAAAAAAACATCACTCTCTTGGGTAGTAGGGTGAAGTTCTATTATGGTATGTTATTCGTATGGTTAAGATGATAGGGGTAATTTGTATAATATTTGTTGTTATTAGGAAAACAAAATAAAAATTAAATTAAGTTAGATGTTTGGTAATGTTGTGTAGGCTATTAAGTAGTGAAGTCGTAAGTGGTAAGTTAGCTTTTGGGTATTGTTAAATAAAAATTCACTTCTAAGATTAATTATTTCATAAAATTAAAGTTAGGATAATTGATCACTTCATTTATTTGGGGTTTAGGTCCACTAGTCCATGGTCACAGAATCACAAAGAAAAGGAGAAGTATGCAGGCAGAAAATACTACTGAATGTAGTGTTTTTTTTTTTTTTTTTTTTAAATTACCAAAAATAACACCCCTCAAAATTTATAATAACAAAACTAGCACCCCAATAAATAATATTGAATACTCAATTTAAACGTGTAATATTGAACATTCAACATTAAACGGGTTTAAATTGTTGTTGTTCAATTTTAATTGAATAGGTGTTCAAAGAAAAATGATACATCAATCATTTTTTAATTATGAAATTATAAGTCTGAACACAACGAATGTTTTTTTTTTTTAGGGAAAATAACAAAACTAACACCCCCTAAAAATTATAATAACAAAACTAGCACCCCTGTGTTCAATTAAAATTGAACGACGATAATTTAGACTCGTTCAATATTGAACGTTCAATATTATCCGTTCAATTAGAATTGAATGACGACAATTAGACCTATTTAATATTGAACGTTCAATATTTTACGTTCAAATTAAATATTGAACGTTCAATATTAAACGTTCAATTCTAATTGAACACAAGGGGTGCTAGTTTTGTTATTATAATTTTTAGGGGTGCTATTTTTGGTAATTTCCCTTTTTTTTATTCCTTTCCAAAAGGTAGAACATTTCATTACATAATAATTTATGGGAATAAAGAATGAAATAATAAAGATAATTTTAAGTAATTAATTAATTAGGATATTTATGATAATTTTGATATTGTTAGGATTTTAATATTTAAAATAATTTTAGGATTTGAATTATCTAATATTTATGCATTGAATTCTCAAATTAAGTTTTGAATTAAATTTATGATTATTTTTGTTATCACAAAAGTCCTAAAAATGGGATCTATGCTTGTACGTTGAAGGCGGACCAAAATATAAATTAATAAATCAATTTCTCCCTCACATTTTCATGCACTACCTGTGTCCATTACTACTAGGAGATCCCATTGAAAATTGCACTAAAAGTTAATTTAGGACCTTTTTCAAAAGGTTCACTGCTATGACGAATATTTATTCGACAATCATCAATAACTTCATCACTATAGTCATAATGATGGCTAGGAATCAATTTTGCAACAATTGTAGTTGCTATAAGAGTTGAGTTTTTTTGTCAAAGAAAGGAAGATGAGAAGAAAATAAAATGTTGGAATATTAATCATCACCGAAATTGATTAACTTTGGTCAATGTATATGGTTCAACATAAGAAGAATATTCTCATATATAAGAAACATCACTCTTTTGAGTAGTAGGATAAAGTTGTATTATGGTATGCTATTAGTATGGTTGGTTAGCTGATGGTGAAATAATTTGTATGACAATTTTTATGTTATTAGGAAAATAAATTAAAAATTAAAGTTAGATGTTAGGTAATATTGTGAAGGTTATTGGGTAGTAAATGGTAATATGGTAGTATAATTAAGTTAGTTTTTGGGTAATGTTAAATAAAATTGCACTTTTAACATTTATTATTTCATAAAATTAAAGTTAGTATAATTGATAATTTTCTTCTATTTGAGTTTTAGGTCCATCAGTCTATGGTAACAGAATTACGGGGAAAAAAAAAAGGCAAGTATGCAAGCAGAAAATACTACTGAAGGTACACTTTTTCTTTTCTTTTCTTTTCATAAGGTAGTTTTCATTAAAAATCAAGAATGAAATAATAAAAATAATTTCATGTAGTTAAATAATTAAGAAATTTTTTATAATTTTGATATTGTTAGGATTTTAATATTTGAAATAATTTTTGAATTTTTTTGGTAAAAAAATAATTTTTAAATTTCATTTATCTAATATCTATCTATTTAAGTCTCAAATTAAATTTAAGATTATTTTTGTTATCATAAAAGTCCTATAAATAGGACCTAGTACCTTAAAGGCAAACTAGAATATAAATTAATCTATCAATTTCTCCCTCAAATTCTCTTGCAGTACCAGTGTCCATCATTGCTAGTCGAGAAACAGGTGGTAATTTCATTCAAAATTGCACTAAAAGTGGAGGACCTTTTTCTAAAATGTTGGAAAAAAAAATTGATAAATTCTTACGACTAGATTTACAAGAAAACAAAACGATAAATAAAATAAAATAAAGCAAAAACAAAAAAATAATACATAAAAATTTTTACGTAGTTCATCACAAAATTCAAATTAAGCTACTCCACACAGATATACTTCATGCTTTCACTATAGTAATAATAATACAACAGTGTTTATTATAAAATATTCACATCAGTTATAAAGTATACTCAGAGAATAAATCGCTAGATTCACTTAAAAAGTATTTATTTCTCATTATAAATTTTTACTCGCATTATATATAGAGTGGTTTACTTTGCTCTCAACCCATTTAGGAGCTCTAAGGCTCTCAGCTCTCACATCTCTCCACTCTACTAAGAAGAGATTTTCTTAGTTTTTCTCTACTGTGATCAATCTCAACTTATTCTTCGGAGATGATTTCTCCTTTGTTGACATCTTCACAACTTTGCTTCAATATTTGCTACTTCAAATGGTTGTTGGTTGCTCGTCTTTATTTCTTTGGCCTGTGCCAAATTTTTTTCAATTGTGGGTTGCTTTCTTTGCTAACTTTAGCAACCACAATACCTGACAATTTATAACTTAAAAATTGATTTCAATTATATTTCCATACATGACTACTGTCAACATTGTCTTTACTGACAATCATAATCTTCAAACTAGAGAATTATTATACTCTACCATAAAGAGTATACACACTTAAAAATTTTACCAATTCTAAGAAATTTACTTCTATTCATATCGAAAGAACTTGTTGAAAAATTTATAGTACAACTTCAACATTGGCTTTCTAGAAAGTTTCATGAGCCATCGACGCAATTCTATCGTACACCTTGTTTCAAATGCCAACCAATGCCCATGTGCAAACTTGTGGACACGCAGTAATACATCCTCCTTCATGGAAAACTAAGAGGTCAATAACATGCCAAAAGGATAACCACAACTTCTTTTGGAGAAAAGAAACACATTGCTTGCAAATATCAATATCGATCTACATTTACTAATATTGGAGCTTTTTGTCAAATTGCTCCTATGACAATGTTTTTAAGTGCTAAGATTATACACATCATATTTTCTTTCATCTGTCGCCATTGCTCCCACTTAAATCTTACCAACTATAAAATCATAAAGTGCATGTAGTGTGAATAGTATACATGAATAATCATCTTTACAAAATAGTGTAGTGTGAATAATAATAGCAGTGTTTGCACTCAAATTGTCATAATCATGGTAACTTTTTTACCATTTACGTTTTGACTTTTATTATTTATTTTGTTTTAATTATTAGTAAATAGTACTTTTATTATTTTTCACAATAACTACTACTATTAAATGAATAGTAATTTTTACACAACGTTCTTTTGTCCAAAAACTTCATAACTTTGAGCTCTAATATAAGTTGTTAGAAAAAAAATTAGTAAATTCCCATAATCAATTATGAGGAAACAAAATGATAAAGAAAGTACAGAAAGAGCAAGGAAATAACATACAATTTTTTTTTATGTAATTCATCCCAAAATTTTAACTGGATTATTCCACACAGATCTACTTCATGCCTTCACTATAGTGATAATAATACAAAAGTGTTTATAATATTCACATCAATTACAGAGTATACCTAGAAAATAAATCTCTACACTCACTATAAATTTTTAGTCACATTATACATGGTGTGATTTACTTTGCTCTCAACCCATTTAGGAGCTCCAAGGCTCTCAACTCTCACATCTCTCCACCCTGCCAAGAAGAGATCTCCTTAGCTTTTTATCTACTAGGATTGATCTCAGCTTATTCTTCTGAGATGATTTATCCTCTACTTTACTATCTCTATTTATAGAGTTCAGATAGCCAATGCTGATACTGGTTGACATCTTCACAACTTTGCTCACATTTGCTGCTTCAAATGGTTGATAGTTGCTCCTCTTTATTTCTTTAACTGGTGCCAAATTTCTTTCAATTGTGGAATGCAGGCTTTGCTGACTTTAGCAGCCACAATTCCTGACATAAAATTTCATTGCTATGACGAATATATGCTCGACAAGCATCAATAATTTCATTAGTATAGTCATAATATAATGGCTATGAATCAATTTTTCGATAAATGTAGTTGCTATAAGAGTTAAGTTTTTTGTCAAAGAAAAGAAAATTTTGGAATATTAATCATTATTGAAATTGATTCCCTTATGTAAGTGCTTAAGGTTCTAGTTGAAAAGAATATCCTTGTATAAGAAACATCATTGGCTAGTAGTGTGAAGTAGCTAGTATTATGTATGATATGTTATTAGTATGGTTGGTAAGGTGATGGTGGGATAATTTGCATGATAGTTGTTATGCTTTTAAGAAAATAAAATAAAAAAATTACGTTAGATGTTAGATAATGTTGTGTAGGTAAGTGGTAATATGGTAGGATAGGTAAGTTAGCTTTTGGGTAATGTCAAATAAAATTGCACTTTTAACATTTATTATTTGATAAAGTTAAAGTCTGGATAATTAATCATTTTCTTTTATTTTTTTGTTTTAGTTCTATTATCTATGGTCACAAAATCACAAAGAAACGCACAAGTATGCAGGCAGAATATATATATATATATTGTATTGTCTAAAACTAGGTTTATAATTAGATTTAGAATTTATGATTATTTTTGTTATAAAAAAGTTCTATAAATATGACCTATGTTTTATACGTTAAAGGCGGACAAAATATGAATTAATTTATTAATTTCTTCCTCAATTATCTCTTTTTTCCAAAGTTCAATCCTTAACCCTAATTTGTTATCTTTTTCTCTTTTCAAATTCTATTTCTTAATCAATTTGTTGTTTGGTATCACTCATCAGAGGGAAACTAAGGGAAAGTATCAAAAACACATTTTGTATCACAATAATATCACAAACATTCTTATAGCTAGTGAAATATCAGAAAACTCGTTCTGTTATGTTCTAGACATCATCTTAACAAAATTAAATATATATAAATTTTTAATATTATTTTTTGAAAAAATATTTACTATAAAAATGGAAAAGGTAAAAAGAAAAGAAAAGAAAAAAAAAAAAAAAATGCCACCACCTCTCCCAGTCAACTCTTGATAGCCCCGTAACCCGTCGTACCCTGTCCACCATTTCATGACCCACAGCCAATTGCCCTTGCTCGATAACCCAACTCGCCACTATCGGACCACCACCCACAACCTCCGAAGTATAGAAGTGGACCATAAACTCAGTCCTACAGGCCTTTCGCGCAAAAACAACTAAGAATAAATAATCAAATTTGATTTTTCATTTATTATATTGATGTTTGTCGTAACATACATAGAAAGAGGCTTGTACCTTTAGGACCTTGAAAATTGTGCAATAAGCTAGTGATATCCACCTGGTTATACTCAAGGTTCTTTGTGATTGACTATATTAATGAAATAAATGCTGGAATTGGATTATAATATAACAGAGTTGGTGGTGACCAAAATATTTATTGAAATTGTTGTCAATGCACGTGTTTCATACCCCCACTAGAATCTTCTATAAAGTAGATCTCAATATTTGCCTCACAGTTTTTATTCAATTTTCCTTCCAATTTCACCAAAGCCTTGGTTTTCTTGATGGCTTGGTTTGTAGTTTTGACTAGGGGGTAGTTTTGATTAAGGGTGAGCAATGGATCAATTTTTTTTATTTATTTATTAATTTAAATTATATTTAAAGTAAATTTAAAAAATTTTAATCTAAATTTAAATTTAATAATGTATTCAATTTGAATCTAACAAATTGATTTTTTTTTATCGGATTGAAATTATATATTTTTTTTTCATAATTCTCATATATAAAATATAATATATATTAACATTTAAATTTTAAATTGATACATTTTAAGTACAATTTATTTATTTATAGTTACATTTAAGAGAATCAAAATAATAAAAAATATATTATTAAATATTATTAAATTATTATAAAGATTTAACATTTATATTTATTTTTAAAAATAAAGTAATAATTTAATATAATTATAGTATGTATAATATTTAAATATAATACATTAAAAATAAAATATGCATTTATTTATAATTTTAATAGTAATTATGTCCAGATTGAATTACAATGGATTATAAAATCTATTAATTTGAATTCGATTCAACTATAAAATATGTCAATTCATTTCGATTCGAATCAAAAGAATTAGATTGAGTTTTTCAATTTAAACGAATTAATCAAATTATTTTATAACCTCTAATTTTGACTTCTATCAAGTGAAAAACTTTTTGCTTGAGCGAAACGACAATAGAATAGCCCCGCTACATGCATTAGATCGTAAGTTCAAAGAACAAAAAACCTACATAATAGTTACTAAGGTCACTCTACTTATTAATCTTTTTACTAGTTTTTTGTTAGTACTCTTAATATGATCAATAATTTAGATGATAAAATGTGTTGACTGTCTTGTCTTTCCTATCTAGTGAGATTTTTTTTGAAACAAAAAAAATTTGAGGAAAGGCCCAAAAAAAAAAAAGTTGTATAAAAATAATTATTCATCTGTATGCTTATAAAAACATAATAAAAAATTATACGATTTAAATTATTGTTGTTATAATTATTTTTAATTGATAATTTTATCAAATAATAGTGATATTAGATTGTAATTAGTTTTAAAAATAAAACATATAATTTATATATTTTAGTTATTTCAATAATAAAAATAAAAAAAAATTTGGTCAACAACAATAATAAAAGTAATTGAAATAAATTACTCAAAATATTTTTAAAAATAATTATATTATTTATATGCTCTAATTAAAACTTAAATTTTAAAATTTTCCTGACACCATTCAGAAAATTATAATTATAAATAAACAAACAGACAAACAAACTCTGGTAGCTATTAGTAAATTTTATTTTTGTCACAAATATAGTAGCTATTACTAAATTGTTTTTTGGTTACACGCTATTAGTAAATTTTGAAGTTAACTATTGTAAGTATCACAATCTTCAGAGCATTTATGGATGTGCTAATAAACATGTCATGCATTATGTCATATAATCATATCATTAAACCTTATTGTTTAGACTAATAAAGTTGTTATAAATCAACTACCAATAACATTTATTTGCCCAAAACTTAGCACAAAGTAAGGAACATATATAATTATTGGAAACCATTGAGATTTGGGTACAGATATAATGTATTTTACAAACCAAGATATTGAGCTAATTTTTAATGTAAAGTTTGGGTATGATTTTTTTTTTTTTTTTAATATACTTTTGTAGAAAATGTATATGTAATATGTTATAAGTGTGTAAAAATTTTACTCAAGTACGTGCAAATAGTGTGGAGGTGAAAATTGTGAAAGTGCATTAAAAAAAAAATGGCTAAAATATATTATAAAATAAACTAATCCAAATTAGTTGTGAATATTAATATAACTAAAATTTCAAACCTTTTCCATTTAATGCCTACTTAACCTTTTGTATTAAGGGGTTCTATAGTTTTTTTTTTTATTAATAAAAAAAAAATGCTCATGCATTCGGCTAAGATTCGATATCTATTGAAAAAAAATTTCAATATTTAAACTTAAGGAGATTTAATATCTATTGAGACTGTTTTTTTTTTTTTGAAGGATTTTAAAGTTCTCTTTTTTTTAGTAATAAAAATAAAAATACACTCATGCATTCTCTAAGATGATTCGAACTTAAATTTTTTATAAAAAAATTAAAGATCTTATCATCTAAACTACAAAAAATTTTTAATATCTATTGAGACGTTAATCCACTTGCTAATAGCAAATAAATTTCTCTCTAAAGCATAATATTTTAATAATCTCTTGCTTTATTAGTGGGCTAGGTGGGTCAAATTTGAAAACACAGCCACAAAGAATATAATAATATTAAACAATAGTGAGTTTTTTTTTTTTTGACAACAAACAATACTTAGATTTGTGAACAATGTTATCACATTCATGTAGATAGCAACTTTGTTCCTGACAATTTCTGTCTGCAATTATGAATCATGTAAAAAGGGTATTCAAAGCTTTGCTTCAGATCCTTCTTCTTCAATACTGCTCTGCTTCAGATACCATAACAGTTAACCAACCAATTAAAGACGGTGACACATTAGTCTCAGAAAAGGGTACTTTTGTTCTTGGCTTCTTCAGTCCTGGCAAATCTAGCAATCGCTATGTTGGAGTTTGGTACAAAGTTTCATATGACATGGTTCTTTGGGTTGCAAACAGAGACATTCCTGTCAATGACACCTCTGGTGTTCTTTCAGTTAATCCAAAAGGCAACCTTGTACTCTACAGCGAAAGTCAACAGGTTCCAATCTGGTCAACGAATGTTTCTGTCTCAAAAACTAACAATACTATCGCTCAGCTCTTGTATTCTGGGAATCTTGTATTGATTCAACAAGATAACAAGAGGGTTGTCTGGCAAAGCTTTGATTATCCAACCCATGTTCTTATTTCTGGTATGAAACTTGGGTTAGATATAAGAAGTGGTTTGAATAGGTACCTCACATCTTGGAAATCTCAAGATGATCCAGGAAATGGGAATTGTACATTAGAGATTAACACAAATGGGTCACCTCAATTGATGTTGTACAAGAATGAAGCAAAGTGGTGGAGGTCAGGTCATTGGAATGGGATTCAATGGGGTGGAATTCCTGCTTTAGGCCGTAGCTATTTGGTCTTTAACATCACTTTTAAGAACAATAAAAATGAAATCTCAGTTAATTGGACAGTTCTTGATCCTTCAATTTTGTCATTTATAACAGTTGATGGATCTGGTTCAATCCAACAATACAGTTGGCAAGATCAACAACAAAAATGGGTTGGAATTTATTCAGCACCAAGTGACCCCTGTGATGATTATGGAAAGTGTGGTGCATTTGGTAATTGTGATCCTTATACCCTTAGTGGGTTTGAGTGTTCATGCCTTCCTGGGTATGAACCTAAGACACCACATGAATGGGCTTTAAGAGATTATTCAAATGGGTGCAAGAGAAAGGAGGGACCATCAATGTGCAAAAATGGTGAAGGTTTTGTGAAGGTTGCTAATGTTAAGATTCCAGATACATCTATTGTGCGCTTGGAGAGCAGTTTAACTCTAGTAGAATGTAGAGTGGAGTGTTTGATGAATTGCTCTTGCTTGGCATATAGCAATGCAGATGTGAGGAATGGAGGGATTGGATGCATGACTTGGTATGGTAATGTGATGGATACTAAACAGTTTACAAACGGAGGACAAGATTTGTTCGTTCGTGTTGATTCGATTCATTTAGGTATTTTTTTTTTTCCCGAAATGCTTCTAGATTTTCACTCAAACACAGGTAGTGATAAAACTCTGTTTTAATGTTTTGCCAGAGGAATATGCAAAGAAATCAAAAGGGATTTCTACAAAATGGATATATGCTATTGTGGGATTGTCTGTTGCTGCTTTGTTTCTTCTCATTGCTTCTCTTTTATACTGGTTTAGAAAACGAAAGCGAAAAGGTATGCCAATTTCTTTCAACAAAAGATGAGTGTAATTGTCTGATTGACTAGTTAATAGATTGATTTTTTTTTTTTTTTTTTTTTTGTATTATGCCAATGTTTTGTGAAAAAATTTCTCTTGATGATAGGAATTGGAGGTCATTCTTCATTTTTCAATTACGATGCGGCTAATTCAACAAGGTATGATGAAGATTCTCCAGATAGAAGTGGAATTGATAAAACTAAAGACAAATCAGATGTTCAATTTTTTGATTTAAGTATCATAGTCAAGGCCACAAACAATTTTTCTTCTGATAACAAGCTTGGACAAGGAGGCTTTGGTTCAGTTTATAAGGTACATGATTTTTACATTTCTGCACAACAATGAATTGCATAGAAATGTGCTTCAAATATCTGTATGGTTCGTTATGAATCCTAATTTTTTCATTCTGAAACCAAAACACAGGGTAGTCTAGATGATGGACAAGAAATTGCTGTAAAAAGATTGTCAGTGAACTCAGGACAAGGTGTAAAAGAATTTAAGAATGAAGTTATGCTAATAGCGAAACTACAACATCGAAATCTTGTGAGACTTTTAGGTTGTTGCGTTCACAAAAAAGAGAAAATGTTGATTTATGAATACATGCCTAATAGAAGCTTGGATATGTTTATCTTTGGTATGCATTCTTCTCTAATACTGCACAAACATTTAAGACGTTTACCCGCATATTTTCTTATTTTCACTTTTAATTTGACTGTCTTTTCTTTTCTTTTTTCATCTAGATATGGATAGAAAAACAGTACTTGATTGGAGAAAACGTTTTGAAATTATTTTTGGGATTGCTAGAGGGATCTTATATCTTCATCAAGATTCAAGGCTGAAAATCATTCACAGGGATTTAAAAGCAAGTAATGTCTTACTTGATGCTACAATGAACCCTAAAATCTCTGATTTTGGTATGGCAAGAATGTTTGGAGATGATCAACTAGAAGCAAACACAAATAAAGTTGTTGGCACATAGTAATCTCTCTCTCTCTCTCTCTCATATGTGAATAAACACTAGTAAAAAGTAGTGGTTTTACTTTCATAAATTGAACACATTATTCCATTACTTGAAATTAGTGCACTTTAATTACCTTACTGTTGCAATATCAAACATTTTAGTCTTTTTTTTTGTTACCAT
Source organism: Elaeagnus macrophylla (assembly GCA_029378325.1). Taxonomy (NCBI): domain Eukaryota; kingdom Viridiplantae; phylum Streptophyta; class Magnoliopsida; order Rosales; family Elaeagnaceae; genus Elaeagnus; species Elaeagnus macrophylla. The sequence continues at coordinate 30,838,561 of CM055640.1, read as the reverse complement.
ATTTGGTCCATATTTGGGACTTTTTTTGTAAAACATTCACAGCCGGTGCTAGTAATATTTAAATCAATTTTACGTATATTTTTTTCCACAAAAAAATGACCCAAAAAAACCAAAATTGACAAATATGACTAAAGTGTCTAGCAATGCAATAATAAGATAACTATAGTGTACCAATTTAAAGAAACTGATTAATGTGCCCAATTTGTTAAAGTAAAGTAATCAAAATGTCAATTGCATGCATGACAAATATTAGAGATTATGTTATATTCATTGCAGTGGTTACATGTCACCTGAATATGCCATGGAAGGGCTATATTCAATAAAATCCGATGTTTTTAGCTTTGGGGTTTTGACATTGGAGATCATTAGTGGCAAGAAAAACATTGATTACAAGGAATCTTCCTCTCTTAACATGATTGGACAAGTAAGTAGATACTTTACCTTTCCTTTTTTCTCAGCATTATACATAAGATCTACTATTTATCCTATGAATTGTATCAGCTTTGGGAAGTTTGGCAAGAAGGAAAAGCTTTGAACATGGTTGACTCATCAATGAATCAGTTATATTCAACTAATGAAGTTTTAAGATGCATACAAATTGGACTGCTGTGTGTACAAGAACTTGCAACTGATCGGCCAACCATGTTGGACGTTGTATTCATGCTGCGGAATGAGACCCCTCTTCCATCTCCTAACAGAACAGCATTTGTCTACAAAAGTTCTAACAGTGGTGCAGATTCGTCAACATCTAAAGGGGTTTCTGTGAATGACATGACAGTTACAATGGTTGAACCTCGTTGAGGTTTCACTTCCACTTTGAGCATTACAAGAAAATGGAGAAATGTATAAAGGGTTTATCATTTTCTTTTTTTTAAGCTATGTACATATAATGCTAATTCATATAAAAAAAAAATTTGATATATGGAAGGATTTCATTTAGTCCAGTCATGGCTGAAAACTGTCAATTCACAACAAAGATATTACGAAAAATTTTATTTTCTATTTAATCAGATTATTTTTATATAATACTGTCAATTCACGTCCCCCGCTAAGAGTGTGTTGTGCCCCCAGCGCGCCTTTGACTACTTGGCCAGCCCTTCGCCAATTATGCCATGGCTTGCTCCCAATCCCACATCAATTACAGTATGCCCCGCTTGGCACATTCCAAAACTATTTTGGACCCATATTGAGGGCTGGCACACTGCTCTCCTTGAGTGGTTGGGATGGTTTTCACTTTGGTTATGTCATCCTAACTATCAAAGAATTTTCAAAGGCAAGGGTAAATTCTTGAAAATCCCAATGTTATTGAGTTGAGATGTGCTTTCCCAAGGTAATTGTATTATTGAATTATTCCCAAGGCCAGTTCCCTAAAAAACACTATAGAAGATGTTTTCGCATTGATATTTCCAAAGGTCATTTTGCTCATCCTGTCCAAGTTGTGAAAGCTAAGCTAAACGTGCTTCCTAAGGTCCAAGTGGTGATCTCTCAAGGACACAATGTCCCAAGTGCAATTTTCTAAAGACATCAAAGTTAATTGAGGCCTCCCGAGGTCATTTGAGTGCCAAGTGTGTCTTACCAAAATACCAAGGATAGGTCCTAGTGATGAACACTATTTTAACCTACTATTTGTTATGTTTTTAAGTGTTTATTTTGTATTTATTCTCGATATAATCTTGTTTTGGAGGGTGTTCTATTGTTTTGTAGATCAAAGTAGGTTTAGGAAGAAATGTGGAAAAAGAGAGCAAAAGTGAAGTAAAAGTGTTTTAAAATGTAAGCCTTACATCGAGAATCAGCAAAGTATGTAAAGGTATTTACATAATCAGCAAAGTATGTACAATGTATGTAAAGTCATTTACATACCATCACAAAGATGCGCGCCGCGGCGAAGGAATCATGTGCCGCGGCGAGAGAATCAGCAAAGTATGTAAAGTCATTTACATACCATGTACATACATTTACATACAAGGCGCGCCGCGGCATATGTGGCCCGCCGCGGCAAAGAAACCATATGCCGCGGCGAGAGGCTCTCAGGTTACATCCTGAGAAATCATGAAAACATTGCGCGCCGCGGCGAAGGAATCATATGCCGCGGCGAAGGAATCATATGCCGCGGCGAGAGAATCAGCAAAGTATGTAAAGTCATTTACATACCATGTACATACATTTACATACATTGTGCGCCGCAGCATGATTATTGTGCGCCGAGGCGGGGAGGTTTCTGTTTTTGTTCGTAGTTCAGAATGACAAGCTGCGCCGCGGCATGAAAAAAGGCGCGGCCCGGCGCGCGCGCGCGGATTGCAATTCTCCCCAGCCACACACGCACATGCTCTTTGGGAAACCCTTACATATACAAAAACCTAATTGAACACAAGGATGAACTCCAGCCTCCAACACAAAAAAACACACAAAACTCCAAGGGTGAACAGTGCGTGAACAGTACCAAATTCAGGTTTTTCATACAATTTCGGGAGAGAACTTACTTCATCAAAGACTATTCAATTGGATCTTCATCAAGAGACTTGAAATAGGTGATCATCCAACATCAAGGATCTTGTTGCAAGAGTGAAAGTTGGTAGATTCTTATTTGTAATCCTTCTTTTCTTCATTAGAATTCTTTCCATGTCCTTTATAATGAAGAATCTGGATTTGAGTTTGATCATGTGTAACTAAACCCTTGTGTGTGGAAATTTAGGGATGTGACTTTGAATGTATATTATTTATGTGGTTTGATTATTATTTGAGTGATTTATTTCATGTTCATTGTTTATTAACATCTACATTCATTAATTATTTTTGGCCAATTTAGTTATGAATGTTTGAGACTATTTTAAGATTGAACTTTAGAAACGTCATCTAAGTTTAATTGGGCATTCTTGAGCATGAACTTAAATTGAGTGCATTGACTTGTCTTAATTTAGGTGATTGAATTACATTTTCTAAGATTAATGCTAATTAATTAATTAACGGTCCGGATTAAAGAAGTTAATTAGTTAATTAAGGAAAAATCACCATTGATTTGGGATTTTCTAGGATTAGTGAAAAGAATCAATAAATTCACTTAATATGCTTGATTGAGGAGACCACGTAAACTAATTTATCCATGCTTAGTTCACTACCTAATTTTCCTACACTCGTTCATCTTATTGTTTCAGCGACACTTTCACACATTCACGTAATTTTTCTTGTTTATTTTAATACTTTTAGCAACCATTTTCACACCAATCTTTGATTAGAGTGTTTAGGATTTATTTTAGTGTCACTTTTTAGATTACATTTGACTCTTTCAAAAACCACCGCAATTCCTTCGAGAGACGATCTTGGGAGTATACTTGTCACCTACTATAAGTGACTCGTGCACTTGCGAGCTTTTACAAATACAAAATTTGGTTATCAAGTTTTTGTGCATCACCTAGCTCCAAGTTTCAAAGGAAAAAAAAAAAAAAAAAAAACCAAAAAACAAGTCAGCTACCATGGAAGAACTCTATTCTACATTCACAAGCATGGAAATAATAAATTTTTCTACCAAGGCAAATGTGAAGTAAGATAGAAGAATAGAGCGAAAAAGTTTATCTTTATTCAAGACATGCTATCAAGAGCAATTACAAACTAAAGGCCAAGTGACTACACTTACCAAGTACTACTACAAAATTAAAGAAAACAATAAGGAAAAACAAGGTTTAAGCCCTAAGTCTATTGCTGACAACTAATCTTCTTGAACAACACCATAGAGATAGGTGTCACCTGTACTGTCTTTTGAGTCCCAACTGAGCCTTGGACTTGAGTCTCATCCCTTACTCCCATAAGATCCTGGGCCTCCTCCTTAGCTGAAGACACACTCCCCTTAGAGTCAAAATTGTCGTTATACTCCCCATTCTTAGTTGTCGCCACAATGTAGTCCAAGAACTTACGACAGGGTAGACACTTGCCTGGGTAGATAATCTTGAATCTTCTCTTGGAAGACTCAAAGTCGTGAGCCCAAGCAACTTCTGTATCTACCTTGAAATCTTGAGAGTCCAAGTAAACATCCAGAATTCGTGGACCTGCAACCTCTACATTAACATTCAACCTTTGGATCTCAGCTTTAAGCTTCTCCACCTCAAATTATCTTTGGGCCAACACGCACTCAAGCTTAGAATATTTAGCCTCACAAGTGACTATTGTATCAGACTGGATCAAGGTCTCCTTATCCAGAGCCTTGACAAGTTCTTTCTTCTCCTCTTGAGTAAGAGAAAGTAAGGCCCGAGCCTGGCCATCCTGAAAACACCTACCAAAGGACTCAAGTGAGTCCGGGCAGTCAGCATGCAGTCATCCATAGAAGCCTTGAGTTTTAGACAATTCTTAGACCATCCAGTGATGTCTTTAGCAAATTCGTCCATGGGGGCTTCTGGAGCCTTTGTAGTAGATAAGTCGAGTGGAAGACTATAATGTGGAGCCTCCTCCTCCATCACAAAGTCTTTGACTGGCGAAGAGACTTGAGTCGTGTTAGAGCTTCAACTCCTCTGGTCTCCTCGACTTGAGAGCTATATGCATAAGAGCTTTTTTCTTCCAAAGAATGCGCTTGTCTTTTTTCAATTTTCTAGTCCCCAAGTTCTTGTTAATGAACTGAAAGGCATTGGTGGATTCACCCTTTTGAGCTACCATGTGATATGATTTGATGACTAAAAGACATAAAAAATAATAACGAATAAGATCAAGTAAACTCAAAGTGAATCCAAGCTAAAAAATTTATTCTAAATACTCAAATGGAATGGGATCATTGCTAAAAGTCTTGGGTAGAGAAGAAAAGAGTTGGAGACCTCAGTGAACGATCTTCTCAAATAGCACCAATCTCAAACTATAACGTCTCTTGGGGGTTAAAGCAAACAGCTCCCCGATGAATGTGTTTATGTCGTCGTCAGTGAACTTCACCTTCTTCTAGTGTATTGCACATAGAAGGATCTAGAAAAAGTCAGCAAGACAAACAAAAAATGCAAAGTAAATTTTGGTGGATAAGTCATTGTATGTATGGGCTATTCACCACTAAGAAAAAAACTATGTAGGTCAGGATAAGCCACATCATAAGACCCAATAACAATGAACCAAAAGTTCTTCCAACTTTTGTTGGACTTAGGCAACTTAAAGATCAACTTGCAGTTGCTAAAAGGCCTAAGGCCAAACCTTGTGGATAATAGAGAAATCTAAACTCAGCAAGGTTCATCTCTCCGTCTTTTTCCCTCCACAACACGTAACAAGATAGAAGTATCTTCCAAGCATTTGGGGTAAATTTCCTAGGTGGCACCATAATCCTACAAAGGACTGTTGCACCAGCAGTAGGAATGAGAGTTAAAGACCAGCGAACATCTGATCGCAAAAAATAATGATCCCTCCAAGAAGGAGTCTACTTGGAATGATGCAATCACCAGGAAGAATAATTCCAATGGAGTCTGGGATCTCAAATAACTCCATCAACTTGTTCACATAGGTTTGGGTTGTGAAAGGCAGCAAAAAATCAACTTTATAACTTAACTCCTGGTTCAAGTCATCATTTGGATTTCCACTAGAAGGATCTTTGCCAAAAATGGAGCCAATGGCCTCAACGAAAGTGGCACGACCGAAACGGGGAGAAAAATCAAACAAATGCTAATCCCAAAGACTTTTTCTCTAAAAGAGCTAACTTTTGGATTCTGAAATGAAGTGGTTGCAAGTAATCAGGTTTTTAAATAGACTGGCAAGTTAGATCCTAACCATCCATCATATGAGGATCTAAAGAGTCAGATAAGAAAAAAAATTGGAGAATCATGCTAAGAATCTAACTCTTTTGAGAAGTCAAACCCGTGTACCCATTATTGACTTTTTGCCAAAAATTTGATCTCTCATAACTTTCCAATTATGACTCATATTGTGGCCCGAAAACATGTGTTGGAAAGCTTATGATCATGAGAATATAATGGAATAAAGACATTTGGGATATTAGCTTATCGTCTAAATCAAGATGTCACAAAGCTAATTGGCACTGAACCACCATACCTCAAGAGAAAATATAGACTGCATACCCTACCAAAGCTGTCCAAGTGGTCTAAATAGGCTTGTCTTTGGTATAAAATAAATTAGGTACGTGTGACACCATTTGATTAGTCCACGTTACTAGATGAGAAGTGAAATAGTACAATCAGCGCACAATTAGATAAATATTCATTAAATAAGGTATAATAATGGCTAAAATATTTATAGTATTATTAAATAATATAAATATTAATTACTATAGTTTATTTACCGAAATATCATTTATCTAAACCTTTTAATAGGATCTCACAATTTAAAAAAAGACACGTAAGTTCTATCTCATAATTACTAAAATTTCAATATAATATTAAATATTTTTTCAAAATCTTAACTTAAGTATTAAAGATAATACGACATCTCATAAGATCCATTTTTTAATATGATTAGTTAGTGACATGCAGTTTAATATTACACTAAGGTGGTGTTTGGTACTGATAACTCTATGAAAATAGAGTTATTATATCATTTTTATGCTTAATATTTCTTGTTTTATTTAATAAATTAATGTTTTGGGGTTAAAATATTAAAATAAAATTATTTTATGGTTGAATTGATAAAAAGGGATGAAAATATAATTTTTGGAAATTTTCTGGGATTTTTCTGGATTTTTTATGAATTATTTTCGTGCAGGTGGATGTACTTAGAACTATTCGGGATGTACTTAGAAGCCCATTCCACGCAGCATGCCACATCAGCGCCACGCCATCCCATTCCGCAAATCAACGCTCGCCGTGTGGCCTAGAGTTCCAACGGTCTGGTCCACGTGTCGTCACGGCGTTCAATTCGGAAATCCCAAACCGCGTGACACGCGGCGTCCCGTGATTCATCCGACGGCGTCACCAGCTCGCCACGCCAGCCCGTTCAGTGAATCACGTCGCGCCAGCTCATCCGGTCCAGCAGCGTCACCTCTCCAGCGCGTGCCACGTGGCGCGTCCCCATTCGTCCCGCCTGTTTGACCTGCCAAATGTCGCGTTTTCACTGGTCAGCGCCGTTTTTCATCCCAGCCATCAATTTTCAATCCTGATCGAACGCTCCAGATCTATTCTGAACCAATTTTAACCCTAATACACCACCATACCCGAGCATACAACAATTTTAGGCAGTTTTTGGTTTTCTTTTGAGTTCTCTCCATTTTAGGAGCTAGGAGCAAGGTGGAAGCATTTTTTGGAGCATCAAGAAGCAATTTTTGGGGGAAGTCTTCTTAAGGGTTCAATAAATTTCTCTCTTAATTGTATTTCTTTATGTTTTGATTTGTTTTTGTTCTTGAATTTCTAGTTTCTAAAATGTTTATTATGGAGTAGTATTTTGTTCTAGGGATTTTAATGGAACCCATTTTATGAATATGATTGTTTAAATATTTATTTAATATTATTGTTATGCTTGAATTATCTGATTTGATGTGCTTAATGCTCTTAATTAAATTGGCCATTTAATTAGGTGATATGTTAATTTTGTGTGCAATTGAAAAATTGATATGAAATTATGAACATACATTAAATTGGCATATATGTAATGAGGAAGAAATTTCCATTATTTTGTATGTAATCAATTTTGAACTCTAGGTACTTAATGACCCATGTATGCTTAGATGGCCATAGAGATGTGGGCTAGGTTTATATGGATTAGAATTAACATGACCATAGACATGTGGGTAATAATTAATTGAGTAGAGTTTGATTAATAATTTTTGCATTTTAATTCAATATTAATGAGATATGAAAACGATCATGGAAGTAAAATGGGGGAAATTAAATTCCTAGACTTTTATTTATTTAATTAATTTAGTTTATTTATTTTAATCTGTCACTAAATTTCGGTAGTTCAAATAGAAAGGGAAAGTATATATTTCGGTACTTAATTCTAGTACACGCCATAATAAGTTCCTCGTGGGTACGACAACCCAGTTCTTAAAAATACTTATCACTTGTACACGACCCGTGCGCTTGCGGATTTCGTGCAACAGGTACACTGTAATAGGACATGTAATGTAATTGATTCAACACATTACATTGTTTAGTTTGCCCAAACACATATAATGTAATGTAATCAATTACATGTGGAGAGAGAAAAAGGATTACACATTGTAGGAGAAGGAATGGGGATTACATTACTGAACAGTACCAGCAGCTTGCGTTCGTCCTCTACCAGCAGCTCGCGTCACCACGACGTCGTCCCGGCCAGCAGCTCGCGTCGTTCCGGCCAGCAGATCGCGTCTTCCAGGCCTGCAGCTCGCGTCGTCCCATCCAGCTCGCGACGTCCCGTCCAGCGTCCGTCCATCCGTTGTGCGTCCAGCCATCGTGCGCGTCCTCCCTCTGCTCTCCTGTGCGCGCCCTCCCTCTAAAATTGTTTTTTTTTTTTTTTGAAATTGCAATTGTATTTTTTTTTTGCTGTAATTATTGTGATTAAATTTATGTAATTAAATTTTATTAATTGTTATTATAAATTTCTGAATTGTTGAATTTAAAATAATTATATAATTTTTTTCCATTCCATTACATTACAGTGGTTAAACCAAACACTGTAATACTGATTCCTTTTTTGATTACAGTGACTAAACCAAACACTGTAATAATAATACTGATTCCTTTACATTACATTCCATTACGATTATGATTACGATTACGATTACAATTATAATTACGATTACATTCAACAAATCAAACATGAACTAAATAAAAATTAAGATCGAACAAAAATTTGATCCCATATATTATTATTATTATTATTATTACACCTGAGCTTCTAGATAATTATAACCTAAAGAAAATATAGACCTTCTTGTCTTGCCAAATTGCCAAATTATTGTCTTTCATGTTTATACTCAAAACTTTTTTTAAAGAATAAAATTACTTAAAATTTTCATTATTAAGATTGAACAAAAATTTGATCCCATATTATTATTATTATTATTACAACTGAGCTTCTAGATAATTATAACCTAAAGAAAATATAAACCTTCTTGTCTTGTCAAATTGCCAAATTATTGTCTTTCATATTTATACTCAAAAACTTTTTTTAAAGAATAAAATTACTTAAAAATTTCATTATCTTTTACCAAAATATTGCATTCATACCCAAAAATATCACATTTATGTACGGTTTATTTCAAATGAAGTATACTCCATCTAAATTTCATTTCAACTAAATGAAGGTAATTACGTCGTGATTCATTTTGTATAAATTCAATTTCATTTGAATTTAGCCTAATAAAAAAAGATGAGATGCCGTAAAAACTTTCTCTTATTAGATGAATAAAATTATTTAACTTATGATAAATGTATAAAAATATAGTTAGTTCTTTTTAGGTCATGCATTTAAGATCCAGTAACTTTAATTATTGAATTGTAAGTGTTTGACCGGCATAATTCATAAAGCAACATTTGTGAGGGAGTAATAAATCTATAAAAGTATAGTTGACTCTTCTTCCAACAACTTAAATTTTTAAGAGAGTTGGTATCCCAACAACTTCTAACATGATATAGAATTTGAGGCTTTATGTTCAAGGCACAATAACCCTAATTGTTAAATTTTACATATTTTTTGATAAAATTAACACTAAAATTTTATTTTGAATGTTAACTGAAAATTAGGTAATAATATTATATCATGTATTAGTCATGTAAACAAATTTATAAGATTATTCTTAGTAATTTATCACTACCCTCATAACTTAAATAAAATTTTTATTTTAGATATACCCTTGTAATTTTTAAGTGTTAATTTTATAAAAATAATAATACTTGTGTGTTTTATTAAAAAGCTACAAACTTATACGCCCTATTTGTAAAAATTAATGGGCTTTTTGACACCTTTCACTCATAATGCTATAAAGGAAGAGGGTTGTTGGTGGTTTTATAATAGCCTAAAAATGGAGGAAAATAGTTGGAAAATATTTACCGAGAGGGAAACTTATTTCATTTTGCATATACTATTGCCAAGAAGATCACATGATTATTACACGATATTCTTCATTAGTTTTAAAATAAATTTAAAAAAATAAGACTAATTTTACCTTTTTTTTAATTATAAATTATTAAATTTAAGATATCGAACTTACAAATTGTAAGATTAAATTATTTAAAAAAGAAATAATAATAGGACTTACAATGTTGAGCACTCATGTTAAAAATACGCTAAAAATGAACTTCATTGTAGTACTATTGAGTAATAAACTGTTCGCTACTAAGGTATATAATTTTTTGAAAGGAAAAAAAAAAACACATTTATGCAATATTGGTGTTAGATTAGCTCATTAGCTATTGTTTGAAAATAATTGCTGTGTTAGTTTTTTTTTTTTTTGCTACATACAAGCCTCGAACTCGAGAGCTCCTTTTTATTAGAGCGGTTACAATGCCATTGGGCTACCAGGGCCTTGGCGCTGTGTTAGTTATTAACAAGAAAAGCGAAAACTGTAAAAAAGTTTTTTTTTTGGTCGCAAAGTCAATAATTGAAAATTTGACTATAGATTCATAGAACAGTGTCTTATTGTAAATTGTGAATTGTGATATACTATGGTAAGGTTCAGCACGCCAGTTGCCAAGAGAAAAGCCTCAAGCTTGAAGCTTTGAAACCGATGAAGCATTTCCCGGCGGTTCCTAAACCTCATAAACCCCTATTTTCCCTTCAAGAGAACAAGTGAAAAACTGACACCTGATTTCAAAAATGACTTCCGAGCCTCCTGACGATTTCAGATGCCCGATTTCATTGGAGATTATGAGCGACCCGGTTATTCTTTCTTCGGGTCACACATTTGACCGAACCTCCATCCAACGGTGGCTAGACGCCGGTCACCGCTCTTGTCCTATTACTAAACTTCCCCTTCCCAACAATCCTTCTCTCATCCCCAACCATGCTCTCCGAAGCTTGATTTCCAACTCTACGCTCGTCTCTTCTCCGAAATTACAGCAGAAACCCCACTCAGAACCTCAATCCCTCATCGCCACTCTCATTTCCAAGTCTTCCTCGCTCGATTCGAAGCTCGAATCCCTCGACCAACTCACTCGGCTTTCGAAGCGTGACTCGGCTCTTCGCTCGAAGTTGACCGAGTCGGGTGCTCTGTCTTCTGTACTTAGGTGTGTTAGTTCAGCTGAATCAGATTTGCAAGAAAAGGCGCTGTCTTTGTTGTTGAACATGAGTTTAGACGATGATAACAAGGTTGGTTTGGTGGCTGAAGGTGCTATTGGTCGAATCGTGGCGGCTTTGCGAGGTGGGTCGCCGAAATGTAGAGCTGTATCTGCGACGATGTTGACGAGCTTGGCCGTTGTGGAAGTGAATAAGGCTACTATTGGTTCGTACCCATATGCGATTCAGGCTCTGGTTTCGCTTCTCAAGGATGGAGAAGGTCGAGAGAAGAAGGAAGCTGCTACGGCGCTTTATGCTATTTGTTCATTTCCTGATAATCGTAGACGAGCTGTTCTATGTGGGGCTGTGCCTATTTTAATGAGAATCGCTGATTCAGGGCTCGAGAGAGCCGTTGAAGTTCTGGGTCTTTTGGCTAAGTGCAAGGAAGGGAGATTAGAGATGGAGACGTTTAATGGGTGTGTGAAGATTTTGGTTAGAGTTTTGAAGAATGGAAGCTCTAGGGGTGTTCAGTATGCTCTGATAACCTTAAACTCGCTTTGTTGTAATAATGATGAAATGTGTGCGGAAGCAAAGAAAGAAGGGGTTTTGGGGATTTGTATGGAGTTGCTGGATGATGATAATGAAAAGATTAAGAGAAATGCTTCTAATTTGTTTCAGGTTCTTACCGTGAACTACTCCATTTGATGAGTTAAATTGAGGTTAGCTGCAGGTGATCTTGTGGCAGATTAGAAGTGGAGGAAAAGGTTAATTTTGCGGGTTGGTGTTGTTTGTCTACAATGGAGGTGAGTTCTTTTTTTTAATCTACATTTTGGTGGAATAGTTCATGTACAAACGAGAAAAAAAGGTAAGGTTTCAGTTGACTATATGGTTCTTTTTATCTTGTACATTCTGAATAAAGATAGCATACATAAGCTAGCCTTATGTTGTTAGCTTTTTTGTAGTGAAAGTTTCAAATTTGTTATCCAAACTGTAATATGCCTCAGTTTATAGAATTTCTTACGTTTGCAATCAGTGCTGTCTACGTATCAACTTAAATAATCTAATGGCACCTTGTTGCTTATTTGCTATTGATATAAATATTGTGACCGGTAGTTATTGTTTTAGAAATTTCTGGCTTATTGTCTTCAAAATTCGGCATGTCGAATATCAACTTTCTTGTTTAGAAACTACTGAATTTTCCTTATATGACTACGTATAAAGTTTACTTTTTTAGATCAAAAGATACTTGACATGGTTCGAACTGTGAATTGAAATGGAGAGAGCGGTGAGTCTTAACGGTGAACCACACTTGTAATGATTATTCATTGGTTATTATCCAAGTCATTCAGTTGTTAAATGCTTTTTTCGTTCCTTTAGAGGGATGTAGACTTGTGACTGGCATACATCTCCCTGTCTAAACGCTTTATTCCTGTGGGCTACTGTTCCCCCTTAGTAACTTTAGACAAACTACTACATTGGCGACCTCTTTCTTTTCAAGGGAAGGCAAAAAAAAAACTTGGATATATATATTAAGCATCGTCTAATTTAGTCCTAAATGATTTGGTTATATGATACCGTGTTTTAGATTTGATGCAACAACAGTTATTAATTAAATGCCTTCACTATTATATTTCTTGAGTGCATGAACTCTTCCTTCATTCTATCATAATTTATGACAAGGCTTGTGCTAGGATTGAGAAGGAGTCTGTTCACCATTACAAATGTATATATACTTGGACCCATGATTGCTTATTCAATTATGAAGCAAAGTGCAGGAAAGTATGGAGAAATGAGAATTGTTGTAGCTGGATCAACACCTTGCAATTGCATGATGCTTCTGGAAAATGGATAGTTGAGGTAACAAGGTGATAAGCCTGAGCCTGATACATGAGAATGTTTATGAATAGTATAATCTACAGGTTTTTTCATATCTCTAATGAATAATCTAAAGCAAGAGTTTAGTAATACATTTATGAACTGTTGCTATACTCCTTCTACACTAATTCTCCAACCCACTTGGTTCTTTAAGTGAGCGTGTCCGTATGGTTGGGATGGAAATTATCAGTTTATTTGCCTTGTTTGCTGTTACAACTAATTGTAGTGTTTTTGCTGTTGTGCTAGAATTAAAAGAGAATACACTTCAACAATGTTTGTATTTCAAATTTGAGAATTCATACATCTTATCTTATGATCACAGCTGGGAAGATGCCACATGTCTATCTATATCTGTATTGTTGCTTTGTCCTTGAGATTATAGTTATTTTGTTATACAATATATTAAAGACACTAAATTTATAATTTGTATAATTTTGATACAGTTATGCGTTTAGTTGTGTAAATTAAACTATATCATACAGTATAAAAGTATTATAATTTTGTAGAAATTTTGTATGGTGTGGGATTGACAAGCGCGTACCCTACTGGGAGGATAGGAAATTTTGTGCCCTTGTAAGGTGTGGGATGCTTTGACTCTTATCGGATAATAATACATGGATGCATGCGTACTACATTTGTATATATTAAATATAATTTTGTCCTTGCTAGTACTGAAAAGCCTAGATCAATTATTGAGTTGGTGGGGACTGGGGTTGCATTTGCTTTGAAATTGGGTACTGTTACTCTGTTAGTAACTTTTGGTTTATTGGCTCTTTGATTAGTCTATCAATTGTTGGTTGGTACCTTGTTAGGTTGTTTTATTAAGATCTGATTTCTGTTGCACCAGGACGAAAGAAGCTTTGAAAGCTTTCTGGATATTTAAAATTCACAAGGGACTGAACCTCCTCTGGAACCCAAAGTTGACTTTGGTTTTTAGTTCTTTTTAGAACCTACTCCAATTTCTTTCTTCTTCTTTTTTTGTTTTAAATGATTTTACTCGGGTCCTACTCCTATCCTCCTAGTCTTAGGCATCTCATCCTCCGTCCTATTTGTCAATAATACCCCGTGATTAAAATATCGATATATCCATTATATTATGGTAAAGGGTATATTGGTCCCAATCTCCATTAAGTCATGTTTATTATTGCATGTTATCTTCAAATTTTATTATTTATTATATTTTAAGTTTAAAAAATGAATAAATTTGGAACCTAAATGTGATACATAAATCACGTTTTAGTTGTAATTTAGGACTTATTTGTTAAAATTATAGATGACAACAGGTCGGTTCGTGTCAGATCTGACCCGAATTGTTTTGACCCACAATTCAAATTGAGCTGAACTGTTTCAGACAAACGGGTTCGGTTCGTGTAATATCTGCAGGTCAAAAAATTGAACTGTTGACCCGTTTTAAAAAAAAAATTGAAAAAAATATATTATAAATTTTTATGTAATTAAAATTTTTAGTAAATAAATGGGTATCCGAATGGTGCCCCGAATCGAAAGAATTTTTGCCCCGAATCGAACTGTTTTAAATCAAATAGATAATGCTCCGATCTGTTTTCAAACTGTTTTGTCTCGAACTGAACTGACCCGAACGGGTCGGATATCCGCGGGTATTCAAACCGTCAGGTCAAATTGTCATTCCTAGTTAAAATATAATATATTGAGATCAAAGTGTCATGTTTTTTTAGTTTGAGACCTATATGAGGACTTTCATCCATATACTTTAATTTTATGAAAATATAAAAGATATTGAAGATGTTCTCTATATCAACACGAATTTCAATAAAATAATAATTAAATTCATGATTAAACCCAATGACATCGAGTAATCAAACATTATTACATTAAGCATAATATTCTTGAATGCTTAAACAATATTATTTAATATTTTGATAAATAAGATATACCACCATATCTTCATATTCAATCTCGAAAAGAATCAATATTTAACTTGTAAAACCTTTTAACACATCCAAGTTCAGTTCAAATCACAGTGATAAAGATAACAAAGTAAAGAACTTACCTTTTCTTTGGTAAGGTCCTAGAACAAAGGGAAAGAGAACTAGCTGCTCCCACTTTTCACTAGCTATTTGTTCTAAAAACAGTTCCGCATGAGTTTTAGAGAGATTCTCCTCCTTCTATCTAGATTTTGCATGGTTCTTAATTGAAATTTTGAAAGTCATTGTCGAGACTGGGTTGTGAGGGCATTGAGGCTTCCGTTGCTATTGGTGGGTTGTTTTCTCAACTCTCTTGAGACGAGCTCTACTGCTGCATTTTCCTTTACCTAGCACTTGATTGGGTGTTTTGCTGGTGATGTTGGATTGTTTTCTTTTGGTGGGTGTCGGCAAGTAGTGGTGCTTGGCTTGCCATCCGTTGTTGGCTTGGTTCAGAGGTCCCTTTTCTTCCCCTCTTTGGTTGTTTCCTTCGACTAATCTATTTTTTTTCCTTTCTTTTTTCCGTTTTGTTTTATTTCAGTAAGGATCTAGTTGGTTATTTTGTCTTTGTTGTGTCCTACATTTTTGCTTTGGTAGAATTTGTAGCGGTGATTTTGTTGTTTAATAGCTGGTTGTATGTGGTTATTTTGTGTGTGCATTAATCAATGTGTTTGTGAAAATATATATGAGTTATATGTGTGGTCATAATGTTTTGAAGATTATTAGTAAAATTGTGGGGTTTTCATTTAGATATAAGTCTTTGTATCAATTTAGTATATCATTATTAAAGATGAAGATTAGTGGGTGAGAAAGTTAGTTTTGAAAGCTCATTATTTACTACCAAATAGCAATTGTGATATTGGATGTTCTCTTTAGATGTTTATTTTATGAAGCTTTTTTCATATTTTGTTGTGTATCTTGAGATTGACCTTACTACTTATACATCTTTTGATTATTAATGAGATATTTTTTTTATAAAAAAGAAAAAAGTAGTGAAACCGGCACTAGGAATTATATATTATTTAGTTACTTTATAATTAAAATGAAACTGTTATAATTTAAATATCAAATTTTAAATATGATATATTTATTTTATGGTTATATTTATTTTAAATCAAGATTTATCTCTATTGTATCATAAATTTGTATTTAATTAGAGATAATTAAATATTTAATATCTATTATAATTGTATTCAAAATTTATCGTATCTTGTAAACCCTATAAATAGGGCCTTTAGCAGTGTATTATATACATAACAATTAATGAGAATTCCTTATGTTATTTGCTTTTTCTCTATTTTTATTCTCTTTTTTCTTTAGTTTTATCACACGTTATCAGCATGATTATATATGATTATATATTCAATACTTGTGATTTTATACATGTGAAATGACCTTGACTATAATATACCATAAATTTTTTGTAGTATAATGCATGATTACAAAATTACAAGTTCTTGAATCTTTTTATTTTTTATAATTAAACTCAAATTTTATTTTCATTAAAAATTTATCAAGATTTTTATTTCTTGATCATTTTAATTGGATATCATATAATCAATAATTTTTAGGATTTATTTTCGTTTTAAATTTGTTAAGTTGTTTGGTTTATATATCAACATCTATATATATTCATATTGTAATTGACTTTTAAAATTTGTTAATTTATTTGGTTTATATATTAATATCTATATACGTTTATATTGTAGTATTATCTTCAATCGTTTCAGATATTATACTATTTTGAGAAGCTAACAAATTTTGAAAAGTAATCTCATATACTACATCATACTAATAAGCCAACAAGCTCTAAAATTGTCTCGAATTAAATTTTTTTTATTTTATTATAGACTACAATTTTTATTATTTATTATAACTAATAAATATTTTTTAATTATTATTATTATAAAAAAATTGTTTATTATATTGTTTGAATCATTTAACCATTTTTAAAATTTAAATTCAACATTAATTTGAAGATAAATATTATCTAATAATAGATTTTAGTTAAGTTTAATGTTGTGATCATTAATAAAATTTAAACTAATTTATCATAAGATATTAGTAAATCTAATTATTGTTTGTATGTTATCCTCCTGTTAAATATATTATAATCATTTGATAATACTATATATAAATATATTGAAAATATATTTATGAATATAATAAAAAATGATATTTAAGTTTATCAACATAAATATTTATTATTATTATTATTATTTCAAAAAATTATAAATTTTAAATATTTTATACTAAATGGATAGATAGAAATGTTTCATAAACATATATTAGTATTTGTCTTTATTTTAAATTAATAACTTATTTATATTTATCTTTTATTATAATTAATAAATGATATATATAACATGCATATAAGATAACTATTTTAATTAAAAAAAATGTTGAAAATAACTTTTGGAGTGTAATGTCCGTAGTATCTTGCTTAAATAATATTCATTTGGTATTAATTATGAATTACATGAAAGTTATTTAGATATAATTAACTTATAGATTCAAACTCATGTTTTTTCATTTATTGATAATACTTTTTCAGTATTGATATAATTTACAATCACTTAAATAAAAGTTTATGGTATAATTTAATTATAATTTTTTTATGTGTATCTATTAATTAAATACACATAAATTTTTGGTTGATTTTTATGCTACATTGATATTATTATTGATTGTGAGATTTTAAATAGTAAATAAATTGACTAAAATCTTATGTTTTGGTAACCCAAATAAATTTTTTAAGTGTGTGGTTGCATAATATAAAAATTATCTCATATTGTTCTTCATTTTATAATCAGCTGGCACCATTTAATAAGATAATTGATGCTCAGTATATTTATTAACATTAATGAATATTATCAGAGCATATACAAATATTAAATTTTACAGAATAATAAAATAATAAGTTTTATTATAAATTATATATATGAATTATTATCATTATTGTAATATATTTTATAAGTGCAAGATTTTTAATTAATTTTATAATAATTGATAAAATAAGTTATGTTGTAAAATAACATATACCTTACAAATTAGTATTTAAATGTATTGTTTTTATTGAAGTAAATACCATTAGCTTACAACTATGAAATTATACTACATATGAAGTCAAGTAACGACCAAATAGGCTCATTCGATATAAGTTATTACATTTATTTTAACATTTTAGAAATTACATAGTGATGTTAAAATGTGCCAATTAAAGGGACATCTCATGTTGAATGATTGTCATCATTAATGGAGCACATTTGTATACGGGTTGTACTCTTTTTTCTTTCTATGGTTTTGTCCCACTGGACTTTTCTGAAAAATATTTTAATAAAGCAACTTAAGCGTATTGCATGAGAATAATGTACTATTTTTTCCTTTGCTAGTTTTTTGTCCATTGAGTTTTTCTAACAAAGTTTTTAACGATGTATATTCTCAATGTATTTGACATCTAGGTGAGTATTATAATTTGGATGTCAAATCTTAAATATGATATATCTATCTTATAGTTAGATTTATTTCAAATAAAGATTTATCTCTATTGTATCATAAATTTGCATTTAATTAGAGATAATTAGAGATTTAATATCTATCATATCTTATACTCAAAATTGATAATGTATCTTGTAAATCTTATAAATAGAGTCTTTAGTAATATATTATATACATAATAATTAATGAGAATTTTTTCTTTTATTTACTTTTTTTTAATTTTTTTCTTTTATTTTCTTTAGTTTTATAGAATAATTTTTTACATAAATGAATTGTGCACAAATTTTTAAGTATTAATCTTTTGAGAAAATATTGATATTATATTAATAAATTAATTTAAGTAACAAAATTAAAAATCAAGTGTAATTACTAGGGTGAAGGGCATTCAGGTTATATAACTTTCACCAAAAAGAACACATTAGTTTTGTTGTTTTCAAAGCACAAAAGGCCTATCACTTTAAAAACCACAAAAGTCCTATATTGAATAAGTGTGCCAAGCACGTGACCCCAAAGCAAGGGCAATTTTGGATTTTCATAAAATATTAATCCCACACCTCTGGCATTGAACCCCCGCATCAAAAAATTATCAAATTATATAATAAAAAATTGATCATTTGTCTTTGTATTATCACTTTTTCAAAACAAAAATACTAAATTGTTACAAAAAATTAAAACAAAATTAAATTGATCTTTATGACATAATTAAGGGACCTGTACTATCTCCCATCCTTAATTTTTCACTATACTTAATGATGAAATCAAATACAGTAACAATATTACTATTTCTTTTTGTTTAATTTTATTATCATTATCATCCTAGTAAAATATAACAACAGGCAGCATTACAAATATTTCTATTTTTTTACATATTTTTAATAAACATTTTAAAAAAAATGTTACAATGTTCAACTGTAATTAATATTGAATAAGGATAATTTTCAATTTTTATAGGATATAATTGAAATATCATCTCCCCTCTCTCTCTCTCTCTCTTTTTACAATAAAACATTATATTATTAATGCTAAAAATAGTAGTGTTAAAAATCTAATCGAACCGATCCAACTCATACCATATGGTTTTGACATTGTAATTAGGTTGGTTTGGATTCAAATTTTATGGAACATATCCATTATGAGTTGGATTGGTTTTTAAAGCGAAAAAATTTACAAGTTATCTAACTCATACATATAATATATTTTATATTTCATTTTAATATAATAAGTTTATTATATAAAATATTAGAAAAATATAAAATTAAATTAACCCTTATCTTAACTCCATTACTTCTAAGTGACTCTTTCAAGTTATTAGCTTTATTAAGTTGTATTTTGGCTTATCCAAATAGCAGCCCATGTGGTTTCTACATTGGTATTTGGTATGTTAATTATTCACTTAGTAATTGTTTATAATGGAGTAATATTAATGATCTTTCTTTTTCCTATCAATATTGCTATGTAATACAAGAATGTATAACATTAAGATTTAATGAACAACTTTTGTGAATAACTTGTTGGTTGTATTAGGAGTATTATATAAACATACGTAAGTCATGTCAGTATTTATTCAATCATATTTATATTGTTTATATTAAACACTTGTTTGTACATGCAATATATGCTTAAAATTGATACAAAATTATATAGTAAATGCTTATGTTAATTTATGTGATATTTGAAATTTTTAATTGAGTACATAATCTTTGTTTATTTATTATTGTTTGAAAAAAATCAAAATCCTTTTAGGTACTAATTTTAATTAATTTTTAAAGCATAAAATTTAATGCATAATGTTTAGCAATTAAAAACTAATATTTTTTTTAAAAAATCGATAATAGAAACAACAACAACAACAAATATTAAAACACAAAATTCGATCCACCCAATTCGATCCAAAAGTTTGATTTAGATTGATTTTATAGGTTTTATATGATCAAATCGGTTCTTACTTTCTACGAATCGATATTATTAATTCAATTTCGATTTTAGCTATAATCCAATCCAACCTATGTATTCTCACCCCTACTAAAAACTCTCTTAAAAAAAAAAAACATTAACATTAGATAATTATATCATTACTTAAATTTGTTTAACTTTCAAATTACTTTCCATAAATGTGTTCAAATCATTAGCAAATTTAAGTAAAAAATACTTTTATGTGCGTAATTGATTCAATTATTAAATATTTTTTTTTTTAACTCTTAAGTAATAAAAAAATATTATACTAAAAAATTTTGTTTATTTATATTATAGGAAAAATAAATATATTTTTTTAAAAAAATATTAAAAATAAAATTTTATATACAAAGAGAATTAATTGTACAATTAAACCTAAAAAATGTTATTAATATAATAGATCAGGGAGGGGTTACAACAATCCTTGCCTAAGGCTTATTACTGCCACTTGCTTCTTGGTTGAACTACATGACCTATTTGGAGCAACCAAGGTCAAAGCAGTGGGCACCGGGTCTTAGGTCAACAATTGGAGTTTAGGTTATGCGATTACAATTACTAGATTTGAAGTGCATTTATCTTTAATTCCAGTAGAATTTGATTTTTCACATGGTATTAATTTAATTGGTTATATTTTCAAGAATTTAATGATTAAATTACAAAAATATTGAAAATCAAGGAGCAGAGCTATGTTAGAACCAAATAGGGCTGTAATTTCAATCACTTTTTTTATAAAAAATTAATTATATGTATATTTTTTAGGAGTTGTAATTGTATCGTATTAGTTATATCTGTGTTGTGTTATTCGTGTTGGGACTGGGTTCGTTTCGTGTTATTTGTATCGAGTTTTCGTGTCAGTTGACACATGAAAAAAGTTACTAGACTTTTTTCGTGTTGCCTATTTATAATAGTAAGAAATAACAAAACATTTAAGAACATGAAAAAATTATTGATCAATTCTTACTAAAAAAATTATTGATCAATTCTTACTAAAAAAATTATTGATCAATTCTTACTAAAAAAAATTCGTATCATGTCGTGTTCGGTTCGTGTTATTGGGTCGTGTCAGAAATTGCCACCCCTAATATTTTTAGCATTAAATAAATATTTTATTTATAGTAATATATTATGTCTAATTTTTATGTACATATTAACAATATTTAACAAATATGTGGATAAAAATGAAATAAATTGTAAATAAATTGGTTAAGTA
The DNA here is from genome assembly GCA_029378325.1 of Elaeagnus macrophylla. Lineage (NCBI taxonomy): Eukaryota > Viridiplantae > Streptophyta > Magnoliopsida > Rosales > Elaeagnaceae > Elaeagnus > Elaeagnus macrophylla. The sequence goes on along the minus strand of CM055640.1, from coordinate 30,816,982 downwards.
TATACTTTTTTCATGTATTTGATAACTATTTAGTAACAAAAATAAAATTATAGTTGTATGTTATGTAAAAATTCTTCATATTAAAGATTTTAAATTTTTGTTTATCACATTTTATTTCAACCCAAATTTTAACTTTATTTAATATTATATTATTTAACAATTTATTTCAATAATCTTTTAGAATTCATTTGAAATTGTTTTATATAAAAATTTTATTATTTTTATTATTATTAGTCATTCTTATATTGTTATAAACATTTATTTTTAAATATAATCTCAAACTTAAATTTATAAATCATATTTTACTTTTTTACATTTTCATATGTTTATTTTAGTTTTAGTTTCAACAACTATAAATATTAATGGGTTTGATTAAGCTTTTTATTTGCTTAGATTTCTTAATTAATAAATTTATTTTATTCATAAATGATATTAATACTTATTAACTTGTTATATTTTTATTTAATTTTCTTTATAAGTTAATTATAATGTATTAACTCTATATTTTTTAGTGCTAATTCTATGTCTCTATTATATTATGTCATGAAAAATTTAGTATTGAATTAAGTATAATTTATTGTAATTTTTACTAATTTTTTATTTTGTATAAAAGAAAAATTTAGCCCGACTTAAAAGAATTTTCTAGCTCCGCCTGCTGAGAATACTTATATAATGCTGCATGGCAACTGCTGAGAATACTCATATAATGTTGCATGGCATCTATAATAGTATAATCATCTGCTTATTTTTTTCTCTAATTTGTATTGCTAATGTCTAAATTATAAGTTTTTTCTTTTTTGAGTAAATGGAGACGGGTCAGATAATCCAATGGGAAAAGGGAAAGAACAGGAGCTATAGAAAGAGGGATATTAAACGAGCAGGGGAATTAAAGAATTCTGTAATCACTTGTAAAAATATAAAGTTTGAGAATATTTCAATATGTAATTTAGTTGTAGGAAATTTATTGAGATGCAAGTGTTACGAGTGAGAAAAGATAAATTTATACAGTTAATGTAGAAAACTTACATGAATATGTAAAGGATGTTTTAGCAAAAAAAAAAAGAATATGTAAAGGATGAAATTTGAAAAAAAGAAAACATATCATGAATAATACACCGACACATATTGTAAAATACATATAACTTAGATTAAATTATGAATATTTGTATAACTCAAATATATTTTATGAATTTTCCGGAAAGAATTTGTATTATAAAATTATAAATAGAAGCGAAACATTTAAGGGTCTTCATATATATATATATATATATATATAGTACCATAAGGGTATAAGAGTATTGGAGGAATAAAATTATATTACTTTTATGATAAGACCATAACTAATAAATTAATCTAGTTTAAAAGGTCAATTTTATTGGAAGAATAATACAAGTATTTATAAATTTAATTAAATAATTAAATTCTTTTAATACAAGACTTTGTTTATCTCTAATTTTATTAGCAATTCAACACTTCTATAATTTGGACAATATAGGACAGTTTATAATTTAGAGTGAGAAATAAATAGGACGGTCTCAAGTATATGGCCGTCCTATAAGAAATATAGGACGACTATTACGGAAAAAATTAGGCAGAACTTTATAAGACGGCTATATATTACTATATAAGACGGCTAATAGCCGTTCTAAAAGAATTTACACAGAAATTCTTTTAGGAAGGTTAATAGTTTCAGTACTACACGAATAAAAAAAAAAAAAAAAAATTTTGTGTTCATCTTAAAAGAACGAGTGTAATTTTTTTTACATATATATCTTTCTCCTCGCAAGTGAACCTAACTCATTTTAAGTTAAAAAAATTCAATCCCTCATCCTCTTTCCTCTCTTCCTTTTTCTCACCAAGACACTCATCCTTTTCCCCATCCCCTTCAATATCACCACCAACAATAATTGATTTTTGCTAGTAGAACTGGTAGCATGTAAAGGCTTTAACTATTTATTCTGCACTTATTATTTGTTTTATTCTTACGTTAATCTTTGGTAATTTTTTTAAATATATATATATTCTCCACTTTAGGTTGATATTTGTATTTTGCTTGACTTTAATAATTATTTTTTTCTTTAAATAGTTAGATATTTGATTTCTTTGTTTCCTTTCGCTCACTCTGATTATTCTCCTTTCTTGATTTTCTTTTGCCATTTTTTCGCCCATTTTTGGCCATTTTCTTTGCATTTATGTTATGAGTATCAATCTTAATGTTGAGTATTAATGATATTTGGTTTGTTAGTTTCTTATTGTGAATCTATGGATTGAATTTTGATTGTCAGGTTCAGTCCTAAAAGAAAGAGAGAATTGAAAAACTAAAGCGGGAAAAGAAAAATTGAAAGCCGCGCCAATTTTTTTTTCTTTTTAATTGGTTATATCTTTAATTAAAAATATTATCAAAAATTGTATTTGTGTATTTAATTATATATATATAATCGTGTTTTTAGAATAAAATAAATTTGTACATATAAATTTCAGTACTTGACGAACACAAAAAAAAAAAAAATTTCTTTTAGGATGGTGATTGACTGTCCTAAAAGAATTTTATAGGACGGCTACTAGCTGTCCTAAAAGATTTTTTTTTTTATGGCCGTCCTAAAAGAATTTTATAAGACAATCAGTAGCCGTCTTAAAAGAATTTTATAAATAAAATTTTTTTATAAGACGTTTCGTGAATGTCCTATTTTTTTGATTCTTTTAGGACGGGGCTTTATAGGACGGCCACTGCCATTCTATAAATCCTATAAAGCCAAATTTGCAGTAGTGCAAATTAGTCCAATAGTCATGCACTCTGGCCAAATTCCACATCACAATTAATGACTTGTGTGTGTTTGGCCTCCCTCCAAATGTGGACATGGAGACACATTATGGCGTAGCAATGGGTGTCACAGTATGTACACCTACTTGTCTGAGATCTCAGCTTAAGAGTTCTTTCGAGTTAACCAACGATCACTTGCCCTCATGTAAGTTTTATACACCTTCATTTAGGTCCACCTCGTTTGGTTATAGTAACGCCACCAGGATTTAAAACAAGTCCATGTCTGACTATTTTGAACCTAGCTTAGTTTTGATAGCAATTTGTAAATGCTTAAAATTGTCCACGGTAATTCTTTTAAGTGTTATGAAATCTCAACTTAATGTGAAAATAACAAACCAACTACTTCTAATTCCATTTAGATTCTCATGTGACTAATATTAATGTGATTCACATTACTTTACCTTTATAATAAGAGATGATATAAAAGTAATGGTTTAATTACATTGTATAAATTTTTTTTATATATATAATTTTATTTTAATACTCTTTTAACCAGTGTACATACATTTTTTATAATGTAAAAAAATATTTTTTTAAGGAATTAAATATGAAATTAATTGAATAACTTTACTATATATGAACTAGATAGTAAAGTAATTTAATAGTGTAGATCAATTTTTAGGCATGCCATAAACTAAACGATATTAATTTGTAACAAAATTAAGGAATGATAACTACATTTACACATTCTTTCTTATTTCTTGCTAACTTTCTACTATTTTATATGAAAATTATATAATAGAGGCTTGACATTAAGTATAACTATTGCACAATATGATGTGGATAATGCATAATTTATTTTTAACTCGAATGCACATATGTGACCTGATTTTTAACTCGAATACACATATGTGACTTGATTTTTAGTCCAAGATGCTGTTTTAATTCATAAAAGCATCCCTTAATAAGATAGAATTGTACTACAAGAGACAAAGACAATGAAAAAAATAAACAACCAACTAATCAGTTCCTAATTCTGACCACACAAAAAAAAAAAAAAAACTAATCAGTTCCTAGTCTTAGGAGTGCTTGATTGATATAGCTTGTTTTTATACATATATTATAATTTTTCAAATTAACAATTTAATCTCCAAGACTCACAATCATATATATAAAATGAATGTCTATAAATGTTCAATCTCATTGAAGCTCCGATGACTTCACCGAAGCTCTTGTAACTCTGTTAGCGACTTCACCAGATCTCCAATGACTCTGCCAACTACCATACCGGAGCTCTGACAACCCTCACTTGAGGGGTATGTAACATGTTATATATAACAATAGATAGGTATATCATATGTTATATACAATAGCAGAGAAGGTGTAACATGTTATATTCAACGATAGAGATGTATGTAATATGTTACATACAATGATAGAGGTGTATGAAATATTCAACATAAATATATATAATATGTTACATACAATGGTAAAAGTGGATGTAACATATTACTGATGTGATAATTTTAGTACTCGCAAGTGTACGAATCACTCGTAGAAAAGTGATAAGCAACTTCCAAGGTCGATCTTTTAAAGAATTGCAATGGTCTTAAATAACTATCTTCTTAATCTAATTAGAGTTCCAATAAAAATAAAACACTAATTAAATAAAGTTCTAGTGAAACTAAAATTCTAAGCAACTAGAATTCTAAAGCTAGTAAAACTGTAAAAAGGTGTTTGTTTTGTAACGGGAACAATCATACGAATAATTAAACGAAAACAAGATCGCAAGTTAACAATCGATTCGAATGGATAAAAAATCAATGGAGGATGTATGGACGTCTAGTTTGGTTGGCCATGCTTGCATCGAAAAGGTATGGTGAAATAACATGAACGTTCTATATAAACAATATTACCGACTTTCCTTTTAATTACGAGACTGCCTGCGGTCGGGGTAAATCTCTTTATTGATTAACTAATTAACTGCCTTCGGTCGGGATAAATCAAATAGTAATCAAATTATGCGCAAGGAAATAAGTGCCAATCAAACTAATGCTATGACTAAGTCGCTAATTTGAAGCTTTGATTAAGTGTTTCGGAATAAAGTTAAGATGACGTTCCTATAACTAGATTCTCAGATTTTTCAACCTAACTACGAATCTCAAATTGGCCCATGATAATTCATAATTAAATATCTAAACATGCTCTTAATTAAAAGGTAATTCATTTATATTAAATCAATAAAATATACACCATACACAATCCTAGCAAACATGGCAACACAAACTAAACATTCATAATGAAATTAGCCGCTCATGTTTCATATTAATATTCATAGACAAATAAAATATGATCATACACTTCAACGAAAGAAGAAGAAAATAGAATTCTAAAACAACAAGGAAACCTAGATCTAAATACCGCTTATTGATTGGATAGCGTTCTTCTCTAAAAGCTTTATCTTCGATTGTCGACGGCTTCCTTGGATCCTTAGAATGGTTTCTCTCGCTTCGTTTGAGTGTAGCAAAGCTCCAAAAATTGATTGAATTGCTTGTTTGGTCGCAAAATTATTGTGTGTAAGAGTTGTATTCGAGTTGTTCTGTAAGGGGGAGTCTAAGGGGGGTATTTATAGATGTAAGGGTTTACACAAATCCTGATTGCCGTAGGAATAGGCGTGCCGCGCCAAGCATTTTTCACGCCGCGGCGCAACACAAAAATTGGAAATAATGTCAAAACCCAAGAGCTCCCCGCCGCGGCATGACTTTTCCTCGCCGCGGCGCATGTTGCTTTCCTTTTCTTTATGTTTACCCCCTTACATATGTGATGGCTCGTTATGTAAGGCTTACATACTTGTCTCGTTTAGCCCGTAACTCGTGATCCGAGCGCCGTAAGTATTCCGTCTTTGCGTGTTTTCATTATTTGACTCATTTGACGCTAAAAACACCTAAAATGTACTAAAACATACCCGTGATTCCGAATGGATAGATTTATGAAATTAATCGAATAAACAATCATAACAAATCTATATTTCCAACAATTAAACATAATTAATCACGAAATATTAGTGTTTTATGAGCACTCATACAAAAAATTGAGTATTGGTAGTATACTTAGCAGTGTCCAAATTCTCAGGCTTTGATTCAAGCTACAAGAATTCTCTATGTCCAATTAGAGAAAGCCACCACCACACCATCTCTTGTAGCTAAGCCATAGAGAACTCTATTTTTGCAATAAATCTTATAGCTTCGTTAAAGAACCCACAAAAAGAGAACTAGTTCTGGTAAAAATAATAGAGAAAAATAAACGTTAGATTTCTAATCAATAATCACACCTTAAAGGTATGAATAAAAAAGAAAGGGAACAACAATTTTAGATCAAAATAGTTCAAGAACATGGAAACAGTAAGGGAACCAAAATCAACCTTAAGTTATTGTGTGTGTGTGTGGCAATCAAGTTTGCTTCCCTTGAAAACGTCTCAAATTGAAATATTAACTTTGGTATAGATGAATCAGCCACAAAAATATCACCGGTGATGATATTTAAGAGAGAATAAAAAGAGTAGAGAGAGAATGAAAGTTTACAGAAGAGAAGAATCTGGATTGTAATGAAAAGATTGAATAAAAAATCTCAAGGGTAAAAAAGTAAAATTATGTAAAAAAATGATATTGTAGAGCGATTTGTGTCAAAACTAACGCTAATCAAAATAACCTTCTATAACAAGGCAATATTTCCTAATTTTATAACCAGAAAAGAAAATGTATAAGTGTGTCGACCCCCTTATCTCACAAATAACTCTTCCCCCTACGTTATTAGGGTGTGGGCTGAACCATTTGTTTTTCTTTCTTTCTTTCCTTTTTTTTTTTTCTCCTGATTTTAGCTTTTAATTTCTCCTTGTTTTTCTTTCACAAATAACTCTAATTTTTTTTTAGGGGAGTTGCAATTTAATTTTTTTTATACTACGTAGAAAATTAATATAAAGTACGATAAATTCTATTGAATTCAATAATGAATTTTTATATTATATTATAATAGAATCATAGTATTAGCACTCAAAAAAATAGAGTTAACACATTGTAATTAACTTATAACAAAAATTAAATAAGTTAATAAGTATTAGTATTATTCATGTATAAAATAAATTTATTAACTAAAAAATCTAAGCAAATAGAAAGCTCAACCAAACATATCAAAATTTATGATTATTAAAACTAAAACTAAAAGAAACATATGAAAATATAAAAAGTAAAATATGATTTAGAATTTTAAGCTTATATTTAAAAATATATATTAATAAACAATATAAGATTGACTAATAATAATAAAAATAATAATTTTTTATCTAAATAAAATTTCAAATAAATTTTAAAAGATTATTAAAATAAAATGTCAAATAATATAGGGTTATATGCTGTCATGACCCCCTATTTATTAAAAATCTGATATGACCCCCTCCACTTGATTTTTTTACATATTATGACAAAAATACCCTTAATAACCCCTCAGTTGGACGACTGTCCAACTCACCTCAACAGAGTTGGACATATGTCCAACTGAAAACCAGAGGAGTATATTTTAGAGGACACATATGTCCACTCGCCGGAGCTCAGTTGGACGACTGTTCGGCCGGCGACCCCACTCGTCGGAGTTCAGTTGGACACATGTCCAACTAAACTGCTCAGAATTGGACGACTGTCCAACTAGCAGAATTTTGATTGGCCGACGACCCCACTCGCCGGAGCTTAGTTGGACGTATGTCCAACTGAGTTGGACGTATGTCCAACTGAGTTGGACGTATGTCCAACTGAGTTGGACGTATGTCCAACTGATCGAATTTTGATTGGCCGATGACCCCACTCGCCGGAGCTCAGTTGGACGCATGTCCAACTAAAAACTAGCGAGCTTATTTCAACAGAGTTGGACATTTTTTCAACAGAGTTGGACGTACGTCCAACTAAAAACCAACGAGCTTATTTCACTCGCCGGAGTTCAGTTGGACGACTGTCCAACTGATCAAATTTGTTATACGAGCTCCAATACACCACAAATTCTGAGCATCATAATTTAATTATAGGACTTCTATAAAAAAAAGGTTCCTAAAATTGAACAAAAAGTTCTCAGATATCAGTTTCCAAATCCACTACTAGTCAGATAACTTTGATGTATCTATGATCACGTAAAAGATATACGAGAAGACTTTTCCTGTTTCCCTTTAGTCACGAGCAAGAATCAGATCGATGCTTGCACTTACAGGTAACTTTAACACGATTAATTCCCAGATTCCAAGCTACAAATCTAAACGCGGCCAGAAACAAATTCGAAAAAAATCAGATACAAATGTCTAGATCATGGAAATTTGAATAGAATTACAATCAACAAGAACATTCGTATTTAATGGATGCTAATATAACAAGGGAGTTTGTTTCCTACTGAAGAAATTTGAATAGAATTGTAAATATCTGACTCATCGAGTTCGAATGCGGAGGCGTGGGCTGGAGGCTCAGACTGGTGGCGCGGATCTGGGCGCGCAGACTGGACGGCGAGAGGCACTGCTGGTGACTGGGCTGCTCGCGGCGTGGCAGAGACAGGCTTGCGGAGGAGCTGCGGACTGGTGTGAGGCGACGGACTGGCGCTGCTGGACCTTGCGGCGGCGCTGAACTGGGCTGACAAAGGAAAGAAATCGAAGCTCGCCATCGCCACCGCCAAGCAGAAGATCTGAGAACTTTTTGTTCCTAAATTTGTTGTATCAGCAGATCGGAGGAGCTTTGGTGTATCAGCAGTTAATGGAATTCCCAATCCGGATAAATGGACACACCGTTGAAGTGGGGGTAAATTTGGAATATGTAATTTGGTGTCCATCTTAGATTAAAAGTATTAAAAGGGGGTCATATCAGCCTATTTCCCAATAATATATTATTAGATAAATTTAAAATTTAGATGGAAATAAAATATGAAAAATATAAACTTAAAAGCTTTAGTTTGAAACTTATTGTATATTTATTTTTTCTTTTTTTAATTTATTTTTATAATGTTTGGTCTAAAGTTAAATAGTAAATTTTTTTTTAAATGATCACATTTAAGAATAATTTTTATATAATATATGACTACAATTTTATTTATATTACTAATAGTTACCAAATACATGAAAAAATAAGTATATATTTAACCATTTTATTTTCAATTTATGTCATTTTTATCCCTCATATTTGTTAAATATTGTTAATATACACTAAAATATGTATATAAAATTAGACAAAAAATATTACTATAAATAAAATATTTATTTAATATTAAAAATACACATATAATTACGTTTTTATAAAAAAATTTGCCAAGACCGCAAACAAAGAGAGTGTTAACAATATAACAAATGAGTGAGAGTTAACAATTTATAATACAACTCAAAACATGAACCAACTAATACAATACAAATTATTTATTAAATTTTTTTTGCTTGTAAAAACATTAAAAAAATTTATCATTATAAATAAAAAAAAATTAGATAAAAATATTATTTTTATAATATTAAAAAATATATAAATTTAGGTCAAAAATACGAATATGCACAATTTAAATAATTTCAACACGAACATTCTCAATATGAACATCCTCATGTATTGCCACCTCAAATCACACCAAAAACGTTTTGAACTAAAAAAAACATTTGAAAAAAAAAAAAAAAAAAACTACATAACTTGTCAATATGTAAGACGCAACAATAATTAAGGTTGGCAAATTGGGCTAATGTATCAACTTATTTGATAAATGGCACTATTGAGTTAACTCATTAATTGTAAATTATTGTGGTCATATTATATTTGGGTTATTTTTGAGTTGAGTTATTATGTTATCAACTAAAAAAATGTAAAAAAAAAAAAACGTTATTTTAAATTTAAAAAAAAATGACTTAATCAATTCATACTGTGGTTAGTTTAATAAGTAAGATAATATTAAAATATTAATTTATTAAGCTAATTTAGGTTATTTTGTTTTATCTCGTTAATGAGTTAAATTTTAACGTACATTAATAGAAAAAATATTTATTATTCTATGTGATGATATATATATCCAAACTAATAGAGTATAAAATTAATGAAATAAACAAGTGAAAAGCACATTTAATTTGCAAAGGCTAATCAACGCTCGTAAACTCATAGCCAGATCTTATGGTATAATGCTATTGCCATTATAAATAGAAAGCTTCTTTTTTGTTGGGGCTCCTCTATCCGTCTACCAATTTACCCAAAATAACTCGTTACTTTTTCGCTCAAAAGCACGTAGTACAGAGACAGAGAAAGACACCAAGTTCATTAAAATGGCGACTAAAGTCTATATTGTGTAAGTTCCTCTCTCCCATTTTGTTCATAGTTTGTCTTATGGTTTTCGATTTCTGATTCGAGTTTTCAGTGTATTAAGCTAATTCAATTGGTTTTCTTGGTTTGTCCCTTTGTATTGTTTCTGGGCTTTCCACTTTTCAACTGACTAGCCCATCAAGATCTTTAATCAAAGAATTTGAAATTGTTTTCTGGGATTCTTCATTGCGTTTCTTTAGAACTAGGAAGTCAAAGATTGACTTTTGAAATAAAGAAGGAACTCAGAAGACAGGTTCTTCTATCTGGTAGTAGGGAATTTGATTTGGGTAATTTTTCCCAAATTTATTATCATGAAATTGGGAAGTCAATGATTTTGCATAATTTTTTTTTCCTTCAAATTATCATGGCTTTGTATTTGACTACGAATATTACTCCCAAAGGCTTACAACTATGTTTTGTATATATCTGCCATAAAACTCAAAACTTTGATGCTATCTTTTCTGAATTTTTTTTGTTTTGTTTTGTCTTCTCCTATAAGTAATACATAAGCCATAAGCTGTTCAATTTTATTGAGGGGTTTATATCATTAGCATTTAGCTAACTCACAATACCGCATGAGGTTGACCTTTGAAGCTAAATAAAGGAGCAATAATGTTCCACCTTATCATTTTCCTGTAATTCATTAGTTTGACAAAATTAGTGATAAAAAGTTAGCATAAATTTAAAAATAGTGTATTCACATTCATATGTGAAAAGGCATGGTTAATAATGTCAATAGTGCTGGCTTTTGATGATGAGGTTTAATTTTGTTTTAAATTTGGCTTAGCTGTAACGAACTTAACATTAGTTTGCATAGTAGAATCTGGAAAGGTTTGAGGAGGTTGTAACAAATTAGAGATAAAATGATTGTGAAACCTAACCTACCCTTCTAATAAAGTCATAATCAAAAAGAAAATCTAGAGCATATGGTCCCATCAATCCATCATCATCATCATTGTGAGTGATTTGTCTAGCTGTTAGTTTGACTTAACTCCATGTTTGGTAGATAAGCAACTATTCGTTTCATGTGTCTTCCATGATATATTTTCCTCTAAAAGATGACAAATATCAATCCAGATGGTGTGGCTGAACTTTTTAGTTAGTATGCAACTGTTCTTTGTCAAAGTAGTTGTATATAAGTTTAAGGCCTTTCGACTATATAATTTCGCTCCTGCAAAAACGCTAAATTATATTGTCATAGTCCAATTGAATCACTTGTGTTGTTGTTACTCTATAGTTTATGGTTTATCATAAGTTTATGAGAGTTCATGTAGTACTTAAAATTGTTAAAGAATCTTTTCGTTAAAATTGAGAGGGTTTGGGCTTCCAATGATATTATAACTTGTGAATATGGTCCATATATGATCAACTTATTGTAATTTGTTTCTAAAGTACTGGCCTCGTATGAATCTGAGGAAAAAATTTTAAACTTCAAAATCCACTATCAGATACTACTCTATGTATGGACATGTTGAAAAGTTGGCAGAAGAGATTCAGAAAGGAGCTGCATCGGTTGAAGGAGTAGAAGCAAAGTTATTTCAGGTGTGAAATTTTGTTGCATCTCTTACAGCCTAATTTGGTTCAAATACTCGGGGCAATTAAACAAAATTTAAAAGAAAAGTAAGCATATTATCGTTTTCTAACAGAAATATTGAAGGTGCAAATATTTTTAGCTTGAAAAAATGCATCTCTTTTGAAATTCTTGCAATTTGAATGCGGAGGACACTAGTGATTAAAACCATCTATGTTATATATATCAGGAAGCATATTTTCCTAGGCTTTAAGCATGGTTGAGGCACATTATCTTTTTTTCTTGAAGGTGATTTACTATGATGGGAAGTTACAAAATATAAATGTCTTGGTATGTTTTGGGAGCATCGAGTTGTTTCATCTGTGAAAGAGAAGGTTCAATTCTAGGACTAAGACCAGTCCTATTTTTCTAGCTGGATGGTGGATGCTATACTCTAGCTGATCAGGAAAAGAGCAAAAAATCCCAAATGTGATACATGTGCGTTCAAAATGTTTAATATGATACCTTTTTGTTTATTAATATTCGTGTAGAAGCAGACATATGAACTGCCCTTAGTCTTAAGAAGTATAATGGTGTGATGTTAGCTACTTGATGAAACTTTTTCTCAACAAACTTATATAGAAATGCATAAATATAGTAATTGCATAATAGGTTTCTGTATTTAATATGTTGAGGGAAAACTTGCACCACTGTTCTTTTGTGGATGTATGCTTAAAATGTCCGAAATTTAGTCTCCGTAATGGAAACCAATAGATCTTCTGTGAAAAGCGAAACTAAACTTTCCTATTACCATTGATTGCAACTGGCACCTCTATAGGTACCTGAAACACTTGAAGATGAGGTACTTGGTAAGATGGGCGCACCTCCAAAAAGCAACATCCCTATTATTACACCACCTGAGCTTGCTGAGGCTGATGGATTACTTCTTGGTTTCCCAACAAGATTTGGTATGATGGCTGCACAATTTAAAGCATTTTTAGATGCTACTGGGGGCTTGTGGAGAACGCAACAACTTGCTGGCAAACCTGCAGGAATGTTCTATAGCACTGGATCTCAAGGAGGAGGACAAGAGACTACGCCGTGAGTTTCCATTTCTATAGGAAAATTTTACCTTATTTTTTTCAAATTCTTTGCAGGTCTTTTTTTTTCCTTTTCATATTTGATTGAAAAACTTTGCAGCTTGACAGCTATTACGCAACTTGTTCACCACGGTATGATCTTTGTGCCTATTGGATACACATTTGGAGCTGGCATGTTTGAGATGGACGCTGTAAAGGGTGGAAGCCCCTACGGTGCAGGAACTTTTGCTGGAGATGGTACAAGACAACCATCTGAGCTAGAGCTACAGCAAGCTTTCCACCAAGGGAAGTATTTTGCCGGTATTGCTAAGAAGCTCAGGGGAACTGCCTGATAATGCTCACCATATGTTCATGTTCAGCATTCTTTACATGAATATAAAAATTCTCATGTCACAGAATTTAAGTTTCCAACTTCATAATAAATAATGCGTGGTTAGTCAAATATATTGGGTTTTCCAAAACTGATTCATGATAATATGATGATTGCTAATATAATTTGCTTACACTTATACTATTGTCCTTAATTTCCTAATTAAAATTCTAGTACAACAGGCAGATCTGTTATTTTCGTGGTGTTCATATCACAATGTCATTACAGAAAGTAAAGAGGATTTTCCCGTTAACTAATGACCCAACTTGGACAGTACCACTAGAAATGTCAATTATTCACTGGCTCTCTGCATTAATCTGACCACTTCTTGAGTTGTGAATATGTTGCATTGGTGTGTGCTCAAAGTCGGGGCAGATATTGAAAGATCATGATTAGCTGTTGAGAAATAATATTTATTACAATTACACGTGTTATATTTTTATTAATAATATTGCAAATTCAGGTTTGTATTTGTCATAAAATTGTTACAATTTGGTTGAGCGATTTATCAAACGGAAAATTCTCCCATTGAAATTACCACGTACAAAAACAATATGTATTATAGCACCTACCGAGCTGTTGCTTAGGAATTCACTGATCAGATTAAGCTACCTATCAAGCATGTGCGGATGTGCCCTGTCTTCCGCAACACAAACATGTTTGTCTTCCCTAGTGGCTAGCGGAAAAATAATAATAATATGTTTGTCTTTCCCAATAGGCCCAAAACAAATATAGAGTGTAGATGCTCTCAAAATCAAGACTTGGCGGCTCATATTATCAGGTAGCCTAGATGAAAAATTAGGCCCGAAATTCAAAATACCATTTACGTGTTGTAGGAGTAAATGATCGGAAAAAGTTCTCCACATGTTTTATTATTTTTTATTTATAAATTTTCTTTTTATTATTATTATTTAAATGTATACTTTAATTTTGTTTTACTTTTGAGTGATTGATAACAATTTTAATTCTTAATTCTCAATTTAATCTTCTTTATTTTCTATTGGATCCTTTTCAGTAGATTAGTTTTTCTTATCTTTCATTGTTTTCATTACTTTGAATAACAATATATGTTTGTGTTTCTTTACCCAAATTTTATTTTATGATGATTTTTTTTCATCAATATTATAATCTAAGATGATTTACATTTTATATATATATGCTCATTTTAATTGTGTTTTGTTATAAGTTTAAATTTTTATCTAGATGTATTATGTTTAAGGTCTTAAAGAGATTCATTTATTTACAAAGAACATCAAATATATCAATTTAAACAATCAATCACTCAATTCAAAAACCTTACAACATAACAAATGATGAAAACATAGATTTTTCTCCATGTACCAACCAATATCATTAGTTTTGATTTATCAATTTAATTATTGATGTAGTAGATGGATGAGTTTTGATCTAGATTGTATCTATGATCTTTATTAATGAAATTAATTTTATCTCAAAAAAATTCTCAATTTTAATATTCAAGTTTTACAAATTTTAAAATTATGTACGTTTGATAACTCATTTCTAATGTCTATTTTCTAAATTTTGCAATCAATATTGAAATTTGGCCAATTTTTAATTAAAAAAAAATCTAGTTTGGGAATTTAATTTTAATTTTTTTTTTCTTGATTCAAAAAATTAATACTCAATCATATTCAATCTTACTCATAATGACTAAAAAGCAAAAAATTAATGAAAAATTATCAAAAATAAGTATAAAATTAAATTTTAGAGCTTAGAAAGTTACAAATTGAAAATTAAGAATTGGTTATCAAACAAACAATATCTAATTTTCAATTAATACTTTTCAAAATTAAAACTAGAAATTATTTATCTAATAACTTTTTTTTTATTTTTTACATCAAATTTTGAAATATAAAATTCAATTCCAAAAAGTAATGCATTAAAAATTAAAAATTGAGATGGTTCTAACAATGCATTAAAAATTTCATAATTCTTAAAAAAGCATAGTTAAGTTGAATGTAAATAAAGTAATTATAAAATTAG
The DNA here is from genome assembly GCA_029378325.1 of Elaeagnus macrophylla. Lineage (NCBI taxonomy): Eukaryota > Viridiplantae > Streptophyta > Magnoliopsida > Rosales > Elaeagnaceae > Elaeagnus > Elaeagnus macrophylla. The sequence goes on along the minus strand of CM055640.1, from coordinate 30,801,888 downwards.
AAAAATAATAAAAATAACACCCCTCAAAATTTATAATAATAAAAATAGCACTCCTTATATTTAAATAATATATTTCTACAATTAAAAAATTACTTTTACATCATTTTTTTCAATATCCGTCAAATTGAACGTCATTCAAATTAAATTGTTACAATTTAGATCCACTTAATATTACACGTTCAATGTTATTAGGATGCTAGTTTTGTTAGTATAAGTTTTAAGGGGTGTTATTTTTGATAATTTTGCTATAAAATTTTGGCCAATCATCACATGGGATATAAAAATTAATTTTTAGTGCATATTAAACTTTTACGTAAAAAAATAAATAAAACTTGTTGTGCATTGAATAAATCACGGATCTGAATCATGAAGTTGTTCTTAGCTATAAAGTAGTATGGAAGAGATAAAACTTTTATCAAAAGAAAAGACACTACAACAAAACTGGTTTTTAGTCTCGAAAAATTAGCCACGGTTTTAATAAAAACCGAGGCCATATGGTTTTGGTCACGGTCGTTATAAAACCGTGACCATAGTGTATATTTATAATCTCGGTTTTTACAATAACCGTGACCATAGGTGAAGTAAAAATTTTTTAAAAAATTTTTAGCCACGGTTTTTAAATAACCGTGACCTTATTATGTAATATAGTCTCGGTTTTAAAAAAACCGTGACAATAAAATTTTTTTTATTGTAAAAAAAAACCTAACTAATATGTATAAAAAAAAAAACAAAACAAAAAACCTAATTAATAAGTGAAGATAGATAGAAACGTTTGCAGGTATTCCATCCCGTGCGGCGCCAGGAAAAAAGCGAACGCCCCAGCAGCGCGCGTCCGGCCTCCGCTCAGCAGCGCACGTCCGATGTCCTCCCAGCCGCCCTCGTCCGGCCTCCTCGCAGCCGCTCTCGTCCCAGCCGCACTCGGGTAGCTTGCCACCAGATCTGCGCAGCAGCAAACACTCCCTTTCTCTGCACCAGCAGCAACGACACCATCGCTGCACCAGCAGCAGCCACCAGCCCTCCACCATACCAGGTAGTCCTCGACACCATCGCTTAACTTATATGGTTAAGGTGTTGATTTAGATTCATTGGTTCCAGAACGGGCTGTTTATTTTTTATTTTTGTTGTTGTTGTCTTTCTTCTAGTTGTTTTGGTTCTCAATGACACCATGGATAACATTGTTCATCAAGATATGGATTATTAAGGCCTGGAGTTTTCATTTTTCAGTTATGCACTATACTATTGCCTATCTATTTTGATTATTAATCCTATTGGCGAGGATGGTCAGCTCTCATGGTTCAACGCTGGTGTTAGAGTTGGTGTTGGAATAGGCCTTGGCATGTGTGTTGGGGTTGGAATCGGTGTTGGTCTGCTTATGCGTTCGTACCAAGCTACTACCAGGATTCTGATGAATTAAGAGAGGTGAAGAGTATTGCTGATAACTATAGTTATAAAAAGTTGAAATTAGAAAGTTTTAGAACTTGTGAAAAGGCAAGTGAGAATATATAATGACACTTAAAAGTTGAAATCAGAAAGTTATAGAATTTGTATGTGCTGCTATTTAATTAGGTTCCCCTTGTAAGTTATCAGCAGCAGCAGGAGAGCTCTATGACTTGTATTCTGGTTTTGAAATTAATTGAATAATTTATTATGTTGAATTTTCTTTTCCAGAAGTTATAAGTTGATCGAGAAAACATGGAAACTCATATTGGTAAGGAGTTACTTATATAAAACTTGTTTTATTATTTCAAATTTTAGTACCTTCATGCCAACTAGAATCACTAAAAATTAAAGAAATAAAGAGATCTACAGATCCATCTTGGCTCACTAAATTTACCACCTAGACCTAAAATTGCAATACCATGTCCTATTTGAAGGGTGTAAAAACTAATAGTAGTGTTATATATACTAAATGACATGATATAGTAATTGTTGAAGTACTTACTAACATGAATGATGTGCATCTTGATGTGATAAAAAACCATTTTCCAAAAAATAAAGTTTGTAAGGGTAATGGACAATCTAAATCAGTAATGTACTGCATTTATTTTTGTCCATTGCCATACCTTGTCCTATTTGAAGGGTGTAAAAACTAATAGTAGTATTATATGCACTAAATGATGTAATATAATAATTGTTGAAGTATTTACTAACATGAATGATCTGTATCTTGATGTGATAAAAAACCATTTTTCGAAAAATAAAGTTTGTGAGGGCAATGGACAATCTAAATCAGTAATCTACTGCATTTATTTTTTGATAAGTTTAACACTTAATTAGTTCAAGGATTGTGACTACATAACAAATATTTAAAATTGTAATTCTATTTTTGCTTAAAATGTTTGTGGTCGGTAGTAAAAACATTCACAACGTTGATTTGTTACAAAAATATCTTTAATATTTAATTCTGTTAACATTTATATCATTTTAGTAATTTCTTTTAAAAAATTTAATTTTTAATAACACTTATAACCGTAGTTTTTTTAATATAATTAATCAAAAGTATATAAATGTTAATTGAACTAAACTATAGGAGAATTTTTGCAACAAATTAAATAGTAGAGATATTTTTACTACTCGTCTCAAACATCAGGGACAATAAACATATATAAGCCTTCCAATTTATAAGAGAAAAATTATCCTAGTACTTCTCTCGCGTCTTATGCTTTTGGGACTCGCAACAATTTATGATTCTGAGAATATTAATAGTTAAGAACTTCTAATTTAATATCAATTGGTTAAATTATAAGTGTTGGGTTTACAATGTGTTTATAGCTTAATGTTAACCAAATCTCCCAATAGTTTATCCTTTCAAGGATGGGTGAACAACAAATTTTAATGTGTAACTAGAAAGTAACGAATATTTTTAACCAAAACGCTATTATATATCACAAATATATCACAATTAAAAGAGGTGACATAATCTCATTTTAAGTAAGTTCGATTATATTCATTTCAGATTTAGACAAAACGATTTGGAAATTTACCAAAAATAACACTTATAAAACTTACAATAACAAAACTAAGACTATTGAACGTTCAATATTGAACAGATCTAAATTATCGTCGTTCAATTCTAATTGAATGAGTGTTAAAAAAAATCACATATTAATTATTTTTTTAATTGTGAAAAATATAAATTTAAATACAAAGAATACTAATTTTGTTATTAGAAATTTAAGGGGTGCTAGTCTTGTTATTTTCTGAACCGATTTTTCCTTCGAAGCATGGGAAAAAACTTGTAGACGAAGAGACAATGAGTTTACCATTTGATTAGCCACAACAATAAATAAAGTTGTTTTGTCATTAAAGTAAAGATGCAATTGCTGGAAGTCATATACCACTTTATTGATTAACCTCTCACAATGATGCTAGCTAGCTTTCTCTTTTTTCAGTATTCTTTTTCTGTTTGTTCTTTTCAACAAGTAATAATCAGACATTAGCAGAAATGGCCATGAGAATTCAATTCCATCGAGTAGGATCGAGTGACATCAAGCTAGGGGGGTACTGATGCTTCAAGCTATGGTATAATACTCATACATATATATAGCACCATCATTTCGATAAAACAAATCACCACAAAAACTCAATTTCGTTTTTATTTTTATTTTTAATAAGGAACAAAAAGCAGCTGTCTTTTGACACCAATCAACATAATTTAACCATTTAAGTTTCTTTTTCTCATGATTAGTCTTATCTTTATATGAGAAATTCTTGCGAGATTCTTCAATATTAAGCTTCTTTGAACTTTACATACACGACAAGTCTATTCAATTGCATGGATTCCCTAGCTATGGTCAAACCTTCATGTCTTTTATTACACATCTAGGGTCCAATTATACTAGCTAGTTATCCTTCATACTAAAATTGGCCGTTTTTAAGCTCAAATTTATAAAATAATTATGAAAATCATATCATCAAATTAACCCATTTAATTTATAATAATAATAATAATAATAATAATAATTAATATTAAATGTGGTCCAATTAATTAGAGTTTAATTTAGATTGCGTTCAATGTAAAAATTTTGAATTGAAGATTTTTTTGTAGTGAAAATATATTAATTTTTCATAAATAGTGCTATTTTCGTGGTTAAAATTTTTGAACACATTTATAAATATTATTTTTACAAATAATAATTACCATAATGGCCAATATACAACTGATAAGTAATGTACTATATTACATATTTTAGTTTCTCAACTTATTTAATATTTTCAAATTTAACTCTTTTAATTCAAATTTAAAAATTAAACTAACTTGCATTATAGTAATTATAATTAATGTGTTAAAAATACTATTTTTTGTACTATTTAATTAATTAATTTTTAAAATTTAACCTATTTAATTTATTATAGTTAAATTTGAACCGAAATCTTTTAAATCAAAAAATAGGAGACATAATATTACAAAATAAAAAAAGAGAGAATATAATTTAAAATCTAATAAAATTTATTGACCAATAAGATACTTGAAATTATTCTAATAAATCTAATCTCTCTATTTAAGAGAGTATTTCTAATTCAATGTCGATGCAGAAAGATTTATAAATCGTCGAGAAAGTTCAATTATGAAAATGACGGTGATCGAATATGTATCGACTTCATCCCTACTTTTTTAAAGGAAAGATATATCTTTAATTTTATATTATAATTTATTTATTTAATTAATTCTATTTTAACTCCTTTAAAAAAAAATATGTTCATTAGTTATATTATATTATATATATAGATATATGATATATTTAATAAATATTCATAATTTTATAAAAAAATATATGTTTAATGTTTGAAAAGGGAATAAAAATAAAACTATTTATATAATTTTTTTAAATATATATTCATCATATTATAAAAAAAAAATATGTTTAATGTCTGAAAAGGGAATAAAAATAAAATTATTTATATAAAAAAAATTATATTATACAATTATTTGATAGATATACATGTTAGGCACGTTAGTCCGTTACTAATTTGCATTGTGCATATATATATATATATATATAATTAATTCAGGGTGGCAATATCTATTTTTTATTATCACAATTTACCTTCATAACAATTTTTTCAAAATATTGGAAATAAAATATAATTAACTATAATAATATAATTAATAATTTATAAATTTTTTATTGTGACTAATAAAAATAACTGTCACAATAATATTGCCCTTAATTTATTAGTCTTTCTTAATTGCATCGTAAAAGCCTACTATAATCGTTTTATAACTACTTGCAAAAATCATGACACAAACAAGATTCGTTTATGATAATGAATTGTAGAAAAAATTTGGCAAGCATTATTTTTACAATTAATGGTTGTTCAACTCTTTAATTAAAGTATATAGAGTACATTTGATAAGGAATTTTAATTTATGATTTCTTATTATATTTTTCAGTGATATTTAGTTAAGCAAGTGTATTTGACAATACTTTATTATTTTGTTTTTCAATTTTAAGATATTACTTACAAAATATGGGATTATTAAATAATCTTTAAAAAAAATAAGGTTTTTTATTTTACTTTTGATTTATGATTTTTTTCCATTTCTCTTTCACAAATTTTTTTTTTAACCTAGAATAAAATTTTATATGGATATTGTAAGAAAATGATTAAAATTATTTTTAAAATAATGAGAAAAAATTTCTTATTTTTTTAGGTTTATGAGAAATGACATAAATTAGAGAAGTTAGTCAAACAACTTATAAGTAATTTTTGAATTTTTTTTTCTAAAAATTATTAGGTAAAAAGTGTTATCAAATATCATTAAATTAAAAAATAATTATTTAGTCAAAATTACAAATCATAATTGTTATAAACGTGACCATGAAGTTGTAAAGCTAGGCATATATATATGAATCAATGCATATGGATCGAGTACTTTAAAAAAATAAAAAAAATAAAAAAACCAAATTTCCTATGGAGTTGTACTAGTGTATTAGTGCATAGTTGGTTTGGAATTGCTTTAAATTTTATGGAAAACATATTTGTTAGATTCATGTTACTTCTACTTTACAATTAAAACTCTATATGATATTATAGCACACTTAAAACTTTGGGGCCTAATAAAAATATGCGGATCATTGGATAGCAGTTCAGAAGTGGCTTCGCTAATTAATTAAATGACTATATACACTATGCACTTACCTTTCACGAGCTCTCTAGTGTTGAAAGTTGGTTTAAGTTTTAAAAGAATTAATGATCAATAATTTTTATATATTACCTAGCCATGCATTCAGGTTATTGTGATGCTAATTATGCATGCCAACAAAACCGATAACAAGTGCAATAATGGTGCCTATTGTATTTTCCTCAGTGTTTGCTTGATTGTATGGATCTTTTCTAAGAAAAAAGGCTAGGTTGTGTGTAGAAAAAATTATACCTTGATTTGGGATCAATTTTGATATGTTGGTCGAGACTAATTAAAATTTAATATTGCAAATTCAAATAAATAAAGAAAAAATATGAACAACTTTTAACTATTCTTATTATCTTTTATTTGTAATAATTACATGCTATTGAGATAGATATATTTCTTTTGTGCATAGAAATAGCATTGAAAGTGAGTACACATCATTGGCTTCGTCAACTGTTGAGCTTTTTATTATTATTATTATTATTATTATTATTAATTAATAAAGAAAAAATACATTCACATACTCGAGTGAGATTCGAACTTGAATTCTTGATAGGTGAATTGAGAATTTTACCACTTGTGATTCGAACTTGAATTCTTGGTAGGTGAATTGAGAATCTTACCACTTGAATCACAAGAGATTAAATCATTCGAGTTGTCAACTGTTGAGCTTATTTGGTTAAAGTCTCTACTGTTTGACTTACACATGGGCGGAGCTATGTGAGGGGCTGGATGAGGTTGCAGTCCCGGCCAACTTTTTTACAAAATATTAATTACATGTATATTTTTAGCGTTAAATAAATATTTTATTTGTAGTAATATATTGTGTCTAATTTTTCTGTACATATTTTGGTATATATTAACAATATTTAATAAATACGTAGATAAAAATGACATGAATTGTAAATAAAATAGTTAAGTATATACTTTTTTTCATGTATTTGGTAACTATTAGTAATAAAAATAAAATTATAGTCGTATACTACATAAATTTTTTTCTTAAATGTGATAATCCAAATAAATAAATAAATATTTAACTTTAGATTCAACGTTATAAAAATAAAATTAAAAAAATAAGTATATGATAAGCTTCATATTAAAGCATTTAAGTTTATGTTTATCATATTTTATTTAAACTCAAATTTTAACTTTATTTAATATTATATTATTTGACATTTTATTTTAATAATCTTTTAGAATTTATTTGAAATTATTTTTATTATTATTAGTCATTCTTATATTGTTTATAAACATATATTTTTAAATATAGTCTCAAACTTAAAATTCTAAATCATATTTTACTTTTTACATATTCATATGTTTATTTTAGTTTTAGTTTTAATAACTATAAATTTTGAGGTGTTTGATTGAGCTTTCAATTTACTTAAATTTTTTAATTTTTTAGTTAATAAATTTATTTTATTCATAAATGATACTAATACTTATTAACTTGGTATATTTTTGTTTAATTTTTTGTTATAAGTTAATTATAATGTATTAACTCTATATTTTTTTAGTGTTAATTGTATGTCTATATTATAATATAATATAAAGAAAAATTCAGTGTTAAATTGAGTATAGTCAATTACAATTCCTACTAATTTTCTACTTTGTATAAAAAAAAAATTTAATTTTTAGCCCCCCTTAAAAAAAATTTCTGGCTCCGCCCTTGGACTTACATGTGGTTCTACATCATGCTCATGTTTTGTCTACTGGTAGTATTAGTGCTAATTAGCCTTTGGTACCCAACCCTGTATAAAGCACTTAGATTGCTCAACACTGTTGAGGAGTCCCACATCGACTAGGGAGCTCAATGAAGAGCTAGATATAAGTCTGGGTAACTCTTAACTCAATGAAGCCTTATTGGGTTGAGTTAGGCTTGAATTTCTACAAAAACTTCGTATCAGAACAGGTTCTTCTTTATGGAAGCTCACCACAATTTGTTTCCTTAATTAAGCTGATCAAATTAACGATGCCTTCACTAAATGGATGTTACCTTAACTAAGTTATTGCCTAGCACTCCGTTCTTGATCTTTAGACTCAAGTTGATGGTTTTTTCTTAACTATTAGCTTAAAGAGGCGCTGTTGTCTTGTAGGTTGTAGCATAAAATAGTTAGTTTTTTTTTTTTTTTTGTAACAACAGTCCACATATAATTGTTAATTGGTATACTTTTAAGAACAATTTAGTTTTTAAATTTTTAAATGATACACTTGAGTTTCATTTTTAGGAAAAAGAAAAAGGCACACTTTAATCTAAATTTTAAGAATTTAATAAAATTTAAATGCAAAAGTATTCAAAAAGCAATAATTTAAGACCTATTTATGTACACGTCCAAAAATATTAAAGTTTAAAGACAAAAAAAAATTAAATTTAGGAATTATAGGATATTTTTGAGAAACCAACAAATATAATACCCTCAAAACTTATAATAACAAAAATAGCAACCTTTATGTTCAAATAATATATTTCTATAATTAAAAAATAACTTTTTCATTATTTTTCTTTAATATTACATATTTAATATTATTAAAATATTAATTTTATTATTATAAATTTTAAAAATATTATTTTCATAATTTCTCCATATTTTTCATAGTTGTTAAAAGTATTTACTTTGCTTTACACGTGTGTCACTGGTTAGTACCACCGTAGTTTACACTATGAATCTACTTTAATTTCAATTATTATAGTAAAGTAATTAATATCGTTATTCATAATCAAAGGTGGTTATGCAATGTACTAGAAATTGTTCATTGTTCTATGTAAATAAACTATGATATATATATATATATGCAAAAAAAAAAAAAAACAAATTTCCTAAAAAATCCAAAATAACAATTAATTGTCATAAAAATATAACATCGACGAATAAATAATTTATCTGCAATCATGTTTATCATCTTGTCATTCGATATATAGAAATCCTAAAAGATGGAATGAGTGGGCCACGTTCTGACGTTTCCGTTCTCACTAAGATTTTGAGAAAATATTTTATATAAGTCAGATATAAAATGTACTTTTTGAGAAAAAAATTTTGCGTCACCTATATATCTAGATCATATAAAATTTCTTCCATATTTTCATTCTTATAAACAAAACAAGCGAAAAAAGTAATAAAAAAAACCTATCTATTTCTACATTATTATTAGGCTAAACACCAATTTTGATCCAACAATTTTATCAGTTTTCATACATTGCTATCAAGACTAATTTTTTTTTTTTTTTAATTTTAATCCAATAACTTTTTAAATTTTACACTTTATGTCTAATTTTTAAGAAATTTGAGCTCTCCATTAAAAAAATTATTTTATATTAAACTTTTCTATATGTGCACAACACGTGTCCAAAATCTTTATTACCATCCCTGCCATCACCATTCCTATCAAAACCCCTCGATCCCCACCTTGATTCATTTTTGCGACTACCTATATCACCCCCCCCAATTCGTAAGACTTGAAGCAGCCTCTTAGGCGAGTACAGTAAGCTCCTCGACGATGCACTCATGAGGCCTAGTATGGAGAAGCATGTAGTCTTCGTGTGTGAGGCCTTTGGGTTCAGTGGGCTTTGCGTTGCCATAGGTTGTGAATTCTGCGAGGCTAAAAGTTTATCCTTTCTTCTTCTTTGGCTTGGAGGTGGCAGCAAATGTAAAAGATGAGAAGATGACGATGTCTTTTGGCTTGGAGGCTTCTTGGTCTTTCTGATATTGTTGGAGGAGTTCATCTTCATGTTCTTTTGATTCGAGAGCCTAAGCGTCAGGTTTGCCCCCGTGGAGATACTGTTGCAGCCATTATTTTCCCTCTAAATTCTCTCTTTGTATCGAGCTTTTGTGAAAGCTTGTAGTTTGTAGATGTACTTGTCAAAGAAGGATGAACAACATTTAGGTAAGAAAGACGAGAGAAAGAAAGAGTAGCAAGAGTAATCATATTTCAAGAATTGAATGTAATCTTGTATTATCAACTACATTACAGAAAATTACAAAATAACAACTCTCTATTTATACAAGCTTTATATTGCTAGAAACTGACTTAATAGAATAACAAACCATAACAACTTTATTAACAACTTTCATACACAAAATATATGCTACATCCATGCCTAGTATAAGAACATATATCCTACACCAGCAAGACTTCCTTATCTGCAGCACATTTTAACTAGCTAGGGTAGCACACATCACACCACTTCTCATTAACCACTTATAACAGCATTAGCACTATCATCAGCTGCAATTATATCACCAACACCCCCCCTCAAACTCAGTGGTAAGATCATGACATTGAGTTTGCCATGGAACAAAGCAAACTGAGAATGAGAAAGAGGTTTAGTAAAGACATCTGCAACTTGTTCTGCAGAAGGAACATAATACACCATCAACTGTCTTGCAAGCACACGCTCCCTCACAAAATGCAAGTCAAGCTCCACATGCTTAGTCCTAGCATGGAGCACTGGATTGCTAGCAAGAGCAATAGAACTTTGATTATCACACCACACAGTAGGAGGAGCTACGAAATGAAGTTGTAATTCATTTAAAAGAGATCGAATCCAACCAATTTCAGATGCAATATTAGCCAAAGCCCGATACTCAGCCTCTGTGCTGGATCGAGAAACTACAGATTGCTTCCTGGAACACCAAAATACAGGATTAGCACCATAAAAAATAACCATGCCAGAGGTAGACCTCCTATCATATGGACATGTAGCCCAGTCAGCATCAGTGAAGCCCTGTAATAATAATTGAGCTGCAGGCTTAAACACTACTCCATGATAAAGAGTATCATGCAAGTAACGTAAAAGATGTTTGACTGCATTCCAATGGGGAACTAAAGGCTTGGCCAAGGACTGGCACACTTTATTAACAACAAAGGGGATGTTAGGTCTGGTAATGGTAGTATACTGCAAAGCTCCAACAATGCTCTTATAAAATGAAGCATTGTCAAATGGTGCTCCCACACACGCAGAAAGAACCACATAAGATGCCATAAGTGTAGGCATAGATTTGGAAAAATCCATCTTAGCTTTAACCAAAAGCTCCCTTATATACTTGCCCTGATTTAACAAAACATCTCCATTGGGCAAATAATGCACCTCTATGCCCAAAAAATAATTGAGACGACCTAAATATTTGAGGGCAAACCTCTTATTAAGAAGACCAATAATACCTTGAACCTAAGCCTCATCAGTACCAATAAGGATGATATCATCCACATATACCAGTAAGTACATAGTGGAAATAGAAGTTTTGAAGAATAAAGAAACATCAGCTTTGGACTGATTGAAAGCTAAACCCATCAAAGTTGCTTTTAAAGCATCAAACCAGGCTCTGGGAGCCTGTTTGAGACCATAAATTGCCTTCTTTAATTGACACACAAAGTTAGGACACTTGGAATCTTCAAAACCTTTAGGTTGAGACATGTAAATCTCCTCAATTAAAGTGCCATTTAGAAAGGCATTATTAATGTCTAACTGATGTAAAGCCCAACCATTTGTAAGAGCAACTATAATAATAATCCTCACTGTAATTTGTTTAACCACTGGACCAAAAGTCTCAGTGAAATCAAAACCAGGGGTTTGATCAAAACTAGGGGTTTTATCAAAACCAGGGGTTTGCATACATATTTCATTATTATACTTTTTTGACTTGTGCAATTTCTCCTACATGCTTTGGACATATACATGTGTAATCATATGCATTTTTAGCCCACTTCGATAATTGTTAAACCTTGGGGAGAGTGATTCATGTCGTTTTTGCTATTTTATGATTTGTCAGTTTCGTATGTCAAAAAGGGGGAGAGAGATTCATGTTGCTATAGAGATTGGATTCATTAATTGTGTGCATACACTACATTTCATTTGCACGTTTATGTACACTGAACTAATAAACAATGAGGCTTTCAAGCCAAATTGGTGTGCTATTTGTTGGTCTTTCTTTTTAGTGCACTGAGCGTATCAAGTATCAAGCGAAGATGGTTCCATCGGATCATAGATAGTTCCACTATTGAAAGTGTGTAATTGATGTAATGATTATTTACCCATGAGCGTTGTGTAGTGAGAGAATGGTTTTGTCACACGAAAATGCCAAAGGGGGAGATTGTAAGGTTTATGAGTGTTGTCAATTTTTGTGGACAAAATATTTGATTGTAATCTAGCATAAGCGTTAACCGTTTAATCAGATAATACATGATGATGGAGTCACCAAGCTCACAATGCCCATATGACAGGTAAAATATTCTCTCATGCATACATCCTCACACAATTGAGCACTACACTTAGTATGAATCGTAACGAAAAGAAACTGTGCACATGTTGGTTGATCGATCGAGAGGATAGTTCGATCGATCAAGTAGTCAATCGATCGAGCATAGACCGACTTCAATCTAACTACTCTTGGGTTTGAAAATGGATGGTTAGATCGATCGAGGTTTGGATCGATCGATCGAGCATTGGCTAGATAGATCGAGCTTTGGCTAGATCGATTGAGACTGTTTTTCAGTTCTACAACTCTATTTTTAATTCGGCCCATATGTTACTTTTACCAATTTGACTCATTTAATGTTGAATGCAAAATCCTTATATGAGTAGAATTATTGTGAAAGTAGAATCCTTGTTTGAGTAGAATTGTTGTGAAAGCAAAATCCTAGTATAAATAGAATTATTGTGAAAGTAGAATCCTTGTTTGAGTAGAATTGTTATGAAAGCAAAATCCTAGTATGAATAGAATTGTTGTGAAAGTAGAATCCTTGTTTGATTAGAATTGTTGTGAAAGTAGAATCCTTGTTTGATTAGAATTGTTGTGAAAGCAAAATCCTAGTATAAATAGAATTATTGTGAAAGTAGAATCCTTGTTTGAGTAGAATTGTTATGAAAGCAAAATCCTAGTATGAGTAGAATTATTGTGAAAGCTAAATCCTAATATGAGTAGAGTTGTACTCTATTATTAATTCTCTAGCTCTTAGATCAAATTGAACTCTATATAAACAACCCTGTGTTAGAAACAAAATACAACGACATCGAAATAATATTTTCTATATCTGATTGAGTTTTATTTTAAAGAAAAATATTCTCCTCTTCATCTATCAATCCTAAGCACTTTCTTGTTTTTAATTGTTCAAACATATTGTGTGGTTATGTTTGAATAATTCATGTGCCTAATTGCTTTTCATGATATTGAGCTTTACATGATTGTTCTAGAGTTTGCTAGCTGATTTGGTTTTTACGTTATATGCTATTGAATCTGCTAGTTAAGATTTTTCATTGTTGAATCTGCTCTAGGACACACCTTGCACTTGTGTTATTTGTGCTAACGTTTCAAGTACTGAGGTGACGTGTTCGGTATTTCGTGTGACTCGAAATTACCGAAGTAGACGGGTTCGATTGATCTTGTGGGACTCAAGTAGATCGAAATGTTGGTCCGGATCTAGACACCTAGCTTGTGGAGGCTATGAAAGGAGCGATGGCTCGTAAGTAAATTACATGAGGGGTATCTATCTGTGAAGGGTAGTCTAAGACCTGTGGTTGTAATTGAACATTGATTTTCATAGTGGATAGTTAGGTGATCCGGTGGACCGATGGTTTTCCTCTTAGGTCATTGGTGTGACCTAAGTTGTTTCCACCTAAAAATCTAGTGTGTTATTCTTTAATTCTGCATTTTATTTTTACACTCAATTGCATGTCTGGCCGTTGTTTTTAGGTTATATAATTAATATCTGTTAAAATTGAAAATAACCTATTCACTCCTCTTAGGTATATTTGATCCGTAAATAAAAACTTTCACATAACAACATATACAAGAGCTTTGGGCTTTTGAATACCTCTTTTTGCACTGGTTAACATAGAATGAGAATTAGAAACTAACGGATAAATAATTGAAGAAATAGACGTTGAAACAGTAGACATAGGCATATGAGACTCAAAAGAGGAAATTGGAAAAGACAAGGCAAGAGTTGTAGTAGGTAAAGTAACGAAAACATTAGAAAGTTGACTTATACTAGGTGCTGATAAAGACAAAAAAGGAACAGAAGTTGTAACAGTAGAAGAAGACATAATAGGCTGTAGCAAAGTGCCAGACATAGGAGCATGTAAAAGGGCTGACACCATAGAAGTAGACAGCAAACGACTAGATGGAACGGAAACAGATTCTGAGCTACACCAAGTAGAGTCAACAGTAGAAGCAGGCAAATTGATAGGAATCTTATTAACCAAGACTGGTAACACAGTTCTAAAAGCAGAAACTATAGACTGGGAAAGACTATTTGACTAAGACAAAGAAGCAAAGGGAAACATGGACTCATCAAACACCACATCCCTACTAATATCCAATTTTTCCTCAGCAGATAAGCACTTATAACCCTTGTGTCTAGGACTGTAATCCAAAAATGTGCAGGGTTGAGATCGAGGCTCAAGCTTATGAGTAGAACAGGATCTCAAACAAGGAAAGCATAAGCACCCAAAGGTTTTCAAAAAGATATAATCTGGCTTAGTATTAAACAAAACCTCTAAAGGGGACTTAAATCCCAAGGATGTAACTAGAAGTCTATTTATGATAAAGGAACTAGAATAAAATGCTTCATCCCAAAATTGAAGAGGTAAAGACGAATGAAACAACATAGCCATTCCTAATTCAACAATATGACGATGTTTTCGTTTTGCATGACCATTTTGTTTAGGAGTATGGGGACAAGATGTATGATGAACAATACCAGAGGCTGCTAACATAGATGTTAATCCTTGAAACTCGCCACCCCAGTCAAATTGTAAGACCTTAATTTGGTGAGAGGTTTGCAATTCAGCCTGGCTTTTGAAATCTAAAAAGGCTTGATATGCACCAGCATTATTTTTCAGAAAATACACCCATGTAAATTTTGAAAAGTCATCAACAAAATTGATATAATATTATACCGATTTGTAGATTGAATAGGAGAGGTCCAAAGATCTGAGTGGATTAATTGCAAAGGTATAGAAGCATGCGTAGAAGAAACATTGAAAGGTAAAGAGTGACTTTTACTAAGTGGACAAGTACTGCACACAATATTAACATCATTATTATTGATAAACGGTATTTGACAATGATTCAAAGCATGTTTAAAAACAGCCATTGATCCATGTCCTAATCTATGATGCCAAGTATTTAAACTTTGAACAGAAACTGAACTAACAAAAACAGACTTGGAAGGTAAAGTGGTATTAACAATGGCCAAAGAGGAGGAGGCATTACTGAGCTGAAGAGAATTGAGTGTCGAGAAAGATTGCAATTGCAGATCAAAAGCATAGAGATTATTAGTAAGTTTGCCTTGAAGGAATATGTCTCTCGTTTGCTAATCCTTGATATAACAATGAAAAGAGTGAAACTCAAACACTACTGAATTATCTTTAGAAAACTGAGAAACACTTAACAATTTTTTTGCTATTGAAGGAACAATAAAAACATTACTCATCATAAATGACTTACTAGAATTATTATAAGAATGAAAATAACCTGACCCTACATGAGATATAGAGAGGTGGTTACCATCTTCAATCATAAAATGATCATTTCCTATATAAGGTTCAATTGCAGCTAGACTACTAGGATCAGATGTTACGTGGTGGGTAGCACCAGAATAAGTGTACCAATATAGATCTAGAACTGCTTCCGGTGCCACAACCATCAATGCCATAGGATTAGACGAAACAGATTGAGACACTGAACCATCAAAGGAAGAAAACTGAGGAAAATTCTAAGATTGATCAGTAGAAGTAGACAAAGGCAAGGATGACAAGTTGGAGTTAGCAGCAAGCATAGCTTATGCATTGTTATTATAAGAAAACTGAGTTGAGGAAGAAGGTTTAAAAGCTTGAAACTGTTGTAATTGTTGAGGTGGAATGCCTGAACTCTGAGAGTGCTGATTATTGAAGTTTGGAGGTCTATAGGTGGTGTCAAACCTAAACTAGCACCTTGAAACTAAATGTCCCAATTTAGCACAAAGTTGACATTGCAACCTGTTGTTGTTACTGAAAGAAAACATGCCTCGCCCATTACCACCATTATAACCTGTACTACCAACTCCATTACCACATCTTCCCCCGCCTTGCAACAAATTAAATTGAGCCCGCCAAGCACTAGCACTTAAAGCATTGCGTTGAAAAGATTCTTGCATTGAATTATAACTAGGACTACTATCTTCAAAATTCATGCGATTCATATTATTAGTCATGTTTGCCACCTGATTGTCATCACAATTAATGAAACCAAGAATAGAACTTGTTATCTGTGAAGTTGGCGTTCTAACACTCACATTAACCGAAGGTAGAGGTGAAGCACTAATTATCCTTCTACTCTCCAATCTACTTTCATGACTGAGAAGAAGTGCTTTAACATTTTCAATATACACTTTCTCACTCAACATCTTCTTTGTCATAGTTGCAAACACATTGTCAAAATTCTGCTCTAAACCTCCTAAGATATACATAAGTTTCTCTTCTTCTGAAATTACACCACTTGTAGACTGAAGTTCATCACTCAGAATCTTGACTTTTAAGATATACTCATTCACACTAAGACTACCTTTCTTGAGATTCTACAATTTGCCTTTTAGTTGAATCATTTTTGCTCTGGATCTTAAGGCAAAAGTCTTTTCTAACTTGACCCACGCCTCTCTTGAGGCATCAAAACTAGAGACTTGCTTCAAAATTTGATCAGTCATGCAGCTCATCAACCAACACCCTAACATCTCATCTTGTTTCCTCCAGAACTTAAATTTCTGATTAACACTACCATCTGATAGAACAGAACTAGGTGGATCTTGAAGCACATAAGCATCCAACTCTAAACTCCTTAAAATTTTCAATATTGGATATTTCCAAATCACAAAATTGGAATTGTCTAATTTGATTGTTACCAAAAGATTATGAAACAAGAACAAATCTCGATCAGCTTGAATCGAGGTTGCAGATTGAGTAACACTGATTTAATCACCAGTTGTAGTTGTACGAGGAGCTTCCATCGCTGATATTAAAACACCCGTGAAGCTCACTGGAGCCTCAGCTCTGATACCATATCAAGATTGTCAAAGAAGGATGAACAGCATTTAGGCAAGAAAGACGAGAGAAAGAAAGAGTAGTAAGAGTAATCAGATTTCAAGAACTAAATGTAATCTTGTATTATCAACTACATTACAAAAAATTACAAAATAAAAATTCTCTATTTATACAAGCTTTATCTTGCTAGAAACTGACTTAACAGAATAACAAACCATAACAACTCTATTAACAACTCTCATACACAAAATATATGCTACATCCATGCCTAATATAATAACATATATCCTACACCAGTAAAACTTCCTTATCTGCAACACATTTTAACTAGCTGGGGTAGCACACATCACACCACTTCTCATTAACCACTTATAATAGTATTAGCACTATCATCAGCTGCAATTATATCACCAACAGTACTCTTTTTCATTTGTTTTATCCTTTTGATTTTTATATTTTTCCTCATATCTATTTTTTCGTTATTATTTTGAATTTTATTATGTATACGATGATCATGGGATGAGCTTGTTTATTTGAAATGCTAAAATTTATCTGGTATTTGAAGAAGATTGTTAGTGTGGTCTATTGTAGAAATGGTGAAATATAAGCTGATGGCAGTTTGATGCCGATTCTTGCTCTAGATTTGCTTGGTATTGATGCCCAATTCTACAATAAGGGGTGGCTCATGTGAAAAATAACCATGTTCACATGAAGAAAGAGGCTGCAATGAAATTTAGGGTAGTGTGGTTAAGGATGTGGTTAATTCACTACACGTGTCGAAAATTTTAACATAAAATGAATTTTTTAAGGAGGAGTTCAAATTTCTGTAAAATTGAACATAAAGTGTAAAATTTTAAAACTGAATGAACCAAAATTTAAGAAAATTTAGTTAAAATAGTGAGGTATGAAAAATGATAAAGTTAGTAGAGTACAAAAAGTGATAAAGTTGATAGACCAAAATTATTCTTTAACCTTATTATTATTATTTCAAACTTCTCTCCACTCACTATTTTCTATTTTTCTCTTCTTAAAAACAAGTGGGTAGTTGTACAACTTGCACATATACATACATACATACTATATATGTATTATCCCCCAAATCTGTTAAATTCAGTCTTTGTCAATAATTAAAAAAGAAAAAACAAGAATATGTAACTATGATCTATATTCCTAATCTCATACATTAAATGTTAACTTGATGAGCTAAATTTAGTACCTGATTCTGTTCCTAATCCCCACCTGTACCTTATATTATTACAAGTACTTGGTATTATTAATTACACACAAATAACTATTAATGATACATACCCTCTAATTAATTTAGTGGTCATTAATCATTTGGTAACAGCAGCTGCCCACAAAATTCTGTTTGTAGCTGGCCCAGCCAGCACTACTGTGTCCCTCTCTAACAAGACTCTTTGCCCTTTTTTCTTTCTTTTGGCCGTCCTCAACCTTAAATTAGAGTTGTACAGCACTGAGATTATAACTTTTAACTTTACAATATCCTTTGGTCTTCTAATTCAAGTTTGGTACGTAATGTATTAATATATTTGTAGAATACAACAACCTTAGTTGGTTCGTTTTAGTTTTCATTTCTGTATAGCTTCTTCTTTCATTATCACCTGAAACTGCTTCCAAATGTTGGTGTCCAAAAATCAGCTGTTGTCTCATTACCGACTGGGAATGTGCTTGAAATTGGAACCAAACAAAGTCCTCGGCTTTTCAAATCCTCGTTTGGGCATTCTGGTTCCTTCATATTATCATAATCCTGTAATAACTAGAAAAGGTTAATTAATTAATTAATTAATATGCTTAAGTTGTAGATACAAGGAAAATGTTTTTATTTTTATTTTTTATAATTAGAGAAATTATCTATTACTTTTAGAGTTTTATCCATGTATTATTACTCTCAAATGCAATGAATTTTATTGGAAAAAACAACCACTCATTAGTTTATTAAAACAATAATATGATTAATTTGGAGTACCAAACCGAAGCAATAAATAATATTTTCTTAATTTTACTTCTTAACACATAAATCAACAACTTGATGCATAACATTATTATATATAATATGAATAAAGGCAGAAACTAAAAATTGAAAGTTTAATTGAACTTGTACCTCTTTATGTGGATTTATGTTATTGGAAGCTCCATTCTTTAGATATGGAGTACTTAAAATCTGAAATCATATAGAGAAATTAATTAAAAAAAATAAATAAAATAAATAAATAAAGAATGATGAACAATAGGGGGACGATAAACATACACCGACTTGATCGTGAAGGAATTTGATGTACTCAATTGCTTCATGAAGAACAGAAGCTGTATCAGTCTGAAAAAACCATACAGTAGAAGCTGAGCAATTTTTTCATTTCATTAAGAAAAGTTTTTACTTTCCTCATTGTAGATAGTACTCCCTAAATTCATAGACATATTAAAAAAAAAAAAAAAAAAAAAAAAAGAAGAGAAAAATCCAAAAGTTAACCTTTCCGAAAGGCGAAACAAGTTGCTGTAGAGCTGTGATTCGGTCCCCTAGCTTCTCTTTTCGAACCTAACACCAATATATCTTTATTTTCTTATCCGTTTCTTTAAAAAGGAAAAAGATTTCTTCATGTATATATGTAATAAATAAATAAAGCTTTCGAATCAAAATATTATTGATTTGTTTCTTCTTTTAATTTGTGGCATACCTTAAAAGTTGGTAATGGTGAAGGTGTTTCAATTCGAGGTCTTTTCATTACGGGTTGATTAATGATATCACTTTCACTTTTTTTCACAGCTGATCCCGCCGAGTCTTGAATCTCTTGTTTTGTATTACCCTGAAGCTTAAATTTAATTATGAATCACCCTTAAATTGAACCCTATTCATAAATTTGATCAATGAATATTAATAATTACCTTCTTGGTAAGAATATGGAAATTGGGTTTCTCCTCAAATGTTGGTGCTAAGAACTGAGATTGTGAAGAAGAAGAAAAAGGACCTCCTCGAATATCATTTAGACTAGTCGCAGAGTCATTCCAAAAAGGTGTTGTGTAATTTGAAAAGTTGAAGCCACCATGTTGTAGTTGCTTTGGTCTCGTAATGTAATTAGAAGAGAAAAGTCCAGGAAAAGAAGCTGAAATGGTACTTGACCCAAATGAAGATTGTTGTGGTTGAGATTCGCTGTCAAACAGACCTTGTAGCAATTTTGAAGTAGTAGTACTATTAGTATTAGTAGTACTAGTATTAGTACTAGTTCTATACCCAAACGAAAGCGATGAGCTAATTGGCAACCCAGAAGATAAGTCTTGACTATTAGGACTCCAATCGTTTTGTAATTTTGATGCAGCTGTTAAACAAATTTCTGGTCTGTAATTCAACTTTGTTTCCACTTCTTCTTGGAACCTTGAGTGAAAGTTGTTATTGCTCTCTACTTTTTTGTTACTGCAAATTAATTAAAACTTATTAAACACAAATTGATTCATTTCTGCTTCTAAGATCTTGTAAAAGCATTTCAGGACCTAATATGAAAAAAAATAAAAAATTTGCCAAAGCCCTTTCAGAGCTTATAGAACATATTTGTAATTAATGTATATTCTGAAACCACTTTTGTCTAAGAGATAGAAGCACAAGCAACAGACTAAGTAAAATTAAGAAAAATTAATAAATGGGTTTTCTAAGCTATAGAGCTTAGAACGTGATTGCTTACAGTAAAGCTTGGTTGAAAACTGAGATGGGCGATGAAGTAGTTGAAAGGCCAAAACCCATCATTTGTGAGGGGGAATCTATCAAGATACTTCCACTACTTTCAGAATCAGAGACCTGATGATGTTGGTTAGGCTTTTGATTAACAATATGATCTTGAAAAGAAAGAGAGCTTTGATCAGAAACAGAATTAGAAATGGTATCTCCATTATAAGTTGAATACTTGGTCTTCATATCCACCACATGATCAGTACTTGGCCAGCCAAAATCATTTAAACTCACAGAACATGGAGAAGCCATGAACCCACTTCTCGTCCACCAGTTTTCTCCGCAAACCCCGGTCTGAAGTTCTTCCGCCATATGCTTTTTACGTTTTTATTATATAATTTTCTATAGATGATAGCGGTGTGTGTATTCTTCTTCTTCTTCTTCTTCTTTTGTAGCTGTTTTGATAATTTCTAACTCAATCAATTCTCTCTTTGAAGTCACGTATTTATATATCAATATGATTTGAGGGTTATGATTTATTTATATATAATGGAAAGATTATGATCATCTATTATTCTTTTCTTTTATTTTTAAATTTTGATCATTCATTTTTACAATTATTAATAAAAAAACAATATTTAACTCTTAAATTACAAAATATATAACTTCAAATTGAAAAATAAAAATAAAAATATGATCGAAGTGCATAGTAATTACATAGTAATATGAAATGGATTAGAGCCTTAAAAGAGGAGGGACTGAATGGTACGGATAGTGCATAGTAATTACAGAAAGCGTAGTGATATATATGCATCTAGTATACATAACATAAGGTGTAAATTATTTATTTAATGTAAAAATATAAAGTTAAAAATTTGAGATAAAAAATTGATTGTGAAACCATTTAATAACAATAAAAAATTAATTAAATTATATTATGTGAATTGTTATATGTATCAAGTTGTGATAAAAAATATTTTTGTCACGGAAATTAGGTTGATATTTTAGGAGTGTTTATTGGACAAATTAGATAGAAAGTGAGTGAGTATTTTTCAATCGAATTTTTTCTTTACATGAATTATTCTATGGAATATTATACGTACGTTTTAAGTTTGGCTAGCTGCTTTCCTTTTGCTCGATTTTGTTTTATTATCACTTTTTTAAATGATTTTCTAGTGGAATTGAATTCTTCTACCTTCTAATAAAGCAATGTGTGACTAATAAAGATTTGAAAATTATTGATCCAAATTTTGTTTAGAATTACTTTATATCATAACTTAATTTATATACAACAAATTTATATTATATTGATGAATTATATCATAAATATTTCAGCATCAGGTATCGCGATTTTTATATTCAATCTAATACAAACATTTTACTTATTCATACAAATTCGTATAACTTTACCTACAGATTTGGATGTGATGATGATGGCAGAGCACTGACCGACACGTCAAGATCAGTAATTTTTTTTAGTTTATAAATTGTATTAAAAAATTGTTTTTTTTTTTCTCTTCCTAATATTGTATTCCAGTGACAGTAACATATATGACTTGGACCAGGTTATTGAGTGATTTTTTTAGAAATGATATATGCCTCGATTTGTTAATATTATATTGAATTTGAAATAAGATATGTGAGATATTCAGATATTAAAAAAAAAGAGAGAGGAAATATTGACCCCTTTCAAAGCGGCATGTATTTTTGACTCTAATAACTAATGGCAAGAAAAGGATAGAAAAAATGCACAAGTCTTGAGAGCGGCCTTCTCTCTAGGTTTTCATGTGTTTCTTGAGTGAATTTTGAGAGTCGTTTCTCGAGTTTGGTTGTAAGGCGGAGCCGTCACTACAGTTTGGGGGTGAGGGTGAGTTTCAGCTATGTTTTTATATCGTTTTTTGTTCTTGTTGTGTCGTAGTTGGCTTGTGTTTCGTCACGTACTATCGCTGCTTTTGGGTTCTGGTGCTGCTGGTAGTTGGTTCCTCAGGTGGCTGTCGTCAGGTGGTGTTTCTTAGGTGTCGTCCATCGTTGGCTTGTTCTAGCAGACTTCCTTTTTCCTCTGGTGGCGGTGATTTCGAGTCTTGTTGATTTGTCTAAGACGTTTTCTTCCATATTGGTTTTAAATAAGAATATGGTTATTTGTGTTGTTTTATTTTTATGTTTTGGTTATGTTCTACGGTTCTGCTTTATTAGAATTTATAGTGGTGATTTTGTTGTTAAGCAGTTGATTGTGTGTGGTTATTTTATCTGTGCTTTCAATTTATTTGTGAAAATGTATATAAGAAAAGTGTATTATATATGTAGTCGTACTTTGAAGATTATCAGGAAATTTATGAGGGTTTAATTTTGAGTACAAGTCTTTTATATCAGTCTAGTATACTATTTTTAAAAATGGAGACTAGTCGACTTAAGATAACTTTAAAAGACCATTATTTACCACTAAATAATGATTGTAGTTACAGTTGTTCTCCTTAAATGATTATTATGGAAAATTATGGAAAGCTTCTATGTTATTTTAATGTATACCTTAACATTAATCTTACTACTTATGCATCTTTTGATAAATTAGGCATTTTCTTTATATAAAAAAAACTAATAGCCAGAACACCAACAAATTATATTAAGTATCTTTAGAATAATAAAAAGAGAAAAGGATTTTATTCTTAAATACTAATTTTTTTTATAAATTAAAAAAGGAGTTCAATAATTAAAAAAATATGTAAAAGAATAAAATGAAGCTTTAATTGTATGACATAATTTCCTACATATAAATGTTTTTTTTACTTTTAATCCTTTCATTTATTACGTAAAATAACATATATATTTTTATGGAAAACATAACTTCTTTATAATTATATGACTCATAATCGCCTTCGTATAGTTTCACTTTTAATCTTCCGAGGAAAAAAATATATATATTGTTTTTATTATTATAACGTAAAATAACATATATATTTTACAAAAAAATTATAATACTTCTATAATTACATGACATAATTCTTTCATACATGAACTTTTACTTTTAACCCCCTTTAGGAAGAAAAAAAAAACTTATTACTTTTCTTATAACGAAAACAACATATATATATTTTAAATATATATATATATATATTAAAAATAATTTATATGAATAAGTAGGTCAAGATGTTAAAATGATAAACTTTTATAAAAAAAATTAGTTTACCAAGTTGTATATTGACGGACTTCAGGGTCCACCCTTATGTGATTGTAGGTCTAGGTTGTGTTTCTATCAGTTGGGTACCATTGACACCATTTCGCGTTAGGGTCAAATTTTTTTTTCCTTTTCTTTCTCCTCATTCTATTAAAATGTATTTTTATGGTAGGAAAAAACACTTAAAAATACCAAATAGCTACTAGAGTTGATTGTACTAGATAAATTAATTAATGCTTAGTAGTATTTTGTTAAATATTATTATTAATTTTACAATTACGCATCTATTTGCATTGAGCAAAATTTGAATTAGATATATGTCATTATAGTATTACAAGACAAATAAATACATAAACTATTATTTTTATCAATAAATTTTAAAATTTTCTTTTAATAATAATGATATAACATGAAATTTATTGAACGTCGGTACATAATAAAATATATATATATATATTTTTTGGTCAAAACATAATAAAAATATATATGGACGTGGTTTCTTTTGCTTTTGCTTATATGGCATGGTTTTTTTTTTTTTTTTTTTTGCATATATATAAACTTTTGCACAAAACCGGCCCTAATTGGATTCCTAAGAACTAAACTCTGCAGCTCATGCATTAGTACAGTGGGCTAGGAACACTGATAGCACTGGCTCTTTTTCTGAAATTCAGCTTCCCTATATTCTTCATTTATGTTTACTAAAAGAAAGGGAAGAGTGCATTGTATAACTGTTAACGCTAAATTGTAAGTACGCAAGATACATGTAAATAATAAATATTTAAAGAAATGATGTTGATCCAACAAAGAAAATATAACTAATAACCGAATACTAATGTGACCATTGAAACTACTATTTGGACAATAAGATAAGCTAGAATCAAATAACTAACTAATAACACTTCAATAGATACAAAACGTAGCAAGATATATATGAGAGATATAATTTATGAAGTTATCAATCCCCCAATCTTTTAAGCATGTGAATCACTAAACTCTTCTCCAAGCATTTAGCAACAAGTTATATGATTAATTGACCCACAATCATGGATGCATTTCTTTATTAAGTAAGCTGCATACAATATAACAACCTAACCTAATTAGATTAAATTATTACTCATGAAGAACGTCAATTATGGATCACATACATACGAATCGTATCTTTTGATCTAAAAACTATACATGCTATTTGCTCAAGATAGATAATCTCAATACTACCTATATGTCTCTATAGATTAATTTATGATCAAGAAATTAATTAACAATCAAAATTAGATCAAATAATATAACATGAATTTGCAACAAGAGGGGAGTAGAATAAATCAAAATATGTTAGAAAATTGGATTTATAAGACCTCTAAATTAATTGAAAATTAGTTACATATGATGTTCATAAAATCCAGAATTACAATTGAAGAAGAAATTAAAAATACCTAGAAGAAACAAGAAAAGAGTAATAAATTCAATCTCTTTAATGAATATTAACTTATTCTCTAATCCTTTAACCCTTAATTGTTCTTCAAATTGCTCTTTTATCTAAATAATCTATGCTGTAATTTGGTCTTTTGAAGGTTGAATAAAGTTAATAACTAATTTTATGATATGAAAATTATGCAAAGTAACCACTATATTAAGTCTAGTACTCTGCAAGTATATTTATAGGCACTAAAGTAGTTTAGGTAGAATAGGAATTTTATCCAAATAGGAGTCTAAAAATCAGGTGTCATTCAGGACCTAAAATTCTCGCGGGTAGTGACTCAAACAACTCACCACCTTGGTGCATGTTGTAAGTCTAGAAACCAGTTGCAATCCGAGAAGGACGCTGCAATGCACATAGTTCTTTAAGAATGCCCAAATTTGATGTTAGAGAATTAGGTTGCAGCTCACACAACTTTGAGCTGCAACATGCATACTTGTGTGGCATTTTGCTCGTTGATCCTCCATTTAATGTGTCTAAGCACACTTGAGATGCGTTGCACTCGAAAATACCTTAAACACATCAAAGTATGCCCCTTAATTTCGAAAACGATAATTGTGCTATAATTAGATAAAAAGTGTACTAATATCCTAAAACCTTCATTTAAGTTGTGACAATTCATAGAATAATAGTGTTTTCAAGTATGCATCAATAACTTATGGACCTCATTTTATGTAATTTGTTTGATTTATAAAAAAAAAACAAACAAACTAGCTCTAAAACATTTGTGTATGTTCGACCTGACTTTTTTTAATTTTAAATTGACTTAAATTATTGTTTAAATTTAAACGATGCAAAATATTAAAAAAATAATATCATAAAATATTCTGAGGTGCATAACTAAATTATATAAATTTAATACTTAATTTGCACTTCAGACTGGTCTTGTAGTGTAAATATTTAGCCTAAACTTAGCCTTAAAATTATTCAAATAAGACTAGGTCAAACTTTTCTACAATCTTTATTGCGACCCACTCTCCCATTGGGCCAATAGTTGAAATGTACTACCTACATTCAAGTTTATTCCTCCCATTTTATCTTACAATAGTAAAATGTACGTTCAAATGCACGTATTTTATATAAGTATCTTATACTTTATTAAATATTTATTAAATTTGTAATAAAGAGCTCAAAAAAATTAAACTAATGTAATATAATGTGATGAACAAATTAATTAAAACTTTTACAAATAAAATTAAGCAGTCTATTTTATCATTATTGATATTATAAATATAATTATAATTTATGAGAGATATAAAAGAATTATAACTCTATTAAAAATAGTATTCTAGCTGTACAAATATTAAATTTATATATATATTAAATTAATAATATATACTTACTTAATGTTAAACTTAAAAAAATTATATTAAAAATAAGATTCTAACTCTATTTAAAACTTAGGATTACCAATTTATCTAATATATATAAAATAAATTAAGTTAATAATATATATATATATATATATATATATATATATATTTTGTAATTAAATCAAAATGTTAGATAAAACTTCCAAAATTTATTGGCTTCACATTCGCATCTATATAATACTAATTATTTGGTGTGTAAATGATCAAGTTATTTAATTAGTTTTATTTTTAAGCTTTTTCAGTAAAAAAAAATATATGTTTATTTTCTTCGAACATTAAAATTACATGTTCATTTACGTTATAAGAAAAATAAACATATATATTTTTCCTGATAAGGTTAAAAATAAAACTCAATAAATAAAGAGAATTATGTCATGTAATTAAATTTAATAGTGATAAGATTATTATTATTAAACCTAATAGTTATAAGCTATTATTATTATTATTATTTTAAGGTAATGTCATTCACATGATTTATTTAAAAAAAATAAAAATAAATATTTAAGGGTAAATATATTTTTGTAAACTATTAGGAGTTATAAAAATATCTTAATTAAAAAAACGGACAAAATTATCATGAAATAAATTTAACTATTGAAAAATATAAGTTTTCATCGATTACACAATTGAGATTATTTTCACAAGCTTTGATTATTAGTTATTTTATTTTGAAATTTTTTTTAATTTAGGTGGTAAAATTTTTAATTTTTGAGTGATGTTATTTGAGAATTATTTGTGATTTAAGTTATAAGACTTTCAATTCTTCCATCAGAAATTTAAGTTTAAATCATACCCGAATGTGTGAGTATATTTTCTCTTATTAATAAAAAATAAGGAAATTTTAGTACCCTTACAAAAAAATTAAAAATAACAGAGATTATCACGTGCTGACACCTGACCAAATCATTACTTAAACACTCATTTCCCTCTAATACATATACACTGAGCAAAAGAAAGAAAAGATTGACGGCCCTCTTACATTAAAAAGGTACGATACACATCTGTCCTTTGTGTTTAGTCTTGATGAAGAAAGGATAATTAAGACACTCTTGTTCCCGTTTCCAACTCCTTTGGGAGTTTTCGCTTGTCTTCTTGTGCTTTCGGAATGTTCCTTCTTCACAATAAATCGACTCCTTTGGACCCAATTGCCCGTGTCATGTACTCTGACTTCTCGCCGTTTCCCGCATAGTTGTTTCGCCTCCTTATATTTAAAACTAATAAAATTATAAAATTAACGTACATAAAATATATAATAATAAAAATAATATATTTTAATATTAATTTTTAATTAAAAATAAATGTATTACTTTTTTATTATTAATTTTAAAAGTTTTATTTTAAATAATTTTTTAAAGAAAAACTGTTACCTTTGATGGATAAAAGAAGTTGACAATATGATTATAATTATTTTTTTATTGAAAATATTTTTTGAAACAACATATGCTAGCTTAATTGAATAGATTAGTAGTTTTTCTAGTTACCTGATAGTATGGCTTTTTTTATTTTTTTATTTTTCCATTTTAAATCAAATAATGTTTGATAAAAAATAATATTTATATTTTTACAAATATTGGGAACTTCGAGCTAAGATTTGAAATATCGATATCGAAAAAATATCGAGACTAAAATTTTATTGATATATCGAAGATATTGTCGTTATCGACAAGAATATTTAAAAAATTCACGAAAATTATTGACAAATAAAATTATAAAAACTTTAAAAAACCTTAAAAAATACTAAAATAATTAATTATTTTTTTTAAAATTAATTATCTTATTTAGTACATATAAATATAAATATGTTTCATATTTATTTTGGTCAATAAATTAAAGTTTTATAGAATACGTAGCTAAAATGTTTAAAATAATTATTTAAACTAATAAATTTTATGATTAATAGAATTAAATAAATATATGTAATGTTAAATTATTTTAAAAAATAAATAAATTTAATCATAAACGATATTTTATCGATATTATTTGATATTTTACTATCAATATTTTTATTATTAATTGATATTATATTGATATTTTGTCGGTATTGCTGCAAATAATGTGTATCGATATCGAGACCTATAAAATACAAATATTGCTAGGCTTTGTCGACAGTAACGAAGATGTTTTCTTTGTTGCTTCGAGCCAGTTAACCTAAATGAGTAAATTCAATGGCCTAAAATTTTTAAATTGCAGCATATAATTTTTTTAGAAAAGTTCTGTAAGTCCATCCGAAAAGATCGATAACATATACATCTTACAAGATATTTAAAATTGTATATGTTGTGTGTGGACTTGGAGAGAGGGTGTTTGAACCTTTTAAAAGTATAAACGTGTGGGTATGTGAGTGTTTGAGTGTGAAATGGTTACTTTTTCTTCTTCTTCTTTTTATTTTTTTATTTAAAAAAAAAATTCACTTGCTAACTTGAGGTAAATTACATTTTAACATATAAATTGATCCATGTATCAACTTGATATACAAATTATCTTCCTTTTAAAACACCTTCCAAAAAAAGCATAAAACAATGTTGCCAAGTAGTTTTTGTCAAAAACACAACTTTTATCAAAACGTGTATATGAGGTTGTAACTTTGGTTTATTATAAAATAAAATAAAAAATTGCAATTTTGGTTCATTTTCACGAATTCAGAATTCTGATACCTTTTCTTCAAATAATATCATTGGATCTAAAAAAAAAAAATTGTATATTGATGTGAAATTAGACAAAAATTGGAGTCTTAATGAATGTTATGAGGCAAGAGCATTATATATATTATCTATTGCTAAAAAGTAAAATAAACTAAGTCTGACGTTAATAAAATGACAATAAAAGCATATATTTTATAAATGCATGAGTTTACTCTACCCAATAAGTTAATTTTTTGGATGAGAGCTCATATCTTGTGGAAACTCATTGTGAGACATTAGGCCTATCAATGATATCAGAGCTAAGGTTGTTATCTTGGGCTAATTGGTAAAATATGGGTTTTGTAGACTTTAAATGAAATTCTCTAAAAAAACTCATAGTAGTGTGGGCTTGAAAAGTAAATTTGGAGTACCTTTAAAGGTCCCTGAAACCTCGGAAAAATAAGGTAGATTAAGGTCAAAGTTCAAAGGGAGCTAGACATGAAAGACCAGTTAAATTAGCTTGAGTTGAAGTGTAGACCTAGGGAGCCAGGTAATCCTCCTAAGATCCTTCGAGTTTTACTTTTTAGGACCACACCACTATAAATTTTTAAAGAATTTTATTTGAAGTGTACCAAGCCTACATTTCATCAATTAGCCCAAGACAGCAACTTTTGTGCTGATACTACTAATTTGGGCCAATATCTCCTCATGAGTTTCCACACGACATGAAGTCTCATCTCAAGAGGTTAATCTATTAAGTGTAGTTCACTCTTATATTTATAAAGTGCATATTTTCATTGTCATTTTATTAATATGAGATTTATTTGGTCAACTTAACATCTAAGATGAGTGATGTCACACTGAGATAAACTTGAGGCGTATAGATAATAGCAAATATGGACACATGCAAAAGTAGGAAAATTTCTTTAACTAGGAAAATTCTACAGTCCTAGACCAAGTTGAGTCGGTGGTCCCGTCCAATAAAATAATAGAAAAACTTTTAAAAAATTGAAATTATTAGAAATTTTTCATTAAACGAGGGAGAAATTTTTTTCACTAACTTCCTCATTAAAACAATTTTTTTTCTTATCTTTCCAACTTAACACCATTTTTTTTCTCTCGATCTCTTTTTTTTTTTTTTTTCTAACATCTTTCTCCTTTTTCCTTTATGTTTTCTTCATTAAAATTCTTACTTTTCATTTTTTAATTTCTTTTCTCTAGACACCATTTTTACAAGATTTTTAGGTCATTAATAAAAAAAAAATTTAAGCAAAAATCATCATAATCCAAAATAAACAAGAATTTGTCCAACTTAATTATAATTTTTATACTAAAATTATTAGCTGATGAATTTATATATGTGCCTTAAAATTATTACATATTCAAGTTTTATTAATTGTGAGAAAAAAATGTTTCATTAAACTGTTTTTGTCTTCTCTCTTCAAATTTACAATGAAGTCAATCAAATATTAGTTTTCAAATTCAAAAAAGGTTGGACAAATTAAGAATTAAAATGTAGAATTTGGGCAGAGATAAATCACATATTAGATTCTTCCACATTCAGTAGCTCTATCTTCTATTAGCTATCGATTGCTCTTGTTTGTTAATGAAAGAGAAAACAAGCAATTTGAATGAAAGAAAATTAGTTTCATTTAAATTCATACTTATTTTATTTTAATTATTTAAGATATGATAATATAGCAAGTTAAAAGTTTCTCATCTGCCGTTAAGTTGGAAAGATAAAAAAAATTGCTTTAATGAGAAAGTTAGTGGTATTTAAATTTTTTAGAAGTTGTGCAATTTTTCTGTTGGAAGGGACCACCAACTTAGCTTGGTCCAAGATTAATGTAGATTTTTTCTTCTCAACATAATGATAGCTTTGGCATAACTATTAAGAAACGTGGCAATCAATTGAGAGAGGTAATTCATCTAAAACGAACGCTCTAATGAAGGACGACCTTTGAATATGAACAAGAAAATAACAAAAGAAAATGAGGCAGTGATCAACTTATGGATAGGGAAATGGAACCTAGGCGTTGTTACAGACTCATATTTACGAATGAAATATTTTTCTGTACCGAATTAATGTCATGTTGATACAACATATATATCAAATAAACTAAATATAATTGTATTAGAATAAATTCTACTATAGTTAGTATTGTATTAGAAATAGTGATCGATGATAACATGCATGCATAGTTGAATAAAATTGATAGATAATATTTTAATACTACAATCACTATTACAAATTTGACTTTATAGGACGGCTATTGACCGTTCTATAAGACTTTATAAGACGGCTAGTGGCTATCCTATAAAGTTCCGTCCTAAAAAAACTGAAATTTTATAGGACCGTTATTGGCCGTCCTATAAGAATTTTTTAGGACGGTCAATTTTTATGGAAAAATTTTTCTTGACCGTCCTAAAAAATTCTTATATCACTAGTACAAAAAAGGGTTTTAGGGACGGTTATTAACCGTCCCGAAATACCTTTAGGAACGGTTACTTTTTGAGGCATAACCGTCCCGTATGCGGGCATCCCAAAAAGTGACACATAACCGTCCCTAAAGTAAAATATAACCGTCCATAAAACCCAAACAATCATCCCTAAAGTAAATTGTAACTGTCCATAAAACCCAAACAACCGTCCCTAAAAACCTTTCGGGATGATTTAATTTATACTTTTAGGGACGGTTAAAATACTCCAATAATCGTCCCTAAATGTTTTTTTTTTATTTTTTAAATTTTATTATAATGCCTTTATAATTAAAACTACCTGTATATTTTTAAAATTCTCAATATATGTATATTCAAATTCAACAATAATAATATCATTGTTTAAGTAACATTAACAATGAATCACTATAATATAATTAGTAATTAATTACAAAATATTGAAGTCATTCTTATTAAATGACTCCAATATCTACATTAAAGGCTCTCTCGCTTCGCAGTGGGCTGTGTTAGATTTTTTGGGAGACTGGAGGTGTGTCGCGTTTCAGGTAATATTAAAGGACATTTCGGGACTGTTATTAACTGTCCCTAAAAGGTTTACCTTTAACCGTCCCGAAAACTTTTTACAAATTTTTTTCGCCCAACCATCCCAAAAACACCCAGTTAGGGATGGTTGGCCATGTTTTTTCAATTCCAAACCGTCCCTAAATCCAAATATTGTTGTAGTATATGGTTCAAAGCCTAGCTTTACACATATATCATAATGCAAAATTAAATTACAGGAATATATATATATATATATATATATATATATATATATATATATATGAAATATACAATTTAAGGATTAAAACTAACTACATACAAACTAGCTAATTGTTTGAAAGATAGCTATACATGTACATACACCATTATTGCCTTAATGTTAGCAACTCTGTTAATGTTTACCTATTTTTACTTGAGAACTACAATTTATTTAAAAAAAAGAGGCACTAAAGTCCCTTTCTTTTTTATTAATAAGAGAAAACACACTCACATACACGGGTGAGATTCGAACTTGGGTTCTTGGTGGGAGAATTGGGAGGCTTACCACCTTAATCATAAGAGATTTCGAACTTGACATGTTAAAATAAATAAAGATATCACAAAAGTCACAAGAAAAAGTATTAAACCCTTAAAAATAAGTAAACATCGCTGTGTAGAAATATATTTTTTCCATACAAGATAAATTCAATAAAAATATAGAACTACTCAATACGTCCCGTTTAAAAAAGATTTAGTTTTACCAAGAGTGATACTCACTTTAAAGATTCTACCCTTTTTTTACAAAATCTATATATCAATCATTCTTGCATATTTCCTTTGATGTTAAGATAAATAAAGATACGCAATTTGTTGCAAAAGTCACAAGAAAAAATTATTCTAGATAATCAAAATAATAACTCCTATTACATTCAAAATAAGTACCTCTTCCTTCTTGCCTTTGTCCCTTGTGAAGAACTTGTAACTCCCAAAGACTAGTAGGCCCTAGCCACTTAAAGAGACGATTACAAACTGAAAAAGTTTTTATAGTCTTAAAATGCTTTTACAAATCAAAAGTCAAAGAAAATGACTAATTAACAAAATCTGAGACTTCAAATCCATAAACTAATTTACCTAGTTTGAATAATAAAGCATGACATGAAACATATATTATTTAAATTAAATGGGATTATCGTGTGGGATTTCGCGTGCTCTGGTAGTGGCGTTTGACGATGGCGTCGACGACGTTGGGTGGGTGGCAATGGTGACAGGGAGGTTTGGAGTATTGCGAGAGAGAGATATCTAGCTAGGAATTTTAACTTCAACACTAAAATTTTGTTTCACGAGAGAGATAGCTAGTAATTAAAGTAAAAATAAAAATTTCACATCCATTCTTTTAGGACGGCTATTAGCGTCTTATATGTTACTATTAGCAGTCCTAAAAGAATTTGTGTAAATTCTTTTAGGACGACTTTAGTAACATATTAGACGGCCAATAGCCGTCCTAAAAGAATTTTTTTAAGACGATTAATAGCAGTCGTATAAAACTCTGCCTAATTTTTTCTATAATAGTCATCCTAGCTATATTTCGTATAGGATGGCCACATACTTAAGATCGTCCTATTTATTTCTCATTCTAAATTAGAAGCCGTCCTAAATTGCCAAAATTATAGTAGTGAATTTTTATGTAATTTTATAAAATAGTATCTAATTTATTTTATGTAAATAATTTTAAGCTTTTGGGCCCTTTTGTATAACCTGTATTATTTTATAAAATAGTATGCAATTGTGTAAATAATTTTATAACTTTTTAAAATAATCGTTAATTCTCTTTCCAACAACTTAAATATTTTTAGAAGAATCCTCTAACATCGTAACAAAGCTAAACCGAACAAGCCAAATCATGTCTTCAACCTCTGTTTCAACCCAAAGTAAAACTGAGATCTCATCCCTAAAACAAGAACCCAACCTTACGATCCAAAACTTTCACCAATGCGCCAGCCTTATCTCCACAGAACTTAACACTTCAAATTTTCTTCTGTGGTGTTCACAAGTTATTCCTTTGATTCGCAATCTTGGAATTTATCATCATCTCATCAATGATGAAAAACTGGCTGAGAAGATTTCAACTGAGAATGACAGTGACAAAATAAACCCACAGTATGAATCATGGTTCAACAATGATGGCCTTATCATCACTTGGCTCCTTGCTAGCATGGAAGAAGAAGTATTGGGCATGATCTGGTCTCGATACTGCCTTTCAACTTTAGAACTCGCTGACGAATCACTTATTGCCAGCCACTGCAGAGAAGGAAGTAAATTTGAAGAACTTGCTAATGACCATCACAAAGGGAGATCACTCTCTTGATGAGTACTTGAAACGCTTCAAGAGAAGTTATGACAACCTTGCTGCCATAAACAAGCCAGTATCAGATCTTGATAAAGTTTTTCATTTCTCAAAGGGACTTGGTAATAAGTATAAAGATTTCCATTTGGCAATGCTCCTAAAACCACCTTACCTATCCTTCAATAAGTTCGTTCTTGCACTTCAAGGGCATGAATAGGCACTAGCAGCACATGAGGATAGGAAAAGAACACATATATGGAGCATGCTCAAGCCTTTCTTGGCCAGTGAAGTCGTGGTAATTTTAATTCAAGAGGTAGAGGATTCACTCTAGCTAGGCATTACAACCAACAAGGGGATAATCAAGCTTCTCAAGCCAAAGGAAATTTCTTCAAAACAAGTTCTCAAATGGAGGACAAATCAATAAAGGTAACACCAATATTGTCGAAAACAATAAAAATCAAGGTAAACTTAGTTGTTACTACTACAAATTTGGCTTTATAGGACGGTCACTGGCCGTCCTATAAGTCACTGGCCGTCCTATAAAGTCCCGTCCTAAAATAATCGAAAAAAATAGGACGGAGCGTCTTATAAAAAATTTTTATAGGACGGTCACTGGCCGTCCTATAAAATTCTTTTAAGACGGCCACTGACCGTCTTATAAAATTCTTTTAGGACGGCCATAAAAAAAATAAAAAATAAAAAAAAAAATTCTTTTAGGCCGTCCTAAAAGAATTATTATTATTATTATTTTATTTTTTTTTGTGTTCGTCAAGTACTGAAATCTATATATAATATGTACAATTTATTTTATTCTAGAAACACGAATACTTTATGAATAATATTTTTAATTAAAGATATAACCAATTAAAAAGAATAAAAATTGGCGCTGCTTTCAATTTTTCTTTTCCCACTTTAGTTTTTCA
This sequence comes from Elaeagnus macrophylla, assembly GCA_029378325.1. Lineage (NCBI taxonomy): Eukaryota > Viridiplantae > Streptophyta > Magnoliopsida > Rosales > Elaeagnaceae > Elaeagnus > Elaeagnus macrophylla. The sequence goes on along the minus strand of CM055640.1, from coordinate 30,766,176 downwards.
ATTCCCTCTTTCTTTTAGGACTCAACCTGACCATCAAAATTCAACCCATAGATTCACAATAAGAAACTACCAAACCAAATATCATTAATACTCAACATTAAGATTGATACTCATAACAGAAATGCAAAGAAAATGGCCAAAAATGGGCGAAAAAATGACAAAGGAAAATCAAGAAAGGAGAATAATCAGAGTGAGCGAAAGGAAACAAAGAAATCAAATGTCCAACTATTTAAAGAAAAAAATAATTATTAAAGTCGAGCAAAATACAAATATCAACCCAAAGTAGAGAATATATATATATATTTAAAAAAAATTACCAAAGATTAGCTTAAGAATAAAACAAATAATAAGTGCATAATAAATAGTCAAAGTCTTCACATGCTACCAGCTCTGCTAGCAAAAACCAATTATTGTTGGTGGCGATATTGAAGGGGATGAGGATAAGGATGAATGTCTTGGTGAGAAAGAGGAGGAGAGGAAGAAGGACGAGGAATTGATTTTTTTAAACTTAAAATGAGTTAGGTCACTACTACAAAAAAGAGATTTAGGGACGGTTATTAACCGTCCCTAAAGACATTTAGGGACGGTTCCGTTTCGGGTCGTAACCGTCCCGTATGCGGGCATCCCAAAAAGTTACACTTTTAGGGACGGTTATTAACCGTCCCTAAAAGTAAAATGTAACCGTCCCTAAAAGTGTAACAACCGTCCCTAAAATTATTTAGGGACGGTTACTGGGACACTTTTAGGGACGGTTATTAACCGTCCCTAAAAGTGTCCCAGTAACCGTCCCTAAATAATTTTAGTTGAACTTTTTGGAGACGGTTAATAACCGTCCCTAAATGGTTTTTTTTTTTTTAAATTTCAATATTATGCTGATCTTATATAAGTAATTAGATATATTAAAAATATTGAAGTCACGTGGCATAAGTTCTAGTAATACTTACTTTAATAGGTCGAATATTGGGAGGTGGTTTAAATGAGCGTATAATGGTCGTGTACCATTGAGAGATAGCACTATAAGAATCATACATTTATGTTTCAATATATCATATATTTTAGGTAATAAGAATCATACATTTATGTTTCAGTATATCATATATTTTAGGTAAACATATAACAAATGTAATTTGAAAATACTTTCTTACCCAAATACTAACGTATGTAACACATTTACATTGTCTAGTGTCTTTAACAAATGCTATACAATTCCTGCCTAAATCGGATATTCAATTTAATTTTCATGTTGCCTGGAGAATTCCACTCCCTTCTCTTAGAACTGGTTGTGAAGACCTCACTACCTTCACCTTATAAGCCACCTGCATTATTCAAATTTGCAAAATTTTAACACTACAAGTCTAGATATTTCTGTGACAAATTCGATCATAGTCAATGTTGTTGTATAAATGATACAATTCATAATAATTTGATAAGTACCTTCTTATCAGAGCCGAACTCGATAACATCTGATGGATGAAAACGAGTTGGAAAATTAGTAGGTACCCTGTAACGCCTTGCTTCATTGCTGGAAATTTAGAATGTTCAATTTTAGCAAGCAAATCAAGACTGTTTAAGACAAAGGCTTCATGCACACATAAAACTAAACCATGCATTTGATCACTCACTCCACAATCCATGTTCCATGTTCGCTTCGCAAATCAGTCAAGAAAAAGGCACCATCCTTATAGTGAATACGAGCATGCTTTCTCGAAACCTAATTATGTATGAAAAACTTGTTATTGATCAGCTTTAAGCATAAAAAAATAAAATAAAATAAAAAGTAACAAAAGAAAGGTTTGGTCATTCATTCAAGTAATAATGGTAAACAAAATGGCTGGTCATATTTACCTGAGGTAAAGGTAGTACAATTGGGACTCCTGGAACATTTATTGGAAGTAACTGAAAAAAAATCAGTTATTGGAATTAAAAAGGCAATAGACATAAAAAAGAATTTAGCAAAACTCGTATAAAGATAGAACCTGCGAAAGAAAGTATTGGCAAGCAAAGTAATATATTAAACAGTATGACAAAACCACCGACTATAAAGCAGTGATGAAATAAAGATGTATAAGACAAACTGACGAATATAGAAGTGTACCTGCAACCTACTTGTGAAGTAATAGAACCAAAATTATTATTAATAATAAATAAATAAAAAGTTAAAATTATTGGTAAGTATTGGACAATTTCAACAGAAGGACTAATTAATAAGAGAATTGAATATGTAAATATCAATGGTAATTAACATATAACAACGGTAGGTAAATGGAAATTAAGAAACAATAATTTGGACAAAGCAGTATTAGAGAAAACCTCCACCAGTTCTAGAAAAATTGCTGTTGAAAACATAAAAGTACACAACAGTAAAAAGAAAATAAAATAAATGCTTAAGATTTAAAGTACATAAACCTTTTATAAAAATATTAAGTGATAATAAAGAGATAAAGAGCAAACTCGCATAAAGAGTGTAGGAATAGAAATATTTGCAGCAAGTGAACATGAATATTAGTAAACCCAAAAATTAACAAATGAATTTAGGATTAAATACTAATGAAGAGAGCAAAAATTGGTAATTTGGGTAACAAAAATTGCAAGAAAAAAAATAACTGGGAAACAAAAATATATATCAAGTAGTTAATATATTGAAAGCAAACTCATAAATAAGTTGAACAAAAGAAAGCATCAGTACCAGTCGAAAACAGGAAGTAGAAGTAATTGAAAAACAGTAAGTATAATATCCGGTAACTCAAATATCTAAAAGTGTATTTACCAGTAGCAACATAAAACAATTGCAGAAACAAATCATTCCAAATAAGTGTTCCAGTTTGTCCGAAAATCTAGTGAAAAAATTTATCTTAAAATTATAGAAAGGTATCAGATCCACTACCTTATCACACCAACCCCCAAATATCTTTACTCCCGTTGCTGCAGTGGACGCGCGTTGCTGCAGATACCGCGGGCCGACACTGGAGTCGCGGACGACGGAGGACAGCGAGAGCTGGGAGGTTGACTGGTTGTGTCGTGGGGGCGGCAGTGGAGGCGCTGTGGGAGGGGGGGCTGCTTATCCTTAGGGTTTTCAGAAATATCGCGAGCGTTGGGGTGTGGTGAATGTTTATAAAAGACATTTAGGGACGGTTATTAACCGTCCCGAAAGGTAACACTTTTGGGGACGGTTAATAACCGTCCTTAAATGTCTTTTACGAAAATTTCCGCCCAACCGTCCCAAAATCACACTTTTAGGGACGGTTCACCGGTTTTTTTTTAAAAACAACCGTCCCTAAATCTATATATTGTTGTAGTGGGTTCACTTGAGAGGAGAAATATATATAAGTAAAAAAAATTACACTCGTTCTTTTAGGATAAACAAAAAAAAAAAAAACTGAATTAGCCGTCCTATATAGTAACATATAGGACGGCTAATAGCCGTCCTAAAAGAATTTTTTTAAGACGGCTAATAGCCGTCCTATAAAGTTCCGCTTAATTTTTTCCGTAATAGCCGTCCTATATTTCTTATAAGACGGCCATATACTTGAGACCGTCCTATTTATTTCTCACTCTAAATTATAAGCCGTCCTATATTGCCCAAATTGTAGTAGTGTTAGATTTGTGGTCGTGCTAATCATACTACAATTGATTGTTGGTACAGGTCTGACTACTCTCATCAATCTAAGGATATTCCTCAAGCTTTAGCTGCACTTGCAATCAATGATACCAATGATAAATCCTTTCATGTGGACTTTGGAGCAACATCACACACATGACCAATGATGCAGTTAAATTGGTTAATGCAAAACCTTATAAAGGTAAATATGTTATATATGGTGGTAATGGAAATAATTTGTCTATTTCTAATACTGGTGATGCTTATGTTACTACAAAAAAATGGAAACTTGACCTTAAGGGATGTTCATGTTGTTCCTAAGTTGAAAAAGAACCTATTATCTATTGAAAAATTAAATAATGATAATCCATGTACCTTTGAATTCTCATCTTTTGGTTTTGTTGTAAAGGGTCCAAGCTAAAGGATATTGGCGAGGGGTCTTAAACAAGTATTAGAGTTATAGTTAGTAGTTAATTTTAGTTGTATTAGTGTTCTCATGTGTATATAGACTTTTGTAAGGGTTTTTGTCTAAAATGGGCATATCCCTAAGCATAGTTTAAAAAAGGGCCATGTTATGTTAAAGTTTAAAAAGATGTCGTTTTTAATTGCCCACCTGATAAGTTGGTTTTTAGCCAGTGGTTTTTCAAAAAAAAAAAAAGGGCTCTTTTAAACATTTCGAAGAACTCGAACAGTTCCCACATAACGCACAAAACACTCTTCTACTAACTAACTTAAGGAAGATGATGCAGACAGGGTATTCGGTATATTTAGGTCTCTAAAACGTATGAAATATCTACACAAAACTTCTCTATTTTGAGCTTTGAATTTTTCGGTAAGTATTTTCAATAAATGTCTTCTCCTTCGCTTCGTTTCTTTTAGTATATGGGTGTAGTGATGGTTGAAACCCATCCCTGCTCCATACGAAATGTTGAAACTCAACGAAAATCCCTTCTTTTTTTTATGGATTTTTGTAAAATAATGGTTTAAGGTAGTCGACTTTTGTAAAATGTTGGTTTTTTATATTGGGGTTTTGTAAGTAAATTTAACATACACAATACACATTGATATGAATAATCTTATTTCTGGTATATATATTTTTTATTTTATGGTTATTCATGAATAACAGTATGACCATTGAACACATTTTTCGCTGTGTATGCATTAGGTATATTTTAGTATATTTCCCTCAGATTTTACAAATTTCTAAAATTTTTTATTATATTCAAGTTCAATTCATTATTTTTTAGATCTATTTTTGTTAATATTTTGTACTGTATATCTTCCTCTGTGTTTGTGAGTTAAATTTCATTGCATAGATTGTATAGGTATATTTCGGTATATTTTGGTCAGTTTCTCTCAAATTTAAGTATTTTCTGTCAAATTTCAGTTTATTCAAGTTCAATTAATTAATTAAATTTTAGTCATGTTTTATAAATATATTGTATTATACATCTTTTTCTGTTTTTGTGGGATAAAATCTGTTGCATAGGTTTATTTTGGTATATTGCAGTATATTTTCCTCAAATTTCATTATTTTATGAAAATTTTCAGTATATTTAAGTTCAATTTATTATATTTTAGTCTTGTTTTTGTTAATATTTTTTAATTGTACATCTTTCTCTATGCTTGTAGGTAAAATTCTATTTCATAGATTGTATAAGTATATTTTGGTATATTTTGGTCAGTTTTCCTCAGATTTCACTATTTTTTGTCAAATTTCAGTTTATTCAAGTTTAATTCATTATATTTTTGTCCTGTTTTGTACTTCTTCCTCTATTTTTAGGGGTTAAAATCTGTTGCATAAATTATATAGGTATATTTTGGTCAGTTTCTCTCAAATTTCACTATTTTCTGTCAAATTTTAGTTTATTCAAGTTTAATGCATTATATTTTAGCCCTACTTTGTATAGATATTATATTGTACATCTTCCTATGTTTTTGTGGGTTAAAATCTGTTGCATAGATTATATAAGTATATTTTGGTAAGTTTTTCTCAGATTTCACTATTTTCTGTAAAATTTCTGTTTATTTAAGTTCAATTCATTATAATTTAGTCATATTTTGTAAATATATTGTATTGTACATCTTCCTCTATTTTTTGTGAGTTAAAATATATTGCATAGATTGTATATGTATATTTCGGTCAGTTTTCCTCAGATTTTACTATTTTTTGTAAAATTTCATATTTTTCAAGTTTAATTCATTATATTTTAGTCATGTTTTGTAAATATATTGTATTATACATCTTTCTCTATTTTTTGTGAGTTAAAATCTGTTGCATAGATATATTGCTGTATATTTTAGTATATTTCCTTTAGATTTCTCTCTTTTCTGAAAATTTTCAGTTTATTCAAGTTTAATTCATTATATTTTAGTCATATTTTGTAAATATATTGTATTGTACATCTTCCTCTATTTTTGTTGGTTAAAATCTATTGCATAGGTATATTTTGGTATATTTCAGTATATTTTCCTCAGATTTCACTATTTTTTGAAAATTTTTAGTATATTCAAGTTCAATTCATCATATTTTAGTCCTATTTTTGTTAATATTTTGTATTGTACATCTTTCTCTGTGTTTGTGGGTTAAATTCTGTTGCATCTATTGTATAGGTATATTTCAGTATATTTTGGTTAGTTTCCCTCAAATTGCACTATTTTATATGAAATTTCAATTTATTCAAGTTCAATTCATTATATTTTAATCCTGTATTGTAAATATATTGTATTGTACATTTTTCTGTGTTTGTAAATTAAATTCTGTTACATAGGTCTATTTTAGTATATTTTGGTATATTTCGCATAAATTTCGCATAAATTTCACTATTTTCTAAAAATTTTCAGTATATTCAACTTCAATTCATTATATTTTAGTCCTTGTACATTTTTCTCTATATTTGTGGATTAAATTGTGTTGCATAGATTATATAGGTATATTTTCGTCAGTTTCCCTCAAAATTCACTATTTTCTGTCAAATTTTTATTTATTCAAGTTCAATTCATTATATTTTAGTCCAGTTTGGAAAATTTATTGTATTGTACATCTCCTCTATTTTTGTGGGTTAAAATCTGTTGTATAGGTATATTTTGGTATATTTCAGTATATTTTCCTCAGATTTTACTATTTTTTGAAAATTTTCAGTATATTCAAGTTCAATTCATTATATTTTAGTCCTTGTACATTTTCTTCTGTGTTTGTGGGTTAAATTCTGTTGCATAGATGGTATAGATATATTTTGATATATTTTGGTATATTTTTCTCAGTTTCCTTCAGATTTCACTATTTTTTGTCAAATTTCAATTTTTTCAAGTGTAATTCATTATATTTTAGTGATGTTTTGTAAATATATTGTATTGTACAGTCTTCTACACAATTTATGGATAAATTTGTGTTGCATTCATTGTCTTGTGGTATATTTTAGTATATTAAGTATATTTCACTACATTTGTATTATATTTCATTATATTTGACTATATTCTATTACATTTCACTATCATTGTGTAAAATTCAAGTATATTTCTATTGCTTTAACTATATTCAAATTGTTTGCAGTTTATTTACGTAATATTTTAGTATATTATCTTATATTTTGGTATATTAGTGTATATTTATGTTGCTTTCATGATTTTATGTTATTTTTAACAAAATTTTAATAAGTATTAATTATTTTGGTTTTCTTACATATGTAGGATATGACAGGCAAAGCAACCTTTAGTCCTTGTGTTTCTCCTTCCGAATATTTTGTTGGTAAATTAACCAACCTTTCATGCCTTCAAAATTTTAGCACTTTGAAGACGACACTACAATAATTTGGTATAGTTGAACTGTATGAGCAGTTATGTTTTGGTTTCATACAAAAATGAACCATATGGAGTTTACCGTTGGGATATTGCATCACATCTTAATGATGCAAGATAAATATCAGATAGGGAAAGAGTTGTGGATTATTGTTCATGGCAAACCACATAGATTTGGATATGTAAACTTTAGTTTAATTACTGGTTTAATATTTAGCAGTGAGGAAGAATGTCCACCGCAGACTGGTCAGTTAAGGAAAACATACTTTAATAAGGTTGATAGAAAACCGAAATCACACTCTAGGACAATAGAGTGTAGTGACAAAGCCATCAAAAATTGACCTCGAGAGTGATGTTGCTGATCTTGGAGGTATCGAGTCTGAAGAAAGCAGAAAACACTCAACCATAATAGTGTCTACCGTTTTAGTTGGGCACTACAAGTTTGGGCCTATGAGGCCATACAGGTGGGTATAAATGATGTAGCCATCAATATATCTGTCTATGCATTGCCCATGATACTACTTTGGGAAAATAAAACAAACGGACAATATTTGAAGTTCAGGGACTTGAATTAGAGAATCTTCCAACAGAATGATGTAAGTTCATTGCATATATATCTTGTTATTAATGATTGTTTGATAACTGAAATTTTATAATGTACTTAAATGTTTTTAAATCTTTGGTGGAAAATTTTGCAATTTTATATGCTAAAGACACTAACTCCTAATAAAAAGGAGAGACAAAGTCCTTACTATATTTCGGCACAAAATGCAAGTTAAGGATTTAGGGTTGTGCTGAATGTAAGAGTCGGTAGAAGCGATAATGAATTGCTTATGAAAAGCGATGAACCTCATCATCCATCTGGCCACATGGATGATAACAGTGACCCTAAGCCCGATGTCCAAAAAGATGAAGGTTCAACTCATTCATCAACTTCCTTTATGGAGATATAATACGATGCCTTATTAATTCTTAATTCCAAAAATTTGGTTGTACCCTAACATTTGCATGAATATCTTATTTTAGGTGTTATAAGAGCTGAGAGATTTGAGGAAGGAGGTGATTACAATAAAAGACAACCAAATGTGGATAAAGGATGCTTTGAAAGAGTTATTACGATCACAACAAATAGCTTCAATAGGGGACTAATCAAGGAAACATGAAATGAAATCGTCTAGAGTTATAAGTGTCCCACAGTTTGATAGAGGATAGGTTCAACTTGAAAAAATATTTGTGGACAAAAAACAGGGGATGCCCATGGATGAAGAGCCACAAGTGGCACGTTATAAAGGCAAAAAAAATAATAGTGTTTCCAAAAACCATTGGTGAGGAAATTCCCATGTCGAATATAACAAAGGAAGAAACATTTGGGTGTTAGTGAACAGTGTCCCACCGAGGTTACCCTTGATAAACAACCAGTTCATGTCTCTCGAGTAGAGGAAAGCTTGACAGATGTGGCGTTGTCTACTTTGGAAGACATATTGGATGCTGTTCCAATTATCAGTGGTCCATTGTCAATGCGATTAGGATCGTTAGTATCCAAGGGCGATAGATCCACTCAAACATACGATCCACATGTATCATGTTACACTCGGAGAAAGCAAAAGCTTGGTCCCTCCCTCAAATCTCCATATGTGCATCCCAAGAAGAAATCTTCATTGTCAATTACTTCTGAAAAGTGTTATGAAGAATAGTTGCCAAACTGCTATAACCCGATGAGAGGCTTCGAAGAAGCTAGATATAGATTCTTCTTAGTGTGGCTATACAAGAATTTCTCTAACAATCAATACGTATTTCTTGCACTGAACATAATTTTATTAAAATTTGTTTATAATATATGAATGACTTTACTTTTCATTGATTTATGATTGTGTTATAATTTAGGGAAAATGTTAATGTTGGCTGCCCAAGTAAGGGGATGGCCAATTCTTCCTGGTTTCATCATCTTTTCAAACCACATTCATCCTTACTGAACGAGGTAAGTGTTTTGGTACTTAGGATTTGTTGTATCATATATAAGTTAATATATTTAAGTTTGTTATTAACCCTATAATATTATTATAAAATAACAACAATTTTGTGTATTTTGGGTAATCATTATATCCATAATAAATTTATGCAACACATAGATTGCAGACCATGGTTGTTGAGGAAGAAAGAGAAAATTCACTTGCGTTTGTTCCCTAAGAACAATTGGACAACATTAGACTCAACGTTCTTGGTAACATCCAACTTGTTATGACCTAGTGAAATGCAAACTTTTTTGATGTTAACCATTATATTTTATGTTCTATTTTTAAATTTATTAACCATTTGTATTATTTAATATGAAATGTAGGTATACGTGGAGTCAAGTGCAGGTGAATGGAGGAAGTTGAAAAAAAAGAACAATTTAAATTTTGGAGTTCAAACAAGAAGTGGTTGGATTATGTTATATGTGAAACTTAGTAATAATATACTTAATTGTTCATATTTAGGCTTAGACTTGTTTTGTTTTAATGATAATGAGGGATGCAGAAATTTTATGTTGTCACTACATCTGGTAAATATATTTTGAGGGATATTTATTAATTTATTACTGTTTTATTGTTTGAAAACAATTGTATGCCCTGATTTTGGTAAGTCATGGACTCAGGTGGACAACATATATGAAATTTTATTGGAAAAGGGTCATTGGATTGGATTAAGCTTAGACATAAGACAACAACATATTTATGTCTATGATTCACTTCCGAAACACATAAGGGATGGAGCTCTTAAGAAAAGGTTACAAAACTTATGTGTAATGATCCCTAACTTAATTAAAAACCTCGACGTATGTGGATATGAAATCAATGATTGCTGGCCTATTTATCGTAACGTGATAAATGTTCCACAACAGGTTGAAGTGTAATTATATTTACATGTTTTAGTTAGATCTGAGATATATCCATTAAATTAATTATGATTCTTAGTAAATAAATAATATATTTCATTTGACATGTTTTTACGTAGTGTAGACTGTGGCATTTACTCATTGAAGTTCATCGAAAACCTGGTTAACGATAAGCCCTTGACTGAAATCAAGGACGAAGCGATTGAATTCTTTCGGAAGAAATTGTGTTGTGAACTTTTCTTTGCAGACAATAATTACATTATAATATAAATAAAGTTGCTGTTTATTTGTATATATGAAGGACATTTTGAAACTAATGTAAACTACACAACACATATATTTTGGTTAACTTTTTTGTTGTTGTATATTCAGTATTAAACATTTCCATACAACACACAGATATCTTGACCACATATATTTCATTAACTTTTTTTTGCTGTAAGTATATGTTTGAAAACATTTGGAAACTTATGTAAACATGCAGAAAGAAAACTTCCCAAATTTGGTGGCCTATACTATGGTTGTGGTATCTATTATTGGGACTCACCATAGCAGTAAAGAAAACTTACCAAAATTTAGTATATTTTGGTATATTTCAGTATATCTCTCTCAAATTTCTATATTTTCTGTTATATGTCAGTATATTTTTTTTAATATTCAGTATAGTTATCAAAATATACCAAGTTTTAAAATGTACATAAGCGTAACATCTGAACATACTTATATTCCATATGGCTTATTGTACACGGTAAGAAGATACAAAAGTGTTTTAATGTTGTATGTTTAAGGATGAGAAGAAAGCAAAGATTCTATAATCATTTGAAGGAATACATTACAAGTCCTCATGTTATGACCACTCTTTTTGCACCTACTGCATAATATGACCTTTTTAATTACTTCCCCACGTGAACGTATGCGTCACTTTCATGGTCTGCCAGACTTTTTCTTAGTGTTGGGAGGAAGTTCAACTAGCTCCATTATTTCGGGTGGAATGTCCCATTCACCATTGTTAGTTGCCGAAAATATGGACTCTGCATATGTGATAATATAACAATTTACGGTGTATAATTAGTCAATAAAGGAATGGACATCAACATCTTAAAACTAGGCAGCTACAATGGCATGACAACATGGAATGTTGTGAACATCAAACTCCCTACAACTACAACTTCTGTTGAGTAGATCAACATTGTCACCATGTAAAACCTAATTACATATAAATGAAATCTTACTTACTACATAATATAATGGATCATAACCTACATTACAAAATTATTTAAAATGAAAAATAGATAAACATATAGTAACTTGAAGTGTTGGACGAATCCCATACTTGGAAAACATGTGCATTAATTCTGAAAATCCTGTACCTTAAGGACTTAATGTGATTTGCACTCATAATTGATTCAACCTCATCGGTAAGGAATTGAGTTCCCCATTTCATCCCAACCTCCCTACGTTCCACAAGCTATTGCTGTATTTTGCTACGGTAATACTCAACAAGCATGGTTATGTGCAATTTTTGAGCAGATTTCATGACATTATTAAATGATTATGAACCATTTGTGGTCATTATCCCTTATCTATTTACTGGGAAATGATATATTGACCACTTCTCTTTACCTGCTTCCAATAAGTACTTTTCTATCAAAGGATCTATCTCTCTCAAATCCCCCATGTACTACTCAAATTCACGCTTTGTATATGCTCTTAAGCAACATCTGAACAAAGGTGTAATGTCAGAATTCTTAAATTTGTGGTTTAAATTCATCCCTATGTAAAATGCACAATAACCATGCAATGCATTGGGAAATGCTTTCGGAACAGCTTGAATAATACTTTGGTGTCAATCCAAAATAATAACAAGGTCATCAATGTGTCCAACTATATGTGATAGTTTTAACAAAAATCATTCCCAGGCTTCATTGTTCTTTGAATCTCCAATCCCAATGGCAATTGGATATATGTTGTTATTTCCATCAAAAACATTTGCTACGAATAATGTCCCAGCATACATTCCTGATAGAAATACACCATCAACTGTAATGACATGTCTTATACAAGATAAGAATCCTCTAATACATAGACCTAGTGTCATGAAAAAATTACTTAAATCTTACGGACTGGTCAACTTCAATATGTGTGACGCTATCAGGAATGAATCCTCTTCACTGCCCTATAGCAACCTGAGAGCCTTCTCTTTAGACCTGTATGCTATGGTGTAACCAATCTCAATCCCAAACTCATTATGACAATCATCAATAATATCTTTCGGCTTATAAATTCTTCTGAGTCGTACCAACTTCATTTTTATGGTAATTATTAGGATCACAAGTATGCCTTGATTCAAACTATTTTACCCTGAACCTATCTGAGCTAGTAATCCTATTACATCTAATCATCCAAGTACAACTAGATTGAATGCAACGTATCACGACACGGTCTTTCTTACTTGTCAGTGTCTTGTCTCAAATCTATTTCTTATGGCACTACTACAATTTGGGCAATATAGGACGGCTTATAATTTAGAGTGAGAAACAAATAGGACGGTCTTAAGTATATGGCCGTCCTATAAGAAATATAGGACGGCTATTACGGAAAAAATTAAGCAGAACTTTATAGGATAGCTATTAGCCGTCTTAAAAAAAATTCTTTTAGGACAGCTATTAGCCGTCCTATATGTTACTATATAGGACGGCTAATAGTTTCAGTACTACACCAACACAAAAAAAAAAAAAAAAAAAATTTGTGTTTATCTTAAAAGAACGAGTGTAATTTTTTTTACTTATATATCTTTCTCCTCGCAAGTGAACCTAACTTATTTTAAGTTAAAAAAATTCAATCCCTCATCCTCTTTCTTCTCCTCCTCTTTCTCACCAAGACATTCATCCTTATCCCCATCCCCTTCAATATCACCACCAACAATAATTGATTTTTGCTAGCAGAACTGGTAGCATGTGAAGGCTTTGACTATTTATTCTGCACTTATTATTTGTTTTATTCTTACGCTAATCTTTGGTAATTTTTTTTAAATATATATATATTCTCTACTTTGGGTTGATATTTGTATTTTGCTTGACTTTAATAATTATTTTTTTCTTTAAATAGTTAGATATTTGATTTCTTTGTTTCATTTCTTTCACTCTGATCATTCTCCTTTCTTGATTCTCCTTTGCCATTTTTTTGCCCATTTTTGGCCATTTTCTTTGCATTTCTGTTATGAGTATCAATCTTAATGTTGAGTATTAATGATATTTAGTTTGTTACTTTCTTATTGTGAATCTATGGGTTGAATTTTGATTGTCAGGTTGAGTCCTAAAAGAAAGAGGGAATTGAAAAACTAAAGCGGGAAAAGAAAAATTGAAAGCCGCGCCAATTTTTTTTCTTTTTAATTGGTTATATCTTTAATTAAAAATATTATTCAAAAATTGTATTTGTGTATTTAATTATATATATATATATAATCGTGTTTCTAGAATAAAATAAATTTGTACATATAGATTTCTGTACTTGAAGAACAAAAAAAAAAAAAAATCTTTTAGGATGGCCACTGACCGTCCTAAAAGAATTTTATGGCCGTCCTAAAAGAATTTTTTTTTTATTTCCGTCCTAAAAGAATTTTATAAGACGGTCAGTAGCCGTCTTAAAAGAATTTTATGGCTGTCCTATAAAATTGTTTTATAAGACGTTCCGTGAACGTCTTATTTTTTCGATTCTTTTAGGACGGGGCTTTATAGGACGGCCAGTGACTGTCCTATAAAGCCAAATTTGTAGTAGTATGGCATGAATCTCGACATGTGTATTGAAATTTATCTTATTGTCAAAAACTTGATTAACTTTCAAATCAAGCTCTACATGTGCCATAGACGAGTCACCTTTTGAAATAATCTTTGTGGGTGTACTTGGTGGACTAGAACGTAATTCATTATGGCCCCCAACTACAGTTCTTCCTTTAGATTAGGTTAAACCATTTACAAATTTAGCTCCTACAATCAGCCTTTCTGGTTGAACTAGTGTCCTACAATTCTCAATTGCATGTATTGATGACATTGAAGTCATGTCATGATCAACATTTTCGTTAACAAGACCACCTTCTAATTCATACTCTCTAATCATATGAAGATGTCCATCCTCACCCATCTGCCTAAGATCTGAAGAGCGATCTACATCATCACCAATACTACCAAAAACATTATCACAATTTGTATTGGGATTTTAAGAAGTTATTCATAACAGAAAGAATGATTTGTATCTACGAATCTTATCTCATTTTTTGTGACATATATAACAGTCTTGCTTTGATTATCTTCAACATGAAGGTTAAAAAACTCATCCAGATCTTCATCATCACCAATTAAAACTTTAAGTAATGTAAGATCATTCTTATAGAAGTATCTTACTGAAAGTTCATACTTGAACTTATCGATCTTTAACTTTAGAAATAACTTTTCTTTAAGTTCATTATACTTAAATCCCTTTCTTATTCTTATCACCGAACCTTCATATCTTCAATATACTTTTTTATCATCTTTCTTCGACCACTTACCATTATGAATGATTAGAATACTAAGGCCATCATTCTGTAAAATGTATAAAAATAATTAGCAAGAATTAATTAAAATATACCTAAATTAATATATGAGTAATATACCAAAAATAATATACAAAATATTGAATAACTATATCAGTATATAACATATATACCAAAATATGCCAAAATATACCTAAAATTTAATTAATATATAAAGTAATATAAGAAAAATAATATACAAAATATTGAATAAATATATCAGCATTAACACATATACCAAAATATGCCAAAATATATCAAAAATTACTAAAATATACCAAAATATACTGAAATATACCAAAATTTTCTACATTCATCGCATGAAAATATAATAACAATATCAAAATTTACAAAATATAACATAAATCACTATAATATATCAAAATATACTAAAAGTACCAAAATTAAAGGCTGAATATACCGAAATATACCAAAATAAATGTTGAATATACCAAAATATAATAACAATATCCAAACTTTAGGAAATATAACAAAATATACCAAAAATGCCAAAATTAAAGGCTGAATATTTCAAAATATAATAAAAATATCTCCATTTTGGAAATATAACAAAATACACTAAAATTTACCAAAATATATGAAAATAGCTCTAAATACATCAAAATATACCAAAATATATCGAAATATATCAACGTATTTTTGGGACTTTTTAATTCAGTTTTCCTTTCTTTCTTTGGATTTTTGCGTAAATTATAGCAAAGTTCATTATATTAATCACTGGTACACTTCGGTTTAAATGATTGATTGGGGTAACAATTTAATATGCATGGTTTCTCAACCAAAAAATCCTTAAATAACACCAAAATCAGTTTCTCACCAAAGAATCACCCAAATAGTTGGCAATTTTTCAAAAATTAATCAATCCCAAAACCAACAATGGCTTTGCATGAACGGTCTACAAATCTAGGTACAAATTTTCATCATTTACATGCTAATAAAAATTACGACTATTGTACTCAACCAAAATAATTACTATAACTAACCTCAAATTTTAAAGTTTTGCGTAATGAATGAAGAAATGTATATAAAATCATAGAAGAGAAAACAGGGGAGCGTAGGGATGGAGAGAGAAGAAGAAAGAAAATGGGTTTGGTGGGAAATTAAATAAAGCTGATGGAGAAGGATAACCGGCAATTATGATATTGAATTGAAATTTGTCCATTTTTAAACTAAAATATAAATGAGACTTTTTTTTTTTACTATTTTAAAGGATATGTCCATTTTAGACAAAAATCATTCTCAGTAACAGAGCCTGAAGATCTAATACCTATAAGTATAGTATCCACATATTTGTTTTTCATCATTTTCCTCGCCTTTTCTCTCTGCCTTCTATCTCTATTTTCATAAACCACATCGCTTCCCATTCTTGTCTTCTTTCCAGTTCATCATCTTCATTGTCTCTATCTATTTGATCCATTACTCATATCCCATTTCCTTCCCCAATTCTTTTCTACCCTTTCTGTCAGAGAAGAGAAAATCCTAGAAGAACAAGAAAAAATACGTGAAATTATGCGCATACATGATGACTAGTGCGGTAATCAAATTGGGGCAAAATTCTGGGTGATTGTGTGCACAAAGTGTGGTGTTAATTCCACTAGGACAGCATGGATACACCCATCATCAACTGGAGAGGGTCAATGTCTACTGTAGTGAGGCGAGTTGTAGTCGATGTGTTCCTCAAACCATGTTGATGGATCTTCAATTTATTGACTCGATTCTTGATGTTGTAAGGAAAGATGCTGAGAATTGTTCCATTTTGCTGTGCAATTGGGAATCATGTTCTATTCAAACAATGAAAAGAGGCGTTAATGCAAAACCCACCGATTACCAAGCAGACCCACCAATTCAGACCTTGTCAATTGTTGACGTTCACGGCATTGTTTGGGAGTTTTGCGACCTATATCGTGGTACGTCAAGAATACATTTGCTCATAACTGGATGGAGTAAGTTTGTTAACGGTAAGAAACTAGCTGCTGGTGATTCGGTGGTGTTTATGAGGAACACAAGAGGTGAAATGTGTGTCAGAGTTCGTATGGCGGTGAGTTCAAGTGTTGAAGACTGTGCCAAGTGGACATCACATATTAGAATTGCGAGAGTGAAACCTGAGAAGGCAATGGGTGTTTATTGGAAGCTTGGAATAAGGATGAAGATGGATATAGAGATAGAAGATTCTTCTTGGTTCTTGATTTCCATTACGAATGCAATTTATGGAGTTTGAGAGGGTCATACTCTGTGGGGTGAAACCACTGGACTTGGTGGTTTTTCTTGAGTATTTCCAAATATTTTTCTTTGATATTTGTTTCCAAAATTTTCATTGTACAAATTTTTTACAATATCTTGCTCTATTATGAGTATTTATTTTCGCTCATCTCAGTATTTGAGAGTTGTAGTCTTGCATTTTGTTTCTTCTAGTATTTCTCCTTCAGTGAGACTAGAACTTGATGATCTATTTTTCGCTCATCTCTATTTTTGAAAGTTGGAGTCTTACATTTAGTTTCTCTTAGTGTTTCTCATTCAGTGAAGCTAGGACTTGATGATTTATTTTTTTCTCATCTCTGTGTTTTAGAGTTGGAGCCTTGCATTCAGTTTCTTCTAGTGTTTCTTCTCCTTCTATGAGGCTAGGACCTGATGCTCAGTATTGGCATTTGCTTATAGCAACCCATTCAGTTTTCTCTTTGGCTAGTGTATTAGATCAATTAGCTTTCATTATTTTCAACATTGCTTACTCTTTTATAAGCGTATGTTGGTTTTTTGAAGTGTTGTCTTCGTTTTATTCCTTGTAAGTCAATTGATGGTTGTTCTACCACCATCAATTTGAGGGAGATATTGGAGTTATAGTTAATAATTAATAGTTAATTTTAGATGTATTAGTTAGTATTTTGGGAAATTATCAAAAACAATATCTCTAAAACTTATAATATTAAAACTAACATTCTAATAACATTGAATGTTGAATATTGAAAGTTCAACATTGAACGGATCTAAATTACCATAATTTAATTTGAGTGACGTTTAATTGAACGGACGTTAAAAAAATGATATAAAAATCATTTTTTTAATTGTAAAAATATATGATTTGAACATAAGAGTGCTATTTTTGTTATTATAAATTTTGAGAAATATTTTTGTTATTTTTCCTATTTATGTGTATATATACCTTTATAACTCATGCAATTTACATTCAATTCTCAAAAAACGAAGACAACTATATGCCTTGGATGCTAGTGTTCAAGAGGCATTTAGTGCAATAAGGCAAAGTAAAGCTGCTTCTTCTGTATGGCACCAACGGAAATAAATCACAATAATCATGGAGAAATTCAAATTGACAAATCAATTCAATCTCAATCCATGTCAACAGGACAAATCAAGCAAAAATTCCAGCAGCAAGAAGTAACTCTTTGATATTCGCCATATTTGTTGTTTCCGTCTTTGAAAAAAATTTCATTTTATTCTCTCATTTAATTAATTCTAGCACACTAATCCTAAATAGAAAATACGCTTCACATAACTAATTTCCTTTTTTCTAAAATCTTTATACATATACCCTACAATTTTTTTAAATTTGTTCACCTTTTTAATATATTAATATATATATCAACAAAAAAATTAATTCTTGATAACAAATTAACAAAAAAAATATAGAAAAATTACCAAAAATAGCACCGCTAAAATTTATAGTAACAAAACTAACACCCCAATAATATTGAACGTTCAATATTAAACGAGTCTAAATTATCGTCGTTCAATTCTAATTGGATGGATGTTCAAAAAAAAAAAACACATATTAGTCATTTTTTTAATTGTAAAAATATAAATTTGAACACAAAGGATACTAGTTTTGTTATTAAAAATTTTAAGGAGTATTAATTTTATTATTCTCCCTTAATATATATATTTTTACTCCTTATTTCAATTATTCCTGCACACATATTGATAATAAATTTAGACCCTTCATTGTTTGAAATAGAAACTGGTCAACTTTTTTTACACGCATGTATAATACGTTTTGTATGTGCGTATTTAAATTAACCTCGAATTCTCGAAATGTGCTCATTAGGTATTGGATTCAAATAATGCTTATACTTATACAACCTTGTCTTTTGTGACTTATTTTGATTCTCATTGTATATGTAATACAACAATTCAAAATTTTACACACACTTGCATTTTTCACATGTGATGACACTATTGACTGAACTTATGCACACACCCACTGAACACTCATGTATGTCATCGATGAAATTTATGATTAATTTTGAAAGACTCTAAGACTTGAGCTAATCTTGACTGCGAAATTATATTGAGTTCTATTTCTTATTTTTTAAAATATTTCATCTTAGGGAGATAACTAGTATTGAGAGGGCTACCTACTATGATGTGTGAAGCTACCGTAGTGAGCGGAGAGGGCTACCTCATAACTAGTGTGAAAGTCATCATATTAGATTTATAACTCGTACATGTTTATAAAAAAAATGGTAAATAAAATAAAAATTTAGTTGAGAAATTTTATTTGGCATGTACAAAAAGAAAGAGCAAAAAATTAAAAAATATAAGAAATTTCTTTTGATAGACATATTTCATTATGTAAGAATGAAGACTCAATTATGATTTAGCATGATAGATGAAATTATTTTCTTTTGAGTCTCTTAAAATTGGTCATAAATGAATTTATTGAAATACAAGTGGAGTTCACACTGTATACTACTTTAAGTGAATGTCAATATGCCATTATATGTGTTAGTGTGCTTGTGTGACCTATTTATTTTGCTAATACAATGAATGATCAAAATTTAAGCAAAAATAATTTTTCAATTGGTTGTATGCTTATTAGTCTTAAATGAGTTTATTGCTTTGTTGGTAAAAAAAAAAAAAAAAAATAAAAAAATAAAAATAAAAAAAAATCTTTTTTAAATTTGTTTTTCGTCTAGAGAGTCATAGAACTTAGGGGGAGTCATTGCATACATATTTCACTATTCTTCTTTTGACTTATGCAATTCCTCCTACATGCTTTGGACATATACATGTGTGATCTCATTTGCATTTTTAGCCCACTTCAATAATTGTTTTATGAGTTGTCAATTTCGTATGACAAAAAGGGGGAGAAATATTCATGTTGCTATAGAGATTGGATTTAGGGGGAGATGTTGCATTTATTAGTTGTGGGGGAGAAAGATTCATGTTGCATATAAACTACATTTCATTCGCATCTTTATGTACACTGAACTAATAAACAATGAGGCTTTCAAGCCAAATTTGTGTGCTATTTGTTTGTCTAACTTCAGTGGACCGAGCGTACCAAGTATCAAGCAAAGATGGTCCATCAGATCATAGACAGTCCACTATGTAATTGATGTAATGATATTATAACTATGAGCGTTATGTAGTGAGAGAGTGGTTTTGTCACACGAAAATGCCAAAGGGGGAGATTGTAAGGTTTATTTTGTATTGGCAATTTTCGTGGACAAAATATTTGACTGTAATCTAGAATAGGAATTCACCGATTAATCAGACGATACATGATGATGGATTCACCAAGCTTGCAATGCCCATATGACAGGTATAATATTCTATCATGCATACATCTTCACACAAATGAGCACGACACTTAGTATGGATCGTAATGAAAAATAACTTGTGCTTTTAATTGGTCGATCGATCGAGTATATTGTTCGATCGATCGAGTGATCGATCGATCGAATGTGGAACGACATCGATCTAGGTGCTCTCGGGTTGAGCTAGATCGATCGATCAATCTGGTCGATCGATCGAGAATTGGATTGATCGATCGAGCCAGTCATTAGATCGATCGAGCCAGTTTTTCACTTCTACTAGAACTCTTTTTTAATTCGACCCATGTGTTACTTTTATCAATTTGACTCATTTAATGAGAAAGCAGAATTCTAGTATGAGTAGAAGTGTTAAGAAAGTAGAATCCTTGTGTGAATAAAAGTGTTGTGAAAATAGAGTCCTTATTTGCGTAGAATTGTTTTAAAAGTGGAATCCTTGTATGAGTAGAATTCTTGTGAGAAATAAATCCTGATATGAATAGAATCATTGTATGAGTAGAATTCTTTTGAGAACTAAATCCTGATATGAGTAGAGTTATAGTCAATTGCAAATCCTATTTGAAGTAAACTTGGACTCTATTTAAGTGAGACTAGTTTGTGCATAACTAAGACACATTGATCTAATATTTTTATATCTGATTTGTGCTTTTAACTTCTTCTCTTCATCTTTCATGATATTGAGTTTTATATGATTGTTCTAGATTTTGCTAGCTGATTTAGATTTTACATCGTATGCTATTGAATATGCTAGTTAGGATTGTTCATTGTTTAAATCCGCTCTAGGACACACTTTGCACTTGTGTTATTGTGCTAACGTTTCAGGTGAGGTGTTCGGTATTTCGTGTGACTCGAAATTACCGAAGGTAACGGGTTCGATTGATCTTGTGTGACTCAAGTAGATCGGAACGTTGGTCTGGATCCAGACATCTAACTATTGGAGGCTGTGAAAGGAGCGACGGCTCGTAAGTAAATTATAGAAAGGGGGATCTATCTGCGACGGGTAGTTCTGGACTCTATGGTTGTAATAGAAACTTCATAATACTAATTTAAATTAATAAATATAAATATTATTTTTTTTGTTTAAAGAGTTAGGTAGATTTAAACGTTAAATGCATTAATATCAAAGAATGTAGCATAATATTGTGATAAAATGAATAAATTATAACTATTTATTCATTATCAACTTATTTTTTAAAAGAAAATGGAAGAAAAATAACTAATATATCATAAAATAGAAATACCGAAAGAAATACCGAAAGAAATGAAAGATTATTTAAATTTTAATATAGTCCTTTTTTACTTTTTTATTTAAAATTTTATTTTATTTTGTGCTAATGGGCTGGCCCTAATTCAGTTTAAATTTTTTCGTGTTATTCGAATTGGGCTGAAACAAGTTCAAATTTAATTCAATTCGTATTTTTCGATTCGAATTCGATTCGGTCAATTGAACTACTCCTAGATGAGAATAGTTAGCTCAAACTACTAGCAATATATTTATTATTACGAAGAAAAGAATTGATCTAGAGTTTAGACAAAAGTTTCAGTTCAGTGAAGAAGTTGAATTTATAATTTAAGCAAACCAAAATCACAAAGCACAAAAGCTTAGAAGCTTGTTCGTTGTACTACTTTATATACATGGCATTATTTCTGTATATACAAAATTTTAGCACGATTCAAATGCTTACATATTAAAAATTTATCACGATCTCATCTAATATATTAGTTTCTCATTAGATATAGCTATATTAACTCAATTATATTTATTTATAATATTATACCATACGACTAATGTTAAATTTGATATGCATGTAATTTTCCTTAATATATATTCTAGAGAGCTCAGAGAATTGGAATTGAAGTATACAATGAATTATATTGTATGGGGAGCATGATTAGATTACTCCTGTCATGTATGTTAATACTAGTTTGAGTCAAACACAATTTGAGAGATGACTTGTTATTCAATTAAGGGCAAGCATTTGCTTCCGTCCAAGATTTGAATTCCAAAAGGGTCCCAATAGGAAAGTTGAGCTGCTCTTTTATATACGTGATTTTATACATACATATATATATATACTATATATATATATATATGTACATATGTATGCATGTGTATAGTTTTATTTATTTAGTGTAAACTAAATTTCAATATTTTATTTGTGTGTCTGAAAAGGTCAACAAATTAATCAAGAGAAAAAGAATAAAAGGACGACAAATCTTTGCAGAAGTTCAGCAGACATAAGTAAAGGAAAAGGATCAAATTAGAATATGAAAAACAAAAATAAATGTAAGAAGCTAGCAGTCCTTGCCTGCCCAAATCTCAGTAATTCAACCTTTTCACACATCGGGTTAGTGTGCATTGGTGTGAAATTTTAATTACCTTAGCTACAAATCTAAGTTATCGCTTGTTTATTATGGTTTAAACTGATTTTGGGTTCTAATTTAAAAAAAAAAAAAAAACGAGTAACTCTTGAAAGTGTTTTCAGAAAAAAAAATTACGCATACAAGAAAGGAAGAGAAAATACAGTGTTGGTTTGTATCTTTCTTCTAGAAGCATTTTGTTTTTTCATTTGGTAGAAGTAGTTGTTTGGCTATATATGTATTAATTATTTATATTAACAGCCGAACGAAATATATATATATATATATATATATATATATATATATATATAAAAAGGGTAGTTTAAGTTCAGTACATTTAACTAAAGTACATTTTAAACCTGTACCTATTGAGTAGAACAATATATATAAGTCCATTAGTAAAGAATTGCAGAAGTTTATTTTTGAAAAACTAGTCCGACACGCGTTTTACATGCATTAAGTAATTCATTTACAGGAGTAGATGCTAGAAATTAACAGCCTTCTGCATGCTAACCATCCATCTCCGCTTTCCTTCTATTTGTAGATGTGGACAAGCAGCTCGAGAAGCTACATCTTGGACATTGCATGGTCCAGGTAGTCGTTTTTATGGGTGCGAAAATGTAAGCATGTTAAGTTGGATTTTTCTTAGTTAGATTCACTTTTGTCACAGAAAATAAGAACTTGTTGTACATTTATTTTTTAAAAAAAATCGCACAGAATAAATAACTAAATAGCATTCATTTTATGTCAAAAAGATAAAAGCAAAGGGCAAAGTAATTACTGTTAGTTGGATTTTTCTCAGTTAGATTCAATTTTGAAGTTTGAATTGTTAATTGATGATTTGAATGCTTTTTTTTTTCCATAGGCAATGTAATTACTTTTCCTGGATTGATCCCCTTGTAACCAGAAAAAACACTGAAGTTATCAATGGACTACTTAAACAATATCGCAATGCTAGAAGAAAAAAAAAATAAGAAAATGAAGTTTTGGAATTTTTGTTTATGTTTATGTAGGTGACTATATTGTACCCCTTTTTTTATTACTCATTTGTTAGGAATATAAAACTGAAGTCATTTTGAGTTCTTACATATAACATGTAGTGCAAAATCCAGAAAAGTGTAAACGTGTTGCAATCTTTTGAGTTGTTGAATGAAAATAGGGATGGCAATTTGACACGACGATTCGGGTACCTGCGGGTATTCGACCCGTTCAAGTCAATTCGGTTCGGGGTAAAACGGATTGGAACATTATCTATTTTATTTAAAATACTTCTATTCAGGGCAAAAATCCGTTCGATTCGGGGCACCATTCGAGTATCCGCTTATTTACTAAAAATTTTAATTACATAAAAATTTATAATTTTTTTTTTAAAAATGGGTCAACGGTTCAGTTTTTTTTACCCTCAGATATTACCCAAACTGAAACGAACCCATTTTGTTTGAAACGGTTCAATTCAGTTTGAACTACGATTCAGGTTGGATCTGATCCGAACCAACCCGTTATCATCTCTAAATGAAAACCTGCATTTTGTATTGCAGGTTTTGTAAATTATTCATCCTAGTTTAAAACATATACAAGCAGTTTGAAACTGCAGTTTATTTTTGCAAAATTTATAGTTGTTGAATGAAAACCTGTATTGTATATTGCATATTTTGGAACAAATACTAGTCATTCAATACACAATTCTTTGTTCAAACATGTTGTATCTCTCTTTTCAAGTAGCCAACTAACTATTAAACAAAACAAGTTTATATCCTTACATTCCAGAATAAATTACAATTACAAGTTTTAATATAAAATGTTCATTAAATAAAGCGAGTGTAACATCAAAAATATGAACAAGTTCTCAAACCCGGTTCATATAAATGAATACGTGATCGGTTAATGACAGTTGACATTGAAATAAAAAGAATAATGAATGAAATGAGAAGCATTACCATATTTTCAACAAGAGTTGTATGTGATTGAGAAGCTTCCCCCACATTACTTGAAATCTCAGCCTATAAAATCATGCTTAAACAATCAGTAAATTTTAAAAATAGAATATATTTAATAAGCTTAACTCTAATTAACGTTTAACCTGTGAACTCCCGGCATTCTTTTTAACAAAAGTTAGCTTGTTGTGTCCTTGTTTGCATTTCATGGCGATTCCAACTTTCTTAAATTTGTCTGGCTTGTCATCCACAGCCTTTGTCACAACTTTTTTACTCTTGTAATAATTAGATGAAGCTTACTTAAATCTCTTGTTCCTAGGCCTACTACTTCTTCTAGTTAATTGGAACCGGAGGTTGAATATTACTTCCATCAACTGGTTTCCAATAGTGGGAACTTCCAACAGGGAAGATCAATGGCCTATAAGATAACTCATATGCTTTTCTTTTTAACAGTTGCATAAAGAAAGGTCAAAATAACCATATAAATGAATACGAGTGTAAAATGCGTGTAAGACTAATTTTTTAAAAACAGATTTAGGTGATCCTTTTTATATAATTAACAGATGTATTATCTTCCTTAATAAATACGAATTTAAAATATATTTTTGTTAAATATATCAAAGTTGGGCTACCCTTTATCTTTATATTTATGTGGCATTTATTATTTTGAACGATTTTATTTTCAAAAAATTTCTTTAATTATAAAATTATTATTAATTTTATTTATTTAATTATAATGATTTTATTATCTTATTAGAAGGATAATATTATAAGAGTTTTATTTATGGTTTTTATAAAACTAAATAAAAATAAGAGAAAAAATAGAGAGCAAATAAAAGCAATAATTTTCATTAATTGTTGTATTTTCAGTACATTGTCCTATTCATAGGATTCGTAAGATATAATATGAACTTGAATCTATGATATAATAGAGATTAAATCTCTAATTAAATACATATTTATGAAATTAAACTTTTATGTGAAACTTCAAATAAAAGTTGAAGTAAATCTAACCATAAAAAAGATAATATCATATTTAAGATTTGACATCTAAATTATAACACTTCAATTAAATGTTAAATGCATTGAAAATATGTCTCATTAAAAACCTTGCAAGAAAATTCCAATGGGACAAAAAATTGCAAAGGAAAAAAGAGTACATTGTTTCCATGCGCAATATGCTAAGGTTGCCTTATTAAAACTTCTCCAAGTAAATCTAGTGAGTTAAAACTATGGAAATGAAAAAAGTACAATGCATATACAAATATGTTCCTCTTGATAATGACAATTATTCAATATAAAATGTCCACATTTTAACATTATTATGACAATCTCTTAAATGTTGCATAAATGTCATAAATCATCACAAGTGAGCCTACTTAGTCATCACTTAACTTCATATGTAATACAATTTTTCTATATTTTATAGTTGTAGGCTAAATATATTTACTTTAATCACATGCTATATTTAAATACTAACTTACAAGTAGGGATGTCAATTCGTGCGAGTTGGGCTAGTTCGAGCCGGCCCAAACTAGCACAGCTTAAATTGGTTTAACCCTTGCTCAATTCAAATTTAATTCGAGCTAGCAAATATGAGCCCGAATCCAAACCAAACACAAATGAGTTGGCTCAAACTAACCCGAATTGTTAATTATATATATTCTTTAGTTAATATGACTTTTTTTTTATTAAAAAAATGTGTTTAATAATTAAAGCTCAAACAACATTACATAAAATAATAAAAAATATATATATAAATATAAAAAAAAATTAATTATTAAAGCAAAATGTCAATTACTAAGTTAATTAAGCAATGAATAAATGCGTTAAACCCCACTCATGCAAAAGTTAGAAGTCATCATGCTCTCATGAAAACTCACATTTATAATAAAGAGTTCTCAAGTTCAAATAAAATGTCTTCTAGCTATTAAACAAAATAAATAGAGATGAGTAAATTAAATAAATATACTTACTAAAAATTGAATAGTTAAATTAAATTAAAATGTTACACAATAATATAACTTTTTTCATATACACAATAATAAAACTTTGACTATTACATAATATATAAGTCTCAAGATAATGAACAAGTAGAAAAGATAATAACATAACACAAGTATCGATTTAAAAATAAAAACTTTATAATATTAATTTAAATTAAATATAAATATTATTTTTTTGTTGAAGGAGTTAGGTAGATTTAAACGCTAAATGCATTAACATCAAAGAATGTAGCATAATATTGTGACAAAATGAATAAATTATAACTATTTATTCATTATCAGCTTATTTTTCAAAAGAAAAAGAAAGAAAAATAACTTATATATCATAAAATAGAAGTACTGAAAGAAGTGAAAAATTATTTTAATTTTACACTACCACAAAACTGGTATATGGTCACGGTTTTTAACCGTGACTGTAGACCTATGGTCACGGTTTTAAAAACCGTGACCTAAGAAGGAGAGACCTTAGACTATGACCTATGGTCACGGTTAAAAATCGTGACCGTAGAATATGATATAGTCACGGTCTTTCTAAAAATCGTGACCAATTATTCACTTTAGGTCTCGGTTTTAAAAAAAACCGTGACCATATGTAATATTTAAGGCCACGGTTTTTAGAAAGACCGTGACTATATCATATTCTACGGTCACGATTTTTTCAAAAACCGAGACCATAGGTAATGTTCATTTCCAAATAGACATCTATTTTTCGGCACTTTTGGTCGCGGTTTTTCTGAAAACCGTGGCCTTAAATGTTACATATGGTCACGGTCTTTACAAAAACCGTGACTATAGGTAATATTCATTTCAAAATAGTGGCACCTATTTTTAGCATTTTAATAAATTTAAATACCTGTTTTTTCAATATTATAAGTGCAACATTCATATCCAAAAATATATTATTGAAACTAATATAGCGATTACATTTCATGGGATCCGAATTAGGTTTAAATTACAAATATTAATGCTCAGATTGTTTCAAAATTAATGACACACTTGAGAGTGTCATATAATAATTACAATATTAATAATTAAACGTACATATATGAAATTAAACTAATTTAAAGTATTACATAATACTATCGCTTTAAGAAGCGATTTGTGAACTCCGCCCATTCATTCCGCATTTCATCAATTTGATTATCAGTGTATGATCCTTCATTATTAAGCTACATATGAAAGCAAACAATCAATTAGTATTTTGAGTCAATAATGGAAGAAACAAAATTAGTTTTACTTAGAGAATACATAAATAAAATCGTGTTTACCAAGTCAATTATGGAAGCAAGTGGGTTAACAATGATTGTCCTTATAAACATAAGGACATAATACCCACACGTAACCAAATCATCTTGATGAGGACACTACATATTAAATAAGATAAATAATTATAAGCTTAATATTTTGATATGTTAAATTAGATAATTGTAAGGTAAGCATGTAAATGGTTTACAGCTAGTCTATTTATATATATACATATATAAGATAAATCTTAAGGGTTGAAATTATAGAGCCAAGAACATACCCTTAATCTCGTCCATGTTGGCAACATATAAATTCTTTAGGGCCTGTTAAATACGATCATAACCAATAACAATTACTATTGGCACATTGAGCATTTATCTAAAAAGGCTTGCAAGGTAACAAAGTACTTTCAAGGAAAACAAAAAAGATCAAATTTAGCTTGTTTGCCTAGTTCCATTAACAAATATCACATTTGAAATATCTATTCAAGATAGAAGATAGCATATATCAGACAAAAAGCATAAACAACTAAATAAAACCAAAAAACAAGAAACTATGTGAACCACAACCATATGCAAATTCCAGAAAAAAGGCAATGAATGAAAAAATATAAACAAAAACATTCAGATAATATCAGCTCATTACATTTAGATCGAAAGGGGTAATAGACAAGGTTTTTGAATCTAGAACTGAGACAACTGTAGTCTGACTCAAAGGCAGCTTTACACCACCAATTTCAACTATAATATGGTCCAGCATTCCTGCATATTTTCAATGAAACAATCAATCATCATTTGATTGTAAAATAAAAGGGCTGAAAAAAAAAAAAAAAACAATTTCAATTGCAAGTCTCATTCAACTATTATATAAGAACCTACACATTAACGAGTAGTCCAGAAGTGATGTAAAATAATTATTCAAAAGAATTGCATCATCATATTTAGACAAATAAAATAATTTACAAATTTCTAATATCAAGTTTACAATTATATGAGGAAGACTTAAATACCTTCCCAAGCAGAGAGTCATAACTTGGAGGAACTACATAGTCAGGATAAACATGGCTGTCCATTCTAACAAAAGGACCTCCAGGTGGCAAATATGATGTTATTCTTCTTGTAACAAGTTGAAAAACACAAGTATCTACCCTCTCAACTTATAACTTCTGGAAAAGAAAATTCAACATAATAAATTATTCAATTAATTTCAAAACCAGAATACAAGTCATAGAGCTCTCCTGCTGCTGCTGATAACTTACAAGGGGAACCTAATTAAATAGCAGCACATACAAATTCTATAACTTTCTGATTTCAACTTTTAAGTGTCATTATATATTCTCACTTGCCTTTTCACAAGTTCTAAAACTTTCTAATTTCAACTTTTTATAACTATAGTTATCAGCAATACTCTTCACCTCTCTTAATTCATCTGAATCCTGGTAGTAGCTTGGTACGAACGCATAAGCAGACCAACACCGATTCCAACCCCAACACACATGCCAAGGCCTATTCCAACACCAACTCTAACACCAGCGTTGAACCATGAGAGCTGACCATCCTCGCCAATAGGATTAATAATCAAAATAGATAGGCAATAGTATAGTGCATAACTGAAAAATGAAAACTCCAGGCCTTATAATGAATTAAACATGAAAGAGAAAGAGACATAATGAGGAAAACAAAAATCCATATCTTGATGAACAATGTTATCCATGGTGTCATTGAGAACCAAAACAACTAGAAGAAAGACAACAACAACAAAAATAAAAAATAAACAGCCCGTTCTGGAACCAATGAATCTAAATCAACACCTTAACCATATAAGTTAAGCGATGGTGTCGAGGACTACCTGGTATGGTGGAGGGCTGGTGGAGGGCTGGTGGCTGCTGCTGGTGCAGCGATGGTGTCGTTGCTGCTGGTGCAGAGAAAGGGAGTGTTTGCTGCTGCGCAGATCTGGTGGCAAGCTACCCGAGTGCGGCTGGGACGAGAGCGGCTGCGAGGAGGCCGGACGAGGGCGGCTGGGAGGACGTCGGACGTGCGCTGCTGAGCAGAGGCCGGACGCGCGCTGCTGGGGCGTTCGCTTTTTTCCTGGCGCCGCACGGGATGGAATACCTGCAAACGTTTCTATCTATCTTCACTTAATAATTAGGTTTTTTGTTTTGTTTTTTTTTTTTTTTTTTCTACATATTAGTTAGGTTTTTTTTTACAATAAAAAAAATTTTATTGTCACGGTTTTTTTAAAACCGAGACTATATTACATGATAAGGTCACGGTTATTTAAAAACCGTGGCTAAAAATTTTAAAAAAAAATTTTACTTCACCTATGGTCATGGTTGTTGTAAAAACCGAGATTATAAATATACACTATGGTCACGGTTTTATGACGACCGTGACCAAAACCATATGGCCTCGATTTTTATTAAAACCGTGGCTAATTTTCCGAGACTAAAAACCAGTTTTGTTGTAGTGTTAATATAGTCTTTTTTATTTTTTTATTTAAAATTTAATATTATTTTATTTTATTTTATTTCAGGCTAATGGGCGGGGCCCTAACCCAGCTCAAATTCTTTCGTGTTATTCGAAAACTGAGTCGAAACAAGCCCAAATTTAATTTGATTCGTATTTTTCGATTCGATCAATCGAACTATAGCACAAATTGCCACTCCTACTTACAAGGTTTATGCTGTTATTCTAAAAAAAATAATTGATTTTATCAGTCATCACAAAATTAATTAGAAACATTACACTTATAAAATATATTGCAGTAGTGATAGCATAAGTAAAATAATAATTCATGTAATCAATTTATTGCAATATGCTATAAAATAAAATTTATCATTTTGTTCTTCTGTAAGATTCAACATTCATTTATCAATGCTAATAAATACACTGAACATTAATTATCTTATTGAATGATACCAATTGATTATAAATTGAAGAACAATATGAGACAACTCTCATATTGTGCAATATAATAATAATTTGATATATAATATGCATATATTTTATCATAAAAAGTAATTTAATATAAGTTTATCTATATTTAAAATAATTACTTATTTTTGTCATATTTTTATAAGCATATAAAACAAATCAACATGCTTTATTTCCATATCAAAATCACAAAATATATGAAAATATTAAATTTTAATGTTAATGTAATTATACTAAATATCTATTAGAATTCATGCAGTCATTCACATTATTTTAATAGTGCATGTCTATGAATTATCATAACAATATATGAAATTTGAAATTAATACTTTTATAAGCCATAAGTACTATTAATTTATTTACATTAATAACAATATATAAATCAATATTATGTGACTATTATCACATTTTAAAGTCTTTATGTACGTATCATAATAAATTTTTTGTATCTCATAGCCTCATTATCATAAAATAAATTCATGTATTTTTAACACATTTATATTTTTAGACATTTGAACAACTAATCTTTATATATATTTAGTGAACATAGTAGATATTTCATATTATGTCCATTTCACATTGCACATAAGTGAATGTAATATATACTTAAAATAATATTGTATTTGGTCAATACTTTAATTTGTCGATATTTTATAACTTTTAATTTTATCAAGAATTATTATAATCTCTTGCTTATTTAAGATATACATGAAAGAAATATGTTGTATAATATTAATATATTAATTTTTTTTTCTGTAATTGAAATGATATCATTTTAAATTAGGTATTTAAGACTCTATAGGAGTTAATAATTGTTATAATCTTTTTTTATATTATTTCTTTGAATGTTAACTCCTTTTATTTCAGCAAAAATTGTATTATTTTTACACTAATGTAATTAACAAGTTTTTGTTAAATTATGAATGTTTACTTCCATTTCATTTAATTGTTCTATAGGGACTTAAATAATTATTCAAAGATTTTGCAGCTAAATTTTTTTATTATCTAAATGCATCGATAATATATAGCACTTTATTATAGAGTAATTTTATGAAATTCTTGTTCCATAAAAATTGATGTATTCTAAGTAATTTCACATCATTATCTTTTTTCTCTCTCTTTGGCATAAATTATTTTTATTATTAAAATTATTTAAAAAACATGTATATCCTTCAAACGGTGTAATTATTCAATCATAAATAAATAATGAAACTCAAAACACATATCTTTAAATTTATTAGTTAGCTCATTTTAATATGTTAAGTCAGTACAATAAAAATAATACAACTTTATTTTACCACTAATGTAAGTTGCAATTAAGAACTTTAATAATAAATTCGTGAACTAAATCCAAAATATATCATATTTTTATAATAAGGCTGACATTATTATTTTCATAATATATGATTTTTTTTAGATACATGAGATTTACTATCAATTTTTGTCAAATATACACTACAACAATATATACATTCAGGGACGGTTCTTTTTTAAAAAAATCCGGTGAACCGTCCCTAAAAGTGGGATTTTGGGACGGTGGGTGTAACTTTTCGTAAATGAATAACCGTCCCCAAAAGTGCTACCTTTCGGGACGGTTAATAACCGTCCCTAAATGTCTTTATAAACATCAGCCCACCAGTTCTCGCGTTATTTCTGATCGAAAACCCTAAGTAATTAATCAGCCCCCCCCAGCGCCTCCAGCCTCCCCCACGACGCAAGCAGTGAACCTCCCAGCTGTCGCCGTCCTCCCTCGTCCGTGACTCCAGTGTTGGCCGGCGGTATCTGCAGCAACGCATACGACGATCATTGCCAACAACTGCTCCTCCGTTGCTGCTCGCTTCCAGCTTCTGCCGTCTGCCCCCAGCGAAGACGAAGCACTAACCTCGAATGTCTTCTTCAATGGCTCATCAACTGCAACATTCAAACAAACCAAGGGGAAAACGCAACAAATTTTTGCATCGCGATTCGCGAATTAGATGTTTCTCTTCCGATGCCTTGGTTGAAGCAGAGCTCAAGCGCGGAGAGGTGAGTCTAGTTTCTGGAATACCTGAAAAACATCTCTGCCGAAGGGTATGTTTCTCTTTGATTGCTTCTATTTTAATGGAGGATTTGAATATTAGGTTTTTTCCGGTAAACTTCCTGTGATTTGTTTAGAAGAGTAAAGGGGGTGTCTTGGGATGTATTCTGTGTTTCTTTGCATGTTTGCTTTTGATCAACTCACGGGATTCCTCATGTTTTGCATTTTTGCTGTTTTGAAAATCAACCTGTCTGTTGTTCCCAGTTTAATTCAGCTCAGTTAAAATTTGAACAAAAAAAAAAAAAGGTTGATGCTCTGTAATTGGTTCATGTTTGTTGCTCTAGTGAATGAAGTATTTCCTTTTAATTTTTGAAGGCTCTTCAACTGTGAGATCTGCGGAATTTAATGGGCAGGCTGAGAAATCTGCAAAGAGGAAAAGGAAGAATCAATATAGGGGAATTAGGCAGCGTCCATGGGGTAAGTGGGCTGCAGAGATCAGAGAACACTCCATTTGAGTTGAGGATACACAATGAACTACACTCTCTTCCCCTATAATAATAATAATATATTTGTTTTTGTACTCCGTGAAAATGCATTTATTTTCACTCATTATATTCTTCTCTGCCTCCAAGCTTTTGTAATTTGTATAATATTACTTTGTCAGGTGATCTTGCTGGGGTAAGGTTTAAGCCTGGAAGTGGATATGGCTATGGTATTGGCATACGATTAGACTCACCTTTGGGGCCTCTACTATCCTTTGGTTTCTGTTGCAGGTGATGCTGGACACTGTGGGTCCTGAGTTGCAGGTTATCAACAAGTGTGAAAAAGCTATTTCACTCAAGGAAGATGCTTCTGTTGTCCTCACACCAGACCAGAATCAGGAATCTTCCTCTGAGGTTTTGCCTATCAACTTTGATGGGCTTTCAAAGGTATTTGTGATAGTTATGTTCTGCTGCCTATGCATATATTTTTCTCTGTCCCGCTTATTTGGAGATGGTTTTTTTATCATGAGGTGCTTTATTAATTGGAGTTCCATAATAGTTGCAATGCTAGGCAACATCTCGTCTTTTAATATATTCTATTCTCTTATAATCAATATTGTATGTAATAAGGTTTTGGATTTCATCTATGATTGTCCTAAAGATAAAATGCAACAAGAATTGCACTTACTATTTTTTTCCTTGTGTTGATGATTGCAAACATAAAAGCTTTGGTGACCTGATAATGTTATTTATTTCATTCTTATTGAAACTAAATGTTTTTTGGTGATGCAGGCAGTGAAGAAGGGAGATACCATTTTTGTTGGTCAGTACCTGTTCACTGGAAGTGAAACTACTTCTGTGTGGTTAGAGGTAAGAAATTAACAATCTTGAAAAACTAAACTTCTAAATGCTATTTCTTTAGCATTTTAAAGCTTTAATACGTGGTTTTCTGTTTCATGTATGTCATACTTTTTGTTTTTAAATTGCTTTCATTTGAAATTATCTTTTAAGCAGTTGTCAGTTAGTTATTGTTTTTTAATTTTATTTTGCGGGGTGCTGATTATTGTGAAGACGAATGGTTTGTTGTTTTGATTAGTTACAACCTAATATTGTCAGCTTCTCAGTGAATTTAAATTTAATTTTCCTTGGAACCCACACGTTGGTTTGGTAAATCATGTTGGGGCATATATTTGTATTAGTTGTGAGAGAAAAGATGCAGAGAAGAGAAAAGGAAATTCTGAGATATATTTATTAATTATTTCATATAATTTTATCAACTTTTCAAATTGAAATAAATTTACATGCGCCATTCTTCATATCATGCTACTTGCAGGTACCATGACATACTACTATAATTTCATCCAATAATTTAAGTACTTTGTATGTATGAGATAAAATGTGCTTTCAAATAAATAAATGTTATTTTTTAAATAAAATCACATTTATTATTAGCATCATAAAACTTCTGCAGTCACCTTATGCACAATTAATTTCAGTAAAAATTTGTTCTTCAAATTATTCATAAGTTTACTCCATTATGAACTTGCAACATCTCTAGATGAGCTACACTGGATTTTCTCATCACATTTAAGGTGAAACTAAGAGATAACTCACATACTGCTTGCAATTTTTGTTTTGAATCCCCCAGGTTTCTGAAGTGAAAGGAGCTGATGTTGTTTGCGTGATAAAGAATTCTGCAACATTGACTGGTGCATTGTTCACACTTCATGCTTCTCAAATTCCCATTGAGTTGCCCACTCTCTCTGATAAAGACAAGTAACTCCTTACACATTGACACTTAGATGATGCATGATGTTCCTTTTCAGTTAAAATTTTGCATATCTCCTACTATATTCATGGACATGCATGGCTATCCTTAGCTCGTAATCTTTCAGCTCTCAGTACTTTTCCTATGTTTGTTTCTTCAAGACTTTAGCTACCAATACTAGGATTATAGAATTTCTTCTTGGCGAAAATCTTAATATGCTGGGAAGGGTGGAGTTTCTATTTGTTAGAACTTAGAAGATGATGAACTATATACTCGACATGTGCTCCTCCCCCCTGACACATTTGGCTTTTGTCCATATATTATTCCTTAATTGCAGGTTATAATTAATTAATTATGTATACTTGTGGGGTTACAATTGTTTTTATTCACATTGATATTAATGTGTATCACTGGATTGTCCATTGGTTCTATCATTGCTTTTGAAATGTATGCAGCACAGGTTCATTTCATCCCTCACATAAATGGTGTTACTCTAGATTTATTTGTTTATAGAGTTTACTCAAATATTTTATTTGCTTGTTCGGATATATAAATAGTTATCTGAACTTTTGAAGTTAAAATGTCAATTTTGCAGGAATCGAAGCATGTGCTGTGATGGAGAGATTATTTATTGTTTTTAGATAATTAATATATATGTTAAATTTGAAAATTATATTCATTAATAGAATAGGTAGAACTTGAAATTGCTTATGTATAATTTATATTAGGACGGTTATATGAGATATTTAGTTGAGAATTAGATCAAATTTTGTAATTAATTACTACTTGTTAGTAATTAACTAACTAGGTCTGTTTTATGTTTAGTTTAATGTATATATTGGAGAATTCTTAACTCCAATTATTTTGTGACTAATCACTAATTATATTGTAATGATTAATTAATTAGTAATGATATGTAAACAGTAATATTGTCGTTCTTATGATTTTGAATATATATATTCTTTCAGCGTTTTACAGGTAATTATTTGTATAATATCAACATAATATTGAAATAAAAAAAAATAAAAAAAAAACATTTAGGGACGGTTATTAACGGTCCCCAAAAACCTCAAACAAAAGTTTTTAGGGACGGTTACTGGGAAACTTTTAACCGTCCCTAAAAGTTTCCCAGTAACCGTCCCTAAAAACTTTCAGGGACGGTTGTTACACTTTTAGGGACGGTTATATTTTACTTTTAGGGACGGTTAATAACCGTCCCTAAAAGTGTCACTTTTTGGGACGCCTGCATACGGGACGGTTACGACCCGAAACGTAATCGTCCCTAAATGTCTTTCGGGACGGTTAATAACCGTCCCTAAAGCCCTATTTTGTAGTAGTGATCAATAACAAGTTTATTTTGCCTTAGAATATGTAACACATATAGTTATTGAATAAATAAATATCTGAACTTTGGTTCACAACCATTTAACATTCAAATGTAAGATGAACCAATTTTAATTTTTTATTACTTATTTAGTCGTGATAATTATTTAAGTTTTTATCTATCAAAATTTATTTTATATTTGTAATATAAATTAAATTTTTTTTCTAAATATTGACTTCTAATCATGTATTTGTGACATTATACTTTAGACCAATATATGCATAATTAATGCAATTTTATTATTAAGATCAGTTTTTTAAAAAAAAAATAAAGTTTATGCTTCTATCTGAGACTTTAGATATAATGTAATTCTTATATAATGTAATTTTATATTACTTAGTAGTCTCGAATATCATTATGTCAAATATATTCAAAATATTAAATTATTTTTCAATTTTGAAAAATTTAAGCACAATTATATATAATACAATTTATCATACTTTAGTTCTTAAAAACATTTTTATCAAGTTATACAAGAAATTGTGCTAACTTAAAAAATATATCAATTCAATAATAATGAATATTCTTGCATTATTTTTTAGACAAATAAATTTTTACCAATTCAATTAATAGGCAATAATCACAAGCTCACTTCCTATTTTTTCATCAATAATTTTATGGATCATTATCCATCAAGATCAAAAGGAAAACATATATTAGATAGTATTGATAAGGCATTAGACCTTAATTAACATTATTTTATTTTACTTCTATGGAAGCTCATGGTCTATTATAAAGTTAGAGTTCAAATACATAATAGCATAACAATAACTTCAAAATAAATTTTATTTGCCTAGATGAGCTTTCGATTTTAATAATAAAATAAAGATCGTAACTACTACATTGACAATATAAATACAATAACTCAAGTCATGCGTAGATAATATTCATTTCTAGAAATTATATAATCAAAATCTCTTTGCTTCCATAATAATATATGCAAGTACATAATATTTATATATAAGTGTGTTTTTATATTGTTATTTCATGAGCAAATTTTATTTGCAAAGAAAGCATATAAAAATTTATAAATATATATTGTCAATTTTAATTTTAATGTTGCTATGTAAGCACACACTAGATCTTTATATGTATTTCTTTTGGCTCAAAATAAAATATATGATCTAATAACCTTTTTTTTTTTTCTCCAAAGCCTTTCAAATGAAATTATAATGATATTGAATTTTGTAATCCTTCAAAATATATTTTTCTCTTTTGATTATATTTATTTTAATGTCAACATCAAATAACATTTATTTCAAAAATGATATCACTACCACAAAACTGGCATATGGTCACGGTTTTTAACCGTGACTGTAGACCTATGGTCACGGTTTTAAAAACCGTGACCTAAGAAGGAGAGACCTTACGTAGAATATGATATAGTCACGGTCTTTCTAAAAACCGTGACCAATTATTCACTTTAGGTCTCGGTTTTAAAAAAAACCGTGACCATATGTAATATTTAAGGCCACGGTTTTTAGAAAGACCGTGACTATATCATATTCTACGGTCACAATTTTTTCAAAAACCGAGACCATAGGTAATGTTCATTTCCAAATAGACATCTATTTTTCGGCACTTTTGGTCTCGGTTTTTCTGAAAACCGTGGCCTTAAATGTTACATATGGTCACGGTCTTTCAAAAACCGTGACTATAGGTAATGTTCATTTCAAAATAGTGGCACCTATTTTTAGCATTTTAATAAATTTAAATACCTGTTTTTCCAATATTATAAGTGCAACATTCATATCCAAAAATATATTATTAAAACTAATATAGCGATTACATTTCATGCGATCCGAATTAGGTTTAAATTATAAATATTAATGCCCAGATTGTTTCAAAATTAATGACACATTATACAGTGTCATATAATAATTACAATACTAATAATTAAACGTACATATATGAAATTAAACTAATTTAACAAATTTTGTGATGGTAGTGTGATGTAACAAGTTAGACATTGCC
Organism: Elaeagnus macrophylla; assembly: GCA_029378325.1. NCBI lineage: Eukaryota > Viridiplantae > Streptophyta > Magnoliopsida > Rosales > Elaeagnaceae > Elaeagnus > Elaeagnus macrophylla. Next base: position 30,727,643 of record CM055640.1, on the reverse strand, counting down.
AATTAAACCAAAAAAATGCTACTATCACCACCAGGAGGCTGGCGAACACCACTTAGATAATCTCTTGGTTATGCCTTTCCATCAGCAAAAATGTTGCTACCGCTCATTTCTCTCATCTTAGCCGTGCTAATTGCCTTTTCAGCAGAGCTTGGAGGAACATCTCCCTTAAAGATGTCATTGCCTGTCAACTCAGCAAAGGTTGTATTTTCATCCAAGAGTGTATTTTCCAATTTGAGATCCCTATGACAGATTTGCTGCAAGAGATAAACTTCATATTAATACAAAGAAAGATTTTTCATCACAAGTATTGGAAAAGGAAAACCAAGTTGAAATTGGCATACCATGGAGTGACAATAACTAACTCCAGATATTAGCTGTTGGAAGAAAAATCTTGCCTGCCTTTGATCAAAACCTTAGTAATTTCCATAGTTCATATAGATTTTAGATAACATATTAAATTAAGAAATAGATAAACTTGCCTCATCTTCACTAAATCTACCAGCATTGCATATTTTCTCAAATAGTTCACCTCCAGCTGCATATTCCATTACAATAGCTAGATGCGTTGGGGTCAAAAGGACCTTTACAAAACAAAACAAAAAGCAGGTGTTATCATGTTTATTTAAAACTCATAACTGCAATATACTGAATTTGATTGATTTTTAAGGCATAAGCATAACAAATGAAAAAGGTGAACTATTTACCTCTTTGAATCTGACAATGTTTGGATGCCTCAGTGATCTATGGTTTATGATTTCTCTCTGAACTTTCTGGTCAATCTGAAATCAAAATACAACTTATATAATCAAGTAATCAAGAAAACCACAGCCACAATCATATAAGAACTATATTGGGGGGAAAAAAGAAGTCAGATAAGATAACAACTAAACAGAGACGATTATATATATCAAACACTGAACAAATAATAATTAATCAGATTCGCCGAACTATATATGCATTTTCTGAGTACTTCTATGTTTATAATTGAATGTCATGCAAAAGTTGTCCAAATAAAGATCAGAGTAAAAATAAAGTCAAAGCTAAAATTCTTACATGAGATGAGATGAGCACTGTACAAGAAGACAAGGTAAAGGAAGTTTAATACATAGATACATCTAGAAAAAATATATCAGAAACATTGATATCTTGATCCTAAAATTCAAAAGAGGCAAAAAAACAAGATAGATGAATACAAGTCCTAAGTGGTAGAGAAATCATTACTATTCAGTTTTCAACTCATCTACCCTTAGGTACTGAATGCTTTCATGGCTTCAGAATACCATACAGTTATAAGAATGCTCCAACTCAGTAAACAGAGAGACAAGCATAGAGAGAAACATGTATATTTGATAAAGATAAACAGTCATTGAAATGAAAACAAAAATCGTTTTGCCATAAATCTTGGTTACAAGCCCAATGGAAGAATTATACAAAACATATCAATGTCTCACAAACAATTGAAGATAATAGGAACACAAGCAATCTACACTGAAACAATCATTTCATGTTGGATCAATCGTTCCTTTGATTGCTGGGTCCATAAGCTCCTTCTATTAGGATTTGAAGAAGAAAAAAATCAAAAAAATAAAATAAAATTGAACCCTAAAATGGGGATAATAAAGTTGAAAGGCAAACCCACCTCGGGTTCACGGACTTCATCGACGATACAGGGAGAAGCCAGGTGGAAAACTCCGGCACAACCATTAATGGCCGCGAGAATGGATGGGTAGTCGAGAAGATCGATCTGGAACAAACGGAGACACTTCTCTGCTCCTTCAAGAGCTTCTAGATGCTTCGTCTCATTCTCGTCCCCTGCAATTGCATAAAAAAAGAACAAAATTATTGGAAGAAGATCAATAATAGCAGAGAAAACTGGCAAAAAGGAGCAGCGCTGGAGAGAAGAACGTCTTGGCGAAGAGGAGCACCTGGAGAGGATAACGGCGCAGGAGATGGTGGTGCACGATTGGAGGAGACAAACGTGGCTGAGGGCTTAGGGAAGGCTGGGACGATGAGGGCTGAGAAGAATTGTAGCGATAGCCCTAATTAACATTAAACACTATACGGCTTTTACCCCCTTTTCTTAGGCGCGCGCACACACAAATATTTTGTTTTTTTTTTTTTTTAACCCAAAAAAAAACTTTATTGTCACGGTTTTTTTAAAACTGAGACTATATTACATTATAAGGTCACGGTTATTTAAAAACCGTGGCAAATTTTTTTTTTTTTTTTTTAGCTTCACTTATGGTCACGGTTATTTTAAAAACCGAGATTATAAATATACACTATGGTCACGGTTTTAAGACGACCGTGACCAAAAACATATGACCTCGGTTTTTATTAAAACCGTGGCTAATTTTCCGAGACTAAAAACCAGTTTTGTTGTAGTGTATAATCAAAATATTCTTATATCCTTAGTCATTATGTGTGAGATATATACTATTTTTATATACTATTATCTTGTTACTTCAATAGCAAATCTTGCTCATAAAAATAGCATATATAATATTTTATGATATCAATTTTATACTCAATGTTGTTACTTAATAGAATACATGAGGTATTGAATAAACTTTGTTATATATTTTTGTTAGCATTGTAGCATGTGAGCTCTCAATAAATGAAATACATGCAATTTTAAAATAGTACTCTTAACACTTTCAAGAGAATAAGCAAATCCCTTTTTTTTTTCTCTTATTATATCTAAATTTTGAGGAATATTTTATTATAATAATAATAATCATGTAATAACATAATTAGTGTTTACTAAGAGTACTCGCATAAAGAATTATAGGAAAATGTCTCTTTAAAAACCATTCTCCTAGATGGAGGAATGTTTGCAGGAAAAAACTAATGGCATTAAGGCTTTCAAAAATTTGTCTATTAGACAAAAATATCTTAGGTATTATTATTTCATACAACTACACACTTGATAATAAAAAATATGTATAATATTAATAATTACTAATAACTTTAGGTTATATTAATATTAATATAACATCAAAAGATCAAATATTTTTTTTTTCATTTGATTCGAATGAGATTATGATAAAACCATTCAAATATTAAGAATAAAATACATTACGATCATCTTATATTTAAAAAAAAAACTTTTTTTTTAATTAATATAGTTATCATATGCTCTATATCATTAAATCTATATATGAAAATAAAAATAAAATATTTACTCCACATATCAATAATTAATTATACTTAACAGTAAGTATAAATAAATTATTAATTTAAACTAAAGATAAATACTTACATATATTTATGTTGTATTATTATCTATCAATTTACTAGAAAAATATTCAAAATTTGTAATAAAAAAATAGTAATAATAATGTTAGAAGTTGTTGGTCACCAACTCAATTTGTTATTATATTTTTAAATATATTTATCATACATTTAAATATAATATCATTAAATAATTGTAATATATTTAACAAAAAAATAACAAACAAATAAAAATTAGCATATATTGCTAATATCTTATAATATATTAGTTTCAAATTTATTGGTAAACACAACAGTAAACTTAACTAAAAATCTATGATTTGATAATATTTATTTTCATAACAATATTAACTTTGAAATGAATCAAACAATTTTTTAAAAATATAACAAACAATCTTTTTATAGTAATAACAATTATATATATATATATATATATATATATATTAGTTATAATAAATTATTCATATAAAATATGTATATGCAAATAAAAAATATGTAGTCTATATTAAAATAAGAGAATTTGATTTAACAATTGTTCACATGATGTGATATTTTCAAAAAAAAATCGATATACTACAATATTTTTTATGAAATTATTGAAGACAATACAACAATATATATATATATCTAAACCAAACAATTTTAACAAATTTAAAATGCAAATAAACTATAAATATTATTAATGTATGATACCCAATTAAATAGATCAAGAACTAAAAATAAAAATCTTGATAAATTTTGAAAGAAAATAAGATTTGAGTTTAATAGTAAAGAATAAGAAAATTCAAAAACTTGTGAATTTTGTGATTTGGCATTATATCACAAAATTTGTCACATATTATGGCCAATGTCATTTTACATGTATAAATCCACAAGTCTTGAGTAAATAGTCGTGCTAATAATGTGTTATAATACTAAATAAAAATAATAGCAAAAAATAGAAAGCAAATAAAAGAAATAATTCTTATTAATTATTGTGTTTTCAGTACACTGGTAAATGCTCTATTTATAGAATTTGTAAAGTACAATATGAATTTAAATATAAGATATGATAGATATTAAAGATATAATTAATTACAAATTTATTATACAAGAGAAATTAAGTCTTCATTTCAAACTTCAAATAAAAGTTAAAATAAATTTAACCATAAAAAAGATGATATCATATTTAAGATTTGATATTCCAATTATAATAAATGTTTAATTTTTTTTTTTTTATAAAAAGTTCTAAATAACCTATCTTATTAATAAATATATTTGTCATTTTGAATAATTTTATCCTCAAAATGTTGCTTTAATTACCAAATTACTATTATTATTAATTTTATTTATTTAATGATAATAATTTCCTTACCTTATTATAAAAATAAAATTAGAAGAGTATTATTTACAGATTAATTTTTTTTATAAAATGTCCTAAATAACCTAAAATACATATTTAAAAAAATAAAAATTTTATCCCCAAATTTTTTCTTTAATTACAAAAATATTATTATTATTAATTTTATTTATTTAACGATAATAATTGTATTATTTTTTTTTTTATAAAAATAAGATCGTAAGAGTTTTATTTATTGTTTATTTTTTTATAAGAAGTTATAAATAATCTAAAATACATATTTAAAAAATATATATATAATTTATTTATAGTTATCGCTCCATGGTGCAATGTGTAAACAATTACGAGTCACAAAACAAGATCAATCTCGTCTAGCATGAGATATTCTAATCAATTGAGGTTGATTCATATTGATTACATTTGTAAGTTAAGTGCATATACAAAACTTTAAGATATGTAAAACTATTATTAAAATTTTTCATAGATCTTAGAAATAATTATAATTAAAATATTTATGTAATTAAAGTTTCTTTTTCTTTTTCTTTTTTTAAACTATTTTAAATATATCTTATAATCTAATTTATTTTATAAGCTTATAAATATTATTGGAATATTTTTTAACTAACCATTTATAACAATATTATCTTTAAATGTTTTCTTTAATAATAGTCATTATTATTAATTAATTAATTTATTTAATAATAATAATTATATTATCTTATTATAAAGATAAAATCATAAAAAATTTAAATTGAAGAAAATCGTTCAATTTAATTAAAAAATTTCATTATTATTAATTTTATTTATTTAATGAGAATGATTACATTATCTTATAATTTAATTAATTTATTTTCATTATTGTAAATATTTACTTCTTTTTTTTTTCATAAACATTAATTATTTTATATTAATTTTTTTTTATCAAACAATATTTGGGGATATAAATTTGAATATGTACTAGAAAATTGTTAGCAATTATTTTATAATTGAAACTTACATTTTTATGTTTATAATTCAAATGTTATATTTCATATAATTTTTATTTTGTGATGATTAGCTTTTTCTTAATTGAAACTTATATTTTTATGTAATAATTATGTAGTTATTAAATTTATAGTACATTAGTTCTTAAAAAGCTAATAATATGTATATATTTTAATATCAAAAAATTAAAAAAATTAAAACATAATAGCATGTATATATAACATGATGCTTACTAGTATTTATATATATCAGGCTAAGCTATATATATATATATATATATTTTTTTTTTTTTATTAAAGGCTAAGCTATATTATTAGTCCTTAAATTTTAACTAAATTTACACTTAACTTCTTAAATGTTTAAATTCTACAATTTAATCCACAAAGTTTTAAAATTCTACACATAAATTCTTAAATTTTTAAATTTTACAATTTAATTCTCATTTTTTTAAAATTCACATATAGATCCTAAAATTTTGATTAAAAAAACGTGTATTTTAGTACCCAAGATAGAAACCATGTGTAAATTTTTAAAAGTTTGAAGACTCAATAGTAGAATTTAAAAGTTTAGGACCTATGCGTAAAACTTTAAAAATTTTGGGACTAAATTATAAATTTTAAAATTTTAGATACCTAAATATAAATTTAGTTAAAATTTGAGAACCAATAAAATAATTAAACCTATATATTACATACACTCTTCCAATATACATCTATTAATTTGACCTATATATATATATATATATATATATAACAATTAAGGGTTGGAATATGAGATATAAGTAGGAAATAATTATGTGGGTTATTTGTTTAAAATAAATTATTTATATAGGAAATTATTTTGATTTTAATATTTATTATTAATTAAGATTTAGATTTTACTATTACCACATTTGTTATTAGTTGAAACATTTTTGTTTTGGACAGGAGAAAAGTTTCACCGATGAAAAACAGCATTACAGACACTCATAGCAAAAACAACATTATAGAAACAGACTTGATACAAATCAACACAAAACTAACAAAATAATGGAAACAGAAACATAACATAACCACTATAAAAGCGTAGCCCCAACCTCAGCTAAGTATTAACTTAGCCCAGGGAGCCAATACCCATGCAAGTCTATTAGCTTCAATCTAACAAAGTAGAAAACTCTCAAGAGATGACACCTTCCCCATCACCAGCATCAATTCAGCATGGTAAGGAGAAAAAGAAGATGAACACTTAAAGAGGACCAAGACACACTTGACGAACATAGACTGCAACTCTAAAACAAAAACATAAGCACTAGAGATTGAAACACAAGAAATGAAACATAGGACCAAAAGATAGAAGCTAAACAACAAATTTAAAAGAAAACAAGTCTTAAAACTAGGCAACACATCACACTTACTAAACAACACAAACAGATGTGTTATTGCACCATCTCAAAAGGCCACCATAGCAGCATTACTCCATATCAAACAACACTTAAAAACAACCATCAGATGTGTTCTTGCAAACGCGCTTCTGGATTAACAGCCTTGCTTGAGATAATCCTTGCAAGAGAAACAGCATTAAATGCCAAAGATAATTCCAGATCCTCCATTATCAATAGAAACACAGCATGAGAATAACCAGTACTAGACTAGAAGAAACCGCCAAAGAGAAGAGCCTCTTGGAAGAAAATACTCTATCATCACAGGATTTATAACAACAAAACAAGGAATCAAAGAAATCAGGAAGAAAACAACAAAGATCATGAAAAATTATCAAAAATGGTCAAGAATTTGGTGGAATTCAAAAGCCCTACAAAGCAAGTGTTTAAGGATCAGGCAAGAAAGGAAATGAGCGAATAAGATGACCGAAGGAGCTAATCGAAGAAGAAACTCGGAGGAGTGATTGAAGAAGAAAATCAAAGGAGATGATCAAAAAAGACGATCGAAGAAGAAGATGGGCACTACAAACCCTAGTAGAGGAAAAGGGGATTGCAATGAGCTTTTTCACATTCTCTCATAAGGCGACTCTCATTTCTTCTATGTTCTACTGATCTGATTGGAGTATTAATTGAAACATTTTGTCAACGCATACATATGTTATGATCTCGTAATAGCTTTTCTTTCTATGTGATCTGTTAATAATTTAAAACATATAATTTGATAAGTTAATTGAGATTTGATTTGGTATGCAATGCATATAATTGAATAAAGAGAAGAGAATGACGGTGGCATATTAGTTAGGAACTAGTGTTTTTATGTTGGATAAAAACCAATAATAAATTAGATCGGATAAAAATATACCTAATAAAAAAACAATCATAAAGTTTTTTTTTTTTATTTATAAAAACGAGAGAGACCTAAGTAGCATTATTTATAATAAATTGATCAATATTTTAAAATTAAAAATAATCTATCACAAAACTCGATTGGCATCAAATTATTCAATAAAAAGACAAAAATAATCTCATTTTATAACTTTAATAAAATGAAATTATGATCATACCATCACATTTCCAACAAATCACCTTTGACAAACACCACCCGACTAGTGACCTCCCTAGAGCTTTAACAAAGAAGCTGATAATGTTGTCAAAGCATCTACAACGTAGATATAATATATTAAATATAAATATAAAATTTATTGTAACATCTTACATGCAAGATATAAATAGATGTAGCATATGACTTATAAAATAGAAATAAATGTAACATATTACATAGTTTTAATTATGATAATTTAGATTACATTCTATATAAAAACAAATTAAATATTAGAAATTTATTTCAACATATTATATAACTTATAATTACTTTCCTACAAGATATGAATCATATATATTTGTCTACAATATTGTTAAATTAAAAAAATGTAAGACCTTACATTCAACTAAAAAAAATAAGGCCTTACATTTAACTAAAATAAATTAAGACTTTTACATCCGACATCAGTTGCAAGAATTTTGATATTCCATACAAATATAAAAAACTGTTTTTTTTTTTTTTTTAGTTCAATAAGAGAATAAATTCATTAAACAAACCCAAAGAAGCAATACAAGCCTAAAAACAAACTTAACGAGGAACATAATATAGCAAAACTTGAAACTTATTCCCTATACTCAAAACCTCCAAAAATAAAACACCAAAAAGGAAAAACTTCATCTTTATCCACCATGAGCACACTTAAAAGCTTAAAAGACACTTTATAGTAGAAAACTAGACGTATAACGATTTCTAGCATAGGAACCAACCAATAACACCTGCATTATCCGGCAAAGTGTGAAGGGGTAAGAGTCTCAAACTAGTAAAGAGGAACAAAGACAGTCACCACCACTAAAAAAGCCAAAGACTCACAAAACAAGATCAGTAAAAAAATCTATTACTAGACTCACAAAAACAAGATCATCGAGATCAACATTTTTTGTTTTCCTTTGATTCGTCTCCTCCAATTTTCACTTCTCGATTATATAAAACATCGTTGATTTTGATGATATATATCAAATCAATTTACTTAATTTTTTTTCCCCATAAAGCAAATTATGGTGAAATTTTGTTTTCTTATGCCTAGATATGCTACGTACAGCGTTAGGTATTCAAAAGGATTTCATATATTCCCTTTTCAGTTAGAAAGAAAGATTTTTTTTTTTTTTAGTCATGCGCATATCAATATTGTTATTCCTTATACTTTCCCTTCATAAACTTTTATCTTCTAATTTTTATTTATATAATATTCAGTTGATTATATTTGAAGTTTGCATATATTGGAATATGTGTTAATTGTTAAGTTTGCTTGTATGAAGAATAATTTAAAGAATAGACTATAAAGTTTGCATGTATTAAGTTTTGGTAGTAATTTAACGCAAGATTCATATAATGTCAAATATTCATTATTTGCACCAACAAGATATTAGACTGTCGAAGAAATATGGTCAAGTGAGCATCCTTTCTTTAAAGAAGTTGATGACCCAGTTATATACTATGTAACATGATTATGCATCAATTTGTATTTAATGACTATCATGTTTGAACCTCAAATTTTTCCAGACATCTAGCATGAAGGAAAAGTCCTACATTTCAAGAAATTGCTCAGTCTAATTTTTCAAGACATTGATCAGTTGGTACTCATTAATGGTCACAAGATAGAAAAAGAAATAACTGTTATTGTCCAACTATCAGACATGTAGGATAGAAGAATTCCTCCAAATATTATTCCAATAGATCATTATCATGATAACACATGGGAAAAAAATGAATATGAATGGAGTTCTTGTACAACAATAAGAAAACGATTAGCCAAGTTCTACAGGAACCAAATCTACATCCCAATTCCAATGCTGTTTTCTTTTAAAGAACACATATTAATTATGGATACTGATGATGGTATTCAAACTCCAGAATTGGCTTTAATTGAAAGTACTCTAGGAGATGTTTCAACTCCAATCGAATTAAGTGAAGATGAATTCTGGCCCAATGATAGATGAGATTAATTAAAGTCGCGAAAACGTAGTGAAAATACCAAGATAATATCTTTAGAACAAGACAAGAGAGATATCAAGATAATATCTGCAGAACAAGACAAGAGGAATATACTTTATGTGTCATACTTATCTGTTTGTATAATAAGTATGTGGCTATAATATTGCTAATGTGTAATATTAACACTTGTCCACCAAAGTGCAACCTTTGGATAAATGCTAAGTTATTGATAAGTAGAGGTTGATATATAGTCAAGAGGTAATAAATATATATGTAGATAGGTGTCACGAAGTAATAATTATATAGGACATAATAGTAAATAGTGATGAATAGTGAATGACAAATCTCTACTATAAATAGAGAAAACTTGTATTGAAGAGAGGCAGACTTAACCTTCTTTTTAGTTTGTAACACTAAGTTCTCTCTGTAATATATAATAAATAGTTGTTTGTTTGTATCATATGTGTATCAGAACAATTTAATAGTATGTTTTTAGTTATAATGGTGGAAATACCAAGATAATATCTGCAGAACAAGATAAGAGAGATATCAAGATAATATCTGCAGAACAAGACAAGAGGAATCTACTTTATGTGTCATACTTATCTGTTTGTAAAATACGTGTGTGGCAATAATATTGCTAATGTGTAATACTAACAAGTTATATACTCATGGTGCAAGTATATAACTAGTATTACATATCGCATATTATTTATATAATACAAGTTGTATATCTGTACTATGAGTATGTAATTTGTTACATACTGATATGACATATCACATGGTTAAGAACATTTATATAATTTTTCTAATTTTAATATAATCAAAACGCACAATTTTAATCTTATTATTATTAATTTTAAAAAATTTAACTTTTTTATTAAAATATAAACTATTTAGATCAGTTGCTCCCTTTTTTCTGTTGTTAGGAGTTCAATCTCGTCTAACTACAAATTAGGGGTGTCAATCGTGTCGTGTTAGTCGAATTCGTGTCGTGTTTGTTCGTATTATTCGTGTCGTGTTTTCGTATTTGTTGACACATTAAAAAATTTACTTGAATTTTTTTTGTGTTATTTATTTATAATAGTAAGAAATAACAAAACCTTTAAAAACATAAAAAAAAATTATTGATCAATTTTTACTAAAAAAAATTCGTATTATGTTGTGTTCGAATCGTGCTATCATATAGTATCAAAAATTGCTACCCCTACTAAAATGTGCATACAATAGTGGGGATTTACCGTAAAGTTAGTACTTTATATTTTTAAGAATTAATCTTATCTAATAGAAATTATCAAATCAATTTAAATTAAATCTTTTGAATTAGTTTGAGTATCTTGACTTTAATTTTTTTTTGCTTTTATTTGTTTTGTCAATTATCAAATTCTTTTATTTCTTTTTTTTTTTTAATTTTGATTTTTAATAACTAAACAATTTTTACATTAAATTTTATATTTTAAAATTCAAATATTAATTAAGTTTGGGTATGACACTAAATGAATTTGATTTTTCCTAAATATTACATCACAAAGACGATGTATTGTAATTAATTTATATACTCTAAATAACATAAAAAAAATAAAAAAACAATTTGCCTTTTAATTTTACATTAATTTAATTATAAATTACATGCATAAAAAAATGTTGACTTTAAATAGTAATGTTGTGAATAAATTAATAATAATATGTTTTACATGCATTTATATTCTATTTCTAATTAAGTTCATGTTTGATAATTATTATAATTTATAATTTATGATTAAATAATTAATTTTGTAATTTTTAATTCTTTTATAAAAATAATCACAAATGCCTTTTATAACAATTTTCATTTAGTTATTTAAAAAAAAAGTCAAAAATTACCTCCAAATTGTTTAGTAATAATTTATATTTTTTTATTTTTATAAATTTTAAGCTTTTAATCATTTTTTTACAATACTTAACTATACAAATGGTATAAGACTTGATTTACTCTCTAGGAAAAATGTTTGCTCAGAATAAAAAAAATTAGAAATCTGATTGAAAAATCTTATTTTCAAATATTTATGAATCACTCCATGTTTTGGTAATAATTCCTTAAAAATGTAAAAATTAAAATAAAAAATAGTTACCAAATATATTTTATTGAAAAATTACTTGAAAAAAATTAAAAATTAGGTATCAAAGTTGTTATCAAACAAGACCTAAATGAGTCATCTACTAATACCGCATTAGACAAATATCTATACTTTTATTTTATTTTTATTTAATAAAATTATAATACAAAGATTAAAAAAAATTATTAGTAAGATGGATTAGTTCTTTTTAAATTTTGAATATAAAAAATCGATATAATATATCTTGGATCCATTTTAAAATTTTTGGAACCGATCTATACTAATAAAGGGAGAAAATTAAGTAACTTTAGTTGGTGTAGTTTGGATTAAATCTCTTGATTTGATCACAACATTTTCACTAACTGTTTGTGAACTCATTTTTTCAAGTTTTGTACATCAAAGGTGTTCTAGAAAAGAGAATACAGCATGAACGTACCGAACACAATGAAGAATGGAAAGAATGCAATGAATTTTATTCGAGTTTTCAATAGGTCAAATCGATAAAAATACCAAATTTCTTCCCACAATCAATTTTGTATCCTACGTGTTCTTCCCTTATAATCCTACAAAATCAAAAGAGACACCAATGTGGCATCTGCTAAAGACACTCGGATGTTTAAGTCTGTTTTTTGAAGTTGGAGAGTCTAAAGAAAAGTCACAGACTGAAATTGTAAACTACACTTGCAAAATTGACAATGTGAAACTGTACGTGAACTTCAAGAATTCGATAGAAACTTTAATTATTTTCTGGGTAATTCTTTGAATGAATTACAATTGCTATGACATCATCTTTTTATATCAGTCCAAGAAAGTTTGTTTCTACTCACACTGACTTGACTGTCCCTTACACGTTCGCATAACAAACAAACAACCAACATTGCAGTAATCTTGTACATACGCTCGTAGGCTTCATACAAGGATCTATGCTTTTATACATTGCCCAACCATTGCTAAATTTACAAATGGACTACATATATACTAACAAGACAGCTGCCTGTAACCCTGCCGTCATCTTTAGTGAGCTTGCAGTTAACATATTCGGCACACCATCTTATTTTCTGTAAGCATTACTTTGCAGTTCTGTAAACCTTTCAACAATTACATATTTCAAACTCTTCACTAGCCTTTACAGAGAGAACTAATTGTAAGTCATTCATACTTTAAAAATGAATACCATGGATATATTTATCGGAGGCATGGGAGTTTGGCAAAGATGGAAGGAAATTCAATTTTAGAATAATATTTATATGTGAATGATATTATCATAAAGATAGGGTATTATTATTATTATTATTATTTGGTCACAAAAGTTTCACCGGAGTCGGTCATTCATACTTTAAAAATGAATACCATGGATATATTTATTGGAGGCATGGGAGTTTGGCAAAGATGGAAGGAAATTCAATTTTAGAATAATATTTATATGTGCATGATATTATCATAAAGATAGGGTATTATTATTATTATTATTATTTGGTCACAAAAGTCTCATCGGAGTTTAGGAGATGGGTTACTGCCACACACCCACATCACCACGGTAATGGTACCACCCATATTGTAGCGGTATCCCGTAAAGTGTACATTGAGTTTAGTACCTGCGAAAAGCACAACCCATCCTCCATATCATATTTGGTCTTCTCTTAGAAGTCAGAGACTCTTTACGGTATGAGGAGACTCCTTCTGTATGTATTCGGCCTTAATTAAACCTACTCTACCTCTCTTAATTAAGATAAGTAAGAGAATGTAAGCGCTATTTAACCAAATAGCCTTGCTTTGAAGGAGCCTCTAACCTCAAAGAGGTGTATAGCCATCCAAGGCTAGTAAAAAGTGGTGGATTAAGGCTCAACATCGAAACACATGGTTTGAGCTTTAAACCTATGTGCTTCAATGTTCAGCAAAGCCCACAACTCCTGTATAGTACATTCAGATGGGCATACCATCCGGACTACCTTGTATGAGTTATTAATATCAATATCATAAAAGATGATATTAAGAGAATCCTAACTTGGTGAACAACCAAGCCTAGATAATACAGACTCCCCTCTCGTACAGGAAGTGGAAACAAAAAACACACAGCAAATAAACACAGATACAAATAAGCTAGATAACATAAATAGAATAAAGCAATAAATAGTTTTCAATCTCAGTGTAGTCTATATATGTTGGCACCTATATTGAGTATATTTCGATTGTATTAACTCAAGCAACAGATCAACCAAACACAATAATATTACGTGATAAACCCACTTAGGTCCCAATTCTAAGTGGTAACATTTACGGGTTACTTAAAGTAACCACTCAATAGCCAAATTTACTAAAAAATAATAAAATGTTACTACAAACTTGATAAAGATAAAATGCCAAGTACCTCTATCAGTCAGAAACTACTTGTCCTTACTACCTAGGCTACTATCACTAGCTGTCTCCATAGCTGCTTTGATCCTCATTAGATCCGACTCACCTCCGAAGCAACACTATCATGTAGTGTGATACAAATACCTTTAATTAGTATGTGTGTACAGTATATATATGTGTGTGTGCGTGTGTGTGTATTCTACCCAAAGTATTATTTTAGAATAAATACTTCGTATAACAATATAGAAATACACTCGACGTATTATTGACATGAAAACTCTACCTAGTAATAGCAACACAAAAATACACTTGATGTATTGTTATTATGAAAACTTCTTTTGATAAAAATATTTAATCAAATTCACCATCACCTCCTACCTCAATACAAAAAAATATTGAGAATACCAAATCACCTTTTGAAAATATTTTATCAAAGAGATTATTATCTCTTATTCATCAATACTGAACCACACTAAATGTATTAGTGATAAGGGAAATATAAAATGATTTTCAAATATAGTAAAAAATATTTTTCACTTGTTTGAAAAATACACAACACCAAATATGCAGTGTCAAAAATATATGAGAAAGTGGTGAGCTAGAGGATAAGAGGGTGTATGAAGAGATGTAAAAGTGAAAATAAGAAGAGGGAGAAGGGGGTATTTAGAGCTGATTTTTCAAATTCTCGGACCCTTACAGCCACCTCTTTGTGCACCCCTATAAGGCCTCAAGAACCACCTCAGTGAACCCCTAGCGAGATATCAACGAAGTTCAACGAGTCCCAGTACTACCCCTTGTACGCTTGCAGACCCTTCGTTGATCATCTCGGTGAGCCACCTGTGAGGTCCCTACGAGCTTACAAAAACAAGTTTTTTCAAGGCAACACTTCATCAAATAACATCCATAAACACCCACGAACCTAGGAAAACACATGCATGTAAAAACACATTTTAACATGCAAACTATATGCTCCTAATCACCCTATGGTATGTGTAACAAACAAACATACACAATGTTAGAATCTTCATGTGTGTGTGATACTGATCACAAGAAAAGTACCGTATAAAGAGGTAGATAAAAATACTACGTAAAATAAACAGACTCCATGTTTTGCACACGAAAACACCAACAAAGACAAAGAGACTTATAGGACTTAAAATCTCTTGATTTGGCTTTCTGTGAAAAAACACTGCAAACTAATGAAAGGAAAACTCAAACACAATATATTTGTGCAAGATTATCTAAAGAAATTCATTCTCACAAATAAACTTTAACACAAACAAAACACCCTAACACACCTACAATTCAAGTGCTTCCATCTTGTAGTGCTCCATCCATCTTGATGTTGACTCCTACTACAAGTAAGCTACAATGTCCAACATTATATCTGTAACTTGCACACACGAAACAAACACATATGCATGAACATATCATGTAGATCTATGTATAGTCTAATAAAATACTACCATGTTACCCCTACATAGGTACACACTGATAGGCCAAACACACAAGTAGTCAAACAAACTCTCCCTGACTTCATGCAACACTCATTCTGAATGCATGCAAGTCAGACAACATGATGAGATGCAAACCTACACTCACATCCTAAACAGAGTAAAAAATAGAAGTAAACGCGTTGTGCAACATACAAACTTCTCCCCTTTTTGACAAAGAAAGTAAAAGAACACCCTTATGTGAGGGAGAGAAGGCATACAACATGTAATAATCCTACACACTCTGCAACACATGAATAGAGAAAATAAAGCGTAAGTAAAAGAAATAGAAGTAAGCATACAATAAAGAAATAACATTTTATTAAATTCAAAGATTTTAGGGAAAATAATAAAACTAGCACCCCTTAAACTTGTAATAATAAAACTAGCACCCCTTAAACTTGTAATAACAAAACTAACACCCCTTGTGTTCAAACTTATATTTTCATAATTAAAAAAATGATTAATATGTCATTTTTCTTTGAACACTCATTCAATTAGAATTGAACGACACAATTTAGACCCGTTCAATATTGTACATTCAAATTTCACGTTCAATATTATTAGGAGTGCTAGTTTTGTTACTATAAGTTTTAGGGGTGTTATTTTTGGTAAATTCCCAAGATTTTATTACAAATTTTTGAAAAAGAAATAAATACAAAGAAAAACTAATTTTCTCTTCTCCCTTCATCTCTATTAGGGTCATGTCGAGAATGATATCGGATTCCCTCTGGTTAGAAGGTTGAGAAGGATGTAAAAATTTCAGAAACTCAACACCGAAAATAGCAAGTTAATCAAACATCTGTGAAAAGGAATTAAATAATTGAGATAGCTGAATGTCTAAATCTTTAAGAAGTGCACTGGTGTTGACTCCAATAGAATGAATTTGAGAAGAATCCACTCTCCTAGTAGGTTGAACAGACGGTCGAGAATAAGAAGACCTAGGAGAGCCATAACAACATGCTCCTGACATTCTATTCTGCCCATTCTATCATTAAGGTTCAACAGCATCTGACGATAAAGTTTGCATTCTTGAAGCTCTTCTAAAACCTTGTCCAAATGATGAGACATAGCATCCATTGTTGCAATAAGTATAAAGGAGGAACATGAATAGAAGAAGAAGGGGTAGAACGGGAAGCACTCTGAGATGAAGAAGAAGAAGGCTCAAAGTTTCCAGAAGTTTGGAATAATTCCAGAAAATGTCTACGAGAAAGAGGAGAATAACCAGAAATAGTCTCATGAATATCATCAAAGATAGACTGTCCCTACGAGTAATCAGGGAAGGATAATTAAAAGTAGAAGAAGAGGGAGAGAAAGAATGAAACAAGATAGTTCTATAGATCATTCCAATGAGATCTATATAGACTCTTCATCAAGAATGGCATAAAGAAAGTGGCCTTTGCATTAGGCAAAGAAGTGACGTGAGTACAAGGAAAAATGCATGCATATACAACCTGCATAAGTAAGCCAACAAAAGAGAAACTAGTAAGAGGAATAGACCTACCAACATACTGAATGTTAGGTCCAGCAGCTTTGGTAGCCATCATAGATTGGTTTTGGGCTTTGAGATGCTTGAAATTAGCAGAAAAATTTACAATAGTGAGGTTTTCATATTCAAACAAAAGAACAAAAAACAAAGAGTTTTTCAAGTTTATGAGATATAAGAGGTCTAAGACATTATCTCTTGAGAAGGTGACATCACGTCCCCTCAAAGAGAAAGTGATAGAGAAGCGACGAGTTCGATGAGCACGAATCGTTGAATACAACTCATAGACAAAAAGTTGGGTCGTAGGAGTAAGAGAGAGAATAAAATGAAAGCCAAGAAAAGTAAGCTAACCTTTCTTGGATGGAAGAAAAATCCTCAATCAAGACATCACGTCACAAATTCAAGATGGAGACTTCTTAGGTTGAAAGGAAGTACCAGCTTCATCTTGGATGGTATGAGATCTTTTGTTTTGTCTAGGCATTTTGTTGAGAAAAGAGGGGGTAAAGTATTTAGAGGTAGTGAAAAAGTAGGTTAAAAGGTAATAGGCACAAGTATTTGAGGGTAGAAAGTGTTTATAAAATTATGTTGTTTGAAAAAAAATGAGAAAATGGGTTTTTTAGGGGATTTGTACGCTTCGCAGACCCTTTTACGACCCTTCAAGGAAGAAGTCAGCGAGGTACTCGCAAGTGTGAAAAAACACTACCACTAAAAGACCTCGGCAATCGCTTTGCAAGGGTCTGCGAGAGCCCTGCAAAGGCACTCGGTAAGCAACTCTAAAGGGTGAGGAGAGAGAGAGAAAAATCTCAAAAATTTCGAAAAATTAATTTTAGATTTTTGAAACAATTTAAAAATACAAAAGAAAATTCTACAAACACAAAATTAAACACGTACAAAAAATTCTACTTGAATGAGAGAGAAAAGGATAAGAAAACTCAAATAAATCTAACTCACACTAAAAAATAATGTGACCAAACTACATCCTTCTATCTTTAAAATAAGTGATAAGGGGCATTAAGAGTATAATGTAATCTCTGGTCCATGTAAGCATGTAGAGTATAAACCACTTGAGAGTTCTTTGTTTTAGAAATTCTTAAATGATCAGTCGAGTGATTATACATGCGATTAGGAGGGCTTTTAGAAAGTTTTGCCTTTTCTTCACTATTTCGCAGGTGACTAATACACCCAGAAATAAAATGCTCAAATGAACCACAGTTGTTACATCCAGAGAAGTCAGACTGAGAAGAGTGAGGAGGAGATCTTCTAGTACTACTCTAAGCATATCTTGAATATGGGTTGGCAAGATGGCCAACAATACCACAAGTATAACAATAACGAGTAGGAAAGCGCGAGAAACTAGGTCTTTATCTCTGAGGAATAACATGAGGAGGAGAAGGAGTGGTAGAAGAAATTTCATTGAATCTCACATGGGGATGAGAACTCAATCTCTCACAGTGAGGTCTAATATGGCCCCACTCATCGCAGTGGTGACAAGAGGGGATGAAGCGAGTAGGTAGTGACAACAGACCATCACCAGAACGATCTTTCCTTTATTAGAAGAAGTTGTGTTTTTTGGAAGAAGGTGATGCATTTCAAAAGCTTGAAGATCACAAATGATCTCTTTGACCTTAAGGGATTCTCCTTTAAACACTACCTTTATAGCGATAACTTTTTCTCTGAACCGAGGAGACAAGTTACAAAGAATATTCTCATTTTGAAATTCTTCATCAATTGGACAGCCTAAGTTATAGGCAGTGTTGATTATGTCAGAGAAGTAGTTGTTAAAACTATCAAAAGTTTCATCTTCCTCTATCTGAAGAAGCTCATAGTCCCTTTTAAGTCTCATTAACTTGGACTCTTTAACCGCAGAGGTACCCTCATGTGTAATTTCCAAAATGTCCTAAGCTTCTTTAGAAGTGATGCAAGCAGAGATCCGACGATACTCTTCAAGGGTGACAACATGAGTGAGTGTGTACAATCCTTTACTAATCTAGTTGCACTCACAACTTTCTTCTTTCGTCCATTCGATCATGGGCTTGGGGATAACTATTCCATCTTCAAGAGTTTTTACAGGAGACATTTAACCATTCTCTACATGATACAAGACACGAACTCGCATTGACTAGTAGAAAGCCCACATCTAAGACTTCCAATAGGTATAGTTATGCCCATTGAAAATGGGAGGTCTACCTAAGTTCCCTCATTCACAGGAGTCCATCGTGGTGAAAAGTGAGTGTTTGTGAAAAGTACGAGAAACAAATCAATACTAGAGCAATTAAGCCCAATAAGGGTGATCCAGCTTTGATACCAATTGAGAGAGTCTCAACTCGATGAACAACCAAGTCTAGGTGATACACTTACCCAAGGACTCGCCTCTCTTGACTGAAAGCAAAGTAGATAATCACAGATACAAATAAGCCATAGAATAGAAATAAAAAAAAAGTAATAAATGCTTTCTAATCTCAATGCAGTCTATATATGTTGGCACATATAACGAGTATACTTCGATTGTACTAACTCATGCAATAGATCAATCAAACACAACAATATAATGTAGTAAATCTACTAAGGCTCCAATCTTAAGTGTAACATCCACGGGTTGCTTAAGGCAACCACTCAGCAGCGAAATTCACTAAAAAGTAATAAATAGTTATTATAGACTTGATAAAGATAAAATGCAAAATACTTCTATTAGTAAGGACCACCTGTCCTAATTGCTTAAGCTATTATCACTAGTTGTCTCCACAGCTACTTTGATCTTCACTAGATACGATTCACCTTAGAGCCACACCACTATACAATGTAATACAAAACCTATAATTAGTATACGTGTACAATTTATACATATATGTAGTTTACCCAAAGTATGATTTTAAAATAAACATTTCATATCAACAATACGAAACACACTCGATTTATAGTTGACATGAAAACTCTACCTCGTAAGAACTACACAGAAATAAACTTGATGTATTGTTATTAGGAAAACTTCATTTGATAAAAATAATTAATCAAACTCCATTGTCACCTCATACCTCAATACAGAAAAACACACGATGTATTAAGAATATGTAATCACCTTTTGAAAATATTTTCTCAAAGAGATTATCAACTCTTAATCACCAATACAAAACCACACTCAAAGTATTAGTGATAAGGGAAATATAAAATGATTTTCAACTATAGTAAAAAATATTTTTCACTCATTTAGAAAATTCACAACACCAAATATGTAGTATAAAAAATATATGAGAAATTAGTGACGTAGAGTATGAGAGGTGTATGGAGAGATGTAAAGGTGTAAATAATAAGAAGGAGAATGGGGGTATTTATAGCTGATTTTTCAGCTTCTTGGACCCTCACAGCCACTTTATTAAGCACCCTTGTGAGGCCTCATGTACCACCTTTGCGAACCCTTGTGAGATATCAGTGAAATCTAACAAGTCATAGTACCATTCTGTGTACGCTCCTGGACCCTTCTCCAATCACCTCAATGAGGCACCTGTGAGCTTACATAAACAATTTTTTAAGGTAAAACTTCACCAAATAAAAAGCCATAAATGTCTATAAACTCAGGAGAACACATGCATGTAAAAATATATGTTAACGTGCAAACTACATACTCTTAACTGCCCCATAGTGTTGTAAAAAAAATATATAAACAATGTTATAATTTACGTGAGTGTGTACGATATTGATCACAAGCAAGTATCGTACAAAAAGATAGACAAAAATACTAAGTAAAATAAAAAGACTTCGTATTTTGTACACAGAAATGCCAACAAAGATACAAAGAGACTTACAGGACTTCTAGATATTATCATAAATAAGGAAAATTCTTTAAAAAATATTTTTTATCTAAACTTGATGCATACATTCCCAAATTTATATTTAATCAATGACTAACACATTACTTAATGCATACAACAATTTGATGCATATAGCATTACTCAAATCCTTTAAATAAATATTGTTGGGTAGAAATTAAACTAGGTACATATAGCACCATTTGATTGGTTCACGTTAGCAGGAGAAAAGTGAAATGATATAGTTAGTGCACAGTCAAGTAAATTTTCATTAAATAGGGAATATTAATGGTAGAATATTTATATTTTATTAAATATAAATATTAATTAATACGGCTTATTTATTAAAATTTCATCCACTAATTTTCCTATAAATAGGGCCTCACAACTGAAAAATGTACGCATAAGATCATACCCTAACTCTCAAATTCCTCTCTGGACTTAAAGTTCTTATTCATATTTAACTTAGGCATAGAAAAGGATACAATACCCCACAATGTTGTGCCTCTTGATATGGTTTGCTAGTAACGTGCAAGTCGAAGTGGAAGGAAATGTATGCTGGATAGAATTATGATCCAACATCTAGCACCGTCTGTGGGAAACAAATTTGATTTTGAATCGATTGAACTAGCGAAAACTCAAGAACATTCATTGTGTTCTTAGCATTCTTCATTACATTTATTGCATTCTTGATTTGTTTCCTTTATAAATCCCACGCTCAATCTGTCGCACAATAAAGATGGTCTCTCAACATGTTCCTAATGACATGCCACTTCCTCCTTTAGGTCTTGACCAAATTGGACCACCAACCTGACCTCAACATGCTTCTTGAGAATGGGAACCCCTAGAAGGAAGCCAATAGTCTTGATCTTGGGCTTCTACCATTAGCGATTCAGACCCAGATTAGGCTGCAAACTCCCTATGGGAAACTCCCTGAAGCCTCTAAACGAGATTTGGACCTTAGGCTTAGTCACGCCCCAATTGCTAAACTTGTTGAAGAAACCAAGCTCCTTATACTCTCAGCACATGAGCCTCATAAGATTGTCCAAGTAGGGACCTCTCTACCTCAGGAAGTCTAGTTTGCCTTGGACAACTTCCTTAGAGGCAGTACTGATGTGTTTGCCTAGTCACACGAGGACATGTCAGGAATAGATCCAAAGATCATGGTTCATTGTCTAAATGTAGACCCCACCATCAAGCCAGTAAGACAAAAAAAGAGGTCGTATAACTAAGACAAATATGAAGGCATGAAACAGGAAGTAGATAAGCTTCTAAAGGCTAGTTACATCATTGAGGTTTATTATTCATACTGGCTAGCCAATGTCGCCATGGTCAAAAAGGTAAACGGCTAGTGGCGCATATGTGTAGACTTCACAGATCTTTACAAGGCCTGTCCCAAGGATAGTGTCCCCATGCCCAAGATAGATCAACTTGTGGATCCTACAGTTGGACACTCAGCATGCTCCTTCATGGATGCTTATTAAGGATACAACCAGATCAAAATGTTTGAGCTAGATAGAGAGATGACTTGCTTTATGTTGAACCAAGGGTTGTTTTGTTACAAGGTCGTACCATTCGGATAAAAAAATATTAGGGCTATGCCCCAGTTGCTCAACTAATTGGAAATACAATGGAATTCTATATGGATGACATGATCACCAATAGCCAAAACTCAATAGATCATGTTAAGCACCTGGAGCTCACCTTTAACATCCTAAAGAAATATGGAATGAAATTGAACCCCAACAAAAGTGTCTTTGGAGTGGGATTTAGAAAATTCTTGGGATTCATGGTGAGCCAACGCGGCACTGAAGCCAGCCCCTAAAAGATCAAAGCATTTTTGGATATGCACTCACCAAGAAATATTAAAGAAGTCAAGAGACTAATTGGAAGACTAATAGCTCTCAATTGCTTCATCTCTAGGGCAACTGACCAATGCCTCCCATTTTTTAAGACACTAAGGGGAAATAATAAGTTCAAATGGAACTAGGGGAGTGAACAGGCCTCCCAAGAGCTCAGCACTTACTTGAGTAGTCCATGGTTGTTTACACCCTAGTAGCTAGGAGACAAACTTATATTGTACTTGGATGTGTCAATGGTGTTCTCGTAACAGAACAGGATAAGATCTAGAGGTCGGTTTACTATATGAATAAGTCATATCAAAGTTGTTGAACAAAGGTATCTAGGCATCGAGAAGATAACAATAGCCATAATCATTGTAGCAAGGAAGTTACGCCCTTGCTTCCAGGCTCATAATATCATCATCCCAATTGATACTCAGCTGAAGCAAGTCTTATCCAAACTAGAAGTTTATGGGAGACTACAAATATGGTCTATTGAACTTAGTGAGTTTGATTTCCACTATGTGCCGCATACTACTATCAAAGGACAAGTATTAGCAGACTTCATTGTAGAATTATCATGAGTGGAGTCACCAATGAAAGTTCAACCCAAATGGAGGCTACATGTACATGGTTCCTACCACCAACATAGGAGTGGGGCAGAACTCATCTTAGTAACTCCAAAAGGATACAATCTCCATCTAGCCCTTCGATTTCAATTTAAGACCTCAAACAACGAGGTAAAGTATGAAGCTCTTAAGCAGGCTTGAACTTGGCAGTAGCACAGAGGCATAACAAATTGACTACTTTAGAGACTCACAGTTTGTGATAAAATAAGTGACTAGTGAGTATTAAGTTAAAGGCTCCATTTAAGAGTATTACTCTCTAACCAAGAACCTCCTTAGTAAATTCAACTCTTAGAGCCTAAGTGGCATTCCCCAGGAAGAGAACACCCAAGCTGATTCACTCTCATGTTTAATCTCCACCTTTGATGATGATCTAGATACATCAATCCCTATTCATCACTTGGCAAAGCCCAGTACCAAGGTAAAAGAGCGAGAGATGCTACTAGTGTTCTTAAAACCAGGATGGATGGACGTCATCAGACAGTATCTCCAAGATGGAACCTTACAGAAAGACAAAAAGGAGGCCAGGTGACACGAAATCCGCAAGTGCACGGGTCGTGTACAAGTAATAAGTATTTTTTAAGAACGGGATTGTCATACCTAGGAGGAACTTATTAAGGCATGTACTGGATTAAGTACCAAAACATATACTTTCCCTTTCTATTTGAACTATAAAAAATGATTGGTAAATTAAAATAACGAAACTAAACTAATTAAAGAAATAAAAATAAACTAACTACACTATGAAGAAAAGTCTAGGAATTCAACTTCTCCCATTCTACTCCCATGAATTTTCATGTCTCATTATTAGTAACTAAAATGTATGGATTATTAATCAACTCTACTCAAATAACTATCACTCACATGTCTATGGTCATGTTAATCCTATTTTATATAAACTTAGCCCACATGTATATGGCCATCTAAGCATACATGTGTCATTAAGCACCTAGAGTTTAAAAATGATTACATACAAAATAATAGAAATTTCTTCCTCATTACACATATGCCAATTTAATGCAGGTTTACAATTTCATATCAATTTCTCAATTGCACACAAAATTAACAAATCACTTCATTAAATAGCCAATTAATTAAGAGCATTAAGTACATTAAACTAGATAATTCAAACACTTTAATAATATTAAATAAACATTAAACAATCATGTTCATAAAATAGGTACCATTAAAATTCTTAGAAAAAAATCTCTACTCTAAAAATATTTATGCACAAAATCTTAGAAAAATTAACATTAAAAATACAAAAGAAACAAAAATAGAAAAAGAAAAAGAATAAACCCAAAAGAGTTGGTCAAATCTTATGCTCCAAGTACTCCATTTTTGCTCTTTCTCTCTCTAAAATCTCCATAAAATATGTAAAAAAAAATCTAAAAAGAAAGATTAAAAAAAGTATTTGGCGTTTAAAAATTGTAAATGGAGTGATGGAATAAATGGAGGATAGATATGGAGGTGTATGGAGGTGGAAGAGGGTGAAAAAAAGGTGAATGGGTTGCTAAAATTTGGTGCAAAGGAGATAAATAAGTATAAAATGCTCAGATCAATTTAGTGCCATTGGATCATCTAAAAAAATAACGGTTGAGATAAAAATTGATATAAAAACAAGCGCTGGCTAATAGTAGGATGACATTTGGCACCAAAAAAGGCAATATGAATCGGAGTGGGACACGTGGCACACTGCGGGAGGCTAACGTGGATCAGTCTCCTGAGTTGGGGCCACATGATGCTCTACTATTCACTGGAGTTTCTAGTGTGGCATGACACGTGAATTGTTCGATAATTTTCAAAATGAACCCTGTGCTAACACGTGTCTCACTGATTGGGACGCTTTGACACCCGGTGCTCGTTGAGTAGTTGATGCCACTTGCGTGGCACCAATAAAAAATCCCTAAAATTTAAAAAAATTCCAAAAAACTATATTTTCATCCATTTTTATTATTTGACCCAAAACTTATCTTATTTTAATATTTTAACCCTAAAAATAATATTTATTCAATTAGAGAAGTTAATATTAAGTATGAAAATGATATAATAGCTCTATTTTCATAGAGTTATCACCAGGAAAGTCCACCTCCGAGCTACACACTTCTGCATCATCAACAACCTACTTTATCGACATGGTATCCACATGCTATACTTGAGATGTATGACCTTTGAGGAGGAAAACTATGTACTTTCAGAAATTCATGAAAGGGTATGTGGGAACCACTCATGACCCCAAGGGTCTGACATTTAAGGCTACAAAGCAAGGTTACTATTGGCCCAATATGATGAAGGATGTAGTGGATTGGGTTAGGAAATGTGATAAGTGCCAACATTACTCTCTAGTGCCTAGGCAACAAGCAGAACAGTTAACCTGCCACCATAACCCTTGGCTATTTGTACAGTGGGGGTTTGATCTCATTGGACCTCTCCTACTAGTTAGTGGGACAAAGTACGCCATCATGGCTACTGATTACTACACAAAGTCCGTGGAAGTTAGCCCACTCAGTAAGATTTTAGAGAATTAGGCCATTGACTTCATCTAGAAGAACATCATCTACATATTTGATCAATCTTATACTTTGTTTCAAATAATGGACTCAATTCACAGGGCAAAAGCTTGGCAAACTGTTTAACTAGTATGACATTCACCATGTCTTCTTAGTAGTTGAGCATCCTCAAGCAAATGGAATGGTGGAGGCAGCCAATAAGATCATTAAACTCAACCTCAAGAGAAAGTTAGAAACATGCAAGATAGCTTGGGTTAAGAAGATACCATACGTTGGGCGTACAAGATGATGATTAGAACTACTACCGATGAGACTCTGTACTTACTAACATATGGAACAAAAGCAATCATCCCTGTGAAAGTGGGAGTCTTGAACTGCACGACTATGGTGGAAAACTTAGAAGGAAATGAAGAAGGCTTAACCCTTAATCTAGACCTTCTCAATGAAAAAAGAGAACAGAGTAGTATGAGACTTGCGACATATCAGCAACAAGTTGCCATTTACTACAACAAGTTAGTTAACCTAAGATATTTCAGGACTAGAGACATGGTTTTTAGAAAGACTACCCAGTCGATAGTGGAAAGTCAACTCTAGGTCCTAATTGGTAAGGTCCTTACAGAATCAAAAAGGTGCTAGGAAAAAGAGTTTACAATTGGAATACTTAAGCAGGACAAAAGTGCCAAATGTATGGAATGCTCATCATCTTAAGAAGTATTACCAGTAGACATAAGATTTTCTCATTTCTTTACTTTTCAAGGTGTTTAGGGGAATCTTGCGTGGCCGTGTCAACACCATCATAAAAATTTAACATAAAAAATGAATGAAAAATCTAGCCACCCTGGCATTTATGTAATCATTTGTAACTTGATCCTCAAGGCACCTAGCATCTCCTTCACTTCAAAGCAACAAGCTTACCACCTTAGTAGCTAGCTCATGCCTTAGCTAATATCCAGGTTCTACAATCATAATGAGATTTAGTAACTCATTTAACTATTACTCTACACTACCATGCTACTTACCCATGAGATAAAGCTATGGCTCTCCCAAGACCTAATAGTTGGGATCAGTTAGAGTCATGATCGGGAAGCTTTAGTACACAGAGTTTGGGTTTAACTTGGGACAAACTTGAAGCATGAGCGAAGCCATGCCTCCCTCACCTTAGAAACACTCGGGGCTCACAACTTGGAGCCAGTAGTAACTGCGACCAACTTATTCAAGCATCGATTAGGATGTCTCATCATCCAATAGGATTATGCACCGGACTTAAACATGTACCTGGATAGAAAGGAACTACAACATTCCACCAATCTTGTAAGTCTCTTTGTGTCTTTGTTGGCATTCTCGTGTGAAAAATATAGAGTCTATTTATTTTACTTAGTTTTGTCACTTCTATGTACGGTGCTTTGCTTGTGATCAATATCGCACATACTCATGTAGATCTTAATAGTATTGTATGTTTATATGATACAGACACCATGAGGTGGTTAAGAGTATAAATTTCCTATTAAAATATTTTTTTACTTACATTTGTTTCCCTAACTTGGTGGGTGTTTATAGCATTTTATTTGATGAAGTTTTTCCTTGAAAAATCTTATTTTTAGTGGTTGGTCGGTAAAGGATCCGTGAGTGTGCACAGGGTGGAACTGTGACTCGTTCAATCTTGCTAACATCTCATGGGGGTTTGTTGGAGTGGTCAGTGAAGCCTCGCGGGGTGCACGGTAAGGTGTCAGCGAAGGGTCGACGAGGGTCCTAGAAGCTGAAAAATTAACTATACATACCCTCCTCCTCTCACTTATTAAACACACTTTTCACACGTCTTTAATCCTCATTTCTCTTACTTATTTGAGCTAATTGTTTTTGCGTAAAATATTTTCAATCAAAAATATATTATTTCTGTATCACTAATACGTTAAGTGTTGTTCCATATTAGTGATTTAGAGGTGTTATTTATTTGGAGATTGTAGTGAATTAATTTTTAAAAAAGAAAATTTTGTATTCTTAATACATCGAGTGTTATTTCTGTATTGAGATATGAGGTGGTGGTAGAGTTTGATTAAACTTTCTATCAAATAGAGTTGTCATAATAACAATACATTGAGTGTATTATTGTATTGTTATATGATGTATTGTTATTAAGAAGTGGAGTTTCTACATCAACATGCATCGAGTGTGATTCTGTATTGTTGATACGAGATATTTTTTTCCTAAAATCATATTTGGGATAAACTACATATTATTTGTACACGCATATTGATTGTAGGTATTTGCATCACACTGTGTGGTGGTATAGTTTTAGAGGTGAGACGGATCTAGTGAAGATCAAAATAGCTGTGGAGATAGCTGATGATAGTAGTTTAGGCAATTAGGATAGGTAGTCCCTGACAGATAGAGATATTTGACATTTTATCTTTATCAAGTCTGTAGTAACTATTTTATATTCTTTAGTGAATTTGGTTGTTGAGTGGTTGTTTAATGTTACTACTTAGGATTGGGGCCTAAGTGGGTTTACCACGTTATATCGTTGTGTTTGCTTGATCTGCTATACGAGTTAGAACAATCTGAGTATCCACTTTATATGTGACAAAATATATAGTCTATACTAAGATTAAAAAGCATTACTACATTTACTTTATTGTCTGATATTTGCATATCTGTTTTCCTGCTAATTACTTATTATTTATTTTTCTTGCTTTTCACTACTTGTATGAGAGGGACAAGGCCTTAGGTCATATCACCTAGATTTGATTGTTCACTAAGTTGGGACTTCTCTTAAGACTAAAGCGTGTAGTCTACCTAGGTTAAGACTTGAGGTACCACAGCCCTACTGTCACACTTGGATATAGTAGGAATACCTACCTAGGACCAAGTCTTGATTAGGTCTTACTTAGGAAGCTAGGAAACCCTATGCCCTATGACACCATTTGTCTTAATATAACTCATTCCAGATACCTAGAATTGGCACCTATAATCGAAGATCCAAACAATTGTCAACTAGCATCTCAATAGGACAAACCTTATGAGGCAAGGATGCAGAACTCACTCCTGCTGGCACCTGCGAGGAGCTCATCTAGGATCAAGATTTAGTTGGATTCTAAAGTTATTCAACTAGGTTCCCCAGACAACCTCACAATGTATTTTTGCTGGGCATGGATCAAGAGATTAGCATGCTCTGCAAAGTCATGCTTGGCCCACTCGGCACATATTTCCAAACCACGCACCAGGCTAGAAAGTACCCCAACTTTCTATGAAACCAATGCGTGGAGAAGCTCCCTAGGATGGAACTTAAGGCCTCACATAGCCCTTTTACATGCTTAGAAATAACCCATGACCAAGTGCTGGTCAAGTCTTACCTAGGAACAGGGCACCCTACTCAACCAAGTCATTGTCTTAGTGGAACTTGTGTTGTGCAAAGCCAATGTGGGCTCACACTCTCATAGGCATCTGCAACACTCATGATCCAATATCTAGACAATGACCCACTAATGTCTCAATGAGAGAAGTCTAGTGAGGAAATGATAAGAAAGTTGGCCTCTACGACGACCCTATTAGGATCACCACATTAGTTCATGTCTAGGTAGTTACTCATCTTGCATAGTTGGCAACTCACTTTAGGGCCCAGGCACATAGAGTGGATACTTGAAACCATAAAAACTAGGGGCTTGCATCATCTCCCCCAGAAAAGGACAGAGCCCACTCCTCGCAAAATTTGGACTCTAAACATCGACTGTTAATTCTCAAGAAGCCTGCCAAGCAAAGGGGCTGAGAGGACAGATCAAATGACTTACAGATCATTAGTCAATCACCAGACATCAATAGTTACCAGACTCAAAAGAGATAGGATTTTCAAATTTTTCTAAGTGATTAGGAAAAAATTTACTTAGGGGCTTGGGAAGACTAGAGCATCCTTGAAATTGGGAAACGACATTCTTTGGACTCAAAAAGGTTCCACACAAATATGGAACTAGGACACTAGACATAATCGAGATTCAGAACTTCAGTAACAAAAATGTTGGTCTCATCAGTAATGTCATTGGTAATATAAATGATGGCATCAACAAAAATGTTAGCCTCAGCAAAAATTTGAAGTTGGTAAAAAAGTTAGAGTATGGGAAAAATTAAGTTGGAGAATGTTGCGGTACCAACATGACAAAACCATTGGCCACGTGGCTAGCCAAAAATTGTTGCCACGACTACAGCTGGCCTTATTTGACTGAATCGACCAGACAAAAATTTCACGTTGGTGCCTGCCAGCTGACCAGCCAACTTATTTTGTGGCTCCTCACACTCCCTTTCATTGCCATTCTTGCCTATTAGGCACACCGTGTTCGTGGATAATCCCACGAGTTTTACTCGCTCCCACCCAGCCTCCTGCGCCTTTAGTGCTACTGCCTGCTGTCACTGACCAGCCCAGTCAACCACATAGCCGGCATCATGTGGGTCACGTTGTGGCTCACCCTCGGTCCATCGTTGGTCACATCTGGTTCCATGTCAAATGTCGTTTACACTTTGAAAATCACCTCTGGCATCAAGAACTAAAGGGTTATCTTTTAGATATATATAGACTTAAGAAATGCAAGCTCAATGAGGAAACTCCAACTGTTTTGTTTAACTTAGCCTTTGGGCAAGAATTTGGTGTTCGAAGTTTTCAAATCTTGGAATGATGCCCCAACTAAGAGGAAGAGGGTTTTGAACTCAAGAGAAAATACTGATGATCTTAGCCCAACAACTGTAAAAATTGTCAAGCGATTGTTTATGGAATATTATGGTATTATACACCTTGATGGATAATGAAGGTATAGTCAATGACCTTAAATGTGACCCTTCTTCGAATGCAACCCAATGAATTAAATTTTATGTTTATATTCTAGATTTTATTAGTTTTCTTTATTTTTTTTATTTTAGGTAAATAAACCAAAAGATGGAAACAATGGTGCTTACATAAACACATCAAGTTATAAAGACTATAGCATCATTGAGGGAGTTTTTCTTTATTATGTTAATTTATTATCTTTATATTTCTATGTGTTTTGCACATTGAGGACAATATGCAATTTAAAGTGTAAGGGAGGGAACTCCGTTCTCTTCTTTTATTATTAATTACAATTTTTAATTTTTTTAAGGATAATTTAATAATAAATGGGATATAAATTGATGAACTTATAAAATCTAAATGTATGTATGCTTGATATAAAATATATGATCCTAATGATAGAATTGATTGTTATGACTAGGATAAAGAATGTAGCATGTTCATTGAAATACCTACATTAATTTTGTATATGCTGTCTAATTTTTTACTATTTTGATTCAATTTATGTACATGCCATGATTGATGGTGGAGTTCTTATTGAGTTTGGAGTTCTTGTAAGGAATTGAAGGCATTGGTGGAGTTACCCTTTTGGGCTGCCATGTGATAGGATTTGATAATAGCAAAACAAAAAAGAACAATGAAGAATAAGATTAAGTCAACTTTATATGAGTACTAAGAGTCTAGACTAAAGAATTATTTAGTACTCACATGGACTGGGGTTGCTATTAAAAGTTAGAAGTAGAGAAGATGAGAGTTGGAGTTGATGCACAAAAACTTGATAGTCAAATTTTGTATTTTATATAAGCTCGCAAGTGCACGAGTCACTTATAGTAAGCGACAAGTATACTCCCAAGATCGTCTCTCAAAGGAATTGCTGTGGTTTTAAAACGTTATCTATTTTCTTATTTAGTCGAACAAACAATCCTAAACATTCTAACAGTTGTCAATTGAAGAACAGATCGTAAATTCGGAATTAAATTGAAAACTAAAATAAAATGAAAATAAAAGTGATCACAACCAAGGGAAGGATGATGGATGTAATTGGGAATATTAGTTTGCTATCCATTCATGGCAAAAACAAATTAAGCATTCAATTAGAAGTTGGATTTAATGATTTTTCCGCTAAACCTAGAAAATCCCAAATCAATGACAATTTTCACTACGATCAACTAATTAACGTCTTTGGCCCGGATCATTAACTAATCAATCGGAATTAGCTCAAGGAAATAATTCTAACCACCTAAACTAACACAAATCAATGCAATCAATTTAGGCTCTTGTTCATAATGCACAATTAAGCAAAGATGGCATTTCTAATGCCTAATTCTAAAATATTCTTTCTAATCACAAACTAAGGTTTGGTCCACCATCAATTCACAATCAGAAAATAATAAGAACATGAACAAGAAATAAATCCAAATCATATATAATTAAATTACAAAATTGTTCTTCCAATCATTGGAAGCAATACTAACATCCCAATATACATATATTAGCCAACCATAACTAAATTGGTGTCAATCAATTTAGTCATGGAGGCAAACCACAAAATCAGAGAAGAAAAAGATATTACACTAAAAATACCCCAATGAATCTTCTAGCTCCAAATTCTTGAACTTGATTGATCCTCTTTCTCAAATCCTTGGAGTAGCTTCAACAATGGAGGGTCTCCTCTTGATTTTGGGTTGGTTTTTGGGTGGAAAACCCTTGCTGCAGTAGCAGCAGAGGTGGGAGAGAAATTGGCTGCAAAAACTTGTATTTGGGAGAGGTATAATGTTGTATTTATAGGGGGAAAGAAGTGGAATACGCGTTTTAGGGTTTCTGGGCAATTTTGGCACCTCCCGCCGCGGCACAGGTTTTTCCCGCCGCGGCGCGTGTTGAATTTTGGCTCGTTGGTTCAAAACAGAAACCTCCCCGCCGCGGCGCAGGTTTTGCCCGCCGCGGCGCGCGTTGTTTTCTTTATTTTCCAGAATGCATCCCGAGAGCCTCTCGCCGCGGCACAGGTTTTGCCCGCCGCGGCGCGCCTTGTTTTCTTGCGCTGTAAATGCCCTTACATAGTATGTTGATTCTCGATGTAAGGCTTACGTTGCTAAGCCTTTGTTTGTCCCCCTTACATAGTGAATGACATCCAATGTAAGGCTTACATTTTTAAACACTTTTGCTTCACTTTTGCTCTCTTTTTCCACATTTCTTCCCAAACCTACAAAACACAAAAAATACCTTCCAAAACACGAAAATAATAAAATAAAAGATAAAATGAATGCTTAAAAACATAACAAAATATAGGTCAAAAACGTGTTCATCAGGAGTCCCTAATGGAAAATCTTCTATGGTAGCACCAACCTTGAACTACAACGATTTGCTGGGGGTAAAGCAAATAGCTCCCCAATCACCTTCTTCTTGTCCTTGTCAGTAAGCTTTACCTTCTTCTAGTGTACTGCACAAAGAAGTATCCAGAGAGAAGTTAGTCAGACAAGCCAACAAGAAAAAATGCAAAGTGAATTCTAGTGGATGGGTTATGCATGTATGAGCTGCTCACCATTGGGAACAAATTTAGTGGGTATAGGGCCTAAGTCAGGACAAGCTACATCATAGGCCCTAATAGCTATGGACCAAAAGTTCCTCCAACCTTTGTTGGACTTAGACAATTCTAGGATTAGCTTTTTGTAACCAAAAGGCTTAAGGCTGAACCAGCCTTCACCCACCTCCTATTGATGGTAGAGGGATCTGAACTCAACAAGGCTCATTTATTTTCCACACTACTTCCAATGCACATAACAAGAGAAGAGTCTTTCCAAGCATTTGGGGTCAACTACCTAGGAGGCACTACAATCTTATAAAGGAACCACTGCACCAACGGTAGGAATGAGAATCAAAGACCGGTAAAGATCTAGTCTCCAAAGACAGGGATCCCTCCATGAGGGGGTCGACTAGGGACAATACCATCACTAGGAAGTATAATAATAAAGAAGTTAGGAATCTTAAACATCTCCCTCAACCTATCCACAGAAAACTGGGTAGTGAAAGGCACCAAAGAGTCAACTTCATAACCCAAGTTATACACTTGGTTGTCAGTTGGGTTCCCATTAGAAACATTTCCACCAGAATTATTTCCACCAAAAATGGAGGCAATAGACTCAATGGAAGTAGCATGGCTAGAATGGGGCAAAAGATTGAATAAAGGACCCATATCAACACTAGAATCATTAGTGATGTTTGGGTGGGAGTGCTTGGTTGGCACAACCACCGATCCTACTAGCTGGCAGGATGGGCCAGTCGGCTAATAAGTTGGTCGGTCGATCGGTTCCCCTTAAGTTGGCTTCAACTCTGCATCCCGATCTTGCTTGTTCGATTTCATCATGATCTGACTACAAGACCCCTCATTCTTGACCTTCATTTTGCATCCCGCTTCCACCTAGGTTCTTGTTCGCTTCCACCTGGGTTCTTGTTCCCTCTTCCAAAATTTTCAGCATACTAGTCAGCATGCTAGTTTTGTTCTTGTGTTGGGATTTTTTTTCTGTGACTGTGTTCTCTCTCACTAGTCATTGGATCCTACGGCCAATAAAAAATTCCTAAGGAACAGTTACCTCCTAGCCCACACTTGAAAAAAAAAGTTGCTGCAAACCCTTTAAAAAATTTCCTAGTCTATCAAGTGGATCAAATTAAAGGAAAAATAAAATTTTTCTAAGGTTCCCTGTTGTTGATCCCAGTTCCTAAAGTCCATGCATGTTCTAAGCAAACTGAAAAGAAAAAGGGAAAAAAAAAGTTTAAGTTTAATCCACTTACCTTGTTAGAGTGGAGTCAACTGTTGTTCTTAAAATCTACCTTCTCTAAAAGACTCAATCTTTTAGATTTTGTAATAAAGTGGTTTGAGAGAGGCCATGTCTCTATATAGATTGGCAGGCCAGATCTCAACCACCTATTAGATGAGGATCCAAGGAGTCTAATAATGAAAAGATTTTGGAAAATAATGCTCATAATCTAACTCTTTTGGGAAGTCAAACCTGTGCTAACGTAGTTGAGTTTTTCCCCAAAAGTTTGGCTTGTCATAACTTTCTAACCAGGACTAGAATTGCAACCCGAAAATAGGCGTTGGAAAGCTCATGATTATGAGAATGCAATGGCATGAAGATCCTTGGGATACCAGCTTCTCATTTTAGTTAAGAAGTCCCAAGGCCAACATAAGACATTTTAGACCAACTTTATCTAAGAAAATGTACCACATAAGACATTTTAGACCCCCTATCCCAGTAAAACAGCCTAGGTGGCCTATAAGGCTTGTGTTGGGTAGAAACTAAATCAGGTATGAGTGACATTATTTGATTAGTGCACGTCAACAAGAAAAAAGTCAAATAATACAGTCAACACATAGTTAGGTAAATATTCATTAAATATAGCATATTAATGGTAGGATATTTATATTATTAATAAATAATATAAATATGATTTATTTACTAAAATGACATCCACCTATTTTCTTATAAATTTAGCCTTATAACTAAAAAAGATACGCGTAAACTCATATCCTAATTTTCATTGAACTTAAAGTTCTTATTTATGTACAACTTAAGTATTGGAGAGGATACGACATCCTATAATATTGTACCACCTAATGTAATTTGCTAACAACGTTCAACTTAAAGTGGAAGAAAACGTACGTGGGACATAAATTTGATCCAAAATATATTTTGATTTCTAATTCAAACAAAATTGATGATTGTGAGTTGATTATAATCATTATACGTTGATCTTTTTGGTCTACTGCAGTCTGCAGACATGCATGTACTATTTGAGTGTTTCTCGTAAAAGATACTCCCAATATTTATTAAATTTAATTGGAAATTATTTTTATTTTTCTCATAAAATTTGTTGCTTTGGAGCATACAAGCTATAATAATTAAAGCATAAATGGTAGCAAAAATTTATTATTCTTAAAAAATATCAGTTTAATCTACTAGTTATTTAATAGGACAATATAAGTTTTTTTTCCCCTTATGAAAGGGCTTCAAAGTCCATGTCAAAATTTTAAGCCAAATTTTCATAAATAAAATTAGCATTAAAAAAATTATTTTGTACCAAAAATAATGATTATAAATATTGAAATAAATATTTTTTATTTATAAATACATCATGATTCATTTTCTTACAATAAAAATTCTTAGTAATATATTTTAAGTATTTATTTATTTAGTATTTTAAACAATAAATTATTTATCTTTAAATAAATAATAAATAATTTACATACCATTTATGATTTAAACAAACAATATTGACAAAAAAAAACGTCCAAATAAGTGACATTTTTTGTGCCTTTAGTTTGACCTCATTCAGAAACACAATTTTTGTATTATTATTAATATCATTTTGAACACAATTAATATTTATGTAACTAACACTTATAATAGCCCATATGAATTATAATAAAATTGTATGTGAGTAAAATAAATAATAATAAATTTAAAATATAAATCATAATTTTTTCATAGTTTCTTTTATGAATTAATTTATGGTTTAAAATAATAAGTGAATAAAAAAATTAAACAAGAAAAATTTTCATTGAGATTATTTATTGTAAGAAGATGAATTATAGTACAATTGTGAATAAAAGTAATTATTTAAATATTTATTGGCATTATTTTGGTAAAAAAATAAATATTTTCAAAATGTCAATTTTAATCCATAAAATTTAGCCTAAATCTTCGACACAAATTTTAGTAACCCTTTCAAAATGGGTAATATATTTGTACAGCATCACTAAATAACTAACAAATTAAAGTAGGGAGGATAATAAAACTAACACCCCTCAAAAATTTTAATAACAAAACTAGCACTTTTAGTGTTCAAATTTATATTTTTACAATTAAAAAAATGACTAATATGTTATTTTTCTTTAAACATCCATCCAATTAGAATTGAACGACGATAATTTAGACTTGTTTAATATTGAACGTTCAATATTTTACGTTCAAATTGAATATTGAACGTTTAATATTATTAGGGTGTTAGTTTTATTATTATAAGTTTTAGGGGTGCTATTTTTGGTAATTTCCCATTAAAGTATACTTTTATCCAAAGTAACATAAGTTATCCTTTACCCATAATAAATATATCTTGTTATTATATATATTTGTCTATATATTATTTGCTAATTTGAACGATTTTGTTCCTAAATCTTTACTTTAATTATCAAAATATAATAATTATTATTAATTTTATTTATTTAATAATAATAATTACATTATCATATTATAAATAAAAATATAAAATTATAAGAGTCTTATTTATCAATTTTTTATTTTACAATAAATTCTTATAACTTAAATTACATAATCTACATATCCTATACATATTATTATCTTTTTATTGTTAAAAATGATGAAGATAATTATTGTTTGTTTTCTTATGATTAATGTTTAATTAGAGAAAAAAGAGAAATATTTTTACCCTTCGATGTATAAATGACCTATGGCATGTTTGGTTAACTATAATCGTAATCGTAATCGTAATGAGAATCATTCAGAGTATTACTGCATTTGTTTTAATTGTACTTTACAATAAAATGTAAAGGGATTACAGCAGTAGCAATAATCTTAATTACGCTTGCAGCCTTTAGGAATACGATGTAATGCTCTATTTTTCTCATAATTTATATAATTTTATGATTTTTTTTGCTCATTCTATCTTTTTTAGTAATAAAAAAATTTTATTTTTTAATTTTACTTCATTTATAATTTTATAATCTTTATTTTAATATTATTATTTATTTTGATTACACTGCTTAAACAAACATTGTAATAGTAATACTATTTTCTTTACATTCAATTCTATTACAATTACCATTCCCATTACTTTTACATTCAGCAAACCAAACATCACCCTAGTAACTGATTTCATTTTTAACCCCCTTAGTGAACAAATATATGATCAATTTCTCATAACACTAAAAAATATTTATTTATTTATGTTAAAGGAAAAATGAACATATATTTTCTTTTCTGATAGGAGTTAAAAATGAAACTTTATGAATAAAGGGAGATTATATTATACAATTAAACCATATTTTTATACAAAAAGTTCTAGATAACTTAAAATACATTTTTTACATTTTTTTTAAATAATAGGCTAAAAAAAAACAACATGAAAAAACTCTTTTATCATTATTATTTAACTAATTATTTAATTTCAAATATTTAAAAAAATTTAGATATTTATTAATGTTTTATAACATTCTTTTATAAAAAGTCCTATATAACCTAAAATATATTATGTATATTTAATTTAATTTAATTTAATTTTTTTATTTTGTTTTTAAAATAATGAGTTAAAAAAAGTGTAACAAATTCACTCACCCCACTTTGCATCTGTCATTTTATATTTCACCAATCATATTAGTGTATTTAAAACTATAACCAACTTTTTTAATTTATTTTAATATTTTTTGTATTTCTTCTCTCTTAATTTTGCTTAAGTTCTTGTTTTATTGCTATTATTTTCATTAAAATTTTTAAAATGGTAATTATAATTATATGGACATTTTGGAAAATTTTTCCTTCATAATTTTTATTTTGAATAATTTTATCCAATTTTTTACTTTGATTATAACATTTATTTTTAAAAATAAATGCATATACGATAATTATATATATGAAAGACACGTAAGTTTGAAAAAAAATACAAAATAGGGAATTAATAACTTATTATATATATATATATATATATATATATATTAAATGATATAAAAGACACGTAAATTTGTCTACTTATTATTTATTAATTTTAGATGATTTTATCTTCAAATTTTTACTTAAATTATTAAATTATTATTATTATTTATTTTATTTATTATTTATTATTAATTATTAATGATAATAATTATATTATTATAAAGCTGATAACTTAATAATCTTATTTATGATTTATTTTTTAAAAAGAAGTCCTACATTATCTAACATACATAGTTATACATTTGAATTAATTTTTTTTCTTTTTTCTTTTAAAATAAAGGGTAAGAAAAAATTCATTTTTGAATAATTTTGTCTTCAAATTTTTACTTTGATTACCAAATTATTATTATTATTATTTATTTATATATTTAATGATAATGATTAATTTAAAATAATGAGTTAAAAAATAATAAAAAATTTATTACTATATATTTTGCCTATATGTCATTTTCCATTTACAATAATTTTATCATCAAATTTTTATTTTAATTATAAAATTATCATTAATATTTATTTAATAATTAAGTTATTATAAAGAAAAGAACTTAAGAGTCTTAATTTATGTTTTTTTTTTTTTTTTTTTAATTTTAAAAATGAAGTCATATATAACATAAACACACACATATATATTTTTTTTTAATAAAGCATATAGTTATACATTTGAATTAATTTTTTTTTTCTCATTTTCTTTTAAATAGTTTAGACCTGTACCTGTTTGGAGAGACAACACAAGTCCATTACATTTAAGAAAAAATCGTAAAAGTCTATTTTATAAAGATAATTAATTTCTACTGTTCTTACGAAAAGGACAATAGAAGTTCATTACTTTTACAAAATAAACTTCTCCGACATTTTTCTAAAAGCAGTAGTCTTGTACTACTACATCTAAATAAGTACGGATTTAAAAGTCAAAATTATATATATATATATCTTAAAGTTTATTTTATTTTAACTATTTTTTATTATTTTGATTTAAGATAAAATTAAAAATTAAATATTTTGAGAAAGTGTATAAACTAAAGAAGAAAAAAAAAAAAAAAAGACACGTACAAATTTTTTATTAGTAAATATTCTTCAATCTTCACAAATCCTTCGAATTTTAGGGAAGAATCTAGCTCAATTCACCGTTACAATACTATTATCTTTTCAAGTTTTTAATTGATGAGAGATTAGTCATTATTATATTGAAGATAAATATTAAAAATATTAAAATTTATACACATTAATTATTAAGTAATTTTAAATATAAAAATGAAAATATTGTTTTCAATTTTTTTTATTATCAATTTGTTATATTATAATAAATAGAAGGGTAAATATGTTTGGTTTTACCATATTTCATAGGGAGATAACACTTTTTTAAAATTGATTGAAGAAAAAAAAAAAAAAAACAATTTTCTTAAATTTCTTTTAATAAAATGTACACTCTTCAAAAACCCTTATAGCATTTGGACTTTAACCTGCCCTACTTGGTTCATTTATCAAACCCAAAACTACAGAGCCGCCTACAGTAACCATGTCACTAAGTCGCGTTCTTCAGCGAGCCTTCTGCACAGCAGCGCAGTCCAACTCCACTCCCTCCCTCAAGTCGCTCGCTACTGATCTCTACAAAGAGCGCAACCTCAAGTGTCTCGTAAAGAAGTTCAAGAAGTCTAGTGAGATCTACCGTTTTCGTACGCGTAGTGGCATATATGAAGACATTATTCGCCGCCTCGCCTCTGCTAAACGCTTTAAATTGATAGAAGAGATCTTAGAAGACCAAAAGAAGTACAATGACTTCTCCAAGGAGGGATTTGCTGTCCGACTCGTTTCGTTGTATGGGAAATCGGGCATGTTTGAGAATGCCCAGAAAACGTTCGACGAAATGTCTCAAAGGAATGTTATGCAAACAGTATTGTCTTTCAATGCCCTTTTGGCAGCTTGTGTTAATTCGAAGAAGTTTGATATGGTTGATGGGGTTTTCAGAGAGGTACCCACGAAGTTGAAGATTGAACCGGATTTGGTTTCATATAATATCATCATTAAGGCATATTGCAAGATGGGTTCGTCCGATAAGGCGATTTTGATGCTTGATGAGATGGATAAGAAGGGTGTGGAACCTGATGTTATTTCATTCAATACGATTTTGCATTGTTTATATGACAATGGTAAGTTCTATGAAGGTGAAAAGATATGGAGTCGAATGGGGGAGAATAGCATTGTTCCTGATGTGAAAAGTTATAACTTCAAGTTGCTTGGGTTGGCTTCAGAGAAGAAAACGAAAGAAGCAGTTAATTTGATTGGGGAAATGAGGTCAAAGGGTGTTGAGCCTGATATATTTAGCTTCAATTCTTTGATTAAAGGCTTTGTTAATGAAGACAATTTCGAGGAAGCTAAGAAGTGGTACGGTGAAATTGGGAACAACAATTGTTCCTCAGATAAATTGACTTTTGAGACTCTTATTCCTTTTGCTTGTGAGAAGGGTGAGTTGGATTTAGCTTTCTCGCTCTCCAAGGAAATTTTCGAAAGGCGGTTCCTTTTTGATGCTAGCTTATTGCAACGTGTGGTGGATGACCTGGTTAAGGGTTCCAAAGTTGAGGAAGCAAAAGAGGTTGTGAAGCTTGGGAAGACGAAAAGTAATCGTCTGTGCAATTTGAAGCTGCCTTCAGATCAGTAGTTTATATCCTTCCTTTGGTTATTTACTGCTGTATGGGTATTAGCTTATGGTCTTTTAAGAAATTCTTGAAGAAACAGGGAACTTCTTTTCAGCTCGGGAGACGGCAGTTTAGAAAGCTAGTCTGGTTTGTGCCTCGAAGGGACTTCAACAAGTAATGTGACCTCGATTGTCATTTCAGTTTCTTTCCGTTTCTTTTGTCTTTTAGCCCCATTAAGTTATTCTAGTTTATTGAGCTATACTATATTGTTGCATTTGGCTGATAATAGTTATGTTTTTCTCGAAACTTTTATTTTGCCTTTTCGAAGTTGTGGTTTTGTTTGCTCAATATCACACAAGTTTTTTTTTTTTGTTGAAGCATTAGTTATTGCTTTAAGGTTTGTACTTTGTACGAGACCTCAAGGGAAGAAACTATATTTCCTAATTTGGGTGACAATTGGAATCGAATAAAATTCGGTCGCCTCAAATAATTCAAAATAAAAATCAAATTGGATTTGGTTAGAATTAGGTTATCAAATTGGATTTGGTTAGAATTAGCTTATTAGTCTAAATAAAATAAAATTTAATTTAATTTTATAAAAAAAAAAAATTAAAATTTTATGATATATTAATTTTTTTTCTTTCATTTTTCTTTCGAACCGATAAGCAATAAATAATTATAATTTATTTATTTTACT
Organism: Elaeagnus macrophylla; assembly: GCA_029378325.1. NCBI lineage: Eukaryota > Viridiplantae > Streptophyta > Magnoliopsida > Rosales > Elaeagnaceae > Elaeagnus > Elaeagnus macrophylla. Next base: position 30,685,561 of record CM055640.1, on the reverse strand, counting down.
AGATTATTATATTATATTTTTTGATACTAAAGTTTTTAGCATTTAAATATACAAATATGTTTAAATAAAAAAAAATCTACTTTTCTTTAATTCCAGCTAGTATCATGAAGTCTTTTATCTTTAAATTGATTATGCATTAATTCGGTAAAGTTTCAAATTTTTTAAATTTTTTATCAATTTGTATTGTTCATTTTCTTTTTAATTAGTCAACTATTCTGAGAATCACGCATTATGTATTTAAATTCTTTATTTTTGAATAAATATTTGTGTCTCAGTAATATTTGTAGAGTTTATTAGTAATTTAGGTTGGTTAGGGTCAACCCTAACTAATTTAATTTGAATTAAAATTATACCAATTTAAATCAATTATCTTAATATATACGAATTGCCACCCCAATAGTAGTTGTTTCCAACTCTTGTTAATATAAATTTTCGTTGAATGTTCAAAAGTGTACTTGCAAAATTCTCTAGGCCTATTGTATTCATTTCGACTCCCAGGTTATGATGGTGGTTCTTTTCCTGCTACTAAAATGCAAGTGCGATATTATTGATAATATTTTAAGAATATTTGTATTTTAAAGGGTTCAATATTGACGACAAGTAGCTAAGATAGAAGATGATTTTTTAGTAGGTTGACATGTCATATTGTGAAAGGAGCACGATTGCTGAGAAATTTTTCTTAGTAGTAAAATTTAAAATTGTACACAATAATTTATGGACATAATAATTTTATGCTTGCAAATATGTTATATTAAAATTATAAAATTAGTGTAAATACACTAAATGCTAGAGAAATACTTTATATATGCTTCAAGATATAAAATTCATTTATTATAAAAGAGTACCAACAAAGCTATGTACTAATTAATCAGTCTACCTAAGAGCTCAAAATAAGAGAAAAAAAATTAGTAATAAAATAGGAAGAACGAGTGTGATTTTTTTTTTTTTTTAATTATAGACTAAAAATAAGAACAATAGAACAGAGAAAAAAAAATAAGAACAATAGAACAGATAAACTTCCTTGCTTAAGTTCATTTAGTGACCAAGAAGCTAATTCATGGGCAGGTGAATTACATTCTCTCGGTGTCCAAACAGTTGAAAAACATGAAATTTGTGTGGTGTATTCATGAATTTTCTCAAGATATTGTTCTGCCTCCCGTGAAACTTGATTTGCTAAGTTCATGACGTAATCAACAACAGTTTACTTATCACCTTCAACAATTATCGAATGAAATTGCATAACTCTCACCAAGCCAATGGCTAAAGCAGAGGATCCCTCAAACTCTTATTAATGTAAAGGGATTTAGACTATCATGAACTCTTTATTTCTCTCTTTCAGTCTCTCCGGTGAATGTATTCCTATCTCTCTCGTACAAAGGTGATTGTTTCTCTGTCTCTTACGAAAAGGTTGTTATTTCTTTCTCTTTTTGACGTCTCCCTCCAATTATGATATTTAGTTCACTCGTATATTCGGGTAGTATTTGAACTTAAATTTTTGGTGAAAAAATTATAAATCTTACTACTTGTACGACAAAAAATTTTCAAAAAATTGGTTGCGTTTGTTGAGAGTCTAATTGATATGTAGTTCACTTGTAACAAAGGTTGTCTTTATTTAAATTTTAAATAATTTTATTCAATATTAATTAAAAAATACTATATATATTATTAATTTAATTTATATAGAATCATACTTTTAATAGATTATAGATTTTTAAATTTCCTATATTATTAATTTTATTTATTTTAGTATATATTAAATACATATATCTACACTATATATTATATATATACTATAATTTTACTATAAAATGTCTAAATCAAGCTTTAATTTTTTTTTTTCAAAAGTTCCCAATTATTTTTAGTAATCACAACTATTACCTTTGCAATGAAATTGTTAGAGTTTCATATTTGTTTAAAAGTCTAATTTATTTTTTAAAGTTACGTATTCTACGCCCAATTTTCTCTCTTCTAATATGCTTAAAATTCATTAATTATTTATTAGTCATTATCAAGTTTATCATTTATTAGTTTATTTTCTTATAAATTTGTATTATAAACAAGAGTACGTTAACTTTTATCTCGTATTTTAATTTATTTGACCATTATCGAATTCAAAAACAAATTTTTTTTATTGCTAAACTAATTCATAGGCATTCTTTAATATATGTTTTGTACTCTAAATAGGAAAGTAAAAATTTAACAAAATTGATAATTTCTTTGCATGTATAATTACATGAAATAAATACGTGAAATAGAGGCCAAATGATTAAGATTTAATATTAGACTCATATCGATTCACGACGTCGTTTTCGATACGTGAATTTATGTTTTTGTCCTCACCCATTAATTTCACTACGTACTGTCTGGTTCTTCCCCCTCACCTCTGGTTCATTCCTACTCTGTTTTTTACGTTTTGAGACTTTCTCAGCTTCCAATTCCTACTCTGTTTTTTATGGTGTTGTGATTCTCTCTTTCAAAGGTTCAATTCCTTCCTGGATTCTAAGAACACAACATTACTCAAACTCTTCCATTTTTGCACATACCCAGCAAGCTCTTCATTCACTTTCCAAACCTTTCTCTCTGCAGACAAAAACTTGCCAATCTCTTCCCATTTCGTAGTCATTACCTATTCCTCATTTGAAGCCACACCATCCCACAAATCATACTGCCCTTGATATAACAAAACCTTACTCTTCTTTACTAAAAACTCTAACTGATATTTCATACTCTTCATCACATCTTCAAACAAAACCTTCAAAAGGATCCTCTCTTGTTATGGTTAACTAGTGGCCTTGGTTGCTCTGTTTTGTGTAAACTATTCTGTACATGTACAGAATAAAATCTGTACAGAATAACCTTCAAAAACCTTCAAGATTTTTTATGTATCATGTACAGAATAAAAATATTATTCTGTACCATGTACATAAACTTGCATTCACATTCAAAAGTATTTGTTATGATTTTAAGATTTTTTTTTGTAACATGTACAGAATAAAAAAGTTATTTATGTACTTTATACAGAAATAACATTTTTAGTCTGTACATGTTACAGAAAAAATCTGCATACCAATGTTACAGAAAAGTTATTTACTCTTTTCTGAATTTTGATACAAATCGCTCTTATCAGATGTTCTTTGTTTTCTTTTTAACCTCCTATCTCTCTCTTACTCGATGTATCGTTCATCCAAGGAATTAGCCTCAGAAATTTTGTATTTTTTAATTCAACGGAGAGACTAAATGAAGGATACTTTTGTAAATTTATATTTTAATTGAATCATAAAACGATTCGTTTTTATTGAATATCATGCTATTTTTGTCCATTTTCAGTTTATGTTCACTTATCCTCCGTATCTGTCCCGAACTCATAATTACATTAATATATAATTTAAAATTTTCTTTTGTAGTCCGACCTCTTATGCTTTTTATGACTATAAAAGCCCACGTGTTATGAACGTGAAATTTACATTTATTACTTTTTAAAATTTAAGTTATTAAAATATCATTTTAGAATAAAATATTATAGTAACATTTTATTTTACTATATTATAATTATAATTATTTAAAAAAATCTAATATTTATATCTATATATAAAAGTTTAAACCATAATTACATATTTTTTAGACAAAACAAAAGTACCATTATATTTTAAAATAAAGACATATCTTGGCTATATATATATATATATATATATATATTTTTTTTTTTTTTTTTAATTTTTGGAAAAAAAAAAAAAAAAAAAGCTAAGAACTTTAAATAAATAAATAAAACTTTCTAAATACTATGGAATTTATTTTTGTAATAGAAATCTCATGATTTCATACTTATACTTTTATGGTATGGTTAGGGGAAATGTAATTTTTTTGTTTAAGAGGCATTTTAGGTTTTAATAAAACATAGATGCTCTGTGATTCTAAAACTCTAACATTGCCTTTATAATCACACACAAATCCTAAGTATGATAGGATTTCGTTACAAGTAGAATGTTGAAAAATAGGTCCAGAATTCACGCAAATTCTTCACGGGCTGTAGCTTAAACAATACACCGTCGCGGCGCAAGATGGTATTTTGGAAACACAAGTGTAATATGAGAGGTCACTGCCACGGCTCAATATATACACCTTCGCAACTCGAGCTAATCTTCAAAATTGTACACTTTAATTCGAGATGTCTAGGTTGTGGCGCCAATAGCCTTGTGCTTGAGCACGAGTGTTGGTGTGCTAGTTTGCTTGTCGTACCATGTCATGTGATGTGTATTTTTGCTATTTTAAGCTCGAAATACCTAAAATCCATCAAAACATACCTAGTAACTTTGAAAACAATATTTGATGATAAATCAATAAAACAAACATGATTAGGTCATAAATTTTCATTTTAATCCTCAATAAGCATAGAATAATTGCGTATTTTAGACGCGCATCATTGATCTTGGAATAAGTGAATTCTGCAAAGTACTTGAAATATAAACTAGAACTCCAATTTAGGCTAGAAAGTGAAGACATTTTACTTCCCTTCTTTTCTGTCTTAAGTGAATTTCATGTCATTAGTTATTTTTTAAACGTTTTTCTTAATATATTGTGGGTTTATTTTTCATTTTGTTTTTGTTCACATTAAAATTATCTTGAATATTTTATATTTTGCGACTCTTGTATGCATAAGTGTGGCTTATGTGGTAGATAAACACAGAAATTTAAGCTAATTTTCAATTGTGTTTAATCGATGTGGAAACTAGAGGTTAAAAAACTGAAGTGCACTATAATGTTTAATGATAATCACTATAGATTAATCTCACATATATGCATATGGCTTACTTTCACCGCAAGAAGCTCAATAGAGAATCATTCTTGTTGAGGCATTTACATACATTTGTTGTCATATGGTTAAATGCTTTTATCTATGATTCGTGTTTTTTTTGCTAGTGATCTATGATATGTGTTCTTTGCATTACGAATCATGATATGTGTTCTTTGCATTATAAATCAACAATGGACGTTTTCGATGCTCACCCTGCAGTAACTAATACTTTTATTACATTACAAAAACTAGACATGACCATTACAATTATCATCCTGTAGATAATATAGTCAATCCCATAACCTAGATCGAAGGAGATTAACACAAGCAAATATGTGTAGAATAAGATTATTCTATTTTATACTATTTACATATTTTAATAAATTATTTTATATATACATATTTACATTCAAGTTTTACATATGCTTTAAACTCAGATCATAGTTTATGTAAAAAATTATACAATTTATTTTCTTCCTATTTTCAAAGCTGCTGTGTAATATTTCCTCAATCTAATTGCTAGATGGTGATTTGCGAAATCAAATGAGAAGTGTTATCTAAATCTTTTATGTAGATTATATGTGATGATTTTGTTGATTCAATTCATCACGAAAAAAAATAGCGAGAGCATATAGAGAATGATGCGACAAATCTATTTATAATTAGTTGTAGTTGTTTGTTAGCCCTAAAAGTATTTGTGTAATTTATCTAAATTATTGGTACCCAAATTACACAATTTTCATCCTAATTTTACTAGTAATGAAAATACTATCTTACAATTTTTAAGCTATTTAGGCCATTTTCTCGATATTTTATGACCTAGTTGTAATTAAAAGACAATTATATCAATCTCAAAAGAGGAGTTCGACAAAGCGAAGTGACAACGAATGTTTTCAGTGTATCATCGTCTGCATGGCATTTTTTCCTGTGCCACTTCACTCAAGTCACTCCCATCAAAAATTAAAACCTGCTTTGTAGTCAAGTCTTTCAAAACTGCCTCCGCTAGTGATAAAAGTCTTCAGGGGCTATCGAAAATTTCAAAATATCATCAGAAAGTGAGAACTTTTGAGCTAAGTGAAGCTTGTACGATGAGACAATTTGCCATCTTGTCACCGTCGAGATATTCTCCATGATCGAAGAAATCCTTGAAGCTCAAAAGAAGTATAAAGACATCACTAACGAAGGCTTCGCAATGCACCTTCATCTCTTTATATGGTAATCGGGTATGATGGATCATGCCCGCAAGCTATTTGATTAATTGCCTCAATTGAAATTGTGAATGTACTTTGAAATCTTTCAATGCCCTTCTAAAGGCTTGCATCAATGCAAAGAAATTTTACAAAGCTATTGAGTTTTTTTAGGAACTATATTCTAGTGCATCTATAGAACCAAACTTGGTGTCCTTTAATATTAGTATTCATGTTGTTTACGAGATGAGTTCTTTTGAGAATGCTATTTTGACCCTAAATATATGAAAGAGAATGGGATTTGTTAGATTATAATCATTTCTAGAGTATTCTTTGCATGAATCATCTAGAGAAAATTCTAGAATTTTATAGAAAATGTGTAGAGAATAATCTAGCATGAAATATCTAGAAATATGCTCGTAGAGAAAGAAAATGAGTGATTAAGATTGAATAAATAATTCTAGATAGAAACAATTCTAAAATCATTAATTAAAGCAAGTAGAATTGTGTAGAACCTACCTTGCTCAACTATAAATACCAATATGCTCTCCCATATATTGTAAGTCAAAAACCAACTTCAATACTACAAGTGTCTATTACTAATATTTGTCCTCCTTCCTATATTAGCTTCTATATTATCATACTATTAACTATTACAAGGCATATAAACAACCATCAATTTTACATATTCTAAAAACTATCAGTAGTATCAAAAAAAATCATTAAGCCAACTTTACTGAAAGAGATGAAGAAAATATTATTTTCTATGTCTGCAAAGCTTCTAATAATAAAAAAGAAGACACGTATATATAGATAGTGGTTGTAGCAACCACACGACTGGAGATGAAAGCATCTTTTACAATATTGAAAATATAAAAACCAAAGTGCAAATTGAAAATGGAGAACATCTAGAGGCTACTAGAATAGGTATAATTGCTATCCAAATAAGAAAGGGTACAAGACACATAAATGATGTACTCTTGGTTCCTTCCATAAATCAAAATGCATTGAGCGTTGGTCAAATGTTGGAGAAATGATATTCTCTCCACTTTGAAAGGGACTCATACAAGATTTATGACAAGAATAGCAAAACTCTTGAAATTGCAAGAATAAAAATGAAAAGCAATAGATGTTTTCCCATTCAATGAAAGTACAAAAGATAAATAGCCATGAAGACACATGTAAGTGATTCATGGCCAAAGCAAAAAAATGTTTGGATATGGATTGAAGACACTACACTAAAGTAACATGATGATAACTCAGCCACTAATGAAGAAAAATTGTGGCATGTGTAAAGGGTGCTCAAGCAAGCAGCTTCAATAACCATTTCCTTCAAGCAAAGCATGGAGAGCAAAGAAGCCCCCAATACTCACTCCAAGATTCCTAGCTATTTCAAAGTTACAAGAAAAAGGAAAACAAAAAGGATAATCTCTAAAGTCTTCACTAAGAAGGACACAAGCTCTACCAAAAAAATATGAGACGTGCATCGTAGCTATCTTAGAGCCAAAATCTTCAAGGCAATATCTAAGCAAGGTCAAGGCCGAAAGAAGATGACTTCTATGCAGAAGAACCTTCACAAGCAAGGTTTGAGCAACAATAAGAGATTTTAAGTGTTACCAAAATGAACATCAAGGATAAATTATGATGTTCATTTCTAGAGTATTTTATGCATGAATCATCTAGAGACAATTCTAAAATCTTAGAAAAAACGTGTAGAGAGGAATCTAGTAGAAAATATCTAGAAATATGCTTGTAGAGAAAGAAAATGAGTGGCTAAGATTGAATAGATAATTCTAGCTAGAGACAATTCTAAAATCATTAATTAAAACAAGTAGGTGGAATTGTGTAGAACCTACCTTGCTCAACTATAAATACCAATATGCCCTCCCATGTAATGTAAGTCAAAAACCACCTTCAATACTACAAGTGCCTATTACTAATATTTCTCCTCCTTCCTAAGTTAGCTTCCATATTATTATACTACTAACTATTATAAGCTATATAAACAATCATCAATTTCACATATTCTAAAAATCATCAGGATTGAACCAGATATAATTACTTTCTCTACACTTCTAAATACGCTATTCAAAGCTGGTCTGTTTTCTTCGGCAGAGAAATTATGGGCAATGATGGAAAGAAAGAACATTGTTCCAAATATTAGAAGTTAAAATTCGTCGCTTCATGGGTTGACCTATGATAATATAATACTTGAAGTAGTTGAGTTGATTGGTGATTTGGAGAGAAGGAATTGAGCCCGATAGTCATAGTTATAATATTATGATAAAAGGGTTTTCTGATAGTGGAAACTTGAAAGAAGCCAAGAAATGGTACGATGAACTTGATGTCCAAACATGGTAACTTTCAAATCACTTGTTTCATTATATCCAAAAAAAGGGTGAACTTGATATGGCTTTTGAGATGTGCTTGGAGGTAATCAATAGATGCAGTCTTCAGAATTGAAATCAGTAGTTGATGGGTTGATGAAGGAGGGCAAGGTGGAGTTACCAACTGATCTTGTGGAACACTTGAATTCTTCAAAGTAATTGGATTATAAATTACAACTTGGAAATAAGGTTAGAAAGTGAAGACATTTTCCTCCCTCATTTTCTATCTCAAGTGAATTTCATGTTATTTGATAACTCTAATTTATTAGAGTATTATTAGCTCTTATTCATAAATAATTGTTTGTTCTTTTGAGAATGTTTGCACATTATATTCATTTATACAATATTTGTAGACTTTGTGATTTAAGTAAATTCTTTGATAATAAATTCAAAATAATTATGAAATCTGTCAAAAAGAATTATATTTTGATGTGCACTCATTAGATTTTCATTGCCCTTGCAGGAGATAAAGAAACCCACAAAGAAAATGCAAGAATCCAACTTTGCTGCAGCAAAATCACACCAGGAAAATATTACCAAAACAGAGGCTGATCTGTAAACAATTATTCAAGGGCTGATTTGGACTCTCAACAAAAGGACAATTTTGGGCTTTTATTAACTCACCTTTTTAGGGATAATATTGGAAATTAACACACCAAAAATTGTCTCGAATTAAACCTAATGTTAAAGAACAAAAACAGGGGCTGATTCACAACAAAAACCTGCGGCAGAAAAGGGAGAATAGATCAGAATAATTGCTGCAACAAAACTGGACAGCAAGAGGAGAAAATACTCAACAGTTTTGTGGCAGAAAATAGAGTCAGATTTGGCCACCAAAACTGATCAGAAACAGCACAGAAAAGAGAGAAAAATAGAGCAAATCTGGGCAGCAAAAACTGGACAGAACAGAGCACAATTTCGCAGAGAAGAAGAGGCAAAACAGGGGCAACAAGAGGGATCTGGAAAGAGACCAATTGAAGGCTTGATTTGCAAGAACAATCATTGAAGAAAGCAAGAGATATTAGGGATTTGGAATCCAATTGATTGAGATTCAATAAAAGGGAGTTTTATTAATTTATTCCTTCTTCTATTCTTCTTTTATTGTTTTTCCAAATTTCTATAACTCTATGAATCTGATGTTGACCATGGATGATTTGATATTTAATTTTATAAATATGCTTGGCTAAATTTTCATTCAGTTAGGGTTGTGGATATGCGAGTGTATGTAGACTTTGTGCTTTAATTTTATAAACTTGTGCTTTGCTTGGCAAAGGGTGCTAGTTATTCTATGCTTGATTGATTGATTTATTCTTATTGATTGTTTGATCAACAATTGATAGGATAGTAGACTGAAATTGAATCTTGAAAGATTAATTTAAGTTGGATAAAGCTAGAATAGTGTGAAGAAATTAATATAGGAATATATAATTATCTCACATAACTAAAAAGAATTTGTGCATGAACGTTGTTCTTAGATTCAGTTTTGCATAGCAATATGTTTCATTGAGTCATAGAATATATAAATATTGCAGATTCGGAAGAATCCTTTGTGAATTTTTGCAATTCTAGTTACTGGTACACTTTGCTATAGCATTGCTACAGCAATGCTGCAGCAACGCAGTTTGTCTACATCACTTGTCACATTCGCAATCCTAACTGATTTATCTACTTGCGATTCTTAATATCCTTCTCGTTGAACGTTGTTTCAGTATTTTCATTCTTGTCCTCTCGTTTTATTTATTTTATTTTATTTATTTATTTTATTTTAATAAACAAAAACACAAAATATTGATTTTAATAGTTAATTTTTACGATATTTTCTAGTATTCCAATCTCCGTGGGAATTATCTTTCTTATCATTATATTACTTGTTTGCGACACGTGCACTTGCGTTAAATCATATACACCATTGTGAGCAATAAGTTTTTGGCGCCGTTGCCGGGGATTGGTAACGTTAGAAATTATTCGTAGAAATCGACTTTTGTTTTTTATTTAATTTTTGTTATCTAATATCTCTTCTGTGTCTTTTGTATGAGCAGATTTCGTGACAAGGATATCCTACCCTACGATCCCAAAATTGAACGTACTTTCAGACTAAGAAGGAGAGAACAACAAGGTTTCGCTCAGATTGAAGATATGGCACAAGCAGGGAACGGAAACAATGGCCATGAACAGAATTTAAACAATGCAATCAATGTGATACCTCCAATGGATGATAGGGACAGAGCTTTGAATGAATATGCATTGCCCATGCTAGAAGGGTTGAATCCAAGCATCACAAGACCAAACATTCAAGCAACTCACTTTGAGTTAAAACCGGTGATGTTTCAGATGCTACAAACAGTTGGGCAATTTAGTGGGTTACCTACAGAAGATCCTCATCTGCATCTCAGGTTATTTATCGAAGTCAGTGACTCATTTAAATGGACAGGGGTAACTGAGGAAGCATTTAGGCTCAAATTATTTCCTTATTCATTGAGAGATCGTGCTAAAGCATGGCTTAATTCTTTGCCACCTGACTCTATTGCAACTTGGAATGATTTAGCTGAGAAATTTTTGATGAAATACTTCCCACCAACAAAGAATGCTAAATTGAGGAATGACATCACCTCCTATCAACAGTTAGATGGAGAATCTCTATATGAAGCTTGGGAAAGGTTTAAAGAATTGCTAAGGAAGTGTCCTCATCATGGTATACCTCATTGGATCCAAATGGAGACTTTTTACAATGGTCTCAATGCCCAAACAAGAACTATTGTTGATGCATCTGCTAATGGAGCTCTTTTAGGCAAGTCTTACAATGAAGCCTATGATCTACTTGAGAGGATGGCTAGCAATAATTACCAATGGCCAATGGACAGAGTAGCAGCAACAAAAAGAGTGGCTGGTGTGCATGAGGTTAATGATGTTACGATACTTATAGCTCAGGTTTCATCCTTGGTTAATCTCTTGAAGAATCAGCTTGTGACAGCAAATGTGAATTCAATCCAAGATTCAAGAATTTCATGTGTCTACTGTTCATGTGTCTACCGTCCACAAGGTGCACTTCCAAGTGATACCGAAACTCCAATGAGAGAAAGAAAGGAATTTTGCAAAGCCATTACTCTAAGGAGTGGAAAAGAATTAGAGGGACCAAGTGGGCAGAAAATAAGTCAAAAGGGGAGCATTTCAACCCAAGATAAGGAGGAAAAAGATTTGGAAAAATCTGAGGCAGTTTTGAAAAATGCAGAAAATTCTTGTACTCAGAATGCTACAGCATTGCTGCAGCAAAGTTCCCGGCAACATAGACCACCTCCTCCATTCCCTCAAAGATTTCAGAAACAACAGCAAGACCATCAATTCAGGAAATTTTTGGATGTTCTTAAGCAACTTCATATCAACATTCCATTGGTAGAAGCCTTGGAACAAATGTCAAATTATGTCAAATTCATGAAAGACATCTTGACCAAAAAGAGACGATTTGGCGAATTTGAGACAGTTGCCTTAACAAGTGAAAGTAGTGCTATGTTACAGAACAAACTTCCACCTAAGCTCAAGGATCCTGGGAGTTTCACAATTCCATGCTCTATAGGTAATCAATATTTTGGCAAGGCTTTATGTGATTTGGGAGCAAGCATTAATTTGATGCCTTTGTTAATTTTTAAGAAGTTAGGGATTGGTGAAGCATGGCTTACTACAGTCTCTTTACAATTAGCAGATCGATCCATTGCTCATCCTGAAGGAAAAATTGAAGATATCTTGGTAAAAGTGGACAAATTTATCTTCCCAGCAGATTTTATTGTACTTGACTATGAAGAAGACAGAGAAGTGCCTATTATTTTGGGAAGACCATTCTTAGCTACAGGCCGAACTTTGATTGATGTTCAAAAAGAAAAATTAACTATGAGAGTTCAAGATGAACAAGTCACTTTTAACGTATTTAAAACCATGGAATCTCCCAATAATGTTGAAGAGTGCTCATCCATTTCAGTTGTGGATTCTCTGGTATCTAATGAACCTGAAAAATGTGGCTATAATGATTCTCTACAAATTTTATCGCAATATGATTCCGATTGTGAAGAGGAAATTGAGGAGAAATTACCTTGGTTGGAAGCAGGTTCTAATACATACAAAACGGAAAATAAAGTTCAATTCCTAGACTTTTTATCTCAAGATCTTCCTAAGTCTTCAGTTGATGTGCCATCAGATTCAAATTTTCATCAAAAGAAGAAATTTTTCCACAATATGAAGTTCTACTATTGGGATAGGCCATTCTTGTTCAAGCGATATACAGACCGAAAGATTAGAAAGTGTATTCTCGAAGATGAGATGGTGAATATTTTGCAATAATGTCAGTCATATCGAGAAATTAAGAGGATCTTAAAGAACACTGTTGGTCTAAGTAAACAATATTGGAAATGTTGGTCTAAGAAAAAATTTCAAGCTAATGGCCAACACATTAGACATTATTGGAGAGGAATTCTTGACAGGGAGCATACCTCCATTCCACTCCCAGACCCATGACTACAAGCAAAGTCGGGCTGTCGACTCTAACACAAGCGTTCATGGGAGGCAACCCATGTTTCTTCATTTTTCTTAGTTTTTCTTAATTTTTAGTTTTTGATTTTTAATTCAATTTAATTGTGTGAGTTCTTTTACTTAGAAGTTTATTTTCTGCATTTTCAGGTCATCCCAGAGAGTGTGAACAAGAGAAAAGCAAAGCAAACCAATGGAGAGGAAAATTTTCTCACAGTGTAAAAAAAAAAAAAAAAAAAAAAAAAAAACTGGAAAATTTTGCTGCAACTTTGCTGCAGCAACGTTATAGCAAAGTTCTACACTGTTCTTATTTGAGCAAAGTTTTACGTTGGTTGGGCTTATTTTCAGTGCTTCAATTTGTTTGTATTGAGCTTTAATGGAAATTTAAGTATGGGGGAGAAGAAAGCAGAGGAGAAGTACACCAGAACCAAAATTATCATAATATAAAAACTGAAAAATTTTACTACAGCAAAGCTAGAGCAAAGTTCTGTGTTGTTCTTCTTTCATCTCAAATCAGGTTCAGACGTTTTGGGCTTGGCTTAATATTCAGTTTCATGGATTGGGCTTTAATGGAGGTTGTACACTTATTTTGGAGCTTCAGATTGGGCTTTAATGGGGATTGGCCCATGGAAAATTTTTGCATACACGAGCAAGTAAAAAAAAAAAAAAACCCGGATCAACAGCCCTTTTACCCTTATCGGGCCACCCATAAATCACCCCCCCCCCCCGCCCCCCCCGCGCCCCATCTCATTACCCTAATACTCCCACCGCTCATTCTCCAATCTCCCCTACACCCAAAGCCGCCAACACTCCCACCACCGAACTCACTACTTACCTTCTCAGCCCCGAGCATCCCGAGCACCATACTACCAACCTCACCATTCAACACCACTACTTCCCCAAGCCCAGCGACCCATCGACCCATCGAACTTCCCAACTTTCCCAAACACTACTACGCCTACTACGCCCCACCACTCCTACCACAAAACTCCCTACTTCCCTTCTCGCCCACCTTTCGGAGCTGCAAATACCCATACCTCATAACCCCACCAATACCCACACCGTGCACTCCCCACTTCCAGCCGTCGCCACAACTCACACCACCACCCACGATTATATTGCAATTTGTCGAGCCATGCCAATAACAACTGGGTGTTTGCAGTATTGGTTCATATTCACCAGTTTGTTCATTCACGCTTTCAGCTTTCATGACTGGGTAATTCCTATCTAATTGGGGAATCTAGAAATTGTCTGCTAGAAGAAGGGAGTTTCTCACCAATGCTACAACAACAGGGCAGTATCTTGTCTTTGTCAATTTTTTTTATTTCTACTCTTTTTGCCTGTTGTCTGATCTGTTTAGTAATGAGCACTGAGGACAGTGCTTATATTAAGTTTGGGGGAGGGAAACTGTTGTTTACTGTCTAATCTGTCTTCTGTTGATCTGTGGAATTGATGAAATTGATATGCTGAATTTTGAATTTATGATGCGAAATCTGCTGTGACTTTATGATGAATTGCAAATATTTCATGTTGTCATCTTTGCTTTAAAAAAAAAAAAGAAACTAATTTGTCAATTTATTAGAAGAGATATCTTACTTTATGAGAAGAATTAATTTGATTAGGTGTTAGTTGAAAAATGTTGAGAACTTATTTTATGATATACACCAACAACTCATATGCACTGTCAACTTGTTTGTTTGTTTGATATAAACTTTGAATAAGGGTAGTTTATAGGAGAGTTTGAGCCTCTAGAATTGGTTTAGAGAATTTCTCAAAGCAAAATTCTAGAAAGTTCACAACTCAATGAAATGATTTAGGCCTTCTTTGGATTCGATTGTGCTTTTCATGCTAACCTTGGTTAAAAATATATTTCATTTGCACACCTAATTTGAGCCATGAATGATCAAAATTCTTTTTGTCAACACCCACATAAAAACTTAGCATTTCCTTATTTGCATATCCTTTGACCTTTACCTCACAAGTGCATTACTATCTTTATGAATTGTTGTTAGAAAGGTTGATGCCTTTTGGAAGAAAGAAAATTATGGTATTGAAAATGGTTTTGATTATGATGAAAATCACTCTTGTTTGATTATATTAAGATCGATCCTTCATTCAAAAAGATAAAAAAAAAAAAAAAAAATCTGGAAACAGCTTTGCTGCAGCAAAACAGATTCATTCAAAAAAAAAAAAGAATGAAGAAAAGTTTGGGGGTAACAATTTATATAAAGGGTCCAAAAGTATTCTTGAATAGTGTTTGTGCTTGTGGGGTATGATACCTAAATATGACTTTCACCTTACTTTTACCCTAGCCTTACATTTCAAGCTTTGTTAAGTCCTTTTGATCTTTGATTAGTGAATATCTACATTAGTGGAGAGGGATTCAAAAGACCAACATATGGAGGCATGATTTTAAGCTTAAGGAACATAAATTACCTAAGTTTGGGGGGAAGTATCAAATAACAAATTATGAGACATCACACACACACACATGGGGTTGTTTTGGAATGAGTTTGAGATATTGAAACTAACATTTGAGAAAAATCAATTTGGATCATGAATTTGAGATTTCTTCTTTCTAATTTTGAAACGAGTTTAGTTTATTTATTAGTTGACAACTATGTTTTTAGCGTGAGTTGAAACCTTTGTTTTAAATTGCCACTTGCAATCATCATATAATTTATCGCTTGAGAACAAGCAAGATGCTAAGTTTGGGGGAGTTGATAACTCTAATTTATTAGAGTATTATTAGCTCTTATTCATAAATAATTGTTTGTTCTTTTGAGAATGTTTGCTCATTATATTCATTTATACAATATTTGTAGACTTTGTGATTTAAGTAAATTCTTTGATAATAAATTCAAAATAATTATGAAATCTGTCAAAAAGAATTATATTTTGATGTGCACTCATTAGATTTTCATTGCCCTTGTAAGAGATAAAGAAAACAACAAAGAAAATGCAAGAATCCAATGCTGCAGCAAAATCACACCAGGAAAATAGCACCAAAACAGAGGCTGATCTGTAAACAATTATTCAAGGGCTGATTTGGACTCTCAACAAAAGGACAATTTTGGGCTTTTATTAACTCACCTTTTTAGGGATAATATTGAAAATTAACACACCAAAAATTGTCTCCAATTAAACCTAATGTTAAAGAACAAAAACAGGGGCTGATTCACAACAAAAACCTGCGGCAGAAAAGGGAGAACAGATCAGAATAATTGCTGCAACAAAACTGAACAGTAAGAGGAGAAAATACTCAACAGTTTTGCGGCAGAAAACAGAGTCAGATTTGGCCACCAAAACTGATCAAAAACAGCACAGAAAAGAGAGAAAAACAGAGCAAATCTGGGCAGCAAAAACTGGACAGAACAGAGCACAATTTCGCAGAGAAGAAGAGGCAAAACAGGGGCAGCAAGAGGGATCTGGAAAGAGACCAATTGAAGGCTTGATTTGCAAGAACAATCATTGAAGAAAGCAAGAGATATTAGGGATTTGGAATCCAATTGATTGAGATTCAATAAAAGGGGGTTTTATTAATTTATTCCTTCTTCTATTCTTCTTTTATTGTTTTTCCAAATTTCTATAACTCTATGAATCTGATGTTGACCATTGATGATTTGATATTTAATTTTATAAATATGCTTGGCTAAATTTTCATTCAGTTAGGGTTGTAGATATGCGAGTGTATATAGACTTTGGCAAAGGGTGCTAGTTATTCTATGCTTGATTGATTGATTTATTCTTATTGATTGTTTGATCAACAATTGATAGGATAGTAGATTGAAATTGAATCTGGAAAGGTTAATTTAAGTTGGATAAAGCTAGAATAGTGTGAAGAAATTAATATAGGAATATATAATTATCTCACATAACTAAAAAGAATTTGTGCATGAACATTGTTCTTAGATTCAGTTTTGCATAGGAATATGTTTCATTGAGTCATAGAATATATAAACATTGCAGATTCGGAAGAATCCTTTGCGAATTTTTGCAATTCTAGTTACTGGTACACTTTGCTATAGCATTGCTACAGCAATGTTGCAGCAACGCAGTTTGTCTACATCACTTGTCACATTCGCAATCCTAACTAATTTATCTACTTGCGATTCTTAATATCCTTCTTGTTGAACGTTGTTTCAGTATTTTCATTCTTGTCCTCTCGTTTTATTTATTTTATTTTATTTTATTTATTTATTTTATTTTAATAAACAAAAACACAAAATATTGATTTTAATAGTTAATTTTTACGATATTTTTTAGTATTCTAATCTCAGTGGGAACGATCTTTTTTATCATTATATTACTTGTTTGCGACACGTGCACTTGCGTTAAATCATATACACCATTGTGAGCAACATTATTAGTTAATTTTTAAATGTTTTTCCTGATATATTGTTAGTTTTTTTTTTTTTTTTTTCATTTTGTTTTTGTTCACATTAAAATTACCTTGACATATTTTATATTTTGCGACTCTTGTATGCATAAGTATGCCTTATGTAGTAGATAAACATAGAAGTTTAAACTAATTTTCAATTGTGTTTAATCGATGTGAAAATTAGAGGTTAAAAAACTTAATTGCACTATGATGTTTAATGATAATCACTATAGATGAATCTCATATACATGCATTTGGCTAAACTTCACTCAGTAGATAATCATTCTTGTTGGGGCATTTCCATTTATTGGTTATCATATGGTTAAATGCTTTTATCTATGATCCATGTTTTTTTTGCTAATGATGTATGATCTGTGTTCTTTGCATTACGAATCGACAATGGACGTTTTTGATGCTCGCTTTGTAGTAACTGATATTTTTATTACATTACAAAAACTAGCCAAGACCATTCTGACTACAGTCATGTAGTTAATATAGTCAATCTCATAATATAGATCGATGGAGACTCAAAACAAATGGCACGCCTTGCTACATAAGTGACTTGAAGTAATCCTCAAGATGGGGAAGGCGATGGTTATTGTCATAGTTGTGCATCAAGGGAACCATCCTAGCAGCATTAAGACATGCCCTTTTGAAAGATGCTGGAAATGGATTTGAAGAAAGACATTCCTCATTAAGTCCTTTCCAAGCCTCATTTATCATATTATTAACATGCTCCCTTGCTTCTTTCATTGAGCTACCTTTATTTTCTTTCATGTAACATTGTATATATGATCCATCATGCCCATTTTGATCCTCATCCTGCAATTACGTACTTAGATTAAAAAATCAATTATACTCTCCCAATTTAATTTCAGCAATAATATTGCAATTAAAAATGGGTAGCCTTATTGCCAAATAAGGCTGGGGCAAAGTTTATATTTTCGAAAACTTTTGAGTATTAAATTGTGTGGTAAAATTTTCAATTGCTCTGGCATTAGTCTTTTTTTATCTAGAATAGAAAGTCCCAAATTAATTATCTTACCAAAAGCACTTCCTAGATCATCCCAAAGACGAAGGATTTTCGCACCAGGAGATATAATGCCAATGACTTGGTCTACGAGGTCGACAACTTGTTTGTTTATACCCTCGCCCAAGAGAAAGAATATGTGAATCAGAACTACTTGAACGCCTGTACTGACCACAGAACTCGTCAAATACTCTTCCGTTGTAGGCAAGTAACCAGAGGCAAACCATTTTGCTTCTTTGAGGAAGGCATTGCATAATTTTATCCACTGTCAAATACATTCCCAAATTAAAAGTGTCAGTTTTGTAGCAATACATATGTGAAACTTTGAAGGAAATTCAAGCTGAAATTGAAGTACATTTTATTGACAACTAATTAGAAATAATATATACAGAATTGATATAATGAGTGCCTCTTGAGCAACAAAAAGGGACTAGGGTCACTCTAGTACACCCACTATGTATGTTGGTTTACTAGTATTTTATTTGTGAATCCCAAATAAATATAAGAAAAAAATTTGTTGAAATAAAAATTGTTGCACTAAGTTGCTTGTATTTACCGCTTTTTTTAACGAGTCCATAGGGTTCCAACCATGCTTTTTGTAGACCTTATTGCCAATCTCTTTAGTAATATCATCAAGTGCCTTAAAACACACAACCATGTAGTTTGGTAACTTCTTCGTCATGTCTAAATCCCATCTACATGCCAAAATTAATTTTGCAAGTTATTAGCTAGAAAAATGCTAAATGCACATATTATTTCACGTCAAATGCACTGAAAACTTATTATATGTGATGTTGTGTTATGATCTATAAAAATAGAGAAATGATTACTTATGATTGCAATATGGTATGTAATTAGGGGTTAAGAGTGTAAAAATGAGTGTAACTAGTATTCATTGCTAAAACAAAGTTCGTAATAGGATTTAAATAATGTACATACTTATTAACGGCTTCTGTGAAGAAAGTGAGCTCGTCCAAAGTTCCATAAATATCAAAAATGTCATCTATAATGTAGACAAGTGATATTAGTTTGAAAAGATCAACTCTCTGTTCTGACCACCTCTTGATCCGTTAAAGTGGTCACAGTCCATAAATACCATTTTATTGGTTGGTCCCTTGCAAACTCCAACTCTTTAGCCAAGCCTAGTTCTCTCCACCATCTGTAGATTGTAAATTATTTACACACTACATGAATAATAGTAATATAGGACAACTTCTATGATAGGATGAGAAACAAATTAATAAGACTGTCACAAGTTATTGGACGTTCTATACATTTTATAGAATGGATATTAGGAAAAAAATTAACGACATTGTATAAAATGGATTCTGACCCTCTTATAAAGTTTTCTCTTTAGACGACTAGTAATTGTCTTATTTGAAAATATATATGTCAATCACTTGTAAGTCTTCGATAATTTTCAAGTTCACTACAAAAATGTTGGCCTTTTTTTTTTTTTTTTTCGGCTTTATAAAACTAATGCACGTGGCGACGCAACAAATTTTGCATCGGTTATGCAAAATCCAATACAAATTTGAGTTAAGACCTTTAACTTACTTTGAGACTTCCAGAATTTCCTTTTGATATATGGATTTAACAATTTCAAGGTCCAACTTATAAATGCTCTTGCAAAATTGTTAGCCACCCTTTGGAGCCTTCCAGATTGTGCTTTAAGAAACTTTTGGCATTTAGCCTAGCCAGGCTTTTATGGAATGGTTGGTCCAATGTATTTAAAACAGCTTCAGATGTATGATAGTCCAGTCTTTCAACCCACATATTAAGATAGTGACTACTAAAGTCTTCAGCTTCGTTTAATATACAATCCTTTGCAATTATAACGTGGGAAGTTTCAAATATTTCCATCAAGCCCTTCACGTCTCTGCTTATTTCTGGTCCAAACTTCCCTTTCTTGTCCTTAAACCTTTTAAAAACATCTGCACAAGAGGTTTCTTTAATAAACATCATTGAACAAATACCGTAAGACAATGGTAATATAATGGAAATAAAGTTTATAAGTATATTTGATTTGATCACTAGAATTAAATAAAAAATACTTGTTATTGTGTTTGATTTGCTAAATTAAATACAATGACATTTACACAAAGATATATTAAATAAAATATACAATCAATACATATGTCAAACAAAGATAATTTTCATTTTAGAACAACAGTATAGATTTTTTTTTTTAAAAAATAAAAATTCCTTTGATTTTTATATGATAGTTATTCAAATATTAATTTCATTTTTAACTCCTCTAAATTTTATTTTTATGTTAGAAAAAAAAATATATATGTTCACTGCATTTTTTATCATATATATTTTTTAAGTTATAAGAAAAAAATACATTAAAATTTTAAAAATGAAACTTTATCTATAAAAAGTATTATGTTATGCAATTAAACCAATAAAAATTATAAAAGATTTAATTTTGATCTTTTTGCATATTTGTTGTATGAAGCAAATAATTATTAAAATAATATTTTTTGTTCTTAATTTGCCTTTTTATGAAAGCTATATTTAACTAAATGACACTACTTATAATCTAAGGGACCAAATGACACAAATGATCTAATCTAGGGGTCCTATATGACACTTTTCTTTTTTATATATTAGAGAGACCAAGTGAAAGTTTATAGAAAAAAAAAAAAGGGAATCCCATAATTACGTTAGTTAGAGCAATTTTTTGTTATTTTTTGTAGCAATTTAGTTATTTCATTATGAAAAAGTGACAATATAAAGACAAATGATTAAATTTTATTTATTTTTATCAATTTTATTTTCATTATTGTCTAATTCTAAAGACAATTTGTGAAATAGATAACTCAATAATAGTTAAACAAATTAAAAAAATAAAAGTAAAGTGAAAAAATTGTTCATTTATCCTTGTGCTTTCACTTATTCAAAACAAAAGAATAAACATTTACAAAAATAACAAAAAGAATAAACTGGTTTTTTTGGACACAACTAAAGAACATGTGCTATCATCTATCAAAAAAAAAAAAAAATGAAATGAAATGAAATTAAGGAAAATAATTTATAGCTCAAATGAGGAAAAATGTGAGCTATATTTCTTTCGGGAACAAGATCAATTAACATATTAAGTTTTTTAACATAAAAAACGTCACCAGGAAGGAGGGCTACTAGCCACCAAATGGACATTATGACATGTCTCATCTAGATCATCAAAAATTATTAGAAGATATCAATTACAAGCTAGCTAGGATGCCTTGTCTACAGTTCGCCATGGAAGCACGCTGCCACCAAGATTCGAACCAAGTGCCTTCCATTCAGAAGGACATAAAAAGTCCTTAGTGTGCATCCTATTTTCACTCTGGCTATCGATAAAATAAAATTTGTGATAACTTATTATAATTTGAAAATGAATTTGTGATAATATAAAATAAATAAAGTGTTATAATTTTATTTTTCAAAATAAAATTCATCTAATTTCCATGTAAATTTATTGTTCAATTTTATTAAACTATTTATTTGTAATATTACAAATTTTTTGTTAGTACTCATTATAATTACACAAATTATTAGGGTAATTATCATTCACCTCTTCAAAGTTTAGTGAATTATCAATCTATCTCAAAAATGGAAAATATATTAAAGAATGACAAAATCTTAGAATTAATTGTTAAATATAATAGTTGAATAGTATTTTATTTTAAATAATTGAATAATTTTAACAAATTATTTGACAAAGTTTAAAATAATTAAATATATTAACAGAAAAGGAAAATAAAACTAAAGTACAATCCTTAAATCAAAAGAGAAAATAAATTTTAAACCTTCCCTTCCACTAATTAATCAATTTCTCTTTAAATTTTCCTTCCAAGTTCGTTTGTTCTCACTTTCAACATTCTTTGATCACTTCATATTAATCATTGCTAGTTTCTTTATTATTTATATTAATTAATATATTATTAAATTTAGCATCTTATTAATTTACTAAATGATCTCTTCTGGCAAAAAACAAATAAAATAGCTACATTAAGTTATTAGAATATCTTAGATAATTAGTTATACATTGATAAGACCATCTCCAATGAGGCTTCCCATTAAAATAGTGTAAGTTTTGTATTAACAATTGCTCCAAAAGGATTCTAAAGCTTTAAATTAAAATAGCGCAATAAATAGTATTGATAAGTTCTGTTAAAAAATTACTAATATTTTGTAATTTAATACACTTAATTGTAACAAACAGATTTAATTACAATATTTTTATCTAATTATTTGCATAAATTTATAAATTGGGAATCACAGATATGTTTGATATATTTCATGTATTTTTAACTTCAAAAGAAAAAAATAATATAAACAATAAAGACAAGATACTTGACGTGCTCAAATAGCAACATAGGAACAAAAGGACTAAGGCATGTAAGCCTCACATTATAAACCAACAAGTATGTAACGTTTGTCATGGTAGAGAAAAATGTGTGTTGCAGCAGGTGACTCTTGGATTTCATTACTAGACCAAAAAATTAGCTTGTGTTGCAGCAGAGAGGACATGGGTTTTTGTGATGAAAATTTTTTAGGCTTGTGCCACTACTGGGAATTTTATGTGTTGCGTCCCCCACAAAACTATTGAGAGTCCTATTTTTGTACAACCCTTAAATCTATAAAAAAACATTTTGGTTTTCATCTTACATACACAACTTTTACGAAACTTTTAGAGGTTTTTGAAATTTTTTTCATATCCAAGGAGGCAAGAGAGGCAATTTTAAGGATACAAGAAGCCATTGAAGATCAAGCAACAATCTTTTGGTGAAGGAAATATTATCCCAGCCAATTGTGGTACTAGATCTAATTAGGACTCTTGTTGTTATTAGATTCATCTTATCCTTCTCTTTTTAGAATGCATAATAGATTGAATTTGCCTATAAATCTCAATCTAAGTATGTGGCTAATTTTTACTATGAATATTTAGCTTTTGTTGCCATATTTTCTTAGATTTGTGTAGGTGATTATTTTATATGAAAAAATAAATAAAGATTACTTTTTGATTAAAAGTTTGTTTATAGATATATTTTATGAATATTATGGGTTAATTTAATCTTCATAAATAGGTTGAAAATTTTGAAATTTAATTTTAAAAACATCATTTTGACTTGATTTTAAAAATATTTGAATAAAGGTTTAAATTGATGACTTAGTAATAGCATTGATATGAATGGTATTATTTTCCTTATGCTTAAGGTTTTTAGTTAGTTAATTACTAGTTTGTAGGAATTTTCACAGTATAAGGAAAAACCAACAATCTTGATTTATATGATGATTTATATTACTTCACCTAAATATTTTAACGCAAGTATGATCAACTAACTAAACATCCATAAATTCTTCATTAATATTTAACACATTCTCTAAGTTTGTTTTAAGTTAATCCATGACGGTTCGCCGAGTTTTTTCAATGTGTAACCGTCTCTAAATTTAATTATTGCTGTAGTGAATACATGAAAAAGGAATACTTAAAACACTCAAATAGTAACTTATATTACAACAATAACTGAATTTAGGGACGGTTATAATTTGAAAAACTCGATCAACTATCTCTAAATGGGAATTTTTGTAACAGTTGGGTGTAAATTTTTCAGAAATAATTTTTGGGACGGTTAATCCGTAAAAGTTTCCTTCTAATTAACAAAACAATTCTACCCCGCGACACTCTTCAAAAAATTCCAAAAAAAAAATCCTAACATACATAGCCCAGCCTCCACTGCCATGACCCTCATTTGGTTCCACAGTCGAGACCCTCAAGCCATCATTACTTGCACAGCTAGCCTCCAGCCTGTTACTATCCTGTGCGGCTCCATTTTGTTCCAGATCAACAATGCAGCCCCTGTACGACACCTCCTGCAGCGGCGACTCAACCAGTCTAGTCTCCAACACTGGTGCGCCTTCCACGGTCAGCAGAACCGTCCACGGTAAGCAACGAAGTCCCTCTCATCGACTAGCTAGGTTCTTCTTTACTAACTTTAAATTATCTTTGTGCTTGGCTTCTTTTGTTTTGAGGATCTGGTTTTAATGTTGCTGGTGTCTTAGTTCTTTCCTTGGTTGAAATTTTTGGTTGCGTTGTTTGCTCTGGAATTTTTATGTGTGTTTATAAAATAATGGAGGATATGCCGTGTAATTTGGAAGATTTGGATCTCACGATCGAGTTTGGATACCTTTTTGATGAGGTGAAATGAAATCCCAAGCTTGTGCTAGGTGTATGTTTGGTGTCAGGGCAGAGTTTGAATTCAGAAGCGCAGCTCTGTGTATGTTGGCAAAATTAAAATTAGGTAAGCATTGGTGGGGGGTGGATAGTAGTTTTGGTTTAAGCTTGCTTTTTGGTTTCCATATATGTTGTGAATACCTTACAGCTGCTCTGTGCCTACTGGCAGACTTTGAACTTAGAAGAGCTGCTTTGTGTCTATTGGCAATTGAAATCAGGTAGGTAAGCATAAAGTGGAAAGTAGTTTTGGTTTAAGCTGCTTTTTTATTTCCATATGTGTTGTGAACACCTTACAGCTAGTAAGCAGTTGTTGTATTTTGCTTCTGTTGGTAACGAGAGGATAATATGAGAGCCAGACAAACTTGGATGGTTGTGTGTCTCCATTTTATTCTTACTGTATTGGAAGGTTTTGTTAATGAATGTGAGAGGATGTAGTGTTGGATTCAAATGAAGTCTTATCTTGTTTCTTAAGCTGGAATTTCCTTTCAAATCTTAATTGTACTAAATGGTTAGTATAGAGTATGTTGCCTCTGCTAAGATCGTTAGTATGCGTCATTGTGGTTGTTTTGATGTGCCTGTATTTTTTGGTATGGGATCTAGCAGGATAGCTAGGTGGTTGTTCTGCTGCTTTGTTTGGTCTCGTGTTTTGAGCCATACTACTTTAGGATTCGATATAGCCTGAAGTATGTTTTCTCTATTTGTTCTCTGAAGAGCTATATACTGCTTCAGCTTGTTAATGAATTTGATTTCTATTTGTTCCACACACACAAAACAAAAAAAAAGTTGATAAGGATTTTGGGGTTAAGATCCGATAAGTTGAAGGAAAAAAAAAGCACATATTATTTCTAATTCATTTGGTTATTATGTTTAAGTTTTTATGAAAATTTGTTCTTCTTTTTATTTTAGGTTCAAGTTTTAATATTTATTGTCTCTGAGTTTAAATTTTTAATGATATTTTTGATGTGTTAATGTATATATTACCAACTTGACAAGTTATAAAACGTATAGAGTATTTCTAAATATCCAAGTTAGAAACTGATGCATGGCGTAACCCTTTCTGATTTAGCCCTTTTTGAAAGTTAACAATTCACTACTATAAAATTGATATATGGTTAACCGTGATTGTAGACCTATGATCGCAGTTATAAAAATCGGGGCCTAAAATGGAGAGATCTTAGACTGGTTAATATGGTCACGATTAAAATAACCGTGATTATAGACCTATGATCGTGGTTATAAAAATCGAGGCCTAAAATGGAAAGATCTTAGACTGGTTAATATGGTCACGATTAAAAACCGTGACCATAAACATATAATATAATCACGGGTTTTCTAAGATCGTGATCAATTAGTGCTTTAAGGTCTCGGTTTTAAACAAAAATTGTGACCATATATGTTGTATTAGGTCACGGTTTTTGTTAATAACCGAGACCTTATATAGATATTTGGTCTCGATTTAAACAAAGACCATGATCATAATTAATTTTCAATTGACAATATTGGCACGCTTTTTTCAATATTTTCATAAATTTAAATACCTATTTTTCAACATCATAAGTGCAATTTTCATATCTAAAATATTAAACTATCATATATAAATTCAAATATTATATTAAAATTAAAATTTCGATTACATTCCAAAAAATGGAGAACAGAATGAGGAAACAGTAAGTCTACACTCTACATAATTATACAAAAGCAACTTTATGGGCCAACCCAAGAATAATTCTTTTTGAATGCATACCAACAATATTTATACATGGTCTGTTTTACTAACATACCCCTATCTTCCTAAGTACATATCCCTTAATGCATCCTCAACATCTCACATATTGTTCAGGGGTATGTGTTTAAGAAGATTTGGGTATGTGAACAGACCTTTATACATTTGAACAACTTTCAAAGGTTGATGCCCCAGACTTATTTGTTGCCGTACTCAAATCATGTGTTTACGGAGACTAATTCAATGCAGTATAAGGAGTTGACACCTGATTTTGAAATTTGATAGAAAATAATGGCTTGAGAGTTAATTGCAATCTGAATGCCCAACACTGCACACCTAAAAACAATGTGAAAATAATATACAGACTACAGAGTTAACAACCAATGTATTTGAAAAAAAAATTAAAAGGGAAACCCAACCAATGAACACCACCTCTTCGTTTTCTTTATTCTATCTAACTTGAATGCTTTTAGTACCATCAGAATTTTTATTTGGCATATGAAAATTCACATTACAAAGATGACAATGATAAGAATGAAGACGAGCTCTAATAAACTATCAAAAAGATAAAAAAACGCATGCTTTCATAAACATAGCTAAACTCTATAGAATGGTGTAACAAAGCAAAGAAAGAAGCACAGCAATGAATAAGCAAACATGCAATCCATGAATACAACATAACTAATTACAACATAAGTATTATCATTTACAAGAATTAAGGGCATGATCTTGGCTACCATATTAATAGCAATTTGTAACCGTCAAGAGACAAGTAATAATAATCTGACCATAAAAAGTGATGACAAGCATTGAAGTTTCACCTTCTCAAATGATATAAAGAATACAAAAAGCACTTACTTGAGTTTTGTCATTTTGACCAAGTTGTAGAAGCAATTGTGAATTTTTCTCCAATTCTCTTTGTACGCTATGCAATTACACAGAAACATGTTTTCTCATTGATTTGAATTTACTCAAATATCATAAACCAACCAATATGTAAGGGTTACGTACGAAGACACGAAAAACAAAGTGTGTCGTGGCAAAAGAAAGTGTGTGCCGCGGCACCCCACTCTCGACTTTTTGTACCAGACGTGAAATTCAAGTTGTGCTACAGTGGGGATATTTATGTGCTGCAGCGAAGAGGCCACAGGTTTTTGTACTTAACAATTTTAAGGCTTATGCAGTGACAGGAAATGTTGTGTGTCGTAGCCCACGTACAATTCTAGATAGTCCTATTTCCATACAACTCTTACATCTATAAAAAACTCCTTAAGTTTTTAGCTTCATACATGACTTTTTACTAAACTTTTACAGGTTTTTAGAGCTTTCTACATCCAATGAGACAAAAGAGGCAATTCTAAGGATACAAGAGGCCGTTGAAGATTAAGCAACAATCTTTTGGTGAATGAAATATTTTCCAAGCTAATTGTGGTACTTGATCTAATTAGGACTCTTGTTGTTATTAGATTCTTCTTCTTCTTCTCTCTTTAGGACATATGTTACATTAAATTTGTTGATAAATCTCAATCTAAGCATATGTGGCTAATTTTTTACTATGAATGTTTAGATTTTGTTGTCATGTTTACTTAAATTTGTTTAGGTGATTATTTTATATACAAAAATAAATAAAAATTACTTTTTAATTAAGGATTTGTTTAGAGATATATTTTATGAATGTTATGGGCCAATTTAATTCTCATAGATTGAAAATTTTGGTAAGTAGTTTTAGAAACATCATGACTTAATTTGAAAAAACTTAATCAAATGTTTAAATTGATGATTTAGTTATAACATTGGTTTGAACGGTATTATTTTTCTTGTGCATAATTTAATTTATTATTTAGTATACTCGATCGTATAATATTTATTAGTTCATTACCAAAGAAAATTACACAATTGTAGGAATTTTTACATTAAAAATTAAAATCAACAATCTTCATTTATATATTCATTTATGTTATTTCACCTAAATATTTCAACACAAGTATGATTAACTAGCTAAAGGTTCATAAATTTTCCATTGATATTTACAACTTTGTTAAAATTAGTTTTAATCATCATTCTTTCTTTGCCAATTTTCATATTTCTCGTTTTTGAATCAATTTATAGTTTTTTTTTTCTTTCTAGTTTTTAGGATTTTTAAGAAGCAAAAAAATTATTTAGAACCACTATAATTTCTTAAGAGACCGACTTTTAAAGTTTACTTGTTTCTTATTTATCAATAATTCGTACACTTTTAAATATTATAATTAATATATCCATGGGGCAACTTCCGATTGTATGTAAGAGTATGAAAGAGTCGACCCATCAAATGGCATAAACTTTTTTTTTTTTTTTACTCAAATAGGGGGGAAAAAAAAATCATCAAACAAAATAAAACACTAAATAAATATGGGCGACTCCCTTTTTTACGTAAAAGTAATAGATATATCTTTTCAACTTCTTCTTTTTCATCTTTTTTTTTTTATTTTTTTTTTCTTGCATAGTTTTTAAAATATGTATTCTATTATTTAGATAAGTAAATCTATTATAAAAAAATAGGTAGATTTTCGTTCTGTTAAAAGATGATCGTTTCCCATATAAATAAATTAGAATTTTTTTTGACAAATCATAAAGAAAACCGTTGATTTAATTTATTTTAACGATAAATATATATTTTTGTTTGATTTAATTTTATGATTTATTGATTAAATTCAAATTTAAAAATATAATGTCATCCACACTATTGATTTAAACTATCTTACAGTTACGATGATTTGTTAATATTATTTATTAAATTTATTTGTCATCAAAACGAGCCCGTTTTTATTTATAATGTATATATAAAGAAGAGTTAACCTTCCTATTTATTTGATGTTATTTTTTTTTATTAAAGATTCATTAGATATAATTTGTTTGATGCTTTTTTTCCTTTTTCAAATAAAAAGTTAGACATAAAATAGTAACATATATATAAGGATTTTTTAAAAATAGTACTTTAAGTTTACTTGAAATAGTAACATATAACATATTAGTTTTTTTTTCAAAAGGTACTAAAGTTCTTTTTTTATTTATTAATAAGAGAAAATACACTCACACAATCAGGTAGAATTTGAACTTGAGTTCTTGGCAGGAAAAATAAGAATTTTACCACCTGAACCACAAGAGATTCTCATTACAGATCAATTCTATTGCATAAATATAAAGTTAATTTTTTATTATTTATTTTTATTTTGTCAACTGTATTAAATAGAGATTGTTTTGACTTGAATAGCTTTACTTGAAAAAATTAAAGAAAAAAATGTCATTTGTTCTATTGCAATCATTTTTTAAAAATAATATAACTAAATAAGTATAAGATCTAAATATCTTTTTAAAATAAGTACATGTTCTATAAAATAAAATAGTAACATATATATATATATATATTTGTCAGGATTTTGCAAAAATAGTACTTTAAGTTTACTTATTTTTGCTTGTAACAGATTAGTTTTTTTTTTTTTAAAGGTACTAAAGTTTTTTCTTTTTTATTAATAAGAGAAAATACGTTCACATATTCAGATAAAATTTGAATTTGGATTCTTGATAGGAGAAATATAAATCTTACTACCTGAACTACAAGAAATTCTAATTACAGATTAGTTCTATTGCATAAAGATAAAGTTAATTTTTTATTTTTTATTTTTATTTTGTCAACCGCATTAAATAAAAATTATTTTGACTTGAATAGTTTTACTTGAAAAATTTAAAGAAAAAAAATGTCATTTGCTCTAATGCAATTTTATTTTTAAAATAATATGACTAAATAAGTATAAGACCTAAATATATTTTTAAAATAATTACGTGATCTCTACGATTACTAGTAGTGTATAGCAAATCGTACCATTTTAGTCAATTCACAATCAAATTTGATCCGTACAAATTTTAAATTTTATAATCTTTAATCTATCAGCAAATTATAATCATATGAAACAATTCAATCCATTGTATATGTGGGATTGACTCAGATTAATACACACACAATTCGTTAAATAATATTTTTCATTGTCACATAAATTTTTAATAACAAATTATAAACTCACATAAATCAAAATTTAAAACTTTTATATGATGTAAATTTTTCATGTCAAATTTCCACTAATACAAAAAAGTATTACATAAATTCAAAATTTGGTTTACTCTTAGAGAGTGATTTGAGATTTTCGGTATACTCTTAGATCTCTTAATAATTTTGGGAAATAATAAATTGAAATAGAAAAGAAAAATGAACCTTTGAGGGATTTCATTCAAGGTTAAAAGAATAAAACTTGAATATGAGATTGAGAAGAATACGGAAAATCGGTTGGGTTTTGGATTCTGGGAGCTTGAATTACAGGAGATGTTGTGAGGAAATCCAAAAGTGATGCGAATCCCGCAACACGATTCCTATCGACCCGCCTAGCTACGAGGCTAGAGAACCGAAGGCAAACGGATCAAGACCCAACAACAATATTGGCATGGATTTCTAAGCAAAACACAGATTTGGCTGCAGGAAACTCACCTACACACATGGATATTACGCACCACGCACGGAGGAGAGGGCGAACGCCACAAAGGGGTGCAACTTCCTTTGATAAGTTCTTGGTTTGGCTTGCATGGAAGCAAGGAGCTCAATGGCTCTCAATTTGTTTTCTAACAAATTTCATTAATTGATCAAAGATACAAACAAGAGCTGCCCAAATGTCCTTAAATAGGGCTCTCACAAAAACCTAAAAGAAAAGACAAAATATGAGCCATTGGATTTGATCCAATGGTTGAAAATACAAATTTTACATTGGCGCCGCGGCGGGCATTTATTCATGCCGCGGCGAGGAGGCTCGGATCACAACAGCAATAGTAGGCGGGCCGCGGCGGACAAAATCCATGCCGCGGCGAGGAACCTTGCACTTCAACCCGAGAGGTCTGTGCCGCGGCGCCCAAAAGCCATGCCGCGGCGCGCACGATTCCTATCGACCCGCCTAGCTACGAGGCTAGAGAACCGAAGGCAAACGGATCAAGACCCAACAACAATATTGGCATGGATTTCTAAGCAAAACACAGATTTGGCTGCAGGAAACTCACCTACACACATGGATATTACGCACCACGCACGGAGGAGAGGGCGAACGCCACAAAGGGGTGCAACTTCCTTTGATAAGTTCTTGGTTTGGCTTGCATGGAAGCAAGGAGCTCAATGGCTCTCAATTTGTTTTCTAACAAATTTCATTAATTGATCAAAGATACAAACAAGAGCTGCCCAAATGTCCTTAAATAGGGCTCTCACAAAAACCTAAAAGAAAAGACAAAATATGAGCCATTGGATTTGATCCAATGGTTGAAAATACAAATTTTACATTGGCGCCGCGGCGGGCATTTATTCATGCCGCGGCGAGGAGGCTCGGATCACAACAGCAATAGTAGGCGGGCCGCGGCGGACAAAATCCATGCCGCGGCGAGGAACCTTGCACTTCAACCCGAGAGGTCTGTGCCGCGGCGCCCAAAAGCCATGCCGCGGCGCGCACGTCTCTGGTCCTCTGCGCGCACCTCTGCCCACACTTGCGCGCGCGTCTGCTCGTCCTGGGCGCACGTCTCCCAGCCTGCATACCCAAAACAGAAACATCGGCGCCGCGGCGCACATATTTCATGCCGCGGCGAGAATGCCTCGTCCAGAATTCCACCAAAACAGAAACACCCGTGCCGCGGCGGGGGATTGTCATGCCGCGGCGCAGCTCCAAAACTAGTAATTCCACAAATTAGCTTGGCACTCCCATGGCTAACATGTTTGCGCCTTGGCTCGTGTTTGTGGGGCGCCTTTCTACGCCGTTATTCCACCCCCTTCTCGGCTTGGTCCATGACACGAGTCGGGCCTTATTAGTGGCGCGATCCGGTTCGTATCATTCCCTCCCTCTTCAAGAGAATTCGACCTCGAATTCGGACCTTCATCATGGGGTAAGTGTAGGAGTCCATCTCGGTTCTGCTCCTCATCATAATAGCCCTGCAAGAAAGAAAAGTAAGAAAATAGACATTCTTTCATTTTTTTCTTTTCCTCCTTTTTTTTTGTTTGCCCACTTTTCTCCTTGGGCATTTCTTCTTTTTCTTTTTCCTTTCCCTTTTCTTGTTCTCCCTTGTTCTTGATCTTCAATTGATCCTCAACCACTTCTTTCGGGGTAAGGGGGATAAGGGTTATCTTGCTTCCATCCTTGTCGAACGAGTACTTATTTTTATATCCGTCATAAGTCACCCGTCGATCATATTGCCAAGGCCGGCCCAAAATCATATGCCCAACCTGCACCACTACCACATCACACAATACAACATCTTGATAATTTCCCATAGCAAAGGGTACCAAGACTTGATGTTCCACTTTCACCTCACCCTGATCATTCAACCATTGAAGTTTGTAAGGAGTGGGATGTTTGGTTGTGGGTAGCCCTAACTTCTCAACTAGGGTAGTACTAGCTATGTTGGTACAACAACCCCCATCGATAATTAGGCTGCAGACTTTGCCATTCACGTGACACCGTGTATGGAAAATGTTTCCCCGTTGTGAATCCATGTCACTTTCCTTGGAGCGATCCTTGGGCACTCGCCCTATCATAAGCAAGTCTCCTTTCACCGGAATTATCTCTTCTGCACTTGCTTCTTCCAATGGTGGCATCTCCTCACCATCACTCTCTTCATCTGTCTCCACCTCCCCATTTGCTTGTATGATCATTGCTTTCTTGTTCGGACATTGGGACGCATAATGACCTTTTCCAAGACAACAAAAACAACTCACATCTCGATTTCGGGGAAAGGTTTCAACCTTACCTTTTCCTTTATCTTTACTAGCCTCCATCTCTTTGCCCTTGTTGACTTCAAAGCGGGGCTTGGAGCTAGTTCCTTCTTCTCTCCTAAAATCTTGTACCCAAGGTGTTGGAGAAATTGGCCTTGGTGGTTGCATCCGGTTACTTCTTCTTTTGAATTGCGCTTCCACTTTGATTGCCATGTGGACCATGTCTTCCAATTCCACATAATGGTGAAGCTCAACAACATTGGCAATTTTCGGATTTAGCCCACTCAGAAACCGAGCCATAGTGGCCTCTCTATCCTCCTCAAGGCTAGCTCTGACCATGGCTACCTCCATTTCCTTGTAATACTCATCAACCGATCGAAAGCCTTGATGAAGTCGTTGCAATTTCTGATAAAGCTCTCGGTAGTAGTGGCTCGGAACAAATCTCTTCCGCATGATGGCTTTCATGTCTTCCCAACTACTTATCGGTCGTTCTCCATTTCTCCTTCTCCCAACTACCAACTGATCCCACCAGTTCAAAGCGTAGTCAGTAAATTCGATTACCGCCAATTTGACCTTTTTTTCATCGGAGTAGTTGTGGCAAGCAAAGACATGCTCAACCTTCTTCTCCCACTCTAAATAAGATTCCGGGTCATTCTTTCCTTGGAACGACGGCATTTTTATTTTGATACTTCCCAAGCTCCGATCAACCTCATCATAAGGTTGGCGTGGGTATCTCCTTATTCCTCCCCGATCATGGCCACCTCTAGGCCCATGTCGTCTTCCAAAGGGCATCCTCCCTTCATCTTCATTATAGTTCTCTCCAAAACTATCTTCATCCAACTCTTCCACAAAATGGGCTCTCCTATTAGGTCTTCCTACATTAGGAGCGACTTGTGGTGCCTCTTGCCCTAAGTTGGCGATAGTTGCTTCTTGACGTTCCATTCGTTCATTCATGTTAACCATAACGGCGTTCATCCGTTCCAAGGATTGTTGTAATGCCCTCATCATAAAAGTTGTATCGGGCCTTTCCTCTGAGCTATTCCTGTCAGACATGTTTACAACAACTAACACAGACAAACAGTTAACAATCAACAAATTGGAACTTTTACTCGTTACCTCACGTGTTTACCCTCGAATTTGATTGCCGTAGCGCTCGAAGCCCTATGACAAACCAAACCGTCCAAGTCTTCCACCCAATTGTAGAATTTTCACACTCAAGAAGTGTAGCTTGCAATATCCAAATGTATGGAACAAAGGAAACTAACTCAATGTGTTTTGAAACCCTAACTTTATGAGTTTGGAAAGAAGTTCGATTTAGCAAATTCAATCCGAAAAACGCAAACAAACAAAGAAACGATCCGTTAAAGCGCAAACGACGCTAAAACGAAGAAATTTCGCAAATTCTCGGGAAATCAAGAATTCACTCTCTTTTTCTCTTTTTTTTTTTTTTTTTTTTTATATATAATTTCCGAAATATCCTCTTTAAATTAATTTCTTTTTTTTTTTTTTTTTTTTTTTATAAATATCTAACGAGATATTTCTCGGGGGATATTTTCACGAGATATTTTCGTGAGATATTTTCCGAGATATTTTCGGGAGATATTTTCGGAAGATATTTTTTTTTTTTTTTTATAAAATGCAGAGAAAACGTTTGTGTTGCTCACAATAGTGTATATGATTTTACGCAAGTGCACGTGTCGCAAACAAGTAATATAATGATAAGAAATATCGTTCCCACGGAGATTGGAATACTAGAAAATATTGTAAAAATTAACTATTAAAATCAATGTTTTGTGTTTTTGTTTATTAAAATAAAATAAAATAAAATAAATAATACGAGAGAACAAGAGTGAAAACACTGAAATAACGTTCAACAAGAAGGATATCACAAATCACAGATAGATAAATCAGTTAGGATTGCAAATATGACAAGTGATGTAGACAAACTGCTTTGCTGCAGCTTTGCTGTAGCAATGCTGTAGCAAAGTATACCAGTAACTAGAATTACAAAAATTCACAAAGGATTCTTCCGAATCTGCAATGTTTATATGATCTATGATTCAATGAAACATATTCCTATGCAAAACTGAATCTAAGAGCAACGTTTATGCACAAATTCTCTTGAGTTATGTGAAATAATTATATATTCCTATATCAATTTCTTCACACTATTCTAGCTTTATCCAACTTAAAATTAACCTTTCCAGATTCAATTTCAGTCTAATATCATATCAATTGTTGATCAAGCAATCAATAAGAATAAATCAATAAATCAAGCGTAGAATAACTAGCATCCTTTACCAAGCAAAGCACAGTTTTATGAAATTAAGGCACAAAGTCTACATACACTTGCATATCCACAACCCTAACTGAATGAGAATTTAGCCAAGCATATTTATAAAATTAACCATCAAATTATATATGCTCAAAATCAGATCCATATGGTTTAGAAAATTTAGAAGAATCAAATAATAAAGAATTAATGAAATAAATAAATAAATCCCTTAAATCCACCCTAAACCAATTGGATTATGATCCTTTGTCTCGTTCTTGCTTTCTCTTCAATGAAAGTCCTTGCAAATCAAGCCTCAATTGGTCTCTTTCCAAAGTCAAATTGATGCTCTGTTTTGCCTCTCCTTCCTTGCACCAAATCTGTCCAGAATTTGGGGTTGTTATCTGCTGTGTTTTTCCTCCTTGCTGCTGCGAATTTGTTCTCTGTTTTCTGTTCAGATTTCACGTATGTTTTCCTCCCTTTGTTGCGCCTCCTGCTGCCCAGATTGGTTCCTGATCAGTTCTCTATTTTCTGCCGCAGAATTGCTTACTAATCAGCCCCTGTTTTTGCTCTTTTATATTAGGTTTAATTGGAGACAAACTTTGGTGTGTTAATTTCCAATATTATCCCTCAAAAGGTGAGTTAATGAAAGCCCAAAATTGTCTTTTTGTTGAGAGTCCATATCAGCCTCTGTTTTCTGCGTTGATTTCCTGATGAGATTTTGCTGCAGCAATGCTGTAGCAAAGCTGCAGCAAAGCTGTAGCAAAGTTGTATTTTTGCATTTTCTTTGTTAAATTCTTTATTTCCTGTAAGGGCAATGAAAATATAATGAGTGCACATCAAAATCTAATTCTTTTTGACACATTTCATAATTATTTTGAATTTATTATCAAAGAATTCATTTAAATCACAAAATCCACAAATAGTGTATAAATGATTATAATGTGTGGATATTCCCAAATTAACAAGCAAGTATTTATGAATAAAAGCTAATAATACTCTAATAAATTAGAGTTATCAACTCCCCCAAACTTAGCATCTTGCTTGTCCTCAAGCAATAAATTATGTGATGATTGGCAAGTGGCAATTTAAAACAAAGGTTTCAACTCATGCTAAGAACATAGTTGTCAACTAATAAATAAACTAGACTTGTTTCAACATTAGAAAGAAGAAATCTCAAAATCATGATCCAACTTGATTTTTCTCAAATGTTAGTTTCAATATCTCAAACTCATTCCAAAACAACCCCATGTGTGTGTGTGATGTCTCATAATTTGTTATTTGATACTTCCCCCCAAACTTAGGTAATTTATGTTCCTTAAGCTTAAAATCATGCCTCCATATGTTGGTCTTTTAAATCCCTCTCCACTAATGTAGATGTTCACTAATCAAAGATCAAAAGGACTTAAATAGGCTTGAAATGTAAGGCAAGGGTAAAGGTAAGGTTAAGGTCATATTTAGGTATCATACCCCACAAGCACAAACACTATTCAAGAATACTTTTGGACTCTTTATTTACATTGCTACCCCCAAACTCCTCTTCATTCATTTTTTTTTTTTGTTTTTTTTTTTTTTTTTTTGGAGTGAATCTGTTTTGCTGCAGCAATGCTGTAGCAAAGCTGCAGCAAAGTTGTTTCTAGATTTCTCTCTCTTTTTTTTTTTTTTTTTTTTTTTGAATGAAGTGGCGATCTCAATATAACCAAACAAGAGTGATTTTCATCATAAACAACACCATTTTCAACACCATAATTTTCTTTCTTCCAAGAGGCATCAACCTTTCTAACAACAATTCTTAAAGATGGTAATGCACTTGTGAGGTAAAGGTCAAAGGATATGCAAATAAGGAAATGCTAAGTTTTTATGTGGGTGTTGACAAAAAGAATTTTTGATCATTCATGGCTCAAATTAGGTGTGCAAATGAAATATATTTTTAACCAAGGTTAGCATGAAAAGCACAATCGAATCCAAAGAAGGCCTAAATCATTTCATTGAGTTGTGAACTTTCTAGAATTTCGCTTTGAGAAATTCTCCAAACCAATTCTAGAGGCTCAAACTCTCCCATAAACTACCTTTATTCAAAGTTTATATCAAACAAACAAACAAATTGACCGTGCATATGAGTGGTGGGTATATATCACAAAATGAGTTTTCAACATTTTTCACTAACACTTAATCAAATCAATTTTTCTCATAAAGCAAGATATCTCCTCTAATACTTTGATAAGTCAGTTTCTTTTTAGGACCAAGATAACAACATGAAATTAATGACAACCTTAGATCAAGCAATTCATCATAGAACCACAGCAGATTTCGTATCATAAATTAAAATTCAGCATAGAAATTTATTTTTTCAATTCCACAGTTTCACAGCTCAACAGCACAAACATTAAACAGTAAGCACAAAGTAATCACATGAATTCCATTAATGCCAGAGTGCAACAGTAGATAAATCAGACAGTAAGCACAGTAAACAAATCAGATAGTAAACAGCAAATTCATCCCCCCAAACTTAAAACAAGCACTGTCCTCAGTGCTCATAACTAAACAGATCAGTCAGCAGGCAAAAAGGACAGAAAGAAAAACAAAATAAAAATGACAAAGTAACGAGACTGCCCTGTTATTGCTGTGTTGCTCCCGTGAATGAACAATTTGGTGAATATGAACCAATATAGCAACACCCAGTTGTTATTGGCGTGGGGAGGATCTGAATAACACGAATTGCTAACCCGAACAACCATGAAAACTAATTTTGAAGTCCAAATTTTTGAAGCGTGAGTGGCGACCACGGCTTGAAATGGATGGCTGGTATTGGTGAGGCGTGGGAATGGGCGGAGTGTTGGGTCTTATGGGTAGCGCCTGGATGAGGGGCTGGTGGCTAGGCAACCATTTGCTGAAACGATTGGGGGTGCTCGGGTGTGTGAGGGAGGTTGATGGTAGTGGGGTGCGGTGCCGAATGAGAGGAAAATTCTAGGATGTTCGGGATGTTGACGAGGGGTTGGGTCTTCTAGATTGTGGCATTTGCGAGTGGTGGGTTTCTCGGGTGGACTGGTGGTAGTGTGGAAGTGGGATTGGGCGGCGCCGGGGAAGTTCGGTGGGTCGATGGTGTTCTAGGCTTGGGTAAGTAGCGGTGGTGAGTGGCGGGGTTGGAGGTTGTGGTCGCGATGCTGGAGAGGTTGTAGTGGCTGGGTTGGAGGCGCTTGAGAATGTATCTTGTAGAGGCTGGAGGCACTCGGGAGTACAGGGTGAGGAGAGTGTAATGGAGAGAGGCGCTCGAGTAGGTAGTGTAATGGGTAATTGTTGGGTAACCCGAGAAGAGTTGCGGGTCTGGATGCTGAGTTGGTTTTTTTTTTTTTTTTTTAACTGGCTTGTGTAGTTACAAAAATATGTCATGGGCTAATCCCCATTTAAGCCCAATCTGAAGCTCCAAAATAAGTTTACAATCTCCATTAAAGCCCAATCCATGAAGCTGAATATTAATCCATGTTCAAAACGTCTAGACGCCCTTGATCTGGGAGGAAGGAAGAACACACAGTATTTTGCTCTAGCTTTGCTGCAGCAATGCTGCAGCAAAATTTTTCAGTTTTTTGAATCATGATAATTTTTGGTTCTGGTGTACTTCTCCTCTGCTTTCTTCGCCTCCATATGTAAATATCCATCAACACTCAAAATTGAAGCACTGAAAATAGGCCCAACCAACGTAGAACCTTGCTCAAATAGAACAGTGTAACAGTGTTGTTATAGCGTTGCTGCAGCAAAGCTGCAGCAAAATTTTCCATTTTGTTTACACTTTGAAGATACATTTGGTTGTTGGTTTTGCTTTGCTTTTCTCTTGCTCTCACTCTTTGGGATGACCTGAAAATGCAACAAATAAACTTCTAAATAAGAGAACTCACACAATTAAATTGAAATAAAAATCATAAACTAAACGTTAAGAAAAATTAAGAAAAGTGAAGAAACATGGGTTGCCTCCCATGAGCGCTTGTGTTAGAGTCGACAGCCCGACTTTGCTTGTAGTCATGGGTCTAGGAGTGGAATGGAGGTATGCTCCCTGTCAAGAATTTCTCTCCAATAATGTCTAATGTGTTGGCCATTATATTGAAATTTTTTCTTGGACCAACATTTCCAATATTTTTGACTTAGACCAACATTGTTCTTTAAGATCCTCTTAATTTCTCGATAGGACTGACATTGTTGCAAAATATTCACCATCTCATCTTCGGGAATACACTCTCTAATCTTTCGTTTTGTATATCGCTTGAACAAGAATGGCCTATCCCAATAGTAGAACTTCAAATTATGGAAAAATTTCTTCTTTTGATAGGAATTTGAATCTGGTGGCGCATCAACTGAAGACTTAGGAAGATTGAAGTCTGGAGACAAAAAGTCTGGAAATTGAACTTTATTTTCCGTTTTATCCAACCAAGGTAATTTCTCCTCAATTTCCTCTTCACAATCGGAATCATATTGCGATAAAATTTGTAGAGAATCATTATAGCCACATTTTTCAGGTTCATTAGATACCAGAGAATCCACAACTGAAATAGATGAGCACTCTTCAACATTATTGGGAGATTCCATGGTTTTAAACACGTTGAAAGTGACTTGTTCATCTTGAACTCTCATAGTTAATTCTCCTTTTTGAACGTCAATCAAAGTTCGGCCTGTAGCTAAGAATGGTCTTCCCAAAATAATAGGCACTTCTCTGTCTTCTTCATAGTCAAGTACAATAAAATCCGCTGGGAAGATGAATTTGTCCACTTTTACCAAGACATCTTCAATTTTTCCTTCAGGATGAGCAATGGATCGATCCGCTAGTTGTAAAGAGACTGTAGTAGGCCATGCTTCACCAATCCCCAACTTCTTAAAAATTGACAAAGGCATCAAATTAATGCTTGCTCCCAAATCACATAAAGCCTTGCCAAAATATTGATTACCTATAGAGCATGGAATTGTGAAACTCCCAGGATCCTTGAGCTTAGGAGGAAGTTTGTTCTGTAACATAGCACTACTTTCACTTGTTAAGGCAACTGTCTCAAATTCGCCAAATCGTCTCTTTTTGGTCAGGATGTCTTTCATGAATTTGACATAATTTGGCATTTGTTCCAAGGCTTCCACCAATGGAATGTTGATATGAAGTTGCTTAAGAACATCCAAAAATTTCCTGAATTGAAGGTCTTGCTGCTGTTTCTGAAATCTTTGAGGGAATGGTGGAGGTGGTCTGTGCTGCTGGGAACTTTGCTGCAGCAATGCTGTAGCATTTTGGGTACCAGAATTTTCTAAGTTTTTCAGAACTGCTTCAGATTTTTCCAAATCTTTTTCCTCCTTTTCTTGGGTTGAAATGTTCCCCTTTTTACTTATTTTCTGTCCACTTGGTCCCTCTAATTCTTTTCCACTCCTTAGAGTAATAGCTTTGCAAAATTCCTTTCTTTCTCTTATTGGAGTTTCGGTATCACTTGGAAGTGCACCTTGTGGACGGTTCCTAAGTTCATTAGCTAGCTGTCCCACTTGATTTTCTAGATCTCTCATTGAAGCAGCTTGACTTTGAAGGATTGCATCATTCTTAGCCATGTATTCTTTGAGTAGAGATTCTAACGAACTAGTTGATTCACTTGGTAGGTTTCTTTGTTGTTGCTGCTGAAATCCTGGTGGGAATGCAGGGCGGTTAGGTGTAGTATGGTTAGCTTGACTACCACCTTGATTGTTCCAAGAGAAATTAGGGTGTTGCCTCCACCCTGGGTTATATGTGTTGGAGTATGGATTGTGGTTCCTGTTGACATTACTCACAAAACAAGCTGATTCAGGATTTGAAGGACAGTTCTCAAACACATGAGACCCCGAACAATAGACGCATGAAATCCCTGAATCTTGAATTGAATTCACATTTGCTGACACGTGTTGGTTCTTCAACAGATTAACCAGGGATGACACTTGAGCTGTAAGTGCTGTAACATCATTAACCTCATGCACACCAGCCACTCTTTTTGCAGCTGCAACTCTGTCCATTGGCCATTGATAGTTATTGCTAGCCATCCTCTCAAGTAGATCATAGGCTTCATTGTAAGACTTGGCTAAAAGAGCTCCATTAGCAGATGCATCAACAATTGTTCTCGTTTGAGCATTGAGACCATTATAGAAAGTCTCCATTTGGATCCAATGAGGTATACCATGGTGAGGACATTTCCTTAATAATTCTTTAAATCTTTCCCAAGCTTCATATAGAGATTCTCCATCCAATTGTTGATAGGAGGTAATGTCATTCCTCAATTTAGCATTCTTTGTTGGTGGAAAGTATTTCATCAAAAATTTTTCAGCTAAATCGTTCCAAGTTGCAATAGAGTCAGGTGGCAAGGAGTTAAGCCATGCTCTAGCGCGATCTCTTAAGGAATATGGAAATAATTTGAGCCTAAATGCTTCCTCGGTTACCCCTGTCCATTTGAATGAGTCACTGACTTCAATAAATAACCTGAGATGTAAATGAGGATCTTCTGTAGGTAACCCACTGAATTGCCCGACTGTTTGTAGCATCTGAAACATCACCGGTTTTAACTCAAAGTGAGTTGCTTGAATGTTTGGTCTTGTGATGCTTGGATTTAACCCTTCTAGCATAGGCAATGCATATTCATTCAAAGCTCTGTCCCTATCATCCATTGGAGGTATCACATTGATTGCATTGTTAAAATTCTGTTCTTGGCCATTGTTTCCGTTCCCTGCTTGTGCCATATCTTCAATCTGAGCGAAACCTTGTTGTTCTCTTCTTCGTAGTCTGAAAGTACGTTCAATTTCGGGATCGAAGGGTAGGATATCCTTGTCGCGAAATCTGCTCATACAAAAGACACAGAAGAGATATTAGATAAACAAAAATTAAATAAAAACAAAAGTCGATTTCTACGAATAATTTCTAACGTTGCCAATCCCCGGCAACGGCGCCAAAAACTTGTTGCTCACAATAGTGTATATGATTTTACGCAAGTGCACGTGTCGCAAACAAGTAATATAATGATAAGAAATATCGTTCCCACGGAGATTGGAATACTAGAAAATATTGTAAAAATTAACTATTAAAATCAATGTTTTGTGTTTTTGTTTATTAAAATAAAATAAAATAAAATAAATAATACGAGAGAACAAGAGTGAAAACACTGAAATAACGTTCAACAAGAAGGATATCACAAATCACAGATAGATAAATCAGTTAGGATTGCAAATATGACAAGTGATGTAGACAAACTGCTTTGCTGCAGCTTTGCTGTAGCAATGCTGTAGTAAAGTATACCAGTAACTAGAATTACAAAAATTCACAAAGGATTCTTCCGAATCTGCAATGTTTATATGATCTATGATTCAATGAAACATATTCCTATGCAAAACTGAATCTAAGAGCAACGTTTATGCACAAATTCTCTTGAGTTATGTGAAATAATTATATATTCCTATATCAATTTCTTCACACTATTCTAGCTTTATCCAACTTAAAATTAACCTTTCCAGATTCAATTTCAGTCTAATATCATATCAATTGTTGATCAAGCAATCAATAAGAATAAATCAATAAATCAAGCGTAGAATAACTAGCATCCTTTACCAAGCAAAGCACAGTTTTATGAAATTAAGGCACAAAGTCTACATACACTTGCATATCCACAACCCTAACTGAATGAGAATTTAGCCAAGCATATTTATAAAATTAACCATCAAATTATATATGCTCAAAATCAGATCCATATGGTTTAGAAAATTTAGAAGAATCAAATAATAAAGAATTAATGAAATAAATAAATAAATCCCTTAAATCCACCCTAAACCAATTGGATTATGATCCTTTGTCTCGTTCTTGCTTTCTCTTCAATGAAAGTCCTTGCAAATCAAGCCTCAATTGGTCTCTTTCCAAAGTCAAATTGATGCTCTGTTTTGCCTCTCCTTCCTTGCACCAAATCTGTCCAGAATTTGGGGTTGTTATCTGCTGTGTTTTTCCTCCTTGCTGCTGCGAATTTGTTCTCTGTTTTCTGTTCAGATTTCACGTATGTTTTCCTCCCTTTGTTGCGCCTCCTGCTGCCCAGATTGGTTCCTGATCAGTTCTCTATTTTCTGCCGCAGAATTGCTTACTAATCAGCCCCTGTTTTTGCTCTTTTATATTAGGTTTAATTGGAGACAAACTTTGGTGTGTTAATTTCCAATATTATCCCTCAAAAGGTGAGTTAATGAAAGCCCAAAATTGTCTTTTTGTTGAGAGTCCATATCAGCCTCTGTTTTCTGCGTTGATTTCCTGATGAGATTTTGCTGCAGCAATGCTGTAGCAAAGCTGCAGCAAAGCTGTAGCAAAGTTGTATTTTTGCATTTTCTTTGTTAAATTCTTTATTTCCTGTAAGGGCAATGAAAATATAATGAGTGCACATCAAAATCTAATTCTTTTTGACACATTTCATAATTATTTTGAATTTATTATCAAAGAATTCATTTAAATCACAAAATCCACAAATAGTGTATAAATGATTATAATGTGTGGATATTCCCAAATTAACAAGCAAGTATTTATGAATAAAAGCTAATAATACTCTAATAAATTAGAGTTATCAGTTTGGCTCTCACTTTTTCAAAACGAGAATCACATGTGAGATTACCAAAATACCCCTCTCTCACAAAAACGAATTTTGGGGAAAACTTCCAACACAAAATCCTCTCCAAATTCAATCAAGATAAGAGGGAAACAACAACATCAATCAGATTATTCCAGGAATTGCAATAAACACATAGAATCATAGAAAAACACAGAATTTTTTTGAAGGAATTTTTCTTGTTGCTATGAAACAAAAAATGACAGAAATTTAAGATAGGAATCTAGAGTCTCAACCTAGAGCTCTGATACCAAATGATGCGAACCCCGCAACACGATTCCTATCGACCCGCCTAGCTACGAGGCTAGAGAACCGAAGGCAAACGGATCAAGACCCAACAACAATATTGGCATGGATTTCTAAGCAAAACACAGATTTGGCTGCAGGAAACTCACCTACACACATGGATATTACGCACCACGTACGGAGGAGAGGGCGAACGCCACAAAGGGGTGCAACTTCCTTTGATAAGTTCTTGGTTTGGCTTGCATGGAAGCAAGGAGCTCAATGGCTCTCAATTTGTTTTCTAACAAATTTCATTAATTGATCAAAGATACAAACAAGAGCTGCCCAAATGTCCTTAAATAGGGCTCTCACAAAAACCTAAAAGAAAAGACAAAATATGAGCCATTGGATTTGATCCAATGGTTGAAAATACAAATT
Organism: Elaeagnus macrophylla; assembly: GCA_029378325.1. Taxonomy (NCBI): domain Eukaryota; kingdom Viridiplantae; phylum Streptophyta; class Magnoliopsida; order Rosales; family Elaeagnaceae; genus Elaeagnus; species Elaeagnus macrophylla. The sequence continues at coordinate 30,641,001 of CM055640.1, read as the reverse complement.
TTACATTGGCGCCGCGGCGGGCATTTATTCATGCCGCGGCGAGGAGGCTCGGATCACAACAGCAATAGTAGGCGGGCCGCAGCGGACAAAATCCATGCCGCGGCGAGGAACCTTGCACTTCAACCCGAGAGGTCTGTGCCGCGGCGCCCAAAAGCCATGCTGCGGCGCGCACGTCTCTGGTCCTCTGCGCGCACCTCTGCCCACACTTGCGCGCGCGTCTGCTCATCCTGCGCGCACGTCTCCCAGCCTGCATACCCAAAACAGAAACATCGGCGCCGCGGCGCACATATTTCATACCGCGGCGAGAATGCCTCGTCCAGAATTCCACCAAAACAGAAACACCCGTGCCGCGGCGGGGGATTGTCATGCCGCGGCGCAGCTCCAAAACTAGCAATTCCACAAATTAGCTTGGCACTCCCATGGCTAACATGTTTGCGCCTTGGCTCGTGTTTGTGGGGCGCCTTTCTACGCCGTTATTCCACCCCCTTCTCGGCTTGGTCCATGACACGAGTCGGGCCTTATTAGTGGCGCGATCCGGTTCGTATCAAAAAGACTTGTATAATTTAATTATTTTGTGTTTGAGTTACCGTCTATGTATGTATATATATGTGGGTGTGTGTGTGTATAGAGGATCAGATTCATATAGAAACTAGAAGTAAATCATAGTTGCAAGGGAAGCTTCAATATTCACTTTAATTATGATCACCTTATTAGATCTCAAGTTAATGAGGTACAGGAAGGAAAATTATATCTTGTTACTTATGCTCTAGAATTAACCCCATGCATGAATTTATCCAAACAATGCAAATTACCTAATCAATAAAACGTAAGCAAGAAAAGGATAAGAGTGCACCCGCATATTTGAAACCAACCCACAAACTGAAATCCACTCTCAACGTTTTGTCATCCCGAAACAAGAAGGGAAAAAGTGCATATAGTATAACATTTTCTTTTAAGTCATTTGATACTGGGGATGGGTGATCCGAACTCTTTTCCCTAGGAAGAGGTCCGGTTCTTAACTACCTAAGTAGAGGAGAACCCAAAAGAAAAGAATTGTTGCATTTTATGCTAAGTAATTTGCCCACACTCCACAAATAGAAAGTACCCCTTAAATGGGAGTAACACCTAATGTATGAATAATAACCAAATTCAAACTCCCACTATAAATGGAATAAAGGTTAGACAACATAATATTTAACGCCTCCATTTTTTTTTTTATTTAAAAAAAAAAACTCTAATTGATGAAGTGCACATTATTGTTCACTTTTATCTTCCTTCAATACTGATGTAGAAAGTTGTTACCCAACACTGATCAAGTTTTCATTTTCACCTATTATGCAACAAAGATTCAATAAATGGCCTTAATTCAACATCTATGATGCAATTAATCTCTCATTTATAAGTTATAATTCCTTCAATACTAATCAATAGCCAGAGGCCAAACGTAGGGAATGCAAGAAGCCAAAATCAAGAAGTAGATACACAAATCTGTTCAGAAAACAGAAGACGGTGGAAGGGAATCTTGTGGGCTCGGTGACAATGATTCTCTTTTGTGTTCTTTGACGACAGTAGCTAATGCCTAAGGATTGAGACCCAAATCATACAGAGCAATGAACACAAAGAGGGTGTGAGGATTGAGCCCAGTGTCAAGTAAGTTGGACATGTTTTCTAGGTCCGGAGACTCACGGGCAGTTTTTGCAGCATCCCCATCCATGACAAGAACTTAAAGCTGGAATAGAAGGAATTTGGTTAAAATTGAACAAGTTCACAAACTTGAGTTTATATGACTTAAATTAAACTAAATTGGATACTTATTGAAATTGAAAGGTCTAATCCGATTTATTTAATGATTTTTAAATTTAATTTTTTTTATTCAAATTATGTTGAAATTTGAAATTAGCATAAGAAAAAAAAAACTCAAAATCTAACAAAATTGTTTTAAATATGTTACAAATATAAATCATATGATATTTCACATAAACTAACAACTAAGTTGATAAAATTTATAAAATGTAAAATCATCATAAACTACATGCAACTAAAAACTGCAAACTGTATGATAAAGAGCTAAAAGTGCAAAAAAAAAAAAATCTAAATCTAAATGTAATATTTAATATTTAATAATAAATAATATAATATATTTTTAATTTTTAAAATAAATAATAATACAATTTTAAAAATAAGATTTTTTATATATAATATATAACGGTTTAGTTCAGTTTTGATGGTTAAAAAATTCAAAAAATTGATTTAGACCATTTGAGAAACATTTAAAAAAAATATAAACAAAACTTAATCATTTAACTTACATAATTATTCAAACCGGTCCAATTTTCCATTACATTTTCTAAAATTGACACTAGTATTCTTTACATTATTCTTTAGCCAGTCAAAATTATGTATGTATGTATATTATATACATACATACATACACACAAACACACACACACACACGTATATATAGAAAATATTGAGCAAGTCAATGTAAAAAAAAAAAATATTCTTCATATTAATACTTCGTCTTTACATTGACTTGCTCAATATTCTTCATATTGAATAATATTTGTTTTTTTACATTGACTCTCTCAATATTTTTTAATTCTTTCTCTTTAAGTTTTTACAATATCTTATTAAGAAAATTTTATAAAATTAAGATGAAGGTTAAACATTTAAATAAGTCACTATTGATGTTAAACTAAAAACACATAATAAAATTATTTATTTTGTGGGTTTTTTTAATTCAATAAAACCATTATATTTAGAATTATTTTGTGGGTTTTTTAAATTCACAAAATAAAATCATTATATATAAAATTTATTATTATTAGAATATTTAGAATTAATATCATCTTTTATATTTTATTAATCTATTTTAAGACTAATAAAATAAAATAAACTACCTCATATAAAGTAAATTTAATAAATTTATTATTAATAAAAAAAACCATAAAAAATAGAAGTTTAAAAATTTAGGAAAGTAAGTAAAATAATCATTTTGTACATGAAAATAAATATACCCTTAAATAAATGCTTTATGTTCTTTCATATTTTAAAAAAATAACAATTATTAAATCTTAAAAATGCATTTAATGTCGAGAAGATATATAATTATTAAGGACAATCATTTTTCTAATACAAATGAGTTTAAATTATGAACCTCCTCTTAAAACATTTCACAAATTAAATTAAGTTTTTATTTTCATTAAGCCATATAAAATAGTCAAAACTATATTATTGGTATCTAAATTTTAATTAAATTTATACTTAAGTCAACAATTATCTTACAATAATTCACAATTATTATTAATTCATGCAACTTATTACATGTAACTTATTAATATTTAATTTATTTATTTATTTACTTTTTGTTACATGTGACTCTTTGCCTTTTGTAAAAGAAAATTTAATTTTATAACCGTAGAAAACAAAACATAAACCTAAAACAAATATATATAAAATATAGAATTAATAAGTGATAGTTTTGGTGGGAATTTTTTAATACAAATAGAAAATAAATAAATAAAAGAGAGAGTAAATAACATTGATAAAATCAAGCAAATGACTAGTAAATTTATTTAATTTATTGTTATTATTTATGTCATAATAATTTATAATCATGTAATTTATCAAATTTTTTTGTTATAACATTATAAAACACCACATAAATTTATTAAAAAAAATCTCTTTAAAACATAACAATTATCAATAATATTATAATAAGTAGACAACAATTAATAAATAATATTTTTTATAAAATTTAATATCATAATAAATTAGTAATGTCTAGTAAATTCAGTTATTTAATATTATTATTAATGTCATAATAATTCACAATAATTATTAATTCATATAATTAATATTTGATTTTTTTTTTTACTTTTTATTACATGTGTTTAACAGTTTGAATTCTACAAAGAAAAATTAATGTTATAACTATAAAAAATATCATATAAATCTAAAACAAAATTAAAAAATATATAAAATTAATGAATAATGGTTTTGTTGGACTTTTATCAATATAAATAGGAAAAAAAAAAAAAGGAAATGACATTGATAAAAATATGCCAAAATTTAGTTTCATAATAAATTAATAATGTCTAATAAATTCAAGTAATTCAATATTATTATTTATGTCATTAATTGACAATCATTATTAATTAATATACTTATATTAAGTGTTTAACTATTTGGCTCCTAAATTTTTTTTTACAACCATGAAAAACACAACATAAATCTTAAACAAAATTAAAAAATATGAAATTAATAAATAGTGGATTTGGAATATGAAGTATGAAATAATTATATGTATGTTTTAGTAGTCGTAATCATTGAAAATCTATTAATTTTTTTAAATGTGAAATTAAAAATATAGTCAATAAGAGTATGATAAATAATTTTTTTTTTAAATTATTAATATAACACATATATATCAATTATCTTTATTTTGACATATAAATATAGCATAATAATAATAATAATGATGATGATGAGCAAATATACATTATATAAAATAATTCATAAAATTATATGAGAATTTATTTGGTAGTTACACTCTGAATTATATACGTTAACAATGTATCAATACTTGCAAAGAAAAAAAAAATGAAAGAAATATATTAATACGTGCAAAGAAAAAAGGGAATCATTGTTTATAACAATTGATAATTTTATAACAAATAAAAATAACTATAATTTAGTCCTTAAATATTAAATTTTATTAATAATTTAGTCTCAATTTTTAAAGATTTTTATAAATTAGTTGTATTTATTAATTTTATTACTCACTTTACATATTAAATTTGAAAACATTAAGTTTCTTTTATTAAAATTATAATCTAAATCATTTTTAGGAATTAAAAAATGAAATTAATCACTTTACTACTTGTGATTTGGCCTAAATACTAAAATATTCATTTATTTTATGTATTTTATATTTTATTTTTATGTGATTTTATTTATTTACTTTTATAATTTTTATCCTTTTATATTATTACAAGAAAATAAAACGAAGTATTTCGAAGTAAAGAAGATAAATAGATCACTATCATTGTTAGGATATTAATTCAGAATAAATGAATTAAATAAGATTATATAAAGTACCAAAAAGAAAAAAAAAAAAAGCAAATTTAACAAGTATATGCATATAAAATTGAAGTTAGAATTTTTACAAACACAAATGGAGTTTCTGCCTCTAGACTCTTAATTTTTTTTTTCTTTTTTTAAAGTGATATATTTCTATTTTATTGCATATGAATACTTGAAACTAAAGATAAAAAAAAATGATAAGAAAGAAATGATAGAATGTGGGGGGGGGGAAGGACTTTAAGAAAAGATCCTGAAACATTTTAAAGTGAAGAAGACGTATATATATAATTTATTGTCATCGCTAGCATATTAATACAAAATAAATAAATTAATAAAATGCAAAAAGTTACCTATTGAAAAAAAAATTCAGTTTAATCATCGTTGTCATTTTAGAGTTGTTGGAGTTATAAAGATAATTATTAGATAATAAAAACTTAATACTAACTTTATTAATAATAATATATTTTAAAATTAAATTAATTATATGAGTTTCAACTTACAATTATAATTTAAAGAATATTGTTTAAATAATTAGAATTAATATTATTTTTTATATTTTATTATAACTCATGTCATGATTGGGTATAAAAATATTAAATTAATATATAATATAATAGTGTGTAAAATTAAATTATATTAAAAATGTTGGACAAATATAGATGATTTTTTTTAACAATAATCATAATCAAGTATAGAAAATATATGCTATCTATAACTTTATCACTATCGTTAATTATAAAGATTTCATCATTAGCTACAAATAAACAATAATAAATAATTAAGAAAATTTAGATTATATGAAAAATGTTGAACATGAAAAGATAATGTCTTAATGTTAGTGATGAATAATAATAACAATAATAATAATGATGACGACGATTAATGTAAAAATAAAAATTATATTATTTGAATTTGTATGATATAAGAGTAAGAATGAGTTTAAATTTGTATGATTTGGATTTAATAACAACAATAATAATAATGAGTGTATTTTTTAAATTAGACTAGATCTAACCAAAGACAGTTGGTATACAATAAAATATTAAAAAAGGATGCGTAAGGTTCGAAAGTTGTTCTTTTAAGAATTTTTCATGACAAAATAGTTGTTGGATTGGCCCATTTGGGCAGTTTTAGCCCAATCTTAAACTTCACTAGGTCTCAGGCTCTCAGTTCACGTTATTTTCCATGCCAAACATTCATATTTACTTGGATACTTTCATGTGCTTGAGTATTTTAGATGAATTAAAATTTGAGAAAATAACATTTATATCATTCTTTAAAATTTATGAACATAAAAATAACACACCATATATATATCTAAATTATATATTTTTACTATTAAAATTTTTTTAGCTCTGACATTTTAAATTGAGTATTGTTCAATTAAACATATTTAAATTGAACTTCCCGTCATTTAAACTAGTTTGAAGTTAAACTTTATTCAATTCAATTATGTTCAATATTTTTAGGATATTATTTTTATTGTTATAAATTTTGGATGTGTTATTTTATGTAATTTTTTTTAAACATTAACCTTACATGCTAACTCTTGATGATGACGTGACATAATGTGCCTTACTAAACTAAGGAAAAAATGCATATCAATCTAAATTTAAAAGAAAAGGAAACATTGATAAGGACAAGAAGAAACCATGAAAAGATTCTTCCTTCAAAGATAATTTTTAGTAAAATTATTACAAAATTCACTTGAGATTTTAAAAAACTGAAAAAACTCCCTTCATGTTTGAAAAAGTATGCAATATCTCTATTATTATTGATTATATAATATTCCCTAAATTTCTTTATTTTTGTTGATTAGTTTTGCAAATATCTTCATAAAAAGTAAGAAATAGTATAAGTGGTATAATTTTTTTTTTTTTTTAAATTTGTAGAAGTTTATTTATTGATTCAAAAACCTGAAAAAGAGGTATTTATAACTTGCCCTCATAAATTTTTATTTTCGAGTAGGAGCTCCTTCACTTCTTCTCATCAAAATAAAATAGTGACCACAAAAAAAAAAAAAAAAAGACACATTTATTAATATGATTTCATTCTTAACCTTTTAAAAAATACCATATTTTTTAAGCAAACAAAAACGTACAATTTCGTAAAAAATATGTTGTTTTTACGTAATAAGCAAAATAATATATTTTTATTTCCAGAGTAAAGTTTAAAGTGATATCTATATATGTAATTATATCAAACAATTAAATTAAAAAAAAAAAAAAAGAGAGTAAATTTTTTATAAATATATATAAAAAAAATTCAACAAAATGTCGGCAATGAAATTCGAAACCAAGAAAATGATGAACATATTTAATTCATGACAGTCATTATCCCTTCATGTATATCCCCTAATTATAAATTATAATATGTTTAATTTAATTAGCTGTAAACCAATCATCCCTGTATAGATTATTATGTTAATTAATGTTAATGGGTCATTTTTCAAAATAACAATTGACTTAAGTGTGGAACACAACTATAAATAAAAAAAAAAAAAAAAAAAGCGTGGAACGCATATTTCCAATCCTTCCAAAAATGATTAATGACCAATTCACAATGACACGAAATTGATAAATGACACAAGTATGAAGTTTATTTGATCTTGGTACATTCAAGTTACTAAATTTATTTATGTTGTTGTGACACTTTAGTTTTAAAATTTTTAATTATAATTTTAAATACTACATTTTAACATTAAAAAAATATACATTTAAGTTCTTAAAATAAAATCATCAATTACTAGTCCAAAAGCGAAGCAAGAAATAAAATGTTTGGGAGCAAATGTCAAAATTTTGAAAATTTAAAGGGCAATATTTTAAACAAAATTTCCTAGACCTCATTGCCATCTTTGACATTCCACCACTGATTAATCACTAAAATCAATGTTAAGAACAAGGTAATTTGTATTTATTTTTGTATTAATTTTAATTATATTGTGATTCCTATTAATATTATCTTAAAAAATTGTATCATTTATTTAATTTTTAAAATAACTTTAATACTTTACATTTAAAAATAGATAAAAATAATAATTAATATTAACATTTCTCTAACCAATAGTCACTAAAGTAAAGAAAACTGACAAGATATATTGTTAAAATAATCCATCAGATTATTACTTGCCTTAATAATATAATATATAATTAAATATAAAATATATATGTCGAATTATTGTAGAAGTTATTGATCTCTATAATAATGCTCTAATTGTACACACATGGATTTGGTGTGCAGAGATTATAAGAATGAACGCATTTATGTTATACAATTAAATGACTTATTTTCTTAATTATTCTATTTATAGTAGAACCTCTATAATAAAAATCCTAAATTTAATAGGTTAGTTTAGGTTTGTGAGTGCGACGAGCTCATGTGCATATCATACTATAAATTATGTTTAGTTCATTGTGGTCCAGTGGTAAGACTCCCCCTCCCCCCACTAGGAACCCAAGTTCGAATCTCACCACGAGTGTGTGAGTTATTTTCTCTTCTTTAATAAAAAAAATGAGCCTTTAGAGCTCCTTTTTAAAAAAAAAAAAAAAAAAAAAAGATCTAAGTATAACATGTGCTTATCTAATAATTAATCATTACACCAATTTTGTCCGAGCACGCTTTATAAATTATTTTATATAATTTTAAATTATCAATAATTATGTTAATCTATATAAATTAATTTTAACATATATATACTAATTAAAAATATATGCCTTGCACGTGAATTATTGCACTTATTTTATTTTATTTTATTTTTTTAGTTAATTTTTACATTATATTTGAAATAAATACAAAATTAATTTTCTAATGCTTTCAAATTAATTGTAAAAATAGAATAATATTTAAAAAAATTATTTGATATGATAACATCATATTATATGTAATTCTTATTCTATTATTAACGTTTATAATTATTATTTTAATCTTATATTTAGAGTTATTATTTAATGTAATAATATATATTGTAAAAGTAGGAATAATTTTATCCAAAAATTTATTAGATATGATTTACACTTATACATACTGAACTAAAGGGATTAGGGTTAGGATTCTTTGAGGAGCACAAATCGAACAGGGAAATTGGGTTCCCTTTTGTTTTTTCTTCCAAAGTAAGGTCCAAATTTTTTGGAGCAAGTACTCGAATATAAAAGTGGCTGACAAGTGACAACCTCAAAAATTACAATTTAAGCTCAAACATCAAGCTTACATAAAAAGTTTAGCAACTGTAAATTTTAGCAATGGATTATGGTAGTGGAAATGAAAAAACAGGAGACGAATCTACTTGAAATTACCTGGTGCCATAGTAATTTCTAGTAGATTCGTCTTCTCTTTTTTTATTTCCAATACCATAATCCATTGCTAAAATGTACAGTTGCTAACTTTCTTCTGTGGGCTTGACGTTTGAGCTTAAATTGTGATTTTTGATGTTGTCACCTGTCGGCCACTTTTATATTCAAGTACTTGCTCCAAAAATTTGTATCTTACTTATGAAGAAATGAAAACACAAGGGAACCCAATTTCCCTATTGGATTTAGGCTCCTTAGGGAACCCTAACCTTAATCCCTTTAGCTCTGATTAAAAATCAAAAGCCCTTTTGCTGTATTTGTCCCCAAAATTGAATACATAATTCTATACTCAAAATTGCCCGAAAATTGCTCAAATTCGAAAACAGATATAATCGGCCAAGAATCGAATAAGAACGAGTAGAAAAAAAAATAACCACTAAAAATGAGATTTTTTAATTACTGAAAACCCCAAAAATAATAATATTTTTTTCTCCCATGAGAACCCCAAAAAAAAAAATGAAAATACAAAGGTAAAGTAAGACTAATTGAAAGAGGAAAGAAGTGCTAATGGCCTTACAATTTCTAGCCCTCGAAGTGAACATTTCTTATACATTTTTTAAGTGCAAATGAACATTCATCGTGAATCTTTTAGATTATATTATTTGTGTCATTTAATCTCTTAAATTATAAGTAGTATTATTTATATTAGAGTAATTAATATTATTATTGAATAATTATTTTGATATCATAGCCAAGTTAAGTTATTGAAGATTTAATGAAATCAACAGAATTGATTGAGAAGAAAAGAATTACTGAAGGCGTTGGTGTATGAATCGTGGATAATCGTTGGTAAAGAATTACCCAATAATGCTTTGGCTATTTTATGTTTTGACTGGTGATAGAATCTAACTATTATTAATTACTTAATTCCATCTTATCTATTTGGCTCTCAAAAGCAAACTGAGACAATCGGGTAGTATCTTTTTTATTTTAGGTTTTTTAGCCTGCTGTTCTCTCTCTCACGTTGACGTTGTTGATATCAACGACAAAGGGGAATTAATTTTACGGTGCAATTTAATATCAACGTCGATTGGTTTAATTGAATTTTGATTGATGATTAATAATAAAGATGATTCGCTACAAATAGTTAGTATAAGGTTAGATAGGAGAAATTATTCGTATTGGAGTTACGTTATGAAAAATTTTCTTAAAAGCAAAAAGATATGGGGTTATGTATCTGAAGCTGTGAATAAACTTACAATAGAGAAAACTAATTATGCAATCTTGCTAAATACTTGGGAAGTAGATAATTCAAAATTATCACTTTGATAAACAATTTTTTTGAACACTCAATAGGTACCCAATTTGCAAAGTATGATACAACAAAGGAAGTTTGGGAACATCTTGTAAGACTGTATACACAATCAAAAACTTTGAAAAGTAATATCAATTAGAATAAGATATTTGAGCTATTGAACAGAAAAACATGAGTATTCAAGAGTTTTATTCAGCAATAACAGATCTTTGTGATTAATTGGCTCAAACAAAATCAGCAAAACTTCGAGTTTGTGCATCTTATATTGCTTGTAGAGAGGAACACGCTTGGTTCAATTCTTAATGGCACTTCGTGATGATTTTGAGTGCCTTCGTGGTTCCATTTTGCACCATAGCCCACTTTCGTCAGTTGATTCAGTGGTCAGTGAGCTTTTGGCTTACGAAATACGCCTTAAGTCTCAAGCAAAAAAACGAATTCTTCCTACACCTAATCCTTCTATTTTTGCAGCTTCTTTTCGACCTTCTGCTCATTATGGAAACAAGACTTATACAAAGATTGGGTTTGATGCCTACAACTTTTGTAAAGAAAAGGGTCATTGGTAAAGCTCAATATCCTAAATTGAATTGAGCATCGCAGCAGTTTGACAATCAATCATAACCACATCAGTTTCAACAAAAGCACCAATTCAGGCCTCCATAGTTGGGAAATCAATCACAATCACGTCTGTATCGCCTTTCGTAATTTAATACTGCAGCAGTTGTAACTTTGTTGGAATCCTTTGACCTTTCAGCCTCATCCTCAAATTCTACATTAGCTACCCTCACCGAGCAGTTTCAAAGATTTCTTGGAGGTAATCAATAAACGTTTGGTAATCAACTCTTCAGAATTGGAATCACTAGTTGATGGGTTGATGAAGGAGGGCAAGGTGGAGTTACCAACTGATCTTGTGGAACACTTAAATTCTTCAAAGTAATTGACTTATAAACTACAACTTGGAAATAAGGTTAGAAAGTGAAGACATTTCACCTCCCTCATTTTCTATCTCAAGTGAATTTCATGTTATTAGTTAATTTTTAAATATTTTTTCTGATATATTGTCGATTTTTTTTTTTTCATTTTGTTTTTGTTCACATTAAAATTACCTTGACATGTTTTATATTTTGCGACTCTTGTCTGCATAAGTATGCCTTATGTAGTAGATAAACATAGAAGTTTAAACTAATTTTCAATTGTGTTTAATCGATGTGGAAATTACTGATAAATTAAGGAATTGAGAGAGTGAGAGTGGAAGCTTCAAATGAGACTCTAAAATGTATTATTCCAACTCTACATTATACAATTAGTAGAAGTGTTTATATACAAGTAAGGATACTTAACAACTAAGGAAACTAATATTCCAATAGCCCCCTTCAAATTGAGGGTGGTGAAACAGCCAACAATTTGACCAGTATGTAAGAACAAACTAAAAACAAACGAATAACAACCAGAAGCTATCGCCACCGAAAATGATGTGCAATAGATCGAATCCAGATAATACTTCCTCCACCTCGAGAAGGAAAAAGCTGGAGAAGAGAAAGATTGCATGAAAGCAAACTTTTGCAGCACTTCAATTGTCTTGAAGTGTCACAATAAACTCACCATTATCAGGCACAGGAAACACTGTGTTATCTGAAGGTGAAAACAACTAGCGAAGACGACAAAACGTCTCTGTAGAAAGCTATAGACGCCATAAGCACAATCCAATAGATCAATTGCAATTTCAGAGAGAGAATTACTGAAAATTGCATGAAAGTACTGAAGGATCAAACTGTTGTTGATTTTTGTTGCTACTACCAGCAACAGTGGTAGTGATTCAATGAGAGAAAAGAATAACTTCCACTACTCTGTGTAGAGATAGCACCCTTTTTTTTTTTTTTTTAATTTCTTTGAGAGATGAAAACACTTGCTTGCTTATGAAGAGATCGCAGCCGTTGGATTTTCAGGCAACAAAGAGAATTCAGAGCAGCCGAACTGTAGTAACAAAGTCTCATAACCTAGCTCCAAGCTACATTCTCATATTTCACTTCTCCATATCCCCAATCTCCTCTCATTTCAGTTTTTTTTTTTTTTTTTTTGCCTCTGCAACCAAAAATGTCCAGAGCAACCATTGAGCTCGATTTCTTTGGAATGGAGAAGGAGAACTCCTCCAAATCTCAGTTCCAGAAGTTTCTTCCTCGCAAAAGAAGCTTTCTAGGAATTCAGAGCAGCATTTACAAGATCAACCCAGAACTTCTAAAATCCTTGATTACGTCTGGTTCTGCTTGTAAAAACTTGGACGATGTTTCCAAGAAATCGATCTCGGTTCCTTCAAGTCCCATGGCGGATCAGTCTCTGTTTGCTACTCCGATGACTATATATATATATATATTTTGCCTTCTGAATGATGCAAATCTATAATGATCTTGTCGGTCTCTGTAGCCTTGTGCGGTTTCGTCTCTCGGCAATGAAATTCCGACGCATTAGGAACCGCCACAGATCTTGACTTCAGCATCATCGTCTTCCTCATCGCAGCTGCGTCGTTCTCTTCAATTCTGTCAATCTCCTTCAACATCCAGATCTAGTAGTGGAGCTAAGAACTGAGGCCTCTTTAAAATGAGACGAGAGCTTCATCGGTCTGATCTGACCGTTCAAAAAATAGCTCATCAGCAGAGCTCATCGATCCACCTGATTCAGAGTTGGGAGATTAGGTGCTCACTCAAGTCCAGCTTCATCCTGATTAGGAACTTAGTATGTCTACTAGTGCTAGTGATATTGGTGAAGATATTCATGGGGAATCTGAACCATCTAGCAGGAAAAGACTTTCTATCTTCGTCACATAGGTACCGAATTCCAGAAGAGATAGAATTGTACGCATATATGGAGAAGAATATCATCGATCCACCTGATTCAGAGAATTTTGTTTCACCATTACTAGGATTTTGAAGCAGAACCATTATTATCGGTAGAGAGAGTAGACTGACGCGATTCGAGAGCTCGATCATTGCCTTAAAAACGGTTACGGTGAACAGAGGTTGAAATGAGATGCAATTAATATTGGAGCAAGAGATTGAAAGTTTATCCAAAGACAAGCGAGAACTTCAGGAAAAATTTGCAGAGAAATCCAAAAAACATAATCTTAAATCGGTCTTTAACACCAGAAGTGTCAATAAAAGCTTTTGAATCAAAAACCTGGCGAACACTTCACCGTTGACAGATTCTTCGATAATGCTTCCGGAAACTCAACTGATTCATCTGCTACGATTCCTCAGCTCAAGAATTCACAAAGGAACAGCTTGCTACAATTCCTGAGTCGATTTCTGGAACTACAAAGAAAACAGCTTGCAGCTATAGCATCAGTGCTTGAACAGCTTCGAGAAGCCATCTTGTTTGGGCTTCAGATGAGAGACCATCCTCACAGATCTTGAAGGATCAATGAGGCTCTAATACCATACTGATAAATTAAGGAATTGAGAGAGTGAGAGTGGAAGCTTCAAATGAGACTCTAAAATGTATTATTCCAACTCTACATTATACAATTAGTAAAAGTGTTTATATACAAGTAAGGATACTTAACAACTAAGGAAACTAATATTCCAATAGAAATAAGAGGTTAAAAAACTAAATTGCACTATGATGTTTAATGATAATCACTATAGATGAATCTTATATACATGCATTTGGCTAAACTTCACTCAGTAGAGAATCATTCTTGTTGGGGCATTTCCATGCATTTGTTATCATATGGTTAAATGCTTTTATCTATGATCCATGTTTTTTTGCTAGTGATGTATGATCTGTGTTCTTTGCATTAAGAATCGACAATGGACGTTTTCGATGCTTGCTTTGTAGTAACATATATTTTTATTACATTATACAAACTAGCCATTACAATTACGATTGTCATCTTGTAAATAATATAGTCAATCTCATAATATAGATCGAAGGATGCTCAAAACAAATAGTGTGCCTTGCTATATAAGTGACTTAAAGTAATCCTCAAGACGGGGAAGGCGATGGTTATTGTCATAGTTGTACATCAAGGGAACCATCCTAGCAGCATTAAGACATGCCCTTTTGAAAGATGCTGGAAATGGATTTGAAGAAAGACATTCCTCATTAAGTGCTTTCCAAGCCTCATTTATCATGTTATTAACATGCTCCCTTGCTTCTTTCATTGAGCTACCTTTATTTTCTTTCATGTAACATTGTACATATGATCCATCATGCCCATTTTGATCCTCATCCTGCAATTAAGTACTTAGTCAATTCTACTCTCCCAATTTAGTTTGAGCAATAATATTGAAATTAAAAATGGGCTTTTCTAATCTAGAAATAGAAATAGAAAGTCCCAAATTAATTATCTTACCAAAGCATTTCCTAGATCATCCCAAAGACGAAGGATTGTTGCAACAGAAGATATAATGCCAGTGACTTGGTCAACCAGGTCGACAACTTGTTTATTTATACCCTCACCCAAGAGAAAGAATACGTGAACAAGAACCACGTGAACGCCTGTACTGACCATAGAACTCTTCAAGTACTCTTTCGTTGTAGGCAAGTAACCAGAGGCAAACCATTTTGCTTCTTTTAGGAAGGCATTGCATAATTTTATCCACTGTCAAATACATTCCCAAATTAAAAGTCTTAGTTTTGTAGAAACACATATGTGAAGGAAATTTAAGATGAAATTGAAGTACAATTTATTGACAACTAATTTGAAATAATATATGCAAAACTGATATAATGAGTGCTTCTTGAGCAACAAAAAGGGACTAGAGTTACTATAGTCCTGTAATTCTTTGATAAGGGCAAACGTTACCGCTATGTATGTTGATTTACTAGTACTTTATATGTGATTTCCAAATAAATATAAGAGAAAAGTAACAAAAAATTGTTGAAATAAAAATTGTAGCTGAGTTGCTTTTATTTACCGCTTTTTTTAACGAGTCGATGGGGTTCCAACCATGCTTTTTGTAGACCTTGTTGCCAATCTCTTTAGTAATATCATCAAGTGCCTTAAAGCACATCACCATGTAGTTTGGTAACTTCTTCGTCATGTCTAAATCCCAACTAGATGCCAAAATTAATTTTACAAGTTATTAGCTAGAAAAATGCTAAATGCACATATATTTTCACACCAAATGCACTTGAAACTTACTATATGTCATGTTGTGTTGTGATCTATAAAAATAGAGAAATGGTAACTTACGATTGCAATATGGTATGTAATTAGTGGTTAAGAGTGTAAAAATGAGTATAACTAGTATTCAAGGCTAAAACCAAGTTCATACTAGGATTTAAATAATATACATACTTATTAACAGCTTCTGTGAAGAGAGTGAGCTCGTCCAAAGCTCCATAAACATCGAAAAAGTCATCTATAATGTAGACAAGTGATATTGGTTTGGTAAGATCAACTCTTTGTTCTGACCACCTTGGATCTGTTAAAGTAGCCACAGTCCATAAGTACCATTTTATTGGTTGGTCCCTTGCAAACTCCAATTCTTTAGCCAAGCCTAAATTTCTCCACCATCTGTAGATTGTAAATTATATTAATTACACCACTGACACACTACAAAAATAATAGTAATATAGAATGAGTTCTATGATAGAGTGAGAAACAAATTAATAAGACGGACACAAGTTAATGGACGTCATATTAGGGACAAAAATTGACGGAATTATATAGGATGGTTTTTAATTGTCTTATAAAATTTTCTTTTTAGATGGCTATTAACCATCTTATTTGAAAACACATATGGCGATCACTTGTAAACCTTTCAATTTTCAAGTTCGATACAAAAATGTTGGCCATTTTTGTCGGTTTGAAAAACCAATGCATATGGCAAGACAGCAAATTTTGCATCGGTTATGCAAAATCCAATACAAATTTGCGTCAAGACCTTTATAATAAGTTATATTAACTTACTTTGAGACTTCCAGAATTTCCTTTTGATATATGGACTGAACAATTTCAAGGTCGAGCTTAAAAAACTCTTGCAAAATTGTTAGCCACCCTTTGGAGCCTTCCAAATTGTGCTGTAAGAAGCTTTTGGCATTTAGCTTAGCTAGGCTTTTATGAAATGGCTGGTCCAATGTATTTAAAACAGCTTCAGATGTATGATAGTCCAGTCTTTCAACCCACATATTAAGATAGTGGCTACTGAAGTCTTCAGCTTCGTTTAATATACAATCATTTGCAATTATAACCTGGGAAGTTTCAAATATTTCCATCAAGCCATTAATGTCTGTGCTTATTTCTGGTCTAAACTTTCCTTTATTGTCCTCAAACCTTTTAAACACATCTGCACAAGAGGTTTCTTGAATAAACATCACTGAGCAAATACTTTAATATAAGTTTAGTTCACATAATGGTAATGGAAAATAAATGGAAAGCAAACAGTTTTATTGTTGCATTTGATTTCACCGCTGGAATTAAATAAAGAATCTCTATTATAGTGTTTGATTTGCTATTGAAATTAAATACAATAACATTTAATTATTGTTTTATCCATGTAAATTATTCCATTAATAAAAAAATAAAAAAAAATTTGATTTTGGAATATTAAATTACTCACTCACTATTGGACGCTATTCGAATTCAAGTATTTTTAATGTCCACTTCAAACTTAATTATATGGTAATTAGCATAATAAATATTTATTATATGCTCAAACAACTACTACTTGAAAAATTAAACATTTATTAAACTAACCAATTTATGCAACAACAAAAATGTCTTTGATGATTTTTTTTGCTTGTATTTTAATTGCTGAACAACTAAGAAGTATATGATACGGTTAGCACTTAATTTTTGTACAAATATATATATTTAATAATTTTACACAAAAATATATTAAATAAAATATACAATGAATACATATATGTTAGACAAAATATAATTTTCAGTTTAGAACAACAATATAGAATATTTTTATAAAATAAAAATTCTGTTTGATTTTTATATGATATTTATTCACTTGTTTTATTTTTAACTCCTCTAAAAATATATACATTTTTATACGATGACTATAAATAAAAGTAAAGCCTTAATAGAAGTTTTATTAAATATTTAATTTTTTAAAAAAGAAATATACATGCTACTTTATGATTGGGAGAACAGAAAAGAAATAGACAATTTGAGACACAACATATTTAATTTTTTTAGAAAGAAATACATATGTTATTCTGTGATGGGGGGGGGGGGGGTGGGGGGGCCAACATATTACTAACGGTGTTAACATAAGTTTTATTTTTTTTTAAAGAAATATACATGTCATTTTGTAATTGGGAGACTAGATAAAAGATAGATAATTTATGACATAAATGACTAAAGATTTTGTTGTATTATAAATGGAGGTGTTAAAATTTAGACCAAAATGTATATTTTATGATTTTTTTTATTTTTTTTTTTTTTACAAATATATATTTTATGGTAAGAAGAAAATTGAAGTATATCTTTTAAAAATAAATTTAAAGGTTCTCCTTTTTGCTAGAAAAAGAGTTTATTTTTAAAATTTACATTTTTATTAAAAAAGGGGAAAAAAAAAGAGTTGAATTCTGTTTTATAGTCTATCAAGAAAAAATTGTGTACAAAATTAAAAAAGAGTTTAATCCTATTTTGTAGTCTATCCATAAAAAATTGTGGACAAAATTAAAACCATTAAAAAATGTCGTATGTCCCTTTCATATAAGTATACTTTTTCTGCTAAAAGAGTGGTTTTTTTTTTTTTTTTTTTTTAACAAAGAAAAGACTGTCGTTAGAATTTTTTTTTTATGCTTAATTATGATTTTTTTATTTTTCAGACTCAAAATTTAATTTATATAACCCAATAACCCGCTATCTAATTGCATGTGCTAAAAGAGTGATATTTGCACGGGTATTATCACGTGACCAGTCTTATATTTTGTTATTAATGTTTCTTCAAGTCAAAAATAAAGAAAAGATACAATGACGTGACAATAGGAATTATTTTTTAATGCTTCTGCTACGACCTTTGGTTTTTCAGGTGAAAACATTCTTCTGTCGGCAGAATTTAGCAAATGCTACACTTTTAGGGCATTTATGTATTTTTTCTACTTGTTTTCTCTTCATTTATACTATTTATATTATAGAAATTTTTTGAACTTATTCATTATTTTGACATATTTATCATGCTGCATGTTTTCGTTCATTCACATATTATTTTCAAATATTTTACAATTTATTTTAATATAAATATATAACTAATAGCTTTAATCTTTTACACAATATAAAAATACTTTCTCATACTTGCTACAAAAATAACATTTAAGTCCTATATTTGTTTTATATAATAGATTAGTCCTATATTATTATTCAAACGTGATCATACAAGAAAAAAATTATTATTATTTTTTTCAACCGTATAAGATAGAGATTATTAAAACTGCAAAAAAAATAATATATATTTAAATGTAATATTTAATCTCTAATAATAAATAATATAATATAATTTTAAAAATAAAATTTCTTATATATAATATATAAAGGTCTGGTCCGATTTGAATGGTTTAAAAATTTGCAAAACGAATTGGATGATTTGAGAAATGGTTTCAAAAAATTTAAATCAAACCAAATTACTTAACTTATATAACCGTTTGGTCAAATCCTGTATAGTTTTTAAATTTAATCCAATTTAGTTTGATTCTTGGACATTCTTACGCTGAACACCTTCAATAGTCAACACCTAAACAACACCGATTCCAAGCCAACACCCTTTCAAGGAAGTTTAAACTTTCAATATATACTTAAGAAGGAAGAAAAAATCCTCATCATTTTTTTTGAAGCCTCTCTCCTATCCTTAGCTATGTGTCTTTGAAGAAAACTTGAGGTACTTTTATTATCAGCCCTAATGTACTTAGATGTATTTTTGCTATCAGTTCCAAACGTTAGAGACATAAAACATAGGTTAGAGGTGTCGAGAATCACTTCATATATGTATATAATTCTCTTTCTATGCATCAAGTAGCTTAGATGATTGCAACTCATGAATCCGAGTTACTTGAATTGAAACAATTACCAACAATCATTTTATATATTTATAAGTTAATAATTGGAAATTACCTGCAGAAACATGGTAGCCTTGTTGTCTCAACAATCGAAAGCGAAGTGCAACCAAATAAAGGTCTTCCTGATAATTATCATCAATTAACATATTGTACTGCCATTGTAGGACAGCTTCTATCTCCTCCTGGAAATGATACTCTATTCCCAGCCTTAGAATAGCATCAACTACCTTTAAACTTTCTAACGAATTTTCAACTGATCTGCAGCTTATTACTTGGTTATATTCTTTCAATTCTTCTGCGAACTTGTCCTTGAAGTACTCCTAAAACCAATAATTAAATATTAAAAATAAGTACAAGATAAATATATATATATATATACACTTCAAATGAAATTAATTAAATGTTGCATTCAACGTACTGTAAAATGTTTGAATCCAATTTGATAATCCGAGTGCTGAGTGGGAGCTGTAGAATTAAAAGTATGGATATCTTTTGGAAAATTCCATTGATTATTAGTAGTAACTTCAGTCTTACGTGTATTTTCTGGAGCTGATCCATAGGATCTTGGTGGAGCTCTTAAGGTTTGAAAAATTTCCATGAAGAATAATGAGAGTATATAGTTTGCTCTGAACTTTTAAAGAGTGAATTAATTTCTTATAAAACCGAAGAACCATAATCCCATATTTATACACATATTTCATAGACTAAGGACCGTACGTCAAGTGGTCCATACTTGTTATTGAATTATAAGGATACAATAATTTGTTAATCATGCTTTAATATTTTATGAAATTTCTATGGACCCAAATTGTGAGTACATCACTACGTTATTGTGACATGACAATTTTACGTATTAATTATAAACATTTTCAGTCCCTGATTATTTATTAAAAGACAAAAAAAAAAAAAATAAAAAACATTATTCATCCGTAAACTAAAATTCTTTCAAACAAAAACATACGATTTGATACTGAAAGTTTTTAATTACAGATCAAATATATCTAAAGGAGGGGTGAATAGGTTATTTTCAATTTTAACAGATATTAATTATATAACTTAAACAAAACGGCCAGACATGCAATCGCGTGTAAAATTAAAATACGAAATTAAAGAATAACACATGAGATTTTTAGGTGAAAACAACTTAGGTCACACCAATGACCTTTGAGGAAAACTACCGGTCTACCGGACCACCTAACTATCCACTATGAAAATCAATGTTCAATTACAACCACAGGTCTTAGACTACCCTTCACAGATAGATCCCCCTTATGTAATTTACTTACGAATCGTCGCTCCTTTCATAGCCTCCACAAGCTAGGTGTCTGGATCCTGACCAAAGTTCTGGTCTACTTGAGTCCCACAAGATCAATCGAACCTGTTAACTTCGGGAATTTCGAGTCATAAGAAATATCGAACACGTCATCTCAGTACCTGAAACGTTAGCACAAATAACACAAGTGCAAAGTGTGTCCTAAAACAGATTCAACAATGAAAAATCTTAACTAGCAGATTCAATAGCATATAACGTAAAAACTAAATCAGCTAGCAAACTCTAGAACAATCATGTAAAGTTCAATATCATAAAAAACAATTAAGCATATGAATTATTTAAACATAACTAAATGATTATTGATTGTGAGTATGGAAAACTAAATGATTGAGTTATAATTTGTTTACTTAAATAATTAACTAAATTAATAAAATTAAAGTTTTGAATAATTTTATGTATTTACATCAGAATAATAAGATACACGAGAAAAATAACAAAAAATTATATTGGACAGCACCCATGTGATCATTGAAAGCAAGTCGTATAAACATGAAATTGTACAATTATTTTGTCAGACAAAAAATGTGTGAATCGTGTTCGGTGGGGACATCAACGTGCACACTTTGCCTGAGGGAGTTTTAGGGTGAGTTATTTATTGCTTTTAAAATATATTTTTTATTAATTATATTATTTTTTAAAATTTTAAAAAAATTATTTATTATTTTTAAAATATATTTTTTTATTAATTATATTACTTTATTATTATTATTATTATTTATTAAATATTTATATTTTTTTAAAAAAATATTTATACTAATTTTAAATTCTATTAATTTATATTACTATATTATTATTTACTTCTAAAAAAAATAGTATTAATTTTTGGAAAAATAATAAAATTAACACCTCTAAAACTTGAAATAACAAAACTAACACCCTTTATGTTTAAACTTATATTTTCACAATTAAAAAAATGATTAATATGTCATTTTTTTTAACACTCATTCAATTAGAATTGAACGACGATAATTTAAACTCATTCAATATTTTAAGTTCAAATTGAACGTTCAATATTATTAAGATGGTAATTTTATTACTATAAATTTTAGAAGTATTATTTTTAGTAATTTCTCTTAATTTTTCTTCTTTTAGAAGTTCATTTCAAGTTCTTTCCGGTCTATTATTACTCCATAATTGGCTCTACTAGTTAGCTAATCCATTTATTTAAATTTTATTTTATTTAATATTATTACAAAAAGGAAAATATAATTTAACTTTTCCTTTGTTTCTTCACTCTGTGCTCAAATATCCCACAAAAAAAAATAGTCCACATAAAATATAAACTTAAAATAATTTGGTCACTTTTTTCTTTTTCTTTTTTTCATTTGTGTTCATAAATTAAAATATAATATATATATCTTATTTTAAATAATCTATTAATTTTAAAAATTTATCTTATTTGATTTCAATTATTTTTTAATAAATTGTTATGATATTGAGATTATATAATTGAGGATTTCTTATAATTCACTTATTTTAAATAGTTTTAAATAGAATAAGTAAAAATATAAAAAGATAATGAAAAAAAAAAATATAATTATTTATAAAAAAAATTTAATAAAAATAAAAAATAATAATATAATATTTAAAGTAAGTGTTTATAATTTATATAAATTAAAATAAAATTCGATAACATTTAAATGAAGTGCTACAGTTTTAAAATATCATGAGCCGTGTATCAAAATTTACAATTAGATTAAGAGAGGTGGAAACAGCCACATTATTCACAAGTATGACTTCCGATTTCTTTCGTTCTCCTTTGGCGCGTTCCATGTTACACATGTTATGATGTGACAGTATTTACTCTCTTATGATACTTTGTGAAACAACATTTATAGCCACATAATATTTCTTTATTTTACATTCTCCTAACTATATTTTTTTAATATTTAATTTTTAATTTTTTAACTTTAAAAATATTAACTCAATTATTAATTTTTTATAAAATTTAATATTTAATTTTTTTCTTTTTTTTTTCCTCTTTTTTGTTTGAGATAGTTCGATAATTTTATAATTTTATTTTAAATATTTATTTGTTTAAAAAAAGAAAAATAAAAGAGAGAAAAAAAAAAAGACATTAAATTCCAAATAAAAATTAATAATTCGATTAATATTATCAAATTTAAAAAGTTAGAGGACTAAATATTAAAAAAAAATAATTAAACACTAAAGTGTAGATTGAATAAAAATTAAGGGACTATAAATATTGATTAATCTAATAGTAATAATAAAAAGTTTTTTTTCAATACTAACAAATATTTATTTAATTTTTATTTTATTTGATATTTTTTATTTAAAAAAATTATTTAAGATAAAAGTAATTTTTTAAAAATTTGTTTTTCAATACTAACAAATACTTATTTAATTTATATGTTATTTGATATTTTTTTATTTAATAAAATTATTTAAGATAAAAGTAATTTTAAAAAAAATTACCAAAAATAACATTGGGGATAAGAAGAAGGATAGACGATAGAACCACTCTCACACACCCATATATCATGTCCACGTACCACGGTTCATCGGCAATTGGAGGAGTCCCCCATCTCAAAGAGGTTTTATACTCATCCAAAGCCAGTGAAAAATGATGGGTGAGAGCTAAATTTCGAAACACATATTCAGAACTTCGAATCCATGCACTTTACTATTATTTATATGTAAATGTATACATATATATGTGTGATCAAACTAAATATATTACGTATAACAAACATTTTGTTTTTTAGGATAATTGTACTTATTTAAAATTTTCTATAAAATGTATTAATTTTATTAAATTATTGATTTGATAAATATTCTCAATTAATACATAATAAAATAATTGATAAAAAAATTGGGATCTACTCCCTCAATGATGTTAAATCTATTGCTAATAACTTTCTTATTTTCTGGTGCATGAACCTTTTATGTGGTAAAAAAGTTCATGAGTTTTAATTGTTCCTTTTCTAATTTTTTTTGCTAAATTATAGAAATTTAACAATTGATTTAGGTGATGTTTCGTTGCTTTTCCTTCTCTTCTTTTGGGATGAAAAATGTATCATTTGCTTTCTTAAAAATTACTAATATTAGTATTTTTCCTAAAGTTGTCATTTTGGTTTTTACAATTACCTAGTTCTTAAGTGCTTGAGCATATTTGCCTTCTAAACTGGCCACTACATCACTTAATCTGAGACGCTTTGGTGCTCTATAGCTAGCAAAGTTTCCTTTTGTTTTGATTCTATTGGTGAATGTTTTATATGTTATACCAAAAAATTCAGTTATTGCTCTGCTAGCTTCTGGTCATATCTTATATACTTATAGAGCTGGTCCATTATAGGCAACATAATATTTTTCTCTGGGATCCTTTTTATCGGCAATATTAGACCATAAAATTTTTAAGGAATTATCCTCTTCCTTTTGAGTTACTTTTGAAGTTTAATCCTCTTCTTGAGATATCTGAATCTCTTTTCATATAAAAGTTTTATTTTTTGCAAAGATTTTAATCTCTTTCTTTTCTGAAAAACTGGTCTCGTCCTTGTTACCATTTTGAGTTTTTTTTTTTTTTGAGAAATAAAACATCTAGTTGTTCTACCGCAACTTTTAATTCATTTTCTTTGATGTCAAGTTGTTTTGTTATAATTTTTAATTCCTTTTCTTTTATCGTAATTTCTATTAAAAGATCGTCCATTATTTTTGTAATGGTAAAGATTATTAATAGAGTTAGTTCTATAGTTAATGCATCTGCTAGACTATTTTTAGTTCATGGTAAATTTTCTATATTAAACTTATAATGGTTAAACTATTATTATCATTTGATGAGTCTTCTTTACTTATAATCACCTACTATATTAGTTTTGAAAAAAGTCCAAAATTTTTATTGTCTGTCATAACAATAAATTTGATACTAATATTTATAAATAACAATTTTTTTTCGTTACTATGATAGTTTAATTCATTTGATCTTTTGGTCCTAGAGGTATAAGGGATGTAAGTTTTTAAGTTAAGCTTTTATTTTATCCATATATTTAGTATCCTCAGTTCAATTTCGGACATAATCTTTCTTTAGCTTTGACTATAATAGTTTTATTATTTATACTAATTTTTTATATATGTTTCAACATATCGTAAACATATTAAAATTATTTGGAGTTGGTTTTATCTGTTATTGTCAGGACCCGCCCCAACTAAACACTAGAGCATGTGACGTGTCCTGAGAGAACATAATATTTAACATTCTGAATCGACCTTGGTTTAACTTGAAAATTTTGTGTAAGAAATTTACAAAAATTTTGGCAGAGTTTCCCCTAAATTTTGAACTATCTTTCCTGCAATAAAAGACTTCATTCCTAAAGTATAGAATTCCACAATCCAGCAAACTTCACATAATTTTACATATCCAGAAAGGGGCTCATGGCCAAACATAGCTATACACTGTCAAATACATACTATTCACCACATAAGACTTTTGATCGTTAGTCCAAAACATAATAGTCAAAATACACTAAACAAACTGGAAAGGAGATGAAAACAACCTAGACTGCACAACAATAGATGGAACCTAAGCCTCCGGACTCACGTAATGTGGCCTCAAAACCTGTTATCTGGGGGAGGAAAATAATTGTAAAAGGGTGAGCTTGAAAGCTTAGTGAGTGGATAAGTTTTATAAAATAACATAGTACTCATGTAAACTATGTATGAATTGTTTATGAATTATCATGAAATACATACTGATAATAATAATCTGCGTATAGTCTTTATGATAAAATAATGTTCTCGTAAATGCATAACTGAGATTCATGAAATCATCGTAATTTTGTACTTGTAAAAGAAACTGTAAATGACATGTTCGTGGTTTATAGCGAAGTGACATTCTGATAAAAATACATGTACATGATTTTTAGAATATGATGATGCTATGATTATTAGTATATATATAAAATGCATAACCATGAGAAAAACGTATTTAATTGCCAATAGCATTCGAGGATCTGATTGCACACGGAGGAGACATGTAGTACTAGCACTAGCTCTCAACTACATGTGTGGGAAATTTATTTACACAATAAGGAGACATTTAGTATTAGCACTAGCTCTCAACTACATGTGTGGGAAATTTATTTGCACAATAAGGAGACATTTAGTACTAGCACTAGCTCTCAACTACACGTGTGGGGAACTTGATATAGCCACTAAAATGGCTCAGTTGGCTCTGCTTATACATGAGTCATGTGCGCACTGACTTAACTGAACGTGTCATCATACTGAACTTATAACATGATACTTAACTTGTAATATCATACTGAGTTGGTAAACATCATATTAAACTGAACTGGACCAAATCTGTTGGTCCTAATGTCTTACCAAGTCACTGCATATCTGAATGCTGAGTATAGCCAACTATCATGAATACATGAGGGGAAGTACTCTGGCAATTGTAAAATATTTGTTGAACTTGCAAGCTTGTATAAAACTTAGTACAAGTAATAAAATTGATTCAATCATAGCTTGTTTGTAAATTTTCTTTCATTTACTTGACTGATTTTGTTAATAAAAAATGAAATATATTTTCATGGTGTACAAGTTTTTGAAGTGCATTGAAATTGATATATTGTTAACATGAATGCACTTTTTCATAAATATGCAGCTTGTACAAATTAAATTTTCTTGAACATGAATGTTTTTCAAAAATAATGCTATCCATGCTTTAGAAATAATTAGATATCCACTCATTGTACTATATCACTGTTGGTTCTCTACGTGTATTGTAGGATCTGCTTGTTCAACTCTTCCTAAATAATCATACTTGTGTTAGAACAATAATTGCAACATAGTTTACTTACTTAAGTCAAACTAATAAAACAATGTAACATATCCAAAATAGGGGTTGTTAATAGTTAATTGTTGTATTTAAATAATTTTAGGATACCATTAACCTACCCTTATATATTTACATATAACTTTTGGTAGAAATGTCTAAATTTATTTTTGTAAAAACATACCTAAATTAGGCATTTCAATCTTAAAAATCAGATATTACCCACTCAATTATCAAATGAAAAACCCTTTCAATTCCTTAGAAAACCAATTACTTCAAAACTGATTTTTTTAGCACACATGGAGCAAAACATACCTTTAGTTAAATGACTATTAATTTGTCTAAAAAACTCAGAATAGTGCACCGTAAAATTCATATTAAACTAGACATCTTAAGCTTTAAAACAACATATAATTCATCCAATTCCAATCAGTAAAACTATCTCAATTTACATAAATCCGATTGGTTTTTCAAACAGTTTTCCCAGCACCCCTTTCACTTGACATATCCTTGATTAAACAGCCATAACTTTGTCTAGAAATATCGAAATAACAAACCGTAAAATGTTTCAAACAATAGACATGTCAAGCTTTAAAATAAGATATAATTTTTTAAATTCCAAGCTGTATAAAGATTTCAAATACCAAAAATACCGAGAGCTTTTGCAGTTTGTGTTTTATAAAACAACCTTCATTTAAATAGGCATAACTTTGTGTAGAAAACTCCAAATTACAAACCGTAAAATTTGTGATAAACTAGACATCCAGATATTTTCAGAAATATAATTTACAGACCATAATTTGTTGTATAAGTTTCCCAGTTTTCATTTCAATTTTCGGAAAAACAGTTTTCAAATACTTGAAACTATTGTTTTATTTAAAATTAGTTCATACTTTCAAGAAAAATTTGAAATCCCCAATTAATTTAATCAACAATATCAGATTTGTATTTATGATAAAATAGTTTAGAACTTAGTAAGATACACACAGATTTGAGAATAATACAAGTGCTAATTCTTGTTAGAATAAAGAAGAAAATAGATAGTTTGAAAACTCACCAAGTTTGATTATGATGGAATCCTCTCAATCTAGTTTTCTCTTATGTTTTCTTTAACCATCGAGAGGAAGAGGGAGGGCTGAGAGTTTGTATAAAAGTAAAGAGAGCACTTATGAGGATATGTATAAAAATAAGGAAAGTAAAGAGAGCACTCATGACTGGAGGTGAGGATATTGTTATTTAGGGATAAGTGTTCTACAACTCATACTCAACCATTCTTTTTTTTTTTTTTTTTTTTATATATCTCATTAGAGCACGAAGAGGAGCAGCTGGTGGTGAATTATTCTTAAAATAAAAAGACTAAAATACCCTTGTCTCATAACAATAAAAGGTTTAAGAGTTAGGGGCATTTTGGTAATCTTGCTCAAAATTCACATAATTTAATTTAAACACTTTTTGATTTATTAAAACATCTTCACCTCACAAATTAAGCTCATAAATTTTATTTTCTAATTATTAAGGGTAAGATCATAATAATTTTGGAAATATAAATTTGAGTAAAATTTTAGTTCGTAAAAAGAATGGGGTGTTACAGTTATAGTTCTAGAAAAATTATATATGTTATTTAAGATATGAGGTTGTAAATGATATTTTTCATTTTTTATCTCAAGTTCTAAATAAATTTTTTTTGAGCAATTATCGTTTTCTTATCTAATAGGATTATTCCTTTTTTTTTTTTTTTTTTTGACAATATTGTAATATGTTTATTACATCTATATAATACTTTTGCATAATGTTACTAAATATTAATATATCATCTATATAAATGTAACAAAAATTATAGTATTTCTTAAATATATTATTTATATAATTTTTTGTACTTATTTTAATCTAAAGACAACAATTGTCCATGCAGAAAACTAAATACAACTAATTTTTGAGAATTATTCATAAGTCTTATTTACAAATTTTTTCCATTAATTAAGGATAATAATTATTTCTTTTTAAAAATAAAATAGTTGGCGTTATTTTCATGCTAGAAAAGGTTGGTGCCACGTCAATATTACAATATTCATTTTTGTAGGAAGTATTAGTCATGTACTCATCTTCACAACTCCGTTTTAGTTCCATAAACTTCATTTTTATCCCTTACTTGCTGCAATTTTATTAAACTTTTTCTCTGTCAACGTCCGAACTAACTAGGATGCTGGAGGCTAGAGTTTCTCTCTTCTTTCAGTAAAAAAAAAAAATTCCGGCCATTAAAGACTTTTTTACTCATTTTTATTTATTTTAATTTTTTACTACATTAGAAAACCCTTTCTCCATTGTTAGAAATGATTTGATATATTGTTTTAAAACACATGACTCTCTTCTCTTCTCTGATTCTAATTTCGGGCATCAAAGTTGAATCAAATGGATGAAATTGATGACTGATGAGGATTTGAATCAAACTCGTTAGGCTTTGAAAGCTATTGAAGATATTTCTTGACCACATTTGGATCTTGCCTCAGGCTTCAATGGCTGAAAGTTCATAAAATTTCTTTTGCTTCCAAAATTGGTTCATGTACCCAATTCTCAACTTTTGGATCCAAATTTATTATTTTTACATGATTAAAATATTAAATTGTTGGCTATTCTATAAGCGAACTACATTTTTGGGTTAAAAAAATCAAATATTTGCAATTATTAAAAAATGTAAAAATGTTTTGCAACAAAAAATCTTTTAAACAAGATAACCGATATGTTTTTGTTCTTTATTTATTAGTAAAAACTAAGAATTTTATCTTCTTTTTTTTTTTTTTTTTTTTTGATGACTAAGAATTTTATCTTCAATTTGTCGGAATAAAAGAACAAAGAGAAATGAAACTAATACAGGCAGAATAAAGAGGACAAAATTGTAAAATGGTATAATTGAATTAAGTGTTAT
Source organism: Elaeagnus macrophylla (assembly GCA_029378325.1). Taxonomy (NCBI): domain Eukaryota; kingdom Viridiplantae; phylum Streptophyta; class Magnoliopsida; order Rosales; family Elaeagnaceae; genus Elaeagnus; species Elaeagnus macrophylla. The sequence continues at coordinate 30,611,256 of CM055640.1, read as the reverse complement.
TGTGGCTCCAACCTTCTTTGGTGTGAAAAAAACGATACCCATAAATATTCATTATTTATTATTATTTTTTATTTAAAGATTTAAAATTAATAATCATTCTTTTCTTTCCTCTCTATTTTTCAGTTTATGAAACATGACTTGAATGAGATGAATTATTATGAATAATTACTTTAAATTTTAAGAATTCTTGAATTTATTTTCAAATTCCTCTTAATTCTTTGGAATACAAATCATTAATTTTACTTTTATGACCTTTAAATGGTCTTTTAATTTTATACTTATTATTTTATTAGACTTATTAATATTAAGATTTAATAGATTTTCTGAACATATTGTTCTTAATAACTTTCAAATGTTTGTTAAGGTTTTATCTTTTTATATTTCATTTAAAAATGAGTTTTGATCGACATCTATATTTAAAGAAATAATTTTTATTTGTAGTTTTTTATTTTAAATTCTTAGTACGTTTTTACTTTTTATGTTTTGACATAAAAGTTAGTGATGAAATTGTTAATATTTTCCTTATTTTTAATATATAAATTGTTTTACCATCTAAAGTTGTTAAACTTATTTAATCAAGTATTGGGTAAATGATTGATATAAGTTTATAAAGTTGTTTTCTAATAAAATATGAACTTTAGTTTCTTGTTATATATCGTAGAGATATGAAATATTTCTCCTCTTATTAATATATTTATATCTTTTAAGACTTTGTTTAAAATTACAGTAGTATTATTAGTTATTCTTACTATTAATTATTTTAGAGATGGTTTTTAATATTCTTTTAGAAGCACATATTTATTAGCTACACACATACTTGCATTTGTATCATATATACATATAAATAATAATTATTATCTCTTATGAATTTTAATCCTAGTTTTATGTATTTACTATTTTGATTTATTATACTTAATAATATGTCCATTAATCAGAGTCAAAGTCAGATGTTTCTGACTCTGTTATTTCTTTTATTTCTTTTCTAATAGATGGATATGTCATATATCATCTATATTAGATTTTTCTATTGGTTCTAATTACATCTTAAAGGCTTCTTCTAAGATTTTTGCTTTATGAGAAATTCATTTTGAACTCTTTCTTATGTTGAAATTTATTAAAATATTCATTTGCATAGCGTTCTTTTTTATTACATATCCAAAATTCATATTTTTTTACCTAATGAACATTCATTTTTCTTTTATGATATATTATATTTTCTTATTCTAAAATATATTTTTCTATAAAGTTCTTAGTTATACCTTTTATTATATTTTATAAATTTTAGTTTTTTGAATTTACGCATTTTGATCTTTTTATATTTCTTATTATTAGGTTTTATATTACACTCATATTTTTTTGATATTCTAAAATCATTTATATCACAATAAATTCTATTATTTCCTCTTATTTGTTTATATTCTTTTATTTTATGACATTTTATAATTATCCAATTCTTAAGAATTTTTATTTTTCCTCCTAATGTATTTGATATAGTATTTTAAGTGGTATCTTACAAGTCCCTTATCTATATTAAAAGTACACTTTAGTCCCCTTTTTTTAAGTAGTACATCTCAGGTTTCTTAGTTTTTCAAAAGGTACAATTAAGTCCAATTTTTTTTTTAAAAAAAATTCAATTTCTTAACACATGGTTTTCATGTGACTTTTTAAGAGGGTAATTTTGAAAATTTTATTTTATTTTTCCAAAAACATTTAAAACAAATAAAAAAATCAAATTATGAGACAGAAAAAATTACATTTTTTGTCAATTTTTTTTAATCAAAAATTGATTTTTTTATAATTATTTTAGTAAGAAAAAATTGAAATTTCAAAATTATCTTTTTAAAAAATTACATGAAAATTAGGTACTAAGAAATTGACAAATTTTTTGAAAAATTAAACTTAAGTGTAACTTTTGAAAAACTAGAGAACATAATAAGATGTACCAATTGATAGAAAAATGGACTAAAATGTACATTTAAAAAAAAATAAGAAACTGGTGGAATACCAAACCCTTTTTTTAATTCATATTATTTCATCCTCTTATCATAGTTTTTACTTTTATATAATATTCAAGGTAATTTCTGGAAAAAAAAAAACATTTATTTATAAGTTTCTTGTATAAAGGGTGATAACTTTGTGATAATATATTTCATATACACGTATAAAAAAGTCTATCTCCATGTTTGTAACACATGTTATATATTTCTATATTTATTAAATGCCACTTAACTTTATTTATCTTATTTTTATTAAATTCAGTGATATATTTACTTTTATATTCTCTATTAAATTTTTTATATATCTTATTTACTACAAAATTTAAATATTTTTTACTTGTAATTATATTTTTTTTTGGTATTTATAAATGTAATTATTTTGTTAAATTTATAAAGAAAATTTTTTATGGTGAATAAGCAATCATCATGCTTGGTTTTATGTTTCCAACAAAAATATGATGCCCTATATCTAAATATCTATTACAATATATAAAAGGTAAGAATAAGTCATGAATAATAGTACATGATTTTTCTGGTACGTTTTCTTCCCATTTTGCCTTTTTATTTTTATTTTTTCATTTCTAACTTTAACTTTTTTTTATTATTTAATTATGGTTATTTTTTTTATACTACTAAAACAAAAATGTCCCTATATTAATATACCATATTTTAATACATAATTACATTTGATAATTTTATCATGTATTATCTTTTTCATTTTGTCCTTTGTTCTTTTTCACCTTTTTCCTTTGTTTTAGTTTTTTTTTTAATTAACTAATTAATATTTTTTACACTAATAATTATCAAAATGCCTCTATAGTAATATATATACTTCAATGCATAGTTATATTTGATAGCTTTATTATGTATTATCTTTCCCATTTTACCCTTTATTTTTTTTCACTTTTTTTATTATTTAATTATTGTTTGTTTTTTACACTACTAACACCAAAATGTCCATATACGAATACAAATACCATACTTTTATGCTACATTTGATAGTTTATTATGTATTTGTCTTTCTCATATTTTCCTTCTTTTAACTTTAACTTTTTTTACTATTTAATTAACACTTTTTTTTTACACTACTAAATACAAAATGTCATATACTAATATATCATATTTTTGTGTATATTTACATTTGCTAGTTTTATTATGTATTATCTTTCCCATTTTTCCCTTCTTCTTCTTCTTCTTGTTTGTTTTTTTCTTTTCATTTTTAGCGTTAACTTTTTTTATTATTATTTAAGTATTATGGGTTTTTTTTACACTACTAAATATTAAAATGCCCATAATATTAATATACCATAATTTTATGCATAGTTACATTTAATAGTTTTAGTAATAGTTTTCTTAGTTTTTCTTACACAAATAAATATTAAAATATCTTTATAACAATTAGACTTTTTATGATTAGTTGTTTTGTTCGTTATATTGGTATAATTTTGGTTATTCTCCATTTTTTTGTTTTTGCTATTTTTTGATATATTAATAAATATGAAAATTTTCTTATAATAAATACAATTTTTATAAATTAGTTTGTCCTATACCCCAATAAATACCAAAATGTCCCTATATACTTATCAAATTTAAAAAATCGTGTTTAAAGACCTTTTCTTCGAAATAAAAGATTATGAAACAATACCAATTATTACTCGATAATCAATATTACTATACTTATCAAATTTAATTAATGCACAATTTTTTATTATTGAAAAACACAATATTGATATTTTAAATTAATTATTAAAATGGAAACATGTTAACACAAAATATGAAATAAAAAATAAATGTATTACCTAACAAATTATTTATAAATTATATATTAATTTCAATAATTTTATCAAAATAAATAACACAAATAATGCAATTATAATATATGTACCAAAAACCACCACAAATCATGGTTGATTTTACTAGAATGAAAAATAAAGTACTAGTAGATAAGAACACCGTAAATCGTGGTTTATTTTACTAGAATAAAAAATAAAGTGAACTTATCATATAAGGAGCCAACTCTAGTTGCTCTATCTCCCACAGAAAAAAAAAAACATATGCAATTATATACAACAATGCACATTGCACTATAAAACAAAGCAATGGATATAATATAATAGAGCCGCTACTAACAAAGGCACGTGCGTAATATTTTGTTTTTTGAATTCAGAAAAGGCACGTCAATAATATGAGACGTATAATTTAGAGAGACTCTTGGCATATTTAGTAAACATTTTAAACGTGGTTGCACGAAACATTTTACTTTTCTTTAATACATGTATAAAACATGCCCGTCATATAATCTTAACTAGTGTTTTTTTTTTTTAAAAGAAATAAATATCACGAAATAAACAAAAAGAATGAGAATAAAGATTAGAGTTGTCGATCTCTCGAAGAGTAATCTATTAGTTTTATAAATTTATCACATGTCGTCCCACTAAATTTTTAAGGGTTATATGCTGTCATGACCCCCTATTTATTAAAAATCTGATATGACCCCCTCCACTTGATTTTTTTACATAATATGACAAAAATGCCCTTAATAACCCCTCAGTTGGACGACTGTCCAACTCACCTCAACAGAGTTGGACATGTGTCCAACTGAAAACTAGAGGAGTATATTTTAGAGGACACATATGTCCACTCGCCGGAGCTCAGTTGGACATACGTCCAACTGATCAAATTTTGACCGGCCAGCGACCCCACTCGCCAGAGCAGAGTTGGACACATGTCCAACTAGACTGCCCAGAATAACCCCTCAGTTGGACATGTGTCCAACTCACCTCAACAGAGTTGGACACACAGTTGGACATGTGTCCAACTGAAAACCAAATGAGTATATTTTAGAGGACACATATGTCCACTCGCCGGAGCTCAGTTGGACAGTCGTCCAACTGATCAAATTTTGACCGGCCAGCGACCCCACTCGTCGGAGCCGAGTTAGACATATGTCCAACTAGACTGCCCAGAATAACCCCTCAGTTGGACGTATGTCCAACTCACCTCAACAGAGTTGGACATGTGTCCAACTGAAAACCAGTGCACCCATCTTTACTGTTAGCCTCTCTAATTTGAAAAAAAAAAATTCACAAACAGAACACCCATCGTCATCTTCACCCTTGTCTCAAGAAAGTAGGGTGAGAAGCTAACCCAAACAATAATTGATTTATTATTAATATTATGTTTTTCAATTAATCTGCAATATACAAATATTTGATTAGCCTTTGACTGGAGTTGAAAAGTCACGACTAGCACTTCGGATTGGACTTCTGGGGTCTGACTGGAGTTATAAACAACGTGAGGGATATCTCTTTTAGTTCCACTCACAATAAAACGAATTACATAGGTAAATTACATAGCTCTTTTTTTCCCTTCCATTTCCGGTGTTCACGAACAAAAGTACAGATAGATGTAATACCTGAGAACTAGAAGATTGAATGCGATGGAGTCGGCGGTAGTAATAATAATTTAGGGTAATAGAAAGTAATGAATATAGGGTTGTGGGAGATCAGAATGAAAGGAGACAGAGAAATCACGGAGGAAATTAAGTAAAAGGGTATATTTGGAAGTTTAATAATAGGGGGTTAGTCTAGAATAAGATTAATAAAATGGGTCTAAAGTAGCCTATTTTCCAATTTTTAATGAACATAATTGAAGCAAATAAAATACAAAAATAAAATTAATGTTGTCAATTTTTTTCATTGGAGTGAGTAACCGTAAAAATGATTTAAGTTTTTTTTACTGATCGAGATAAACCATTTAAGAAAATACCTCAGTAAGGAGGGTTAAGGAATTACATACCCTGACCCATCAAATCCTCGAACCCAACAATTTTACAATTTTATGCAATTTCTTATATATTTACTTAAGTAAATACAAGAATATAATTAAAAATATATTTTATTTGAATTTTTCACAACCATTAAAATAATCAATATAATTATATATATATATAAATTATACTTAACATTTAATAGCTTTTAAACATAATTTCAAATCATTTTATTTTTCAGAATAAATTTTGTTAATTTGGAACATAAAATGAATAGTTAAACACAGATTTATTCTGGAGAATATCTCATCCACACAAATTCTCCAAAACTTTAACTTAGAAAAAAAAAACCATGAGCAAAAAATTTAGCATAGAGATAGGGATGTTAAATCCTGCCCAGCCCCATTCAAAACACTAAATGAAATATATTATTTATAATAACTATGCATTCATTAGAGATAATTTTAATTAAAATGGGATGAGTCGTGAATCGTGATAAACTTTAAATAAAATAAAATAATTTTAAAACATAAGCCTATTTTAAATATTAAATATTAAATATTAAATGAAACCTGACATAGAATGAGAAAATCAAGTTTACATTTGTAGTAGTCTTAGTGAGAAGTCTATTTCATCTACACTTAAAAAAGACTACTTATCTTTTCGACCAATATCTTAATATTGCCTTCATTTATAATATAATAATAATAAATAATATATTATTTGGATATTAATCCAAAACACATTTGAACTTTTTATATTTCTTATTATTAGATTTTATGTTACATTCTTTTTTTTTTTTTTTTTGATATTTTAAAACTATTTGTATCATAATAAATACTATCATTTTCTCTTATTTATTTATATTCTTTTATGTTATGACAATTTATAAGTATCCAAATCTTAAAAATTATTATTTTTCTTCCTAATATATCTAATATAGTCTTTTAAGGGTTTGATATCTTACAAGTCCTTTGTCTATATTAAAGGTACACTTTAGTCCCTGTTTTTAAGCAATACATCTTAAGTTTCTTACTTTTTTAAAAGGTACACACTTAAGTTCAATTTTTTTTTAAAAAATTTAATTTCTTAACATATAGTTCTCATGTGACTTTTTAAGAGGGTAGTTTTGAAATTTTTATTTTTTTTTTCCAAAAAACATTTAAAACAAATAAAAAAATCAAATTATGAGACAGAAAAAAATTACATTTTTTGTCAATTTTTTTAATCAAAAATAGAATTTTTTTATAATTATTTTTAGTAAGAAAAAATTGAAATTTCAAAATTATTCTTTTAAAAAATTATATGAGAACTATGTACTAAAAAATTGACAAATTTTTTGAGAAATTGAACTTAAATGTACATTTTGAAAAGCTAGAGAACCTATAGTATACCATTTGACAGAAAAAGGGACTAAAATATATATTTCAAAAAGATAAAACACTAGTGGAATACCAAACCCCTTTCTTAATTCATATATTTCATCCTCCTATCATAGTTTTTACTTTTATATAATATTCAAGGTAATTTCTCAAAAAAAAAAAACATTTATTTATAAATTTCTTGTATAAAAGGTGATAACTTTGTGATAATATATTTCATATACACATATAAAAAAGTCTATCTCCATGTTTGTAACACCTGTTACATATTTCTATATTTATTAAATGTCACTTGGTTTTATTTATCTCATTTTTATTAGATTCAGTAATATATCTACTTTTGTATTATTTATTAAATTTTTTATATATCTTTTATACTATAATATCTAAATATTTTTTACTTGTAATTATATTTTTTTATATTTGTAAATGTTATTATTTTGTTAAATTTATAAACAAAATTTTTTATGGTGAATAAGCAATCATCGTGGTTGGTTTTATGTTTCCAACAAAAATACGATACCTAGATCTAAATATCTATTACAATACATAAAAAGTAAGAGTAAGTCATGAATAATACATGATTATTCTTATACATTTTCTTCCCATTTTGCCTTTTTATTTTTATTTTTTTTTCATTTTTAGCTTTAACTTTTTATTATTATTTAATTATGATTATTTTTTTTATACTACTAAAACCAAAATGCCCTTATATTAATATACCATACTTTAATACATAGTTACATTTGATAATTTTATCATGTATTATCTTTTTCATTTTGTCCTTTAATACATAGTTACATTTGATAATTTTATCATGTATTATCTTTTTCATTTTGTCCTTTGTTCTTTTTCACCTTTTTCCTTTGTTTTAGGTTTTTTTTTTTTTTGGTTTTCTGCTTTATTTTTTACACTAATAATTATAAAATGCCCCTATACTCATATATTATACTTCAATGTATAGTTATATTTGATAGCTTTATTATATATTATCTTTCCTATTTTGCCCTTTATTTTTTTCATTTTTTTTATTATTTAATTATTGTTTGTTTTTTACACTACTAACACCAAAATGTCCATATACGAATAAAAATACCATACTTTTATGCTACATTTGATAGTTTTATTATGTATTTGTCTTTCTCATATTTTCCTTCTTTTAGCTTTAACTTTTTTTATTATTTAATCAACTCTTTTTTTTTTACACTACTAAATACAAAATGTCATATACTAATATATCATATTTTTGTGTATATTTACATTCGATAGTTTTATTATGTATTATCTTTCCCATTTTGCCCTTCTTGTTTTTTTTTTTTTTTTTTCATTTTTAGCTTTAACTTTTTTTTTTATTATTTAATTATTATTGGTTTTTTTACACTACTAAATATTAAAATACCCATATACTAATATACCATAATTTTATGCATAGTTACATTTAGTAGTTTTAGTAATAGTTATCTTAGTTTTTCTTGCACAAATAAAGATTAAAATATCCTTATAACAATTACACTTTTTATGATTAGTTGTTTTGTTCGTTATATTGGTATAATTTTGGTTATTCTCATTTTTTTTTGCTTTTGCTATTTTTTTGTACATTAATAAATATGATAATAAATACAATTTTTATGAATTAGTTTATCCTGTACACTAATAAATAGCAAAATGTCCCTATATACTTATCAAATTTAAAAAATTGTGTTTAAAGACATTTTTTTCGAAATAAAAAATTGTGAAACAATACCAATTATTGCTCGATAATCAATATTATTATACTTATCAAATTTAATTAATAGACCATTTTTTATTTTTTTATTTTGAAAAAAATAATATTAATATTTTAAATTAATTATTAAAATAGAAACATGTTAACACAAAATATGAAATAAAAAATAAATGTATTACTTAACAAATTATTTATAAATTATATATTAATTTAAATTATTTTATCAAAATAAATAACACAAATAATGTAATTATATTATATGTACTGAAAAACACCACAAATCATGGTTGATTTTACTAGAATGAAAAATAAAATAGTAGTAGATAAAAACACCATAAATCGTGATTTATTTTACTAGAATGAACAATAAAGTGAACTTATCATATAAGGAGCCAACTCTAGTAGCTCTATCTCCCATAGAAAAAACAAACATATGCTATTATATACAGCAATACACATTGCGCTATAAAACAAAGCAATGGATATAATATAATAGAGCAGCTACTAACAAAGGCATATGAGTAATATTTTCTTTTTTGAATTCTGAAAAGGCACGTCAATAATATGAGACGTATAATTTAGACAGACTCTTGGCATATTTCGGAAACATTTTAAACGTGGCTGCACGAAACATTTTACTTTTCTTTAATACATGTATAAAACATGCGCGTTATATCATCTTAAATAGTGTTTTTTTTTTTTTTTTTAAAGAAATAAATACCACGAAATAAACAAAAAGAATGAGAGTAAAGATGATTAGCAAAAAAAAAAAAAAATGAGAGTAAAGATTAGAGTTGTCAACTGAGGATCTCTCGTAGGGTTATCTATTAGTTTTATAAATTTGTCACATTTTGTCCCACTAATTTTTTAATGAGTTAGAATGGTGTATATATATATATATAACCTAAATGAACATAAATGAAGCAAATAAAATACAAAAATAAAACTATTATTGTCAACTTTTTTCATTGGAGTAAGTAAAAGTAGAAAGAATTTAAGATTTTTTTTACCGATCGAGATAAACTAATTGAGAAAATACCTCAGTAAGGAGGGTTAAGGGAATACACACCCTAACCCACCAAATCCTCTAACCCAAATTTTTTACAATATTATGTAATTTCTTATATATTTACTTAAGAAAATACAAGAATATAATTAAAAATATATTTTATTTGAATTTTTTAACAAACGTCAAAATAATCAATATAATTATATATATATAAATTATACTTAACATTTAATATCTTTTAAATATAATTTCAAATTATTTTATTTTTCAGAATAAATTTTGTTAATTTGCAACATAAAATGAATAGTTAAACACAGATTTATTCGTTAGTGGAGAATATCTCATCCACACAAATTCTCAAAAACTTTAACGTAGAAAATAATCATGAGCAAAAAATTTAGCACGGAGATAGGGATGTCAAATCATATAATAACTATGAATTCATTAGAGATAATTTTAATTGAAATGAAATAAGTTGAGATAAACTTTAAATAAAATAAAATAATTTTAAAACATAAGTCTATTTAAAATATTAAATATTAAATATTAAATGAAACCTGACATAGAATGAGAAAATCCAGTTTTTATTTGTAGTCTGTAGAGAGAAGTCTATTTCATCTACACTTAAAAAAGACTACTTATCTTTACGACCAATATCTTAATATTGCCTTCATTTATAATATAATAATAATAAATAATATATTATTTGGATATTAATCGGTCTATTAACGATCTTCTGTATTTGGAGATAACAAATTATTAATTATTCATTAATAATTACCTAAATGCTCTTCTTTTAAATTCAAACTTATGCTAATAGTCAAATATAATATGAATAAAAATTATTTTTTATTATATTATTATCTTATAATAGAGGTACCTATAGAAAATAAAATATAAAAGTCTTAAATAAAATAGAATTATGTATGACCTAGAACTCTATTACAGATAGACACATATATACTAATTGCATGACTCACGCTAACACTACCCCTCAAGTTGGCTCATACATATCGACCATGCCCAACTTGCTTACATATCGACCATGCCCAACTTGCTTACATATCGACCATGCCCAACTTGTTTAGTGAGTCATAAAATGCATTCTTGGAAACTCCTTTGGTGAGCACATATGTAAGTTGCTTCTCAATGGGAACAAAGGAAAGCTAATGAGTTTGGCATCTAACTTCTCTTTTATAAAATGATGATCAACTTCTACATGATTAATGCGATCATCCTGTACTAGATTTTGTGATATGTCAATGGTTGCTCAACTATCGCAATACAACTTCATAGTATTTTTGAGTCGAAACCCAAATCAAATAATAAAATTTTTATCCACATCAATTCACAAACACCATGAGCCATACCTCTATACTCAGCCTCAGCACTAGACCGCACCACAACTTTCTACTTTTTACTTTTCCATGTAACGAAATTACCTCCCACAAAGGTAAAGTAACCCGATGTCTACCTTTTATCTATAATACTTCCTGCCCAATCTGCATTTGTTAAGCTACAAATTTGAAGAGAATTGTTATGCTTAGTGAACATTACTCCTCTCTTTGGAGCTGACTTTAAGTACCTTAAAATTTTCACAACTGCATCCATGTGACTCTCACTCAGGTTATGCATGAACTGACTTACCACACTTACTGCATATGCGATATTTGGTCTAGTATGTGCCAAATAAAATAGGCTCCCAACCAACCTCTCATAGAGAGCTCGATCAATTGGTAATTGATCTGGATACTTTGCTAGACAATGATTTTGCTCAATAGGAATGTCAATAGGTTTACAATCCAACATACCTATTTCAGTTAGTAGGTCAAGAATATACTTTCTCTGACATAGAAAAATTCCTTTGCTCCCCCTAGTTACCTCAATTCCTAAGAAGTACTTCAGTTCACCCAAATCCTTCATCTCAAACTCAAATGCTAGTTGTCTCTATAATTTATCCATCTCAACAGTATCATCTCCAGTAATTATCATATCATCAACATAAATAATTAGAGCTGTTACCTTCCCTTGTTGATGTTTGAGAAATAGCGTGTGGTCTGAATTACTCTGTCTGTAACCAACCTTCTGCATGAACTGTGAAAACCTTCCAAACCAGGCTTGAGGAGATTGCTTGAGACCATACAAAGACTTCCTCAATTTGCATACAAAATTACCAGGAGAAATAGCTACATACCCAGGTGAAAGACTCATGTATACCTCCTCGACTAACTCTCCATGAAGGAATGCATTCTTGACATCAAACTGTCGAAGTGGCCAGTTTAAGCTTGCGGCAAGCGAAAGTAGAACTCGAATAGTATTCATTTTGACAACTGGAGCAAAAGTTTCATCGTAGTCTACACCATACGTCTGAGTGAACCCTTTTGCTACAAGGCGGGCTTTATATCGATTCACAAATCCATCAACATTATGTTTCATGGTAAACACCCATCGATAACCAACTGCCTTCTTGCCTTGTGGTGGAGGCACGAGTTGCCAAGTATCATTCTTCTGTAATGCCTCCATCTCTTCCTCCATTGCCTTCTTCCATTTTGGGTTTCCCAACGCATCATGCATTTTGTTAGGTACTAATACAGTAGATATTTGATCTACAAATGATTCATATGGCTTAGACAATCTTTTAGTAGACATGTAGTTGGCTACTGGATATTTTGATTTTGCATGGATATTCAGTTCATATCTTTTGGGTGGTTGACCTCGAGTAGACCTATTTGGTAACACATACTGTCCAACACTAGACTCAACATTATTAGTATCAATAGGTATACATACCTCAAATGAGTGACCTTCAATACTAGGGAGCTATTGATCAAGGGTATGAGTGATGCCTGAGGGAACAGCAGTATCTTCATTTTCATTTTCAGTGGTTGGAACTGGTGCTTGGATACTTGGAGCATCTGCTTCTTCTACTACTAGATTCAAGGGGTTAAGAATCTCAACTGGACCCATCGAAATATAAGTAGGTGATTTTTTCGATTCCTCCCCCTCACCATGATACAGCTTTTCGAAATATGAATTCTCTCCTTGATGAGCAGTATCAAGTGAGGAAAAATAACTCATGTCCTCAAAGAAGGTAACATTTATAGTGACATAATACTTCCTGATTGGTGGATGGAAGCACTTGTACCCTTTTTGATAACTTCCATAAACAACAAACACACATTTAATTGCCCGGGCATCTAACTTAGACCTCTGATTTTTAGGAACATGTACAAAAATAACACAACCAAATACACTGGCAATAAGATTATGAAATGATGACAAGGATACATGAGATGCGAGAACCTCAAATTAGATTTTTTCGTGAAGGACACTAGATGGAAGACGATTGATGAGATGGGCAAAAGCTTGTACAGCATCGCCCCAAAGGTATTTTGGCATATGAGCACTAAATAAGAGTGCACGAGTCATATCAAGTAAATGATGATTTTTTCTTTCAGACACTCCATTTTGTTTTGGTGTTTGTGGGCAAGTAGTTTGGTGAACAATCCCATGTGTTTTGAAAAAATCTTGAACGATTAACATATTCTCCTCCATTATTAGAATGTAGGACTCTAATGGTGCTATTGTATTGTGTTTGAACATAAGTACGAAAATTTTTAAAGGCTGAAAAAACTTCATCTTTGGTTCTAAGAAGAGAAACCCATGACAATCTTGTACAGTTATCAATAAACGATACAAAATACCTCATACCCGATACAGTGGGCTCTCTACACTGTCCCAAACATCAGAATGAATTAATTCAAAAGGAATAACACTTTTATTAGAAATACTAGGGGAATAAGTAATACAATGGCTCTTGGCCAAAACACATGTCTCACAATGTAAAACAGACACACAAACACTAATAAACAAAGTAGGCATAGATTTTTTCATAAGACTAAAAGACGGATGCCCTAAGCGACGATGCCACAACCAAATTTTACTTAGCTTGTCAGAGCTCGAAGTCAACGCAGTGCGGGACTGTGCTCGTGGTTTCTCCCCTACGTAGTTCTAATCCAGACGAAACAATCTGCCCCTCAGATATCCTTGACCAATTATTTCCCTGGTAAGAAGATCCTGAAAAATCACATACATAGGATAAGATGTTACAGAATATTTAGACTCAGTATTCAACTGTGGGACATATATTAAGTGATGAGATAAGTCAGGCACATATAAAACATTATAGAGCTGTAAAGTTGGAGTGATACGGATTGACCCCTTTCCTAAGACAGGAAAAGCCTCACCGTTAGCATTCGTAACATAAGACACTGGTGGGGAAGATAACTTAGTAAAATAAGATTTATCATAAGTCATATGATCAGATGCACCAGAATCAATAATCCAAGTATTAGACCCAATAATGTGAAACATTTAAGGCCATACCAATCTTACCACGACTAGCTATTGAAGCTATAGTGGTACCTCCACATGTCACATGATGATCTTGTCCAGTCACTCCATAAAAATCTGGTTCTTGTACTACTTGTATCGCAGCTGCTGTCGCTCTAGGACGATAATTTGGCCTTTAAGGTCTCAGGTGCGGGTTCAGTTTCCAGCAAGTCTCTCGGATATGCCCTGCTTCATTGCAATAAGAGCAATGAGGACGAGGACGATTGGAAAAGCCTAGTGGAGGTCCTTGCTGATGAAGTGGAACTAAACTCTACTGCTGGAGAAAAGGTACCTTTGATTTAGCTTGAATGGCTGACTAGATAATTCAACATGTGTCTGATTAAGACTTTCCTGCTGAGATTCGTCCTTACGGATGTATGTAAAAGCTGTGGTCAAACTCGGAGGGTCTGGCATTCTGAGCAATTCGCCCTTGGTACTATTATGTTTCGTATCAAGTCCTCTTAAGAATACATGAACTCGCTCAAGCTCCTTTTATTTCTGGTACCATATAAGGTCCTCTTGATTTTTAATTTTGCATGGACGTTTCTGATTAATTTCAGCCCATATATTCTTCAGCTTGGTAAAAAACATAGATACTTGTTGCCCATTCTGTTGCATGCTGGCAGCTTTGCACATTAATTTGTGGACCTGTATAAAGTCAGATTCATTAGTGTAGAGGTCTCCCAAAGTCTTCCATATGGCCTCAGCTGTGTCACACTCTTCCACCATCTGTAGTACATCATCGGTGATGGCTCTAAATAGAATAGACATTACGAGGCCATGATCATCTTCCCCCTTGGGCTTCCACATGATCTTCATGAGGAGCCTTGATTGTTCCAGTCACATGTCCCATCTTGTGCATTCCAAGGAGATAAACGGACATAACCCTTTTCCATGTGCGAAAGTTGGTACCATTGAGTTTTGTACCACTGAAAGAGCCACCTTATGAACTCTTGATAGAGACTTCAAATTTTGAAATTTTAGTTGTCTTTGAACTTTGATTTTCTCTCAAATATCCCATTGAAACAGACAATAATCACTACAACAAAATATACCTATAGGTACGGTTCTTAAATTAAAAATTTGATAACAACAATACCTAAATAGCTATAGGTACGGTTGCCCGTGTATTGTAAAAGAATTACCTATGGGTACAGTTGTTAACCGTACCTAAAAGTGAACCAAAACGCGGAACTTTTTCGAAAAATTATGGAAACTTTTAGGTACAGTTGTTAACCGTACCTAAAAGTTGACCTACGGGTACGGTTGTTAACCGTACCTAAAAGGCTACGGGTACGGTTAACAACCGTACCCGTAGGTTAATTAAAAAACTTTTAGGTACGGCTAAAACTCTACGGGTACGGTTGTTAACCGTACCTAAAACTCTACGGGTACGGTTGTTAACCGTACCTAAAAGGCTACGGGTACGGTTAACAACCGTACCTAAAAGTTTTTGAATTAACCTACGGGTACGGTTGTTAACCGTACCCGTAGCCTTTTAGGTACGGTTAACAACCGTACTCGTAGGTCAAATTTTTTAATTAGGTCTCCACATCCACACGGGCTCCACACAATTGTTCTTTTCTTCCCCACCCGAGCCCACCCTTTGTCCCACAATATCCAGCACCGCCCCCCCTTCCCACACAAACGTGACCGGTTTCGCCTGGCTGTTTCGTTGCCGGCTGCTTTCCGACGGCGTGAGTGCTGCCGCCGCCGCCGTGTTGTACGGTTTTGAACCATTTGCCGCCTAGTTTTTCTCCCATTTCAGCCAAAAAATTCTATTTTTTTCCTCCACCATTTCAGCCACCAAAGGTGCCATTTTGACCTCCATTTCCGCCACCATCAACTTTTCTCCTTCAAAGTATGTATTTTTTGTGCTTTTTTGAGTAATGTACTTGATTTTTTTCTTAATTAGTTCATAATCTCTATTACCCATGTTTGCTATATGCCTTGAATATATGTTTTGAGAATTTTTGCCTAAAAATAAATATTATCATTATTTATTTATAATTGCTATGATATTATAATTCATGCATATTTTATATTTGTTCATGAAAATTTTTATAGCGCATATATATAGTTGCCATTAATATATATATATATATGTTTTAATTTTTTTATTTTATTTTGTTTATTATTATTAATTATTTATAATGTTATATATTATTGTATATTTATTCATGGAAAAAATTATATACATATGCATAGTGCGATTAATGTTGTATATAATGTTAGAACTTGTAGGTGAATTAATGTTGTATAACTTGTATATATTTTTATTTTTTTTGACTTAAATTAATGTTGTTTGTATTTGTATATATATATTATTTGATTCTTTTTTTTTAATATTTTTGTCACTTGTTATTTCACAATATTATATATGTTCATTGACATAATGTTTATATATATATATATATATATATATATCTTTAATTAGGTTTTTAAATGGATAAGTCTTGGATGTCAATGGATAGAAAGTCAAATGAATTTAGTGGAGGGCTTGAAAATTTTCTTACTTTTGCTGCTGATAATGCAAGTAATCATGAAAAAATTAAGTGCCCTTGTCTGAAATGTGGGAACCGAAAAGAACATAATGTTATGGAAATTCGAAATCATGTATTCAAACATGGTATTGACAAAAGTTATAAGATATGGTTTTGGCATGGGGAAGAAATTATGAAGAATAGTAATGAGTTTCCCAATGCGTCCCCTACACAACAAAAGAGAAAGCGTGAAGAAGCTTTTGTTGATACTAATGAAATGTTAGATGCAGTGCAAGATAATTTGAATGCCGATATGTTGGGTGAAGAGTTTAATGATATTTTAGAGGATGCTGAAAAACCGTTATGGAATGGGTGTAAGAAGTACACTAAGATTTCTGCATTAGTCACATTGTACAATATTAAAGCGAAGTGTGGAATACCTGATAAGTATTTTAAAGAACTTCTGACTGTAATAGGTGATATGTTGCCTGAGGATCATAAATTACCTCATTCTATGTATGATGTTAAAAAAACACTTAATGAGCTAGGTATGGGATATGAGAAAATACATGCATGTCGAAATGACTGCATACTATATAGGAAAGAGTATACAGATGCACGTGAATGTCCTATATGTAAGGAATCAAGGTGGAAAGAGTCCAAATTTAGATTAGATGAAAAATCAAAAAAAATACCTGTAAAGGTGTTGTGGTATTTTCCACCTATTCCACGTATTCGAAGGATGTTTCGAAGCATTGATACATCCAAAAATTTATCATGGCATGCTGCTCAAGAGGTTGTTAATGGTAAAATAGAACATCCATCACATTCTCGTTCTTGGAACTTCATCAATGAAAAGTGGCCTGAATTTGCATCAGAGCCCAGAAATCTTAGACTTACACTTGCAGCTGATGGTATCAATCTGTATAGCTCAATGAGTACTAAGTATAGTTGTTGGCCCGTTATGTTGGTCAATTATAATCTCCCACCGTGGCTATGCATGAGAAGGAAGTTCATGATGCTAACATTGTTGATATCAGGCCCTAAGCAACCAGGGAATGATATTGACGTGTTTTTAGAGCCATTAATAGATGATTTAAAAATTTTATGGAATAATGGCATTGAAGTATTTGATTCATATCATCAAGAGAAGTTCACCTTAAAGGCAATTCTAATATGGACTATAAATGATTTTCCTGCATATGGTAACTTGTCTGGTCATGCTGTGAAGGGCTATTTTGCTTGTCCAGTTTGTAGCACAAACACATATGCGGATAAATTAGCCCATTCTCATAAAATGTGTTACAGAGGTCATCGCAAATTCCTTCCACTTGGGCATAAATATAGAAATCAAAGACGATGTTTTGATGGAACCAAGAATATAATGAAGCTCCATTACCACCAACTGGAGATGATATTCTAAAAGAAGTTGAAGGAATAACTTTTCCTCGTGGTAAATCAAAAGAACAACAAAAACTTTTAAATACTTCAATATGTTGGAGGAAGAGATCAATATTCTTTGAATTAGAGTACTGGCAACATTTGCCAATTAGACACCTTCTTGATGTTATGCATATTGAGAAAAATGTGTGTGATAGTATTCTTGGCACCTTGTTGAATATTCCTGGAAAAATAAAAGATGGATTAGGTGCTCGATTGGACTTAGCAGACATGAAGTTACGTCCAGAGTTGCATCCTCAATTTGAGGACCGTCGCACTTTTCTTCCTCCAGCGTGTTTTACTTTGTCTAAAGAGGAGAAAAAAAAATTTATGGAAGCACTATCCAATGTTAAAGTTCCTTCTGGATATTCCTCTAATATAAAGTCTTTGGTTAACACTTCAAATTGGAAATTGAATGGAATGAAGTTTCATGATTGTCACACTTTAATACAACAAATATTACCCGTTATAATACGTGGTATGTTGCCTAAGGATGTTAGGAGTGCAATCATAGATATGTGTACGTTTTTTAATGATATATGCAAAAAGTCTGTGGATGTTACAAGGCTTGAAGAAATTCAAAAAAGAGTTGTGCTCACATTATGTAAATTTGAAAAGTATTTTCCACCATCATTCTTTGACATAATGATACACTTAACAGTGCATCTCACAAAACAGTTGGAGTTATGTGGACCTGTGTACTTAACGTGGATGTACCCTTTTGAAAGACATCTGAGTGTACTTAAAGGTTACGTTCGTAATCGTAATCGTCCAGAAGGGTGCATGGCAGAGTGTTATGTGGCAGAGGAAGCAATAGAATTTTGTTCTGAATTTTTAATTGGAGTAAAACCAATTGGTCTTTCAGTTGACTTGATTAAGCACTTAAATTGTGAGAGCATCTCCGGAAAGCCAGATAAAGGTGGGTGGGTTGATTCTATTGATCGTGCACTTTGGGAACAAGCACATAGTAATGTTTTGAACAACTTGGAAGTAGTTCAACCTTATATCGAGTATGTGTACTCCTCGTACTTTATTTTTTTTGTTCTAATCATTAAATGTTCATCTTACTTTGACACAAATCAATTATTTTTGTAGGAAACATATGAAGCATATTCGTCATACAAACCAAAATAATAGAGAAAAATGGATATTAAATGAACATAATCGAACATTTATATATTGGTTGAAAGCTCAAGTAAGTGAATTATAAGTTGTATTTACTAGTCAATTATAGATTTAATTCATTATATTTATTACTAATTACTAATGAGTTAAATGTGGTAATTTTGTGCTTTAGATTGCAAATGAATTGAATAGAACAAGTTGTAATATCTCTGAAGAATTGAGATGGATAGCACAAGGTCCGAAGTTTAATGTCATTAAGTATCATGGTTATACCATAAATGGGACCCATTATCAAACAAAAAATAGAAGTAACAATCGTGTTACCCAAAATTGTGGAGTTTCTATAATTGCAAAAACTATGCAATTTTCAAGTGCCAAAGATATGCAACCTATTGAAGGAGACATTCATTATTATGGAGTTATTGATGAAATATGGGATCTAGATTATGTAAAGTTTAGAATTCCTTTATGTACTTAATAGGGCTTTTGGGTGTTGTCCCATCGTAGTAGTTTTGATAATTTTTCCTGTAGGCACTCCGCATCTAATAGCAAGAACCATAACCATAGTTACATGCACCATGACAAGAGATCCAAAATCTAGGACAAGAAAGTAGAAAATCTCAAGCACAGTGGTGGGAGCTTAAGCAGGGGTGGATCTTCGCACGGAGGTTCCACTAAGAAGGATCTACCAAGCAACGAAGTAGGACCAACCTACCAAATAGGGCTCTTGGGTGTTGTCCCACTGTAGTAGTTTTGATAATTTTTCCAATAGCCATTCTGTATCTAATAGGAAGAACCATAACCATAGTCACAGGCACCATGAAAAAACTCTAGAGAGATCCAAATCTAGGACAAGAATGTAGAAAATCTCAAGCACAGTGGTGGGAGCTTAAGTAGGGGTGGATCTTTACACAGAGGTTCCGCTAAGAGGGACCTACCGAGCCATGAAGTAGGACCACCTAGCAAACCAGCCAACCATGCCCTCGCTTTCCTCCAGACATTCTATTTTTTGAGTTTGAACCAAGTCTAGGCTATGAGGTTGATTCCTTAGTGCTAATTTTGAACAAACCTATGGTGGATAGTTTGAGAGAAATGTTTGAAATTCTTGATAACATTGGAATCCTTCTTCTTGATGACTCTAAGCAACCCCTCCTAGCAGGATCACTATTTTTGTTGATCAGTTGTTTTGTCGAACTTAGGCTTCCATTCCTGCCATTGATAAGAGAGTTTCTTTGTCTTTGTATCTTTTTACATTTTTTCGAGAGAACATGATAGTGTAAGTTTTTAGTTACAGATCTAATTAACCTAGAGAGGGTGAATAGGTTATTTTCAATTTTATTAAATTTTAATTATGTAACCTAAACACAACGGCAAGACATGCAATCGTGTGTAAAAATAAGATACGGAATTAAATAATAACACACGAGATTTTTAGGTGGAAACAACCATGATCTAAGAGGAAAACCATCGATCCACCGAACCACCTAACTATCCACTATGAAAATCAATGTTCAATTACAACCTCAAGTCTTAGACTACCCTTCACAGATAGATCCCCCTTATGTAATTTTGCTTACGAGCTGTCACTCCTTTCATAGCCTCCACAAGCTAGGTGTCTGGATCCGGACCAACGTTCCGATCTACTTGAGTCCCATAAGATCAATCGAACCCGTCAACTTCGGTAATTTTGAGTCACACAAAAATACCGAATACGTCACCAATAGTACCTGAAACGTTAGAACAAATAACACAAGTGTAAAGTGTGTCCTAAAGCAGATTCAACTATGAAAAACCTTAACTAGCAGATTCAATAACGTACAATGTAAAAACCAAATCAGCTAGCAAACTTTAGAACAATCATGTAAAGCTCAATATCATGAAAAGCAATTAGGCATATGAATTATTCAAACATAATCACACAATATGTTTTAACAATTAAATCAAGAAAAAGCCTAAGATTAATAGACGAAGAGAAAACAATTTTCTTTGAAAGCTCCAACAGATGTAGAAAATATTATTTACAGTGTGGTATGTTTTTCTCTAACAAAGGTTGTTTATATAGAGTGCAATTTGACCTAAGAGTGAATTAATAATAAAGTACAATTCTACTCATATCAGGATTTAGCTTTCACAACAATTCTACTCATACTAGGATTTTACTTTCACAACAATTCTACTCATACAAGGATTCTACTTTCATAATAATTCTACTCATACAAGGATTCTACTTTCCCAACAATTCTAATCATATAAGGATTCTGCTTTCAACATTAAATGAAGTCAAATTGGTAAGGAAGATAAGTGGAACAAATTATCAAAATACTTCGATCTATCTAACTGTGTGCACAAAAATTCTTCTAAGTGTACGTGCATTATTGTGTGATGGTGTATGCATGAAACATATATTTTTACCTGATATATACGTATTGAGAGCTCAGTAGTTTCTTCAACTTTGTTTGATTGACTTGACAATGAGCCTAAATACTAGATTATAATCAAATATTTTGTCCACAAAAATTCCCAACACTCATAAACCTTACAGATAGGAAGAAGACTCCTAAGGAATTTTGATATATGTATTAGGTGTAGACAAAATGAGAGGGTTGGTTTAATATTAGGCCATTTGATAACCGCAAGTTTATTGACGATTTGCCTATATCCAACAAAGGTTGGAGGCTATTCTAGTTCATAGCAACTAGCACTTATGATGTAGCTTTCCATGAACTTGACCCCACACCAACCCAATTTGATCTTGGTGGTGACCACTCATATGTATCGAGCAGGGACGGACCCAAGAATTTTTTTCTAAGAGGGCTAATATATATTAAAAAAAAAAAATTTTAAAATTATTTATAATATTAAAATTTATAACTAAAATTAAAAATATATATATAAACTTAAAAAAGAAAAAAAAACTTAAAAAGTAAAAAAATATATATATATATAAACTTAAAAAGCAAACAAAAAATTTCTTTAAGTTGTTTCGACGATACTTCATAAAATTTATCAATTATTATATAAAGTTTAACAAATCTAAAGAAATAATAGTCAACTGTTATGAAAAAAGAAGAGTGCTAAATATATACAAATTTATACTTACATAGGCACTCAAATTAATAATTATACGATATTTGTCGATAAAAGTTAAAAAGTTACAATTTTTAAGAGATATAATATACACTTATTGATTTGGTTGTAAGTTTAAGTACAAATATTTTGAATATATAATATTTTTAAAAAAATAATATAGATAATTTTAATATTTTTTAAAAAAAATACCAAACTTTGACTTGATTGAGCAGCAAGCAACAGAGCATAGAACATAATTACATAACAGAAAAGAAGCAGAGTTGCAGATAATATAAGATCAAAAAATGGTGTATTAATTTAAGTTTATTTATAGAATTTTGATGATAAATAATATATTGTGCTTTATAAAAATACTAGTAATATTTATTAAATTCAAAAAAAAAAATTCAAAAAGCTATCGGGCTGAAGCCCGGTATAGACTCCAATTGGGTCCGTTACTGGTATCGAGCTAACTTTTTCATGATTACATTTTATGGACTTTTTTCTAACACTTTTCTGTTTCTTTTTTGTAGTTCTTTGGAAATGTGCCAAACTTTCTCCAGATCGAATATACTTTATCGAAAAGATATTTGTTCTCAATCTCTAGTACTGCCATTGTGAGAATATGACTATTGCTGAGAAAATTTCTCATTAGGGACTGCATCCTTCCTCATTCATTCCTAAAACTCTTGACGGACCTCCTTCTAAAGGTAATGCACTAGTGATTTAAGTTTCACTTGTAATCAATTGTTCTTCTTTTTTATTATATGTTATTTCTTTGCTTTGCATATATGTCTTCACATCATATTACTTCCTAGAAGAGCCCAACTATCATTGCATTCCAGTTTGTATCTTAACAGTTAGGAAGTTGAACTAAGAACTAAATAGATGGAGGGCATTCTATGAAGGAAACAAATCTGCCTAGATGCAACCTACTAGGCTGAGTTGACTGTGGTGGTGGCTTCACCTAACATGGTCTAAATCTCAAATTTAGCTAAGGACATTGCCATGGAAGAAGTTGCTACACATTCAAGTCCTCCTCACGTACTATCCCCCACTTCTTTTTCTGGTGCTAGTGAATCTAAACCACCAAGTGGCCGTTTTAGTAACTTGGAGGAGAATTCTAGAAGACTCAAAGTAGTTACTGAAGAATTTTTTACTAAGGCCTTAGCTTGTCTGTAACCCTTGGAGGCAGCCACTAGACAAGTTGTGGTAGAAAGAGATTGTACCACAAAAATACTAAACCATGCCTTTGAGGAGAATCGGTAAATTACAGGTCATTGGAGAGAGCCTGCTTAATTCAAGAGATTGCTAAGGCAACCATAAACCAACTTCAGGAAGACATGATTCAAAAGGAGTGTGAGAAACCAAAAACTGTCCACCGAACTTAAAGAAATGAATATGAATGTGGTGAATGAATATCTCAACTTAGATGATTTTACAACTAACATGGACATTGCTTGGGCCCACAGTTTTGAGTCTACCAAGAAGGTATATCCCAAACTAGATTTTCCACTTATCTTCTAGACTTTTTGGAGGTTGCGGCAGAGCATGGTGTCCATAATGATGACCCTAAAGTCGAGGAAAGAGTGGTACCAACTATGGTGTGCCCTAGGTTCTAATTGAGGTTAAAGACTATGTGGAGCCCTAGGAAAATTGACGAGAACTAGGAAGCAATGCCCACATCTGTTGCCATAACAGAGGATGCTACTCATAACTCAGGGAAAGCTTTATACAATCTAGACTTTTTAATTTTCCGTTTCTTTTACTTAGCAATTTTTTAATTGATATGTTGTCACTTCGAATTTTACTTTATGTAGCTCCATAAGCGTTACTACTTTATCAATAATAAGACTCCAACATTTTTTTGGTATTTCTTTATCCATAATTTACTTGTAGTTTTTTTTTTTGTCTTGGAATTATTGATGTATAACATTTTGTATTTTCGCTTCAGCAATGTCGTGTAGCAACCAGCTAGCACTTGGCACACATCAATTGTTTGAAGACTAGAACCATGATTGTTTAACTAATGTTTGTGGATTGCCTTGGGATCCTCTAAGAGACACTTACAAATTTTATGGATTTTTTGGAAAGTCAAGTGGTGGATCCGCTAAAAAACACTTAGACATTTCATGGATTTCTTAGAGAGTCAACTGGAGACAAAGAAATGAGATAACTAATAAGTCTACAAAAATAGAATTATTTAGCCCCTTTAAGCTAACAATATGTCTTATTTTGGAATTATTAAGGTTCAAATGGCTTAAGTTATGTTTAATTGTGCTAATGTAGGTGAAACGGTAGCAAACAGAGGAAAAACAAGCAAAAAGAGACACAATCAATTCAACCAACTTTTTGCCACGACAACCACTTATTTAAGTCTGGTGTGCTTGGAAATACAATAAAACTCAATTAGCCTTTGCCACAACAAAGGATTATCAGTGCCACGGTGCACTTTACCCACTATTTGACCCAAGAGCCTATAGCTGCAGCGAGCATGTTTTAATTATTCCAGCATCCATAGTTTGTTGGATAATCTGAGGAGCTTCAACCACGACCCGTACTCTTTGAAGCTGCGGTGAGCACATTGATGTAGTGCGTGTAAAGTGCTTAGCATGTCAGTTTCCTACTTGGACCACAATTCTTTGTGCCCTATAACACTCATGTTTATAAGTGGACATTTTACCAGCCAAAGTAAATAATTCAATATATTCCACCACTAATGTAAATTATTAGAGAAAGAGATAGTAGTTTAGAGAATGAGGCAAATCAAGAGAAGGATTGAAGATTGATGGCTTTAGAATTTGTATTTTCCAAGAGATTGAGTGTATTGTTTCTCTTCTCTTTTGTATTTTTATTTTCGCTCTTGTAAATTCTGGATTTGAAATGATTATAATTAGCAAAATCTATTGTTAGAATCCTCTTAAACTTAATTTTATTATACAATGAATTGATTTATTTTTCCATCATTTGTTATTTATGATATCTCAATAATTTTTTCTCACTACGTTAACCTAGTGAGATAATTAGGTGATGAATGTCGAGAGACAATGTAATTATTAATTATGATTAATTAACATTGGATATTTTATTTAATCTAATTTGTATGTCATTAATTATCTAATTAATAGTTATACCATAGAGGCAATTAGGTAGATATGAGAGAAGTATCTAATTGTTTATCTTGATTAAATAACATGCATAGTTTTTAGAAGGATTCTTATGTATGTGGTCCATAAATGCAATCTTAATGAGTGATATTCAACCTAATTAGCATGACATGTGACGGGGGTGATTAGGTTAATTATTATAATGCACGTAGTTTACTTGAGAGAGGAAAGTATGCTCATGTAGGGCGTTGAATCAACTATCATATCATTAATTGTTTGAGATGGTATAATTCATGTGTAGAAAATTGAGAGATAGTGAATTCCTTTGACTCTTTTGTGCTTAATTAGGTAGTTTGGATGTGTTGGGTAAAATCTTGTGAATCTTATATTTTTGTTATTTTTACCTATCTATTTCTTTAGTCTAAATAATTTAGTATAACTATAGTTCGGTACTTAAATCCTTATTAATCTAATCATTGTGGGTACAACAACTTTATCTTTAAATACTTATCACTTATACATTGACCCGTTCACTTGTGGAATTTTGTGTCAACAACTCCAGCTACCTAGAATGATCGCAATGCTTCCCCACTTGCAGACCCAAAAAAGTTAAAAAAAAAAATAACTCGACAAGACAAGCAGCAATGAAGTGGGGTCCAGCATGAGACGCACAGGATCATACCAAGGCTAGGTAAACCATGGCAGGATTTACGGTGGCTAGCCTGGTGGTTAGTTAGTTGGGTATGGAAACAATTTGGTAATAGCCAGGCAGCTAAGCAGTGGTGGCCCGATGGCAATGGCTAGTCGATCAAACTGTAGTCGGCTGCAACCTAGGCAAATTTTGGTCTGCCAGTCACGGCCTAGGGTTGCTGGCAACTGGCAATCTTGTTATACTTGTATAGTAATGATTTCTTTTTGCGAGTTTTACCGTTCTTCAATGCTTAGCCATTCCATTTATGAGGTCCACCATTTACTTTCTAACTTACATCTTTATCTACTGAAATGATTTTTTTAAGTTTTGAATGACGTGCTTCCAATTCTTGAAAATCTTTCCAAGTTTTTGATAGTGTGCTTCAAGTCTTAAAAAAATTTCAATTTTCCTAATTGTTGGGTGGTTGACTCAAGAGGTTATGCTCCATGGAGCCCCTTGTTTACTCAGCCTCTTGCTTGGCAAACTTTTTTAAGTGTGGCATGCAACAAGTATTTTCTAGATGCCAACCTATTAAAGGTCTGGCCTTTAATTCTCTTATGGAATATTTGTGTTGGCTAGGTGATCTCAACATAAGTTTCAAATTTCTACTAGTAAGTTGTCGAGCATAAAAGAGGTAGCTCCTCACTCCTCTCTGCGGCGCACTTCCAAAGCACCATAGTATGGATCCTAGATCAGCGTCATTGTGGTTTCTAAAAGGAGATGGTTCATTACTTCATTCTTCACACAACAGCTAGTGGCATATCGCACCTTATTCTATTAAGACATCGGTATGATAAGGCATCTGGGGGGTAAGTCATTGAGTATGTAGGAAGCAGTGCCTCGCTTCTCTCCAAGGTGACCCCCTAAAGTATATACCACTGAGTGGATCCTCTTGACTACCATCATTGTGGGCATTGAGATGGTTTAATTACACATCTCCTTTTCTCCACAAGACTCAAGTCATTTGGATTCGGGCCATTGTCATCGAGTATAGAGGAAGTAGTGCCTCACTCCTCTCCATGGGGACCTTTTGAATTATCACTACCTGGATCCTATATATTTCTATCATTATGGGCACCAAGGTATTCTAAATAAAAAACCCTTTCACGCAGGACTTAAGCCATTTGGATCCCAAGCCATTGTAGCAGGGTATGGAGGAAGTAGTGCCTCGCTCCTATCCATAGGAACTTTTCGAAGTATCAATGCATGGATCCTCTTGACTATCATCACTGTAGGTATCAAGGTGATTTAAATACACACCTTCTTTCTCCAAAAGACTCAAGTCATTTGCATTCCAAACCATTGTTGTTGTGGGTGTCAAAGTAACTTTGATGCACACTTCTCTTCCCCATAAGACTCGAGTTATCACTATTTGAATCCTGGAATATTGTTGTTGTGGGTGTTGAAGTAACTTAAATGCACACTTCTTTTCTCCACTTGAGTGGAGAAATGGACCTTAGTCCATTGAGACATTGTCATCACTAAGTTATTGGTAGGTAGCCCCCTTTCTTATTAGAAAAATTATGCCGTCACTGGATTTTAGGTAGATCATTCTATCTTCCTAGGCAAGACGTAACTGTTGCTGGATTCTAGGTAGGCTGTCCTACTTTTCCCTAATGAGATATGAAAGGACAATGTATGCCTAATTCCTATTTAGACTTAATCGTTACTGGTTTTTCCTTGCGATATTTCAGTGGAAAAATGTGCCTCAAATCTTTTTTTGAGGAATGCCCCCATATGAATCTAATGCTATATGATGCAGAGTGCCTAGTGCCCAGTAGGCGAGTGTGTTGCATGGCTTTGAAGCAGATGTGCCTTGTTCTAAGTTTTGGATCCTAGATGTTTGTGAGCATAAAAAGGGAATAACTTCACTCCTTCATGGAACATTCTAAATTTGGACATCAAACTTTTTTGGTGGCCAAATATTGCTTGTTTCAAGTTCTAGTTCTAGTAGTTCCTAGTTCTAAAGGAATTCGTTCTCAATTTTTACCACATGTTACTTAGATCCAGACTCAAAACTTATTAGTTGCGAGGCATCTGGATCCCAACTTCAACCTAATGTGGCATCCTTATTTAGAGGAGCATACTCTCTACCATACAGTGGTGGCAAATTCGATATGAAGTTAGGTCTTTTTGAACAATCTATCATTTCATGTTAGAGCAGAGAATCTTGGTAGGGTCTATGGAGTTTTTTCTCTAGAATAAGATACCTGGGAAAGTAATTTGTATTTTATTCATTCCTTTTTTTCCGTATGGATTTTCATATGAGTCAAGGTTTGGTGTTGACATAATCACACATGGCCTCACCTAGGGTGGCAATTCATGACATTCAAGTCATGTTTGGGTCAACCCACTTTCTCGAACGCAATAAACCCAAACCTGATCAAATTACAAATTAGGTCTTGTTCCATAAACCCAAACTCGTTTAGTATTGGGTTGTCCAAAATAGCAAAAATTTTTTTTGTAGGTAGGGGTTAAATGGCTAAAAACATAAGACGTGTGTGGCAACACATGGTATTTTCCTTGGTCATTTTAGCTTATATTGATTTCTCTTCTTTTTTTTTATTTTTAGGGATATCCTTTAGTTGTCCCTTGATTTACTATTGTACATGTCGTGCTTGGTTTTCGTTAGTCTATTTCATGGAGCTCTCTTCGAGAATCTATCCTTGATTTATGAAAAACTCCTTTGCTCCTTTCCTTACCTTTTAGGTGGCATAGTATCTAGTAATGTTCTAAAAAAATGATTTGATGTAATCAAAGGAAGCCTTTGAGGGCTAGTAACTTATTGCTATGTAACTTATGGTTATTTTTCCTTGTTAGTAAGTTACTGATATGTCACTTCTTCTTTTTTGGGTTAAACGGATCGACCCATCATTAACCCAAACCTGACCTATTTTTTGGGGTTCAAATGGGTTGACCCGTTATTTACTCAAAATTATATCATGTCGGGTTTGAGTAGCGTTTCGTGTCATTTTTTATGTGATGTCAAAAATTGCCTCCTTTAGCCTCACCTAACACTTTAGTTAATTGAAGAAGAAAAAAGCATAATTTTGATTCTCGTGGTTACATTTTCTACCCTTATCGAATCCCAACGTTATAGCACTCCCGTGCAACCATTTGTTCTCCCAAGATTGTCT
Source organism: Elaeagnus macrophylla (assembly GCA_029378325.1). Classification (NCBI taxonomy): domain Eukaryota; kingdom Viridiplantae; phylum Streptophyta; class Magnoliopsida; order Rosales; family Elaeagnaceae; genus Elaeagnus; species Elaeagnus macrophylla. The sequence continues at coordinate 30,581,929 of CM055640.1, read as the reverse complement.
CAAATTTTACCTCTATTAGGAACTTGATTGACAAGTGATAAGTAGATAATACGGCCCTAGTGGCAAGCAAAAACGATTTTCCTATAATTTTGTGTTAAGCTGAAGGACAGTCCACTACCATGAAGTTAATCATTAGTCCTAGCATCTTATCCTTCCTTAATAGTGACTAGGAGCTCTACACTTCCTTCTAAAGGAAGAGGTTTCTTGGAGAAATCATACAGAGCTAGTCGAAGGGAATGCTGGAGCTTCATTTGTTTACAAGCATCCATGAACAAAATCTTCACATAACTCCTGGTATCTATCAGCACTTTGTGGATCTTATTGTTGAAAATTTGTAGGGTAACAACCAATGCATCAGAATAAGATGCATCAATCGCCTAGCTTCCTTTTCTGTGAAAACCAAGAACTTCTTGGGTAGCACTAAGACTCTGATGGGCATTTTCCTGGAATGGTTTGTATCTCCACTAGTTGGTCCTCCCAAGATTACATGAACCTCATTCATTGTAAGGGGTTCGTTGCCCTCAACCTTGACTTCTAGATTTGTTAAGGTTGGAGGTCTTTTGGCCATTTCAAAGTCTTTAAGCATTCCCTTATAAATCCGTTGCTCGATCTCATCTCTTAGTTCCCAACTATTTTCAATATTGTGATCAAAGGCATTATGGTACTTTTAGAATTTATTATGATTCATATTGCTAGAGTGGTCCTCCAACTTCTGTTTTGAAGGGCCTCAAGATCTGGACTTCCTTCAATACATGTTCTTGGCTGGTATTGAGTGGATTAATTTTTTTGAACTCTGCTTCGAGGTCGGAAGTGTTAGCCCTTCTATGTGCTTCTTCATTTCTAGGTCCTGACTTTGGCTTCTTAGGATCTTAGTGCTTGGGTCCATCCTCAACTTTGCACTTATGGGTGCAATTTTATGGTGTGCTTCGATAGTGGTAGCCATGTCTTCCATGGTGATTATCGCTACCATAATCCTAGTCATATCTATGTAAGACTGCTCAATGAGCCTATTTGTTAGTTTATTTCATAAAGGTCACATATAGAGCCCTCGAAGAAAGGCATTGACTACTAGAGAGTTTAGGAACCTTCAACCGGGATCTTCTCATTGCCAAAGTGATCAAAGAAGTCTTAGATTGATTCATTATCTTTCTAGATTAGCCTCATTCAATGCGCAATGTCTTTGGCAATCTTGGAAATTTTGAGAAGTTTTCGATAGTTCTTGGTTTTGAAGTTATGTAACATACTTGAGCTTTTCTTGTTAATGTCATTGGAAAAGCACTATAGTTGACAGCGTTGCTATGGACATAGAGGTTTACCCAATCCCTAATGGAATCTAGGCGATCAAAGGGTTCCGAAGACCAGTTGTAAGCCCCCACTGTTGGTAATTTGAACTTTCCTCCCAAAGGGTCGACATCACTTCTGAGGTGAAAAGTGCCTAGGTCGAGTCTATATAATCTAAATAATATTTCTCCCCATTTAGTTTCAACTCCATCTTTTGAAGGGGTGTTTTGTAGATGGTCGCTTGTTATTGGCACCTTAGGTTGGTTAAGGCTAGAATCTACAACAGTCTTTGCAAAGCTATCTTGACTAGAGAAGGCATGATGCCTATTCTCGATGTGTTCTTTCAAGTTTGGGTAGCCAGTGCACAAATGCTCTTGGTTCATTTGAAATATGAAAACGAGAATGGCGATTGCTAGGGTAACTAGTAGTTGGAAGCCTTTGTTGTCCCCACTGATGAATTCTATTTTGACCTATATTTTGTTATATTTGTAAGCATTTATTTAATATTTTATTTTATTATTTTCGTGTTTTGGAAGGTATTTATATGTTTTGTAGGTTTTTGGACTCTTAGAAGAATATTGGATTTAAATGGCACAAAAAGAGAGAAAATGGAGTAACAAAAGCCAAAGAATGTAAGGCTTACATTGGGAGTCAAAAACTATGTAAGGGTTACATACAAGGTAAAATCAACACGCGTCGCCACAGTAGGGAGGTCTTTGTTTTCTATTTTTGAGCCAAAATTCAACACGCGTCGCGGCAGAAAAAAATGTGTGCAGCGGCACGCGTGCCAAAAATCCTAACACACATGTGCCACTTCACTCCTCCTATAAATACCACATTATACCTCTCCCAACCATAAGTATTAACATCCATCATCCCCACCTTAGTTGTGATTACTTTTATTTGCACTTTATTTTAGTTATAAAATTAATTTAGGAATTTACAATCTTTTTTACAACCGACAATTGTTAGAATGTTTAGGATTTTTTGTTCGACTAAATAAGAAAATAAATAACGTTTTAAAACCACCGCAATTCCTTAAGAGACAATATTGGGAGTATACTTATCACTTATTACAAGTAATTCGTGCACTTGCGAGTTTTTTATAAAATACAAAATTTGACTATCAAGTCATTATGAATCAAGTTTTTGGCACCGTTTCTAAGAAATTGGCATTTTAAAGTGTTTATTTGTTTTCTGTTTAGTTTATTTTTCGTATTTCTTTATTTTTGTGATTTTTGTTTGGATTTGTTATTTTTAGTTTCTTACATATTTTTATTTGTTTTAGTGTTTTTGTTTTTAGTTTTTATTTTTATTTCTTTTGTTATTTATTTACTTTTTCTAGAATATATTTGGTGCTTTGATTTTTTTATTGTTTTTGTTAGTATATGAAAGGTACTGTTCGTAGATTACATCAACATATTCAAAAGAGCATGTAATTAGGTTGGATACTGATATCCAAGATCCAATATAAAAAAAAACTTTTTGAAAAGCCACGAAAAATGGAAGACATGGAGGTATGTGAAATCCATGGTTTATATGGACATAATGCTAATGTTTGTGCTTTTGTAGGTGATTTCTATACATCTATCAATCAGGATTTCGATCTTAATGAGGGATATCACCCACCTTGGAATAATCACCCATCTTGGAATGATCCCTATACTTATATTCCTGAGTTAGAAAATCACCAAAAATTTTCTTGGGAAGCAAACACTAACCCACCTTATGTCCCATACCCTATACAAGGCTTAGATTTCAATCCTTATAACCCACCCATTCAACCTAAGAAACCAACCTTGGAGGAGATCTTGAATACTTTTATTCATGTTAGTAGTGAAAACCAAGAGAGAAACAATCAAAGGTTGGATTCTTTAGAGAATTCTTTGATAAGGATCGAATTGCAAGTTGGAAAACTAGCGGAACAACTTCTAGCACAAGAAAACTTGCTCAATCAAATTGATAAAGTGAAAGATGACACAATCCTTCAAAGTGGTAAAAATTTTGAAAATATTTATTTTCCTGAAATTTTTTACAATTTGCCACTTTATGTAGAAAACACAAATGGGGAGCAAGCAATTCTCGAAGAAGGTCAAGCTAAGGAAAATCAAATTCTACAACCTTCCAAGAAAAACAAGGAGGAATCATTTTCATCTCCTATGCCACACAAGGGCCCTACGACTTGCACATCCCCAAATCCTTTTCCATACCACTTCCACGAAAAAGTGTGTGTTGTGCTTCATCAGAACCAACTACCGAGATGGGAGGACATGCTTAATGACATACTAGCTCAAAAAATTGATATCACACACTTCAAGATCTTTGATGACGGTGAATAGAAATGGATCTTTGCGTCTTACTAAGATGTTAAACTAGGTGCTTGGTGGGAGGCAACCCACTATTTTAGATAATATTTTTCTTTTTCTTTTAGTTTAGTTAATTTTCTATTTGCTCCTTTTAAATGCTTTTCTGAACAAGTGCGTAGTTGAAAACATTGAGGACAATGTTTAGCTTAGGTTTGGGGGTACAAATAGGTCCAATAAAAACTTTTTGATACAAACCTATCATGTTTTCTTGTTAATTTAAAGTGAGTAATTGAATCTTTATACATGTTTTGTTTGATTTCTTGTACATATTTAAGGTTAGTTATAAAAGTTGGTTTTTATTCATAGTTTATACTCATGCTTTTTAATATTGAAATTGAGATGAATCCAAATTTTGTGTTTTAAGAATCAAATAGTGGAGACTACATTGTGAGATGATTATTGAGCCAATAACTTTTTATTCTTAGAGATAATTGTTATTCTACTCTTTAAACACTTTTCTTATTATTTCAAATTGTTAGAAGATCTCTATAAATTTTTGCATTGAATGTTATGATTTTGAACATCTAATGAAGAATCATATGTTTAATTTTATTGCTTAGATTAAATGATTTGAGTAAAATTTTAAAGTATATGTCTATTTCATTCATGCTTGACTTTAAAAAATATAAAAGAATTCCTATAGCCAACACAAAAGAGCCAAAATTTACATTTCACAAAATACACATGTATTTGGGTCCATAAAAAAATTATTGTGGCCCTAAAGTTCTTCAAATGGTGAAATGGTTAATACAAAAGGAAAAATAGGAAACAATTTTCCTTGAATTCAATCAATTTTCATTCATTCTAGAACACACACTTGAAGTTTTTGCTTGAAGATTTTAATGATGCATGAGATTAGTAATGTGATTTATTCATAAATTCATTCATTTGATTCCTTTCATGAGATCAATGTTATGCATTTTTTGAGTCTTTCTTGTTTAATCATATGTGAACGTATTAGCTCATTTATTTACATAACTTATATTCGCATATTCTTTGTTGAGTGTTTGAACCCATAGGATCAGCATGATAACAAGAGTGAATCTTTTGAGGAGTAGAATTAAAGCGAATTCGGATTCTTAACACTAGATTTGGGGAAATTAATATTGATATTTATTTTTTTAGTATTGGAGTATGCTCTTGTGATGCAAAACTGATTTGCGTGATGAATCCTTAATGTGTTAAGATGATTGGATAAACATATGTTTGAGCCTCGATTATAAACTGAAAATAAAGTGAAGTATGAGAAATTTTGTTGATTTAAGTTTGTAGTTTTTATTTGTATTATTGTTATTTGTCGTTTTAGTCTTTTTCTTTAGTTGGATGTTTGTGGGAATTATCACTGAAAATCCTAACGAGACTTTAACTCGTCCGCTAGGGTAACCTAGGGGTTTAAAGGCTTGTTGCATATGCTAAATGCAATCATGACAATCCACGGAAGTGATTTAGGTTAGTATAGTTTAATTTTAGTTTTGCTAGAGGACTAGCAAAATGTAAGTTTAGAGGTATTTGATGAACACTATTTTGACCTATATTTTGTTATATTTTTAAGCATTCATTTTATGTTTTATTTTATTATTTTCGTGTTTTGGAAGGTATTTATGTGTTTTATAGGTTTTGGAGTCTTAGAAGAATATTGGATTGAAATGACATAAAAAGAGAGAAAATGGAGTAACAAAAGTCAAAGAATGTAAGGCTTACATTGGGAGTCAAAAATTATGTAAGGGTTACATACAAGGCAAAATCAACATGCACCGCAGCATGAGAAAATGCGCGCCATAGGAGGGAGGTCTTTGTTTTCTATTCTGGAGCCAAAATTCAACACGTGCCAAGGTAGGAGAAAATGTGTGCCGCGGCACGAGTGCCAAAAACTCCGAAAAATCCTAACACGCGTGTGTCACTTCACTCCTCCTATAAATACCACATTATACATATCCCAAACACAAGTATTTACATCTATCATCCCCACCTTGGTTGTGATTACTTTTATTTTCACTTTATTTTAATTATAAAATTGATTTATGAATTTACAATCTTTTCTGCAACCGACAATTGTTAGAATGTTTAGGATTGTTTGTTCGACTAAATAAGAAAATAAATAACGTTTTAAAACCACCGCAATTCCTTGAGAGACGATCTTGGGAGTATACTTATCACTTATTACAAGTGATTCCTGCACTTGCGAGCATTTTATAAAATATAAAATTTGACTATCAAGTCATTATGCATCACCCACTTTTGATGGCTTGGTGCAACGACAAGCAGATATCCTAGATTCAAGGTACCAACTTGTTGTTGACTGGTCCCCTGCTTCTGTTGGTACTGTTCTTGATGTTGGGAGCTGGATGTTGTTCTTTTGTGGCAATATGTCTTGTGCGAGTTGGGACATGGGGTATGTAAACTGACAATTCAAACTTCTCTTAAGGCTACATCTAAAATTGCATCAATTGCTCTAGCATGCCTTCTAGGCATCCTAACATTTCTCCCATTGTTGCTTTTTGGACTTCTTACCCTTATTATCCCTTCTTACTTTCCTAGATGATGATTGCTTACTCGCCTAGGTATCAACTTGCTCCTGCTCATTGGGAGGTGGAGGAGAGTTTTCAAAGCTTTGTAGTGAGCTCATTTTGTAAGCTTTAATGGATCGAATGAGGTCTTATAGAAGGAAATGGACAAAGAAAACAATGAACACAAAGAACATGAAGAACACTGTGAATGTTCTTGGGCTGTTCATCAGCTTAGATTGGTTAGAACACCAAATTTCTTTCCACAGACAGCACCAATTGTTGAAGCCAAATTTTATCTTCAACGTGGTTCACGTCGATCCTAAAATGCATTAACAAACAATCAAAAGAAATGATACCAAATGGTATCGTATCCACTTCAATGCTCAAGTTAGTTCTCAAAGGATTTAATTGAAAAAGGCAAGAAAGGATGTGAAATTGTGGCTAGATAAGCATACATTGAAAGATTAATAGAGAGACCTATATTTAGGTTTGCCTTGATTAATAATAATAATAATAATAATAATAAATAATAATAATATCTTATTTGGATATTAATCGATGATATTTCATATTAGAAGATATCAAATCATTAATATATTAATTATATTTAATTCAAAGAATAATTACCATAATTTTTTTTTAAAATTCAAACATTTACTGATTTCATCTGTTCCATCTTTTGAGCCTGTTGTTTATACTTTACCAGCCAATCCTTTTGGTCCTTAATAAATCCAACTCTACTTCTTCTCTACCTGAAACTACTTCAACTTTGCTTATGAACACCCACTCTAAGCTTACTCGTTCCAAGCATTGAATTAGAAAGCTTATAATGTCTCAACTTTTAGTTTTTTTTTCTAAGGAACCTTCATCAGTACAAGAAGCTTTAAATTATCCACAGTGATTTACTGCCATGAAGGTAGAATTTGATGCTCGAATAAAAAATGATGTCTACACACTTGTGCCTAGATCAATTTTCAGTTCTGTTTCTAAGGAACCTACAAGCTTTAAATGATCTATATATTGAAGTAGTCTCACATCGTCTAGAAGATCCTAAGATGTGCAGTATATAAGGCATGGACAACCCTCTCCCTATGAGTGCTCTTTTGGGGTAGAGTTAGGCCCATGGGCTTTTATATGGTATCAGAGCAGGTTTAACTAAAGATATGGGGAGCCCGAGCCCTGCGTGGAGGGGGACTGCCGAGTGGGTCTAACCACTGACGTGAAGGGGGTATTGAAGTAGTCCCACATCGTCTAGGAGATCCTAGAATGTGCAGTATATAAGGCATGGACAACCCTATCCCTATAAGAGCTCTTTTGGGGTAGAGTTAAGCTCATAAGCTTTTATACAACAATGATTTGCTACCATGAAGGTAGAATTTGATGCTTTAATAAAAAATAATACCTGAAAACTGGTGCCTAGACCCAAAAACAGAAGAGTCAATGGTCATAAATATGCCTTCAGAATCAAAAAGCTGTTGGCTGGTTTGATTGGAAAACTTAAAGCTCGACTGGTAGGCTATAATCAGATTGCAGGCTTTGATTTTGGAAAGACGTTTAGTCCAATTATTAAATTTTCTTCCATACGCATTATATTGACCATTGCTCTTGCTAATAACTAGGATGTTCGACTTCTTTCAGATCGGTCGAAAAAAAAAACTAGGATGTTCGACATTTTGATGATAATAATGCATTTTGGCTGGGGTTGTTGGATAAAGAGATTGATTATTGCTTTTTGTATGGGGTGCTAGTGTTTCAAGGGTGGGAATAGATGAAAATTACACAAATGTCATTCATTAAAAGCACATGTGTTAGCAACGAATGAAAAATTGCAAAAATATAATGCATTTTTTTTAAATGTAAGTATCACTAAAAGACTACCTAAGAAATAAGATTAAAAAAGATATCAAAAATGAAATTATGGTACTACTAAAGTAAGGAAGCCAAAATAGTGAGCACAAAATTTTTTTATTTTTGTTATTCTTTAAATCAAAAGTTCAATAGATTTTTTTTGCATATAGTAGACAATGAGAAACTTTATTGTATACTAAATGCATATTCCCAAGATCCAACCCACGATCGAATTAGTGGGACAAATAACTTGTTTAAGAAAATGGACTTAAAGTCTCCAAATATCATATTATTTATTAGGATTTTGACTAAAAAAAATTATGAAGATGAACCTCAACCACAGATTCTTTAAAAAATTTCCAAGAGGGTTCAAGTGGAATAAATTTAGATGTTAAACGAATAAGGAACTGCACCGGTGATAAAGCAAGAAAATAGAGTGGTTAATAGTCATGGAAGTGGCAATAGATTAAATAGCATTTTCCTAGGAAATGAGATTAGTCAGTGATCATGTACTGCATTGAAGATAAAGCAAGAAAGTTAAACTCTTAATTTGTCGGTTCGCTTTGATTCAAATCTTAATTGGATGAATTTAAATGAGATATCTCATTGAATTAAACCAATAACCCAATAACCAACATAGTTTCTTGAACCAAATGAGTGTAGTACATATATTCATACTTTATAGTACTAATTAGTTAGCAACTAACTTAATTACCCCACATATTAAAATCTAATTACCCCACGTATTAAAATCACTAACTAACAAAAATAGACTTAGACTTGTAACTAATGAGCTATTTAACTATTTGTTGAAAATACAATGGCTCAAATTGAGCCAAGCATCGTACCTAGCCCAATTTGTCAAAGGAAGCACCGTTTGTTGACAAAAGTGGAGGGAATTTAATACTAGCTGCATTGCTCATGCTTTCCATTTTATTTCTCTGGAGCAAATATTTGCTAATTTGAAAGCATCCAACAACTTGTAATCAATAGCTGCAATTGAGAGAAGAGATTAAATTGGGAAGCACATTTTAATAGTTTCAAAGTATTAAGAAATAACATATTTAATGGTTGTTCTTGTTTGAAAGACATCTAAATTGGATGTATTGAGACCTTCAGAGAGTTTTATACTAACTTTGCAAACACTATTTAAAATAATAAATTATTTTATTCATATTCGCCCATTGATTAAACTTTATATTGAACTACGTAAAACATATATGTCTACTTTTTTTTCTTTATCGTTTATTTATAATATTTAATTTATTATTCAATTGGATGCAAAAAATTTTATTTTAGAACACTATAACTTTTTAACGTTGACGTGACCCTCTCGCCTTTGTGGACTACTAATTGCCGGAGTCGGCCTACATCCTTACCTTTTGTTTTTAATAAAGCATCACTACTACAAATTTGCCTTCATAGTATGACCACTGACCGTCCTATAAGTCTTATAGGATGGTCAGTGAATAGGACGATCAGTGACCGTCCTATAAAGTCTCATCCTAAAAGAATCAAAACAATAAGACGTTTACTGAGCGCCTTATAAAAAATTATTTTAAGACCGTCTTAAAAAATTCTTATAGGACGGCCAGTGACCATCCTATAAGATTTTTTAGGATGGTTACTAACTGTCCTATTTTTTATGAAAAAAAATTCTTTTAGAACGGCTACTGACCATCCTATAAGATTTTTTTTTTTTATTGTGTTTATCAAATCTATATATAACCTGTACAAATTAATTTCATTCCAAAAACACGATTCAAAATAAATTGCATTTTAAAAACATCCATAATTTACATCACATATATATGGTTCAAAGTCTAACTTTAGTTTACACATATTACCATGATTAGGGGTGTCAATCGTGTCGTGTTTGTTCGTATTATTTGTGTCGTATTTTCTTGTTGGTTGGCACATTAAAAAATTTACTTGAATTTTTTTTGTGTTACTTATTTATAATAGTAAGAAATAACAAAACCTTTAAGAAGATAAAAAAATTATTGATCAATTCTTACTAAAAAAAAAATTCGTGTCGTGTCGTATTCGGATCGTGCTATCGTGTCGTGTCAGAAATTGCCACCCCTACTATTAACATGCTCCACCTAACCAAATTATTAAGGGTGCAATCAATTTAACCTATTGTATTCAAAAACAACTAAAAATATTAACATAGGTTATGATACCATGTAAAGTAGGAAATTGAAATGTTAAAACAAAGAACTCAGATTTTTCAAATAGGCCATACATTATGAACGGTAAATTTAAAATTAAAAAAAGACATAAGACTATAAATTCCCAAATAACAAAAGAAGCTTGACATTTTGCCTCATGAGTTGATTCCATATGTTTGTAAGTAATAAAGCCAAAATCCCGTGATTTTGCAGTAGCCCCTTTCTTAGTTTGTTCATGGACTCTAAATGCCTGAAAAATTCACACCCATATAAAACTAAGGCAACATATTCAAGATTTGAGGAGATGTAAAGAGGAGGAACAAATTTGAAAAACTAACTCTATCTAACAAAATGGTTATCTGAGTTTCATTTGATAACACAATAATATAAAAATTCGTAGGCATAAGTTACATGACACACAAAATCCAATCACACAGCATAAAGTTTGGAGCACCCAATCACATACGCACTTGTGCCTGCCCACCTTAATACAAGCACCCACATTCTCACATGCAAAATGAAGGACTGAACAAGCTGAAGCTCAAAAATGCAGAACAACAATACCGTGAAATAAAGATTAAGAAATTTAGTTGTTTATATGTCCAGCCCGAACATAGTCATGGAAATTTGCCAACTACCAACTCTTTGATACATTATTTTCTTTTGTTCTCAAGAAAAAAGAGAAGAAAAAAAAATGCAAGCCTGTGGGTTTTTTTTCCTATAGTCTTTATATTTTTCATTTTATATTCATCTTATTATATTTCCTGGATCAATAAACTCACTATCTGAATAACAACAAAGTAACCCCTGTTTCATTTAAATTTCCATCAAATAAGAAGCTTCAAATGGGCAAAGACTCGATTTTTATTAAGCCAAACTAACTAATGACCAAGAGTTATAACCTAGAAAGAAACAAAACCCAGAAGTCCAAACCCGTAAAAATTCAAAAAATAATTAAAAATTATAAAAAATGAAAATTATCAATAACAAAAAGAAAGGTGTACAAAACTGAGGTAGAGTCGTAGAGACGTACAGTTTAGCAAGAAGATTAACAAGTAGGGGCTTAGCAAGAAGGTCAAGTATCGACCTCTAGTGTTCCTCAAAATTAAGTTCACCTTGTCAGCCTCCTCCTCTTGCTTTCTCTTCTTTATAGCTCGGGCTACAATGTATATTGGGTCCAGATGGTAAAAAAAATAAATAAATAAATAAAATGCAAAACTAGCACATCAAGTAGGTTGAGATCTAAAAAATAGGAAAAGCAAAACAGCATACACATAAAAAAAAAATATAAGAATTGTAAACTCACTTATGACTTACGAAAGATATCATAATATCTATGACGAAAGGAACAGATTTTGGCATAAATATCAAATTGGATTTGCGTTTTCTCGAAGATATCAAAAAAAATTTACATAAATACTTATACAAGTGAGCGACGAATTGAATGTGTTGAAAGTGGAGGGCTTGAAATACATACAGGAGATATAGAAATGGAACCTGATATTCGTGGATATTAAGACTGCGAAGCTGTTGCTGCTGCCATTTACCGGCGACTGAAAGAGAGCGAGAGACAAGCTTGTTCAGTAGTCCTCCCACCATTTTCTTGAAAGTAGAGGGTGACAATTTCTGACACGATAAAATAGCATGATTCAAGCACGACACGAATCTTTTTATTTCTTAAAAGTTTTATTATTTCTTACTATTATAAATAAGTAACACAAAAAAAAATTCAAGTAAATTTTTTAATGTGTCAACAAACACGAAAACACGACACAAATAATACGAACAAACACGACACGAACATGACTAACACGACATGATTGACACCCTTACTTGAAAGCTTTGTAACATAACCCTAATAGAGAGATACAGAGAGAGATCTAAAGTGAAATACATTTTTTTGTCTTTTCTTTTATTTCATCCTAAAAGAATTTTTTTTAATACGATTAATAGCTATCTTATAAAATTTCGCTTAATATTTTCGTAATAATTACCTTATATTTTTTTTATAGTACAGCCTTAAATATAAAATCATCCTATTATTTCTCACTCTTTATTAAAAATTGTCCTATACTATCCAAGTTATAGTGGTGCATTGTCTCAAATTGGGGTCATAATCTATAAATGAGAAAGGCAAGAAGAGTGACTAAAAATAAATACGCAATGCATTGCCAAAAATTGTTTAGGCCTTCTATCAATAAAAGGAACTTCAACATTTGAAAGCACCCCAAGTAGAAGCATTTCGTCCTAGCAAGAAAAAAAATACAGAAACGTTACTCTTCTTTAAGAGTTTATTTAAAAGAGGCTAAATTAAATCATTAACTAAATTTATATTTAAATTTTTAAAATTTTAAAATATATAATTTAATCTTCAATATTTTAAAATTTTATATATAGATATCTAAACTTTTTAAATCATATCTATAACTAATTAACTTTCTGGGGTCATTATACAATTAATTGGAATAATTGCTATAACATCACATAACCATCCAAATCAAAACAAATCAATGCAATTGATTTAAATTCTTCTTCAAAAGAAGATAATTAAGCATAGATGAGTTTTCCAAATTCTCAAACGTTCACTTTGACTATATATAAAAGATGGTCATTCAATAATTTATAATTAATTGACAAAAAAAAATTAATTCATAATTAAAGGTACGAAAAACATCATGAAATAAACTCAAACTTGCATCAACTATAATTCACCTAAAATTCAAAACATAAGCAAAGCTAAATCTCATAAATAATCTACTCTCTCATTATCTTTACAAATTAAATTAACCCCAAAACTAAGAGTTTGGGGTCAACAGTACACAGTTTTCAACTCGGATACAAACCATATCACATTTGCAACCCTGGTCAGAATGATCTATTATACTTATCAAAAGGGGGATGGTAATAGAGTTCACAATAGAAACCATTCTGTTTCACAGATTGCTACTTTACACAATTAAAAATTTCTCCTTTCTGGAGAGATCTTCCTAATGCATATGAATTCATTTGGTAGCGTCAACAGTATTCCTGCAAGAACAAAAGCCTGATATACTTCTTACATAAGTTGTACCAAACAAAAGGAAGAATGACAAGCCAAGAAGCCAATGATGAAAGTTACACAGTTTCTCACAATGCAGTTGTACCTTACTGCAACATCATTAATACATTAAGAAAAAAATAACTGAATTCATTTTGGTGTGTTGAAAAGTAGCTTGCAGCATGTTCAAGTGTAACACTTATATGAGATAACAAGTATATGGGACTCCACTTTCAGCAACTGCAGACTAAGCAGATCAGGCTTCTTTCAAATTTGGTATTAGGGTTAGCCTTGCTACCTCATAGCAAGAAGAAGTGCATTACATTTGACAATGTAATGATTGGTGTTAGGGTCAATGATTCATTGACCATAGCTATCACACAATCTCTGCAACTGGAAAAGGAATCCTTGTATGTCCCTGCATCTAGATTCTTGGCTAATTTTGATACTAATTCCATTAAAGAGTTACTGAAGCTTCATTGTCAGATTTTCTAAGTACAAAAATACAAAAACAGGATGATCCATTGCTTCACTGCAAAACCAAGGAATTCAACTTCTTTTCAAGCACTTTGGCCCGCCGAAGTGTATCCAAAGCCTCAGCTTACTTTCCTGAATGCTTCAAATTTAGTGCCTTTACCTGTTCCTCCAATTCAACTCTGTCATGGTGACTCTTTAGGCTGAACAATATTAGGCATAGAAGTTTGTGGTCTTTCAGTGCCTCATGATACTATGCTGGCATCTTTTATTCCAACTGCTCTAAGAGAAGACAAAAGCTGAGGATCAAGAAAATTCTCAACTACCACATTTGGTTCTACTCCATGAACATTAGTAGCATTGGTTGAATCATGAGCAGACAGATCAACCAATTGGCCCTCGAGTGCTTTGGGCAATTCAAACTCAGCTTCTGCTTCTTTAATGACCCTCTCTTTGCAGCTTCAGAGCCTGAGGTTTGTGACCGAGGGACTCCTGTTGCAACTTGAAGCGATTTCTGCTGGACAGTGGTTTTGGTACAATATTTGATTAAGCATGCTCATCCTCTTTGCTAACTGCATGAATATTGGAGGTAAAAACTGGCACATCATCATAACTAGCTTCAGCCTGGAGAACGTTTTCCTCAAGTTGCTTCTCCATAAGTTTGGCATGCCTCAGTTCCTCTCATGCTTCTGCCAATCTCCCTTCTCTATAAAGCAATTGCTTTCTTCTTACGAGCTAAAATATCTTGTCTAACATAACTTTGCTTGTTCCAAGAAGAATGCCCGTGAACTTTCTTCATGAACAGATGGCTTCCCATCAGTGAGAACCACATTTTCATGATTTTTGGCTAAAATATCATCTTCATGAGCCACAACGTTTCTGGAAAATGATTGCAGCTGATTAGGACTGGTAGGAGAAGAAACATCAGAATGGGGATTTAATCTGCCAGTTTTCCTTTCCGCAGATATCTCAGAACCTCTCCAATCAAGATATCAACCAAATTTACTGACTCATTAGATCGAGGGACACTTGTCATTTTGAATTTTCCACTGCTGTCTAAATGTCTAAACTCACCTGAGGAACCCAAATCCATAAATTCAGGTTTGTCTGCTTCAATTGGGTGTGCGCTTTTAGTACTTGAAGTTGAGGTCCTTAACGAAGTATTAGCTTCAACATTCTCTGAACTTTTTGTAACCATTGTTTGCTCCCCAACATTTTTGCAAGAACCAGTGGTTGCATTGCATATAACCACAACATCTTGCATTGCATATAACCACAACATCGTTTGAGGTTTCATGTATTTCTTGGTTCATCAATGACCCATAACTATACACTTTTGGTTAGTTAGGTCATCATAAAGGTGAACCTCTTTTGGCACTTCTAGTTTTTCCATTTCAGCCACTAACACCCTTGCCATCCTTAGTGCTTCCTCAGCCTCTTCTATTTCACTTTCCGTCGAAGAACAAGGGCCTTTCTTGTCAAATCCAATAGTTCTCTTTGGATTTCACCTCTGCTGCTTCTGGAGCAACAGTAATTTGTCTAAAAGATGGAATGATAGAATGAACAGAACTAGCAGCAATTTGTTCAGCTTTGTCAAGCATGACTACATCTTTCTGATTTTCATCCTTCCATCCCAAGTTTTTTAGCACCAACAATACTTCTTAATCTTGCATATCTTTCTCCGTCACATCTACTGCTTCACCTCCCTCATCTTCCTTTTCTGAAGGGAAATTCATTACATTCTTTTTGTGCTTACCGATGTGAGCCTCTAAGGCTTGAGCCATCTTCAGAATTTTATCTGCCTCCTCAGTCTCCCCTTGGCGCCTCAGACCAAGTGCTTTCCTTTTCAATCCCAAGAGTTCCCTCTGAATTTCAACTTTACTCTTCCTGGATGACCCAGCTGAGAGTGCTTGAGTAGCAAAAGAGTCAGTGCTAAGCATCACTGTGTTTTCTCTGGCTTTATGAAGTTCTGATGAGAATTTGCTTCCCTCATCATCATTTTCATTCCAACCTAAACACTTCAGAAGAGAAAGATATGTAGGGTCAACCATATCTTGTTCAGTTACATCCTCTCCTCCCTCATCTTCAATGGGGTTCCTAGAGAAATTAAGAGATTTGGATGCCAAATTATCATCCTTGCTACCAACAATCACAGGCCGAGCCTTCAGCTTTGAAATACTCTCCATTTCTTCTACCTGAAGCTCAAGAATCTTGCATTTCCTTAATTCCTCCTCAGCCTTGCTCATGCGTCCTTCCCTTCTCAATGAAAGGGCCACCATTTTCAAACCTAGAAGCTCTTTCTGAATAATAGTTTTACTCTTTGGTGCAGATATGAAATCAATATCTTTCATTCCATCATCCAACATCAATGGAAGTGATGATTGAAATGGAGAACATTTCTGAACACTTGGGTGTTTTGCAATTTTTCCTTCTTGATACTCAAAGTTTTTGAGATCCCTTTCAAGCAGGTTTGTCTTCTTAAGTTGTTTCATTGCCTCTGCAACATTATCAGCCCTTTTCTGATTCAAAGCCTCTCTTTTCAAGGATAAAATTCCACTTAATAGCACTTCCTTGTCAACAGGAACAGATTGGGGAACACTGTCTCCAGTACTACCCAAATACTCAGACCATCCTAATGATTTCAAAGTAGCAACTATATCTAGGTCTTCCATATCCTCATCTGTCACTTCAAAATTTCCATCAATAATATGTCATCGGCTACACCTATAAGGTGACTTAAATCAACATCATGGTCCTTGCCATAATGAATTGAAAAATCTCCTTGTTTAATATTGTCCATACTGCAGATTAATGCAGATACCTACGAATTCGCCAATTATGAGTTGGGCGCTTTAACCATTCAGCCATGGATGCTTAGCGAGGATCCTCGTATATGGTGAATAACCAAATTCCAATTGAATGAAATCTTTAGGATAAATCAATGCAATTTAGGAGGACTCAATAAAAGGGCATCAATTCAAATCCTGGATTTTCGAATTGAGAGAAATATTGAGAGAGATCAAGAATTCTCACTATTTCTTAGATTCATGGACCCAATTCAAGCTCATCATCAGAATCTTCAGACTCATCCAAGAGTTCTTGCTCTTCAAGTTGCTTTTCTAAGACTTTTGCTCTTTTTAGTTCTTCCTTAGCTTCTACAAGTTTTCCTTCACGCTTCAGGGCAAGAGCCTTTTTCTTATGAGCAACAACCTGGGCCTTATGAATTGCATTAATTAACCCTTTCTTTGTTAGTTTTTCCAGATATTTCACCAAGAATAGAAGAGAATTCACCTTCCAAACTAATATTTGCTCCTCTTTTCTGTTCACTATGAAGATCCGCATCAGACCAACCCAGTTCTCTGAGCTCAGCAGTAAGATCATCTTTTTCTTTGAGCAATCTTATTGACTTATTTCCTCTTCTAGATTCATGAGGGCAATCTTCACTCAGAACTTCTTCCACTTTTGTAGAAAGTGAACCCTTTTTACGGTACTTTCTTAAATATTTTTCCAATGTCTCAGCTTGCCTTTCAAAATTCTTTCCTCTTTTAAAAGCTCTCATAGATTCATCAGATTTTCCTTCTCCTTTTAAAATTCTATACTTCTTTTTCTCATCCAAAGCTTGAAGGCACAATTCGTCTGGAGTGGTATTTCCCATCTCACTACTTAAATCATCTGACCTGCAAATTGAAGTACTTCTTTCTCCCTGAATAACAACTTCTTGAGTATTTGAACATGCTCCAGTACTAATTTCTCCCTGACTACCAGGAACCATACCGTTGCTAGCTTCCAGTCCTTCAATGCCTAAAATTTGGTTTGAAACTTCATCTTCATTCTTGTATATTGACTTTGTACTACCTGTGCAGAACAAATAGATTAAGTAAAGATCACTCAATAATACAAGAGTCCTTTTTTATTCATATGCATATTCCAAAATAGATAGTTCACCTATGTAAGAGTTCAAATTTCTTACCAACCACACTACATTTAGATTGCTTTCCAAACTTAGTACTGATGTAATTGTGTGGGAAAGTAAGGACTATCTATCACAGAAACAACTATCATTTAAAAAACCATATGTCTGCTTCTAAGGGATGTGTTTATGTGAGTTATCAAGGTATAATCCCATTAAAAATAAGAAACCCCATTTTTACCTACAGAATAAGTGGTTTGGCCACTAATAAACTTTTAAAATATGGGTCGAAAACCTAATCCCTCCCTTGATGCCACATGCATGCTACATGTCACAATCTACTGGATCTAACAGATTATTTTGTCAAAATCAGACACAGGACAGCTACACATACTTCTAGAATTAAACATAAAAATGTGTTAGTTAATTCAGCTTCAACTGCAAACATTTTATTATTTGTTTTCTAATCAACATAGCATAAATTAGGTATAATTATTTAAGTTAGGTTATCAAATTACAGTCGGATGTACTGTTATTAAAGGCAAAAATTCATTCCTACTTGCTAAAATATATTCTCCTTATATGGATGACATAAAGTGTTAATAATCAAAGACAAAGAAGATAAATTAATAGACAATTTTGGCATCAGGCAAGCAGAAGAAGTTTCTGATATGCTCATATTTTCCATTCAGGAAAACAAGTAAAGGCTAAGGCATTATTGATCTGCACTTTCAGTTATCTTTTAGGGGCTTCACAATGAAATTAACCAATGGAATCTAATGTCTTCATTTACAAATTACAACCCAAGGAATGAAATAGGTAGTATTATACAAATGTCATTAGAGCACTACAGACCAAATGTAGTATAAATAAGTAATGGCCATAACAAGCTGACCCAAGCCAAAATAATATTTGGGGACCATGCAAAGCGTGCTAAAAGATGTTGGTATTTTCAAAGGTTTATAGCAAACTCAACTGGGTAGATTTCAAGTTTTAATCAATTACATGTTAAAGATGAAAATGTAGCCAGAGTAGATGATTCTTACAACAAGATGAAACAATAAATAAATGTTGGCTGCAAACACAAATATTCTAAAAACCCAGAAAGATCAAGAAAAAGAAAATATGTACACCTCTTCCAGTTCTACTCCGATATGCATGACGCATATCAAAGAGAACAGCCTCTTCTAGATTTATACAGGGCTCACATATGCGGACAGGCGAATCACCTTGTCCACGTAAAACCATTCTTTGCAGTGTGCAACTGCTGCAGAATAAACCCCCCACATCTTCGGCAATGATTCTGAATTCCAATACATATAATTCCCATCAGATACAAAGCAAAGACAATAAAAAAGACACTAATAATTGATCATTTTGCACCTAGTTCTCACAAGTCACAACTGTACTTAATACAAAATACAAAACTCTACCGTCTAAATCAGAAACTCATAGATAGGTGATCGAATCGGAGAAGGTGATATAAACAAGAGAGAATGCAAAAACCTTGAGACGGATGAAAGTAAACTGAGTAGAACATCCTTGGGAATTAGAAGCATCAACCACCCAATTGTTCCCACGCAGTGATGGCCTTGCCGGCAACCCGATCAAACGTTTTAAGAAACAAAATCAAAACCAACGAGACGAGACTATTGATTTCTTGTCAAGAAAAAAGTCAACATTTTCAAGAGGTTTTTCTTAAGGGAGCTTTGTACGAGAATAAAAGCAAAGCAAAGCAAAGATAATGGATTTGACTAGCAGTTGGATAGTAGGCTACACACGATGTCTTGAGTCCGAGGGATAAAAAAATTATAATTATGTATAAAGATAATAAGACGAGACGAGACGAGTTGTAGTTATAATTGTACATAAAATCAAAACCAACAAGACAAGACTGTTGATTTCTTGTCAAGAAAAAAGTCAACATTTTCAAGAGGTATTTCTTAAGGAAGCTTTGGACGAGGATAAAAGCAAAGCAAAGATAGATGGATTTGCTCGGTAGTTGGATAGTAGGCTAAATGCACGATGTCCTAGGTTCGAGGAATAAAAAAGTTATAATTGTACATAAAGATGGGTTCGAGGAATAAAAAAGTTATAATTGTACATGAAGATCCCTTTGAGGACAATTTAAGGTGCTAGTTATTACTAGTGTTTTCTCTAAACGGTGATCCGGATGAATGAAGCATAGTGGGAGTTACCCCGTCTCCCCCAAGATTCCTTTTTTGTTCCAAAAAAAAAAAGATGGATGGATTTTGTTTGAAAAGGGCATATCCTTCAAATAGTTTTAAAAAAAAGTCCTCTTGTTTTTTTTTTTAAAGGACCAAACTTTAACTTTCAACTTAAAAGTTATATATTAGCCGGTTATATATAAAATTAAAAAAAGGAGGCTTTTAACACTTCTTTTAGAACTCAGTTTCCTTAATTTAAACAACTCTTAACTCACCGAAATACTCTCAATATGACTTGAGAAAAATGACGATTTCAGCCATTTTTAAAAAGAATTTGTTTAGTGATCAGCAAGCATCTCCACTTTCAACATTTGTTGCATTTTTTCGATAAATTTTTTGAATAAATATGTTATGCACGAAACTCATTTCTTCGCTTCTTTTACAATGGATGTGGTGATAGTTAAAACTCATCCATGCTTCATATCATTTTGCCCTTAGGAATAGTAATTTCTTCTCAACAAAAACCAGTTCATCTATTTATGGATTTTTGTAAAATGTTGGTTTTTTATATTAAAATTTTGTAAGTATATTTGAAATTCGCAATATACATTGATATGAATAATTTTATTTTTGGTATATCATTGTCTTATTTTATAGTTATTCATGAAGTCTGAACGACCTTTAAACACATTTTTGCTTATATACACATTTGTTATATTTCTGTATATTTCGACATATTTTGGTATATTTATGTTGAATTCATTATATTTTAATACTCTTTTTGTTAGTATATTGTATTCTCTATCTTCCTATGTGTATTGTGGTATATTTTAATATATTTTGTAAAATTGTAGTTGAATTCATTATTTTAGTTTTCTTTTTGTTAAGATATTATATTGTCCGTCTTCCTCTGTATATTTGAGTTAAATTCTGTTGTATTCATTGTAATGTGGTATATTTCAGTATATTTTATAAAATTGCAGTTCAGTTCATTATATTTTAGTCTTTTTTTTGTTAATAAATTGTATTGTTTGTCTTCCTCTCTATATTTAAATAAATTTATGTTACATTTATTGTATTGTGGTATATTTTGGCATATTTCTATCAAATTTCAGTATTTTTTATTATATTTTGGTATATTTAAGTTAAATTCATTACATTTTAGTATTATTTTTATTAATATATTGTATTGTCTGTCTTCCTCTGTATATTTGTGTAAATATGCGTTGCATTTTTTGTATTGTGCTATATTTTGGTATATTTCAATATATTTTAATATATTCTATAAAATTGCAGTTGAATTCATTATATTTTAGTTTTCTTTTTGTTAAGATATTATATTATCCATCTTCCTCTGTATATTTGAGTTAAATTTTGTTGCATTCATTATATTATGGTATATTTTAGTATATTCTGTAAAATTGCAGTTCAATTCATTATATTTTAGTTTTTTTTTTGTTAATATATTGTATTGTCTGTATTCCTCTATATATTTGAGTAAATTTTTGTTAAATTCATTGTATTGTGATATATTTTGGTATATTTTAGTATATTTATGTCAAATTTTAGTATTTTTTATTTTATTTTGATATATTTAAATCGAATTCATTATATTTTAGTATTATTTTTGTTAATATATTGTATTGTCTGTCTTCCTCTGTATATTTAGATAAATTTGGGTTGCATTCATTGTATTGTAGTATATGTTGATATATTTTAGTATATTTTGTAAAATTGCAGTTAAATTCATTCTATTTTAGTCTTCTTTTTGTTGAGATATTGTATTGCCTGTCTTCCTCTGTATATTTGAGTTAAATTATGTTGCATTCATTGTATTCTGGTATATTTTAGTATATTTCAGTATATTCTGTAAAATTGCAGTTCAATTTATTATATTTTAGTCTTTTTTTTATTAATATATTATATTGTCTGTATTCCTCTATATATTTGAGTAAATTTCTGTTACATTCATTGTATTGTGGTATATTTCAGTATATTTCTGTCAAATTTTAGTATTTTTTTGTTATATTTTGGTATATTTAAGTTAAATTTATTATATTTTAGTCTTCTTTTTGTTAATATATTGTATTGTCCGTCTTCCTCCGTATATTTAAGTAAATTTATGTTGCATACATTGTATTGTGATATATTTTAGTATATTTATGTCAAATTTCAGTATACTCTGTTATATTTTGGTGTGTTTTAGTTAAATTCATTATATTTTAGTTTTATTTTTGTTAATTTATTGCATTATCCATCTTTTTCTATATATTTGGGTTAAATTATGTTGCATTCATTATATTATGGTATATTTTAGTATATTTCTGTTAAATTTCAGTTTATTTATTCTATGTTAGTATTTTTTTTCTTAATATATTGTATTGTCTATTTTTCTTTGTATATTTAGCTAAATTTCTGTTACATTTATTGTATTGTGGTATATTTTAGTATATTTTTCTTAAATTTTAGCATTTTATATTATAGTTTGGTTATTTAAGTTGAATTCATTATATTTTAATCTTTTTGTTAATATATTGTATTATTCTTCTTCCTTTGTATATTTTGGTTAAATTCTATTACATTCATTGTACTTAGGTATATTTTGGTATATTTCTATCAAATTTTAGTTTAATTCATTATTTTTTAGTATTCTTTTTCTTAATATATTGTAGTCTGTCTTCCTCTGTATATTTGAGTAAATTTTTATTACATTCATTATATTGTGCTATATTTCAGTATATTTTTGTTAAATTTCAATAAAATTTTAGCAAATTTTTTTTAGATCGATATATTCTTGTATCTTTTTGTTTCTTTCATTATATTTTGATATTTTTAGCAAAATTTTGACAAGTATTAATTATTCGATTTTGTTACACTTAATATATGCAGAATATGGCACCCAAATCAATCTTCACTCCTTGTATCTCTCCCAGTGAATATTATGTTGATAAAATAACCAACCTTTCTCAGTTTTAAAATTTTTCAACTTTGAAGACAATATTAGAAAGGTTTGGCCTAGTTGAGAGATTTGAATAGTTATGTTTTGGTTTCATAATAAAAATGAATCATATAGAGTTCATTGGTAAGTTGTTGCATCACATTTTAATGATGCAAGAAAAAGACCAAAGTGGAAAAGAGTTGTGGATAGTTGTCGGTGAAAAACCTCACAGATTTGGACACAAAGATTTTAGTTTGATAACAAATTTAATGTTTATCGGTGAGGAAGAATGTCCACAAAGAAGTGGTCGGTTGAGGAAAACATACTTCAATACGACAAGCCAATAAGGAAGCCCAATTGGAGAAGATTTTTGTTAATCTTCCAAAGTCTACTTAAATTGAGGATCTTTTGAGGTTTGCCCTCATATATACGTTAGAGATGATTCTTTTAGCCGATGATAATCAAAGGGCCATTAATGAAGATTACTTGGAATTGGTAAATGACTTGGAAAAATTCAATTGTACCCATGGGATCAAATTGTTTATGATTTCACAATAAGAAGATGCAAAAGCATTATATTTAATAAGGTTGAAAGAAAACTAAAATCGCACCCTAAGGCGATAGAATAAAGTGATTAGGGAGAAAAGAATAATAACAAGGGTGATGCTAAAGAAGTTGAGGGAGTTGAGTGCAAAGAAAGTAGAAACAGTCAAAGTCAACAATAGTGTTTGTACTTTGTTGGGCATTGTAAGTTTTGGCCTATGAGACAATACAATTGGATATAAGTGATATAGCATCAATAGAGCTCTCAATGCATTGCCGAGGATACTACGTTGGGAGAACCAAATGAAGGGACAACTTTTAAAGTTCTGGGACTTGAATCAAAGATTCTTCCAACAAAATAATGTAAGTTTACTGCATTTGACTCTCCTTTGTGATTCATGATTGTTTTAGATATAAGTTTTAAAATGTATCCATTTTTTAAACCTTGTTCATATGTTACAGTTTTTATGCTATCAATACTCACTCCCAATAAAGAGGAAAGACAAAGTCCTCATTACCTTTCGGCACAAAATGCAAGTAAAGGACTTAAGGGTGTGCTTGATGTAATGCTTGGTGGAAGCGATGATAAATTACGTACGAGAAGGGATGAACATTATCATCGATCTGGTTGGATGGATGATAACAGTGACCCTAAGCCCGAGGTCTAATAAGATGAGGGTTTAGCTAGTACATCAACTTCCTTTTTGGAGATATAATGCAACGCCTTATTATTGCTTTATTCTAAAAACTATTTAATAATTAAAGTCTGCATGATAAATATTTTTAAGTTTTACAAGAGCTAAGAGATTTGAGGAACGAGGTGAATATAATAAAATAGAACCAGGTGTGGATAAAGGATGCTTTAAAAAAATTATTATGATCACAATAGGCATCTGGAATACGTAGTGACGAAGAAGGCAAGTAACATTGGGGTACATCTTTAATAGGAGATCATTCCAAGAAAACTGAAAGGAAAGGGTTTAGAGTTAAATGTGTCCCACAGTTTGACACACGAAAAGGTCAAACATCAAAGAAATCTATAGATGCCCATGGATGTAGAGCCATAAGTTTCATCTTATGCAAGCAAAGAGATAATAGTTTTGCCAAAAACAATTGGTGAGAAAATTCCCATGCTTGGTATCATAAAGGAAGAAACATTCATGGGTGTTATTGAACAGTGTCCTCCTGAGTTTACCCCTGATATACCTCCAATTCATGTCTTAGAAGGAGTACAGGAAAACTTGACAGATGTGGCGTTGTCTACTTTGGAAGACAACTTGGAAAATGCCCCAAAAATCACTGATCCATCGTCAATGCGATTAGGATCCTTAGCATCCAAGGGTAATAGCTCCACCCATACATCCGATTTGAATGTAACTTGTTACACTCGGAAGAAGCAAAAGCCTGGTCCTTCTCTCAAATCTCCATATGTTGTACCCAAGAAGAAATGTGCTAAATCAATTAGGTCTGACAGGTGTGATGACATACAGTTGTCAAGCTATTATGACCCTATAAGAAGCTTTGATGAAGCTAAATATAGATTATTCTTAGAATGGCTATACAACAATTTTTTTAACAATTAGTATGTCTATCCTGAACTCAATTATATTTTCCAAAAATATTATGATAATTTATGAATGCTATTACTTTTCATTGATTTCTGATTGTATTATAAATTAGGAAAAATATTAATTAATGTCAGATGCCCAAGAAAGGGGATGGCCAATAGCAATTGGTTTCATCGTCTTTTCAAACCTCATTCATGCTTACTCAATGAGGTAAGTCTTTTGGTAAGGAGCCCATGTATGGTATATTACTTAATATATGTAAGTTGCTGCTTATTAACCGTGTAGACTTATAAATTGACTTAATATTATGTATGTATACAATCACTATATTGTTAATAAATATATGCAGCACATAGATTGTGAACTTTAGCTGTTGAGGAAGAAGGAGCATATTCACCTACAATTGTTCCCTAAGAAAATTAGATAACATTTGACTCAACATTTTTAGTAAAGAAATCTTGTTGTTCTCATAAATAATGCAAATTTTTGCTCCATTTAATTATGTTATATATCATATTCCTAAATTTATTAACAATTTACTGATATAAATATTATGAAAATATAGGCATACGTTGAGTCAAATGCAGGTGAATGGAGAAAATTGAAAAAAAATAACTAATTTACATTTTGGAATTCAAGCAAGAAGTTGTCGGATTATGTTTCAAGTGAACTAAAAGTTTCAAACTTAGTAACAATATGCTTAAATGTTCATATTTAGTAATAATGTATTGTTTTAATGAACATGAGGGATGCATATAGATATCCATGCTATGCTGTTACTCACATGGCATATATATTGTGTAACAAATTAATTTATTGTTGTGTTATTATTTTAATTTAGGTGTATGCCCTGATTTTAGGAAGCCATGGAGTATTAGAACATTAATTATATTGAGTGCTCTTCAAACTCAAAAGTGTTTGGGTTGTCTTTGTGAATGCACACTATAGACAACAAGATGCTTCATTGTATCGTGGAGGAGTATTTACTGAATCCTAATGTATCGCCTAATTGGTTGGGGCAAATAGCGTCTTAAGGACAGACAATTAAAGTCGTGCCCTGAAGCCAAGTTTAAATGCTGTATTTTTTATAGTGATTTTGTATATCATAATTGGAGCTTATAAAAACTTGACTTGAAGATCGTGGAGATCAACATTCAACAACAAACTCAAGAAAATTTTTTCAACAATCTTAAGACGTTATTTGTGCCAAGTAAACTTCTTGTTACCTTCACGACTAGTAAGAAATTTTATTTTATTTATGAAGCACGATTAGAAGTCTTTATTAAGTATCTTGAATTTAATATCATTTTAAAGGCTTGCATGTTGAAATTAAGATAATGCATATATGTATAGTTATATGCATTGATCAAATTTCTTGAAAATTGATTAGAATATAAAATTAAATATTATATATTTTTTAATTAGTGCATGTGTTAAATAGTCATAACTCTTAGTGGTGTAGTGACCATTTGTGAAAGATCATGAACCTAACAAAAAGTTATGATTTGGTGAAATGTTGTGATCGTTGATAAAAAGTCATGATTGACAAAAAGGTTACAACCCTTGGTGAGGAATCATGACTTTTGAGAAATGGTCGTAACTTTGGTAAAACGTGATGACCCTCTGTGAAAAGTCATAATATTTGATGAAGGGTCATGACACTTAGTAAAAGATGATGACCTTTAGTGAAAGGTCGTGCCTCTTTGTGAAAGGTTGTGACCTTTGGTAATATAGGTCGTAACTTTTGGTAAAAAATTGTAACCTACGTAAAAATTGTAACTCTTGGTGCAAGGTCGTGACTCTTGATAAATGGTTGTAACTCTTGAAAAATGTCGTGACTTTTAGTGAATAATTGTGACTCTTAGTGAAAGGTCGTGACTCTTAAAAAAAGGTCATGACTCTTGGTCAAGGGTCGTAACTCTTGGTGAAGGATTGCAACCTTTGGAAAAGGGTTGTGAGTATTGGTAAAAGCATTAATTTAAGAGTGAAACTAAATTTTAATATCTTAGAAATAATATAGAGGAAGAATATGGATTCCCTAATTTTGATTGATTACTAAGAGAGTAGTCAAGTTAATATGGTGGATGAGCTATATTGTGAAATCCCAGAAAAAAGCAAGCTTGCATCTGTATATGCTCCACCTAAGTAATTAATATAATTATCCTATCTTCATGTAACAAAGAAGCTATATGATTGGGAATCATAGTTGTAAGTGTTCCTCTATGATCTAAGTTAATATATCTTGTATAGTTATATGAGTATATTAATAAGATGAGTTCTTTTTTATGCATGTAACCAGATGTAATGTGAGTAATTGTACATGAATTTCATATAAAATTAAGTAAGAGCATTGTTTTAGGAAAAGTAATAAAAGAACTTGAAAAGCCCCTGATGATAAAAGGCCTTGCCAAGAACTTATTTACATATTTATGAAAAAGGATGGGACAGAAGCCAAACTCAAATAAATCACCAATGATGGAAACTCAACCCAACACTTGAAACATCAAGATCTTGGGTTCAATGAGCCAAAGTATATTATATGTTTGTGATTGCAAGCACAATAATAAATAAAGAGGTGTCCTAAAGAAAGACTTGCTTGGTACACTTAATGGAATGAGGAGGATAACTATTTAGCTTTTAATGAACTTATAACAGAATTTTATGTAGGATACTTTAGTTACGTGAGTATCCTTGATAAATTTATCTATGTGAGTGTCAGAAATGGTGACATCTCCTATGTAGCTTGGCTGGCTACTAGAACACTCATGAAAAGCCAAGATATAAGACACAAGGTCAATCCACGTATCAACAAATAAAAGAACATTGGAGATGAAGAGGGCTTATGTGTGAAACATGTCCGTTTAACCGAATAAGGTCTCTGGTTCAAAGGCTTGCCTATCATGCTATCTTTGTTAACTTTGATGTATTTTTACTAAGTAAAGGTTCAACTCCAAAAAATACCTTTATTTATGCATAAGTCTTTGGAGTATACTCAAGATAAAAGTTTTTAAAACCATTTTTTGAAATTATTTTATTTTTTTAAAATGGTGTGGGGATTATTGAATATTTTCTAAAATGAAAAGACATAGTCTTTGGCTAAAAGTTGCAATTGTTAGGCAAGTACCTTTTGACAAAAGATACATTGAATAGTTGCAACTTTTGAAAGTGAAATGCTATGTTGAAAGGTCATGACTTAAGTAAAAAGAAATTCTATAAATAGGTCATTCATTTAGGCCATTTGAAGAATATAGAGAGAATTAAAAAAAGAATTTCAAGATTAATATTAAATGTTCTCTAACATTTTTCACCAAAATTTATATACAAATAAAATTAGTGTTCTAAATACTGCAAATTTAGAACATTAACTATCTTGAGTGCTCTTCAAAGCCAAAAGTGTTCTTCGGTTATCTTTGGGAATGCACACCATAGACAACAATATATTTCATTGTATCCTAAAGGCATATTCACTAAACCCTAGTGCATCACCAAATTGGTGGGGGCAAATAGCGTCTTAAGGACAACAACTTAAAGTAGTGTCTTGAAGCCAAGTTCAAATATTGTATTATTTATAGTGATTTTACAATATCATAATTGGAGCTTATGAAGACTTGACTTGAAAATCGTGGAGATTAACATTCAACAACAAGTTTAAGAAACTTTTCTCAACAGACATTAGTCATATTAGCAACTTCTTTTGAATCCGGGGGCCTTCTTAAAAAAAACACACTTATTCCTACCCAGCCAGATATACCTCCTCACATCCGTCAAGGTGCTTCAATACTTCTCCAAACCTTTCAACACAGTGAAATGCTATGTTTAAAGGTTGTGACTTAAGTAAAAGGAAGTAGCTTTTTAATAGGTTGTAATTGTTATGAACAATTACATATATTCTAAAAGACATAACTTTTAGAAAAGTTACAACTTATCAAAGAGTTGTAACCCAATTGAGGGATTGTTTGAAATTTCATAAATAGGCCATTCATTTAGATCATTTGAAGAATATGGTGAGAATTAGAAAAGGAAGTTCAAGATCAATATTAAATGCTCTCTAACATTTTCCACCACAATTTATGTACAAATAAAGTTAGTGTTATAAATATGCAATATTTATAACATTAATTATCTTGAGTGTTCTTAAAAATCAAAGGTGTTATTGGGTTGTCTTCGTGAATGCACACCATAGACAACAAGATGTTTCATTGTATCCTAGAGGCATATTTATTGAACCCTAGTGCATCACCAAATTAGTGGGGGCAAATAGCGTCTTAAGAACAGCGACTTAAAGTCATGCCTTAAAGCCAAGTTCAAATGATGTATTATTTATAGTAATTTTGTTGTATCACAATTAGAGCTTATGAAGACTTGACTTAAAGATCGTAAATATCAACATTCAGCAACAAGTTCAAGAAAATTTTTCCAACAAAAATTAGTCATATTAGCAACTTCTTTTGAATCTGGGGTCCCTCTTAAAAAAAACACATTTATCTAGATACTCCATCAAGATACAAAGTCTAACCAATACCTCCTCACTTCCATCATGGTGCTTCAATACTTCTCCAAACCGTTCTTGCATCTAGGCACCAAGATTATGTACTTCCACCATTCCAAGTTCAAAATAAAGACTAGACAAGAACCAAACTCTGTTACTCCAACCACAACCCAAAAACAAGTGTTCAAGGGTCTCTACAAATAGGACATAAAGGACCATAACCATCTTCCTATGATATAGCTTGGACATAGAGGTTAAATAATTACCCATTACCTTCCGGTTGAACATAGGGCCCAGAAGATATTATCTATTTTGCTAGCTAATAGGCTTTGTGGTAATTAAGCCCATTAGGTTACTTTACGGAATGGCTACATGTCTAGCCATATATGTATATATTAATAAGGCATCCTAAAGTTATATAGCGGAAAGGTTACAGAGGCGACAATAATTAGAAAAGTGATCTGCGGCAAAATTGAAATAACTTTTCGGCAAGAGTCAGGGGTAGAATCAGCGGTATAGATTTGCTTTCTCAATCCGTTTTGAAAAATCTGAGTATCATTTTTCTTTCACCATTTATTTATTTAGTAATAGATTTATATTTATTATTTTAATTTATTTATTATTATTAAACTGATAAAACTGATTTATTTATTGTATTTCTTTTATGAGAGATTAATTTAGATGTAATTGGGTATTTAAGTATTGAGTGATTTGGTTAATTAATTGTTGGTAAATTTAATTATACTTCTCTTTGACAAGTATAGTGAAATTTTTTTGTACCAGCCTCAACAGTTGATTAGGTAGTCGCATTGACTAATAAACTACTTAAATTCTTGTATTCTCTGCATTGATTATTTTTCATTATTTTTATTGGTGCTCGTTACAATTATTTTTTTCCTTCTGCATTATTATCTAATCTTAGGCATAACAAGTGGTATCAAAGCTTGGTTAAAAAGATGACGATCACAGAGTCATCCAAAAATGTAGAAATATTTAATGGAGATAATGATTTATCGCTAGCATGTGCTTAAGAAAGATGTATTGATTCAACAG
Organism: Elaeagnus macrophylla; assembly: GCA_029378325.1. Classification (NCBI taxonomy): domain Eukaryota; kingdom Viridiplantae; phylum Streptophyta; class Magnoliopsida; order Rosales; family Elaeagnaceae; genus Elaeagnus; species Elaeagnus macrophylla. The sequence goes on along the minus strand of CM055640.1, from coordinate 30,551,573 downwards.
GGAATTGTAAAGCCATTACAAGGTAAACATAAAAAGGTAGATGATATGAAAGATGAAGTATGGTATGAGTTTGATCAAAAGGTAGTAAGTACAATTCATCAAAGACTCTTAGATGAGGTAATTCATAATGATTTTTATCAGAAAATTGCTTATGATTTATGAAAACTTTAGAGCAGTTTTATTTGGCAAAAAATATGACAAATTATTTTTGAAAAAAGGGTTGTATACTTTTCATATGTTTGAGAACACAAACTTGCTGACACACTTGAATACCTTCAATAGGTTGATTTATGAACTTGCTTAGTTAGAAGTAACATTTGATGATGAGGATAAAAGTATTTTGTTATTATGTTTTTTGCCATTATCTTATAATCATTTAATTACCACTTTATTTTATGAAAAATAGACTATTGTTTTTAAGAGTGCGAAGGAAGCTTTGTTGTCTTATCACAAAAAGAAAAAAGTTGATGGTGAGCAATCATAAGTAGATGGTCTCGTTGTTACTAAGAAAAATAATAATATCACAGCTACAAGCGTGGAAGAAACAAGTCTAGAGATAGAAATTATGATAAAGGCATAGAAAGATTGAGCTCAAGACCAAGACAGTTTAATAAAAACATGGAATGTCATTATTGTCACATTCAAAATATTGTAGAATTTTAGACAAGGATCTAGAGGAGAAAAAGAACCAAACACAACCCAATAATTCAGCTAGTATTGTAAATGATAAAAGTGAAGATAAAGATAATGATTTTCTATCTATTTCATCAAGTATTGATTCCTTTGCTATTTCTTGGATCCTTGATTCTAGTTGTTTCTACCATATGTGTTCACATAAAAATTGGTTTGATACTTATACTCCCAAAAACAGTAATTATGTGTATACGGCAACAATGCAAAATGTGAAGTTGTTAGAATAGGAACCATAAAGGTTAGAATGTTTGATGGTGTTTAATGTGCAAATTATAGTACTCGCAAGTGTACGAATCACTCATAGAAAGTGACAAGCAAACCTCTGAGGTCGGTCTCTCAAGGAATTGTAATAGTTCTAAACAACCTTTTTCTTAATCTAATTAAAGTCCTAACTCAACTAAAACACTAATTAAACAGAATTCTAGTAACAATAAAACTCTAAATAACTAGAATCCTAAACCTAATAAAACTGTAAATGGAGTGTGATTTGTAGCAAGATCAATGGTAACGAACAATTAACGAAAAAAATTATGCAAACTCAGAATTAACTTAAATAGATTTTAAATATCAATGGAGGATGTATGGACGTTTAGTTTGGTTGGTCATGCTTGCATCGAAAAGTTATGGTGAATTAAACATGAACGTTCTAATAAACAATCTTTACCGGCTTTCCTTTTAATTACGAAAATTCCTACGATCGGGTAATTCTCTTTGTTGATTAACTAAACAATATCCTATGATCGGGTATATCAATTAGCAACCAAATTATGCACAAGAAAAATATGTCAATCAAACTAATGCCATGACTAGGTCATTAATTTGAAGCTTTGATTAAGTTTTTCAAAGTAAAGTTAAGGTGATGTTCCTAAAACCAAACTCTAATATTTTTCAACCTAACTATGAATCTCAAATTTGCCCATGAAAATTCACAATTAAATATCTAAACATGCTCTTAATCAAAAGGTAAATTTATTTATCTCAAAACAATAAAATATTCACCACAACAGTTCTAGCAAACATGGTAACACAAACTAAGCATCCATAATAAAATTAGCCACTCATGTTCATATTAAAATTCATAGACAAATATAATCTGAACATACACTCAAAGAAGTAAGAGGAAGAAAAGTAAAATTCTATAACAAGAAGAAACCCTAGATCTAAATACAGCTATTGGATTGGATGGCGTTCTTCTCCAAAAGCTTGATCTTCGATCGTCAATGGTTTCTTAGATTCGTAGAATTGATTCCCTTTCTTCCTTGAGTGTGAAAAAGCTCCCAAAATTTGGTTGAATCTCTTGTTTGTTCGCAAAATTGAAGTGTATAAAAGTTGTGTTTACAATGGACTCTAAAGGGGGTATTTATAGATGAAAAGGATTACACAATTTCTGATTGAAATAGGAATAGGCGCGCCACAGCATACAATATTCTCCGCCATGACATAACACAAAATTTGGAAATAATGTCAAAACCCGAGAGGTGCCTGCCGCGACATACAATTTTCTCACCGCGGTGCGCATTGTCTTCAATTTCTTCACATGTAACCCCTTACATATGTGCTGACTCGTTATGTACGGCTTACATAATTTGACTCGTGTTGCCCGTAAATTGTGATCCGAGCGTCGTAAGTGTTCCGTCTTTGCGTGTTTGCATTATTCAACTCATTTGACGCTAAAAACACCTGAAATATACTAAAATATACTCGTGATTTCGAACTGATAGATTTATGAAAATAATCAAATAAACAATATATAACAAATCTATTTTTAATAAATTAAGCGTAATAAATCACAAAATATTAGTGTTTTTCGAATACTTATCAGTGTTGTGAGAACCTTGACAAGTGTGAGACATATCTCTGACCTTAAAAAGAATCTAGTTTCTCTCGATGAGTTAGATAAGATGGGCTATTCGTATTCTGCAAAAGATGGAGTGTTCAAGGTGTCTAAAGGAGCTTTAGTAGTAATTAAGGGTAAGAAATTTGGCAATCTCTACAAAATAATTAAAAATACTGTTATAGATGGAGCTTCTTTAATTTCTAAAGATCTTACTTTTCATGATACTATGCTTTGGCATATGAGGCTTGGATACTTTGGTGAAAAGAATTTGTTGGAACTTCATGAGAGGAACTTGTTGAAAAGTGTGAAGACCTGTAAACTTGATTTTTGTGACCATTATGTTTATTGTAAGCATAAAAGAGTTAGTTTTAAGATAGCAATTCACACTAGTTCTAATATTTTGGACTATATTCATTCTGATGTTTGGGGATTCGTGACTATAGCTTCTCAAAGTGGAGCTTAATATTATGTTACTTTTATTAATGACTATTCAGAAAGATTTGGTTTTATTTTATGATAAGTAAACTCATATGTTTGATATTTTTAAGAAATGGAAGGCAGAGATAGAGAACCAATCTAACAAAAAGATAAAAATTTTGAGAACTAATAATAATACAGAGTACAAGCACAAGGCATTCAAAGAGTTCAGCAAGAAAGCTGGTATTATTCAACATTATATAGTGAAGAAGACTCCTCAGCAAAATGGAGTTGCTAAGAGGATGAATAGAACCATTGCAGAGAGAGAAAGGTGTATGAGATTACAAGCAAATTTGCCAAAAATTTTTTGGGTAAAGACTATAAGCACTGCAATTTTTCTCATCAATCAAAATCGTCATTCTTCCATCATTTCAAAATTCCTAAAAATGTATGGTATTCAAAACTTGTTGAATATTCTATGTTAAAAGTTTTTAGTTGTCTTGCTTTTGTTCATATACAAAGTGACTGGATGCCAAATCCAAGAAGTACATTTTTCTTGGCTACCAAAAAGGGATCAAAGGTTACAGGTTGAATGATCCAATAGTTAAAAAGTTGGTTATTAGTAGAGATGTGATTTTTGACTAGAAGTCTTTGCTGAAAAGTGTGATATTGAGCCTATGTCATAACGTTTTGGTGAGAAGGGCAAATCTCCAGAGGAGATGGAGTTCATATTTAAAAAAATCAAAAGATGAGGTTTATCAACCAATTATTAGAAGGTTCAGCAACAACCACAGGTACAGGATCAGGAGAACCACAACCTCAAGATGAAGAGCAGGAATCAAAGCAGTATAACATTGCAACTAATAGGCAGCCAGGCATTCATAAGGCACCACATAAACTTGGGTTTGAAGATGACACAATTTCATTTGCTTTGTTCATTAGTAATGATGACCCTATTTCTTTCAAATATGCTAAGAGCAAAAAAAACTGTGAGAAGTGGAAGGCTTCAATGAATGAAGAGATCAAGTCATTACGCAAAAACAAGACTTAGGAGTTGGTTCCATTATCTAAGGGAAAAAGTGATATTGGTTGCAAATAGGTTTATCGAATTAAAGAACTGAAGTAATATAAGAGTTGATTGATAGCCAAAAGGTTCTCACAGAAAGAAGTAGTTGATTATAATGAGATCTTTTCACCTCTTGTGAATGATACTTCTATTAGAGTTGTTTTTTCTATGGTGAACTTATATGACTTGGAGTTGGAGTAGTTAGATGTCAAAACTATTTTTCTACATGGAGATTTGGACAAGGAGATTTACATGCAATAGCCAGAGGGGTTCATTGAATTCGGTAAAGAAGATTATGTATGTAGAATGAAGAAGTTGTGGTATGGGCTAAAGCAATCACCTCATCAATGGTATAAACAGTTTGACTCCTTCATTGTTTCTCATGATTATTGTCATTGTAAGTATGATCATTGTGTTTACTTTAAGATTTGTGATGATGGATCATTGGTATTACTTTATATCTTAATGATATGTTAATTGTCGCACAATGTAAGGAAAATAATGATTGAACGAATTTGCTTAAGAGCGAATTTGAGATGAAGGATCTTAGTGTTGCCAGAAAGAGCCTTGAAATTGAGATCAGTTGTGATAGGAAATAAGAAAAACTTTGGTTGTCCCAAAAAGGTTACATAAAGAAGATCCTTCATAAGTTTAGCATGATGAATGTTAAGCTAGTGAGCACACCCCTTGCAGCGCATTTCAGATTGTCCATAAGTTTATGTCCTAGTACAAAGGATAAGGTGGAGCACACCCCTTGCAGTATAGCCAGTGCAGTTAGATGTCTTATGTATTTGTTGATTTGCACCATAGCTGATATTTCTCAAGCAATTAGCGTTATCAGCAAGTATATAGCAAATCCAGGTAAAGAGCATTGGAATGCTATAAAATAGATTTTCAAAATTTGGCAAGCACACATGATTATGGCATCATGTTTGACAAAAATGGTGCTTCCAATGTTTCTATGGATTATGTGGATTCTGATTATGCTGGAAATGTTTATACTAGAAGGTTAATGACAGATTATGTCTTTACTTTTGGTGGTAGTTGTATTAGTTGGAAGTTAAATTCGCAAGATACAGTTGCATTGTCTACAACAGAGGCCAAATATATGGCTATGCTGAGGCAGAAAAAGAAGGCATTTGGTTTATGGAGTTATTAGAACAGCTTGGTTTTAAACAAGAGATTGTACCTTTTCTATGTGACAGTCAAAGTGTTATTCACGTGGCCAAGAATCTAGGTTTTCATGCCAAGACTAAGCATATTAGTGTGAGGTATTACAAGAATAGAAAATTGATGAATCAAGGGTTAATCAAGTTGTCAAATGTTCATACAAAAGATAATGCAGCTAATATGTTGACAAAGTCAGTGTCAAGAAATAAGTTCAAGCATTGGTTGGACTTGATTCATAGTAGTTCGTGTTGAGAACCTTGAAAAGAATGCAGCATTCCTACCCATAAACGGAATGCTATTTTGGTGCCTATTGAGAGATACCTTGAGATGATGATATTGTAGACTTGGCGTTTAAAGACATTAATTGACGTTTTTGTCCAAGGTGGAGATTTTGAACATATGGCCCAAAACATATTATATATTTTGCTAGCTAATGGACCTTGTGGTAATTAAGCCCATTAGGTTACTTTACGAAATGGCTACATGTATATTAGAAAGTTATATAGCGGTAAGGATACAGAGGTAGCAATAATTAAAAAAGTGATTTGTAGCAACATTGTAATAAGGTAACAAATATATAGGTATTATTTTGATTTATCTGTTGTTGTTAAACTGGCAAGACAGATTTATTTATTATATTACTTTTGTAAAAGATTGATTTAGGTGTAATTAGGTATTTGGGTATTGAGTGATTTTGGCTAATTAATTGTTGGAAAATATAATTGTACTCCTCTTTGACAAGTATAGTAGAATTTTTCAATACCGACCTTAACAGTGGATTAGATAGTCACACTAACTACTAAACCATTTAAATTCTAATTGTATCATTTGTGTTGATTATTTTTATTAGTGCTCGTTATAGTTATTTTTTCGCTTTCGTATTATTATCTGATCTTGGGTATAACACTTCTATATAAAAATCTTCACCTTGGGAGGAACCTTTAATTTCCAAAGTTGCTTCCAAAACCAACTTTGAGGCTGAGTAGACAAAGAAGTTGAAATAGCTCCATAATCCTCTATTTTCTCATGTAACATATGATAGCATGTTTTCACAAAGAACTTATTAGATTTGTGATGTCTCCATACCATTATATCCTTCATCAAATTTTGAGATAAAGGAATGGATAAGATCTCATTAGCTATCCATGAAGGAAAAATAGATCGAATCAGCTCAGCATTTCACTCATGCTTACTCTATCAATTAAGTCACAAACTAAATTGAACCCATCCACCTTATAATCAGAAACACTTCCAACCTTGGGTATCCATAAATCATACCATATGGAAATTCTTCTACCAACTCCAATACTCCATATACAATTATTTCAAAGGATCTCTAACCCCTAATATCTTTTCCATGACCAAGACCCTATAGAAAAACACTTAGCTTGGAATATCTCACTGTTTGGATAGTATAGCCCTTTCAATATCTGTGCACATAAAATTTCAGGTCTACTTATTAAATTCCAAGCTTCCTTGAATAGCATGGCCAAATTGTAGATCTGAAGGCCACTAAACCCTAACCACCTTGATCTTTTCTCCTTGCTAATTTATCCTTGAAACACCAAGCAATACCCCTACTATCTTCACTTCCCACCCACCAAAACTACATCATAATTGAGGTAAGTCTTTTACAGACTTTCTTGGGCACCTTGAACATGCTCATGACATAACTAGAAAGTGATTGCGCCACTGCTTTAATATCTCTTTCCCACTTGTGGATAACAACTTACATTTTCAACCTACACTCTTTGCTCCATCCTTTCCTAAAATAAACCATACAAGCTTGATTTTGAGGCTCCCTAATCCGTAGGCAACCCTAAATAATTTCCCACATTCTATATCAAATTGACTTGCATTACATCTGTTAACTCTTCTTGAACCTCCATATCAATATTCCTACTAAATATCACATTACTTTTTGTAAAATTAACTAGCTGACCTAAAGCTTTGCAATACAAACACACACATTCCATCATATAGCTGCAGTTTGCAGCACTAGCTTCACCAAAAAATAAGGTGTCATTTGTAAAGAACAAAGTAAAAAGTAAATGGCAGATTCTCTTGATCTTTAATCCCCTCAAAGCACTATTACTCGCCTACGTCTTAACAATTTTTTCCAACACCTCAGCTACCAGGATGAACAAGTAAGGGGATAAAGGGTCCCTTGCCTAATTCCCCCTTTAGGCCTAAACTTCCTTTGTGAGCTTACATTAATCAAAATGCAATAATAAATAGTGTTCACACAGGACATAATTCTCTGAATCCAATTCAAATTAAACCCCATTTTTAAAAAAGGAAAGCCTCCAAAAACACCTAATCAATCCTATCATAGGCCTTTGCCTTATCAATTTTTAAAGCAAAAAAACCTTGCTTCCCTTTCTTTCTTCTCTTCAAAAAATAAAAGACTTCTTGTGCAATCAAGAAATTGTCATAAATTGCTCTATTACTAACAAACGTACCCTATTCTTCAAATATTACAATAGGCAAGATAGGTTTAAATCTATTTACGAGATAATTTTGTGGGAGAAGTTGCATAGTGCAATAGGTCTGAACTGTATTGGAGATTTTGGTTGTTGCACCTTCGACACCAAAGTTATATGCGTCTCATTGGCAAAATCTGGAAGAATACCATCAAAGAATTCTTATATAACTTTGAATACATCCATGTTACAATGTTTTTTATAGGAAATCCATTAGGACCTAGAGCCTTAAGCCTCCCCAAACTAAAAACAACTTTCCTTACCTCCTCCATTGTGGCAGGGTTCATTAGGTTGTCATTTGTCTCACTAGAAATAACAAAATCAACCACCTTCAATACCTCTTCCACCTATGGCATTGACCAACGATAAACATCTTGACAAATGGCTTTGAATTAGATTTACCACCACATCTGGATCACTCTGCCAGACTCCCAAATCATCCCTCAAATTTGTAACTCTGTTATATAATCTTCTTTGTTGAACTGTTCTAGGAAAAAACCTCATGTTCTTATACAAAAATTTAGCCATTTGACTCTAGATCTTTGCCCCCAGTAAAGCTCCTCATTCTTTCTAATTTTGTCAATTTTTGCTTCCAGAGTTTTGTGCACTCCCCAAGCCATGGCACCACTTTTCTCAACTTCTTCTAATCTAGCTTTTAGATCCTTCCACAACTTCCTAGAGTTTTCTCTTAACTGGTTACTCCAAAATTTAAGCCTCTTCCTACAAGAGCCTAATTTCCTCAAAAATCCTCTCATACCCGAAGCATCACTATCAACATACCAACAGCTATCCACAATATCATTATAGCCATCCTCTTACTGCCAAGCTATCTCATATTTAAACAATCTACTGCCAAAATTAGCTTTTGCATCCAGATTAAGCCATAGCATATTATGATCTGAACCTGAATTAGGAGATACAAATACTTCCAAGTTAAGATACCTATCAAGCAGAGAGGAGTTTGCTAGAACATGATCCATTCTTTCCTGGATAAGATCCTCAAAACTATTCCCATTTTTCCAAGAATAGAAAAAGCATTCCTTAGCCTTCACATCCAAAACCTCATAGCTATTCACAAACCTATTGAATTTGCGCGATATGTTAAAATCAAAGTTGTTACCACCCTATTTTTCTTTATTTGTCAACATCTCATTATTAAAATCCCCTGCTATAAACCAGGGACTATCATCATCCATCTTAGACATAGCAACTCGATCAAATTATTCATACCTCCTGTGATCCTCCCTTAGCCAATAGATAAAAGTAAATCTCCCCACTGGTAGGCCACAGGTGCATTTTACGTATGTAAGGAGGAAGGGTAATTCAGAGAATACTCAAAGTGGCTGAAAAGAGACGTGAAGACAAGTGTGTGTAGTGTGGTCCTGCTAAAGCATTTTTATATTTGACAGTTTGTTAGGTTGTTATCCACGTGGAGAGGAATTGGTACTTATAAGCGGCTAGGTGAATTAGAGAGGGTATGGTGAGATTGTATGAGTTTTGCTCTTGGGAAAGTCACCGAGTCTCTCGAATGCTTGGAGTGACATTGTATGAACTCACAAGTAATTAACAAATTTTCATTTGATAGATGATTTGCAAGTAATTTCTATTGTCGAGTGTTTAATTGATTTCCTAAATCTCATATTTTTCATTAACTGAATACTGTAATCTCAGTTCCTAACAAATTGGTATCAGAGTAATTTGTTTTTGGGTTAATGGTGAAAAATACAAACCTGCGAATGGAGGCAATGGAGGAGATAATTAGGTCTGTGCAAGGAAACCAAAAGAAGTTAGGACAAGAGGTTGGTGGATTGAAAGAGGAGATACAAACCTTAACTCAACAAATGAACCAGCAATTTGGATAGATGTTTAAATTACATAAGGAATATGTACGCCACACAGCATCGACCACTAATAGAGCAAGAGAGGCTTTGGTAGTGAGTCCCATGGCTAGGAGTTATCAAGGAAATACATAAAGTGTTGGAGACACAAGTAACAATACGAATACTAAACCTGATTTTTATTTTCGTAAATTAGACATGCCCTTGTTTGATGGAAGCAATATGGATGGATGGATCATGAGAGCTGAGAGGTATTACACATTTCACCAGATGACCAATGAGGAGAAACTGGAAGCTGCTATCATGAGTTTTGAAGGTGATGTATTACTTTGGTATCAATGAGAAAATAAGACGAAAAGCTTCACCTCATGGGAAGAGATGAAGTTGATGATCCTTAGGCAGTTTTGATCGACATAAACTAGGTCGCTGTATGAGCAATGGCTGGCGTTGGAACAAGAAGGAATAATGAAAGACTATAGACAAAGATTCATCGAGCTCTCAACTCCACTGGATAACGTGTCTGATGACCTTGCAATAGGGAACTTCATCAATGGGCTCAAGCCTGAGATCAAGGTTGAGCTACAAATTTTAGGGCCAAACTCTTTGGGCTGTGCTATGGAATTGACCCAATGATTGAAGAGAAATTTTCAATTGCTAACAACCTAAGGACTTTCAGAAGGTTTTCTGGAACAAAAGCTAACTCTGGAATGCAATTTTCTCGAACACCCACAGCCCTAACTCGCACCAACAGTGAAGGAAATGCGACAATTAGTAAACTGATGGGTGAAATTTACAAATTGACAAATTCTGAATTACAGAAGAAGAGGGAAAAAGGGTTGTGTTATCGCTACGATGATAGGTGGGCGCCTGGCCACTGATGTAAGTGGAGAAAGTTAAGCCTATTGATAATGAATGATGATGAAGAAGAAGAAGCAGAAGATTACGAGACGTTGGAAGATGAGGGTAATAAGGAGTTGGACACTATTGAGTTGGACCAAGAAATCGAAGTCTCACTCAATTCTGTTGTGGGTTTCACAACACCCAAAACCATGAAATTGCAAGGAAAGATTGGGGAACAAGAGGTAGTCTCATTAATCGACCCAGGAGCCACTCGGTAGGGAGATGAAGCCACTCGAGCTTTTGAAGAGCTTAAGACTGACATGACTTAGGTGCCAGTGCTGGCAATGCTAGATTTTTCCAAGATGTTTATTGTGGAAACAGACGCTTTTGGATACAGGTTAGGAGCTATTCTATTACAAGAACAAAGACCAGTGGCTTATTATAGCCACACTTTAGGTCCAAGAGCTTGTCAAAAGTCAATATATGAAAAAGAATTAATGGCAATTGTATTTGCAGTGACAAAATGGAGACTATACTTATTGGGTAGACCTTTCATTGTTAATACAGATCAACAAAGTTTAAAATTTTTGCTAGAACAGCGCATTGTGGGCGATGAATATCAAAAATGGGTCATTAAATTGATGGGATATAACTTTGAGATTCAGTATAGAACTGGTGCCAACAAAAAAGTGGCTGATGCTCTTTCAAGAAGGCCTGAGCAAATTGAATTTGCAGAAATGACCTTACCTCAATAGCAGCATTGGGCTGAGCTACAAGATGAAATTTCAAAATCATAATTCCTACAGACACTCAAGCAGAATATATTGGATGGGGTTAAACAGCCTGTGGGTTTCACAATCACTAATAGGGAACTATTCTACAAAAATAGGTTAGTAATTCCCAAAGGTTCTAAATTGTTAAATCTAATTTTGACTGAATTTCACTTCAATCCCATGAGTGGTCACTCGGGAGAAACTAAAACATATCAACGAGTAGCAGCTGAGCTATATTGGGAAGGCATGCACAAGGATGTGGTTCGTTATGTGAAAAACTGTTCAGTTTGTCAACAAAACAAATACTCAGCCATTTCTCCAGTTGGATTACTTCAACTCATACCCATTCCAACTCAGATTTGGGAAGAGATTACTATGGATTTCATAGAAGGTTTACCCCGGTCTGAAGGTGTTGGCTGTCTGGAAACTTACCTCCATTATTTTGCTTCAGAGAAACCTCATGCTTAGGCAAAGTGGTTGTCGTGGGCAAAATACTGGTATAATACATCTTTTCACTCCGCCACTGGGACTACCCCATTTCAAATAGTTTATGGCAGAGAACCTCCTCTTCTCATTAGATATGAAAAAAATTCAGCAAGTATATCTGCTGTGGATGAATTATTGGTAGACCGAGATGCACATTTGGATCATTTGAAGATGTATTTGTTGCGTGCTCAATTGGAAATGAAGTTTTATGTTGATAAAAAGAGACATCATTCAGATTTGGCAGTTGGGTGTTTCTTAAATTGAGAACTTACCGTCAACAATCATTAGCTAAACGTAAGTATGAAAAGCTCGCTGCTTGTTATTATGGACCCTTCCAGATTATGCAGCTCATTGGACAAGTAGCGTATAAATTAGAACTTTCCTCTTCTATATCTATACACCCAATCTTTCATGTGTCGCAACTACACCCTGCTCGAGGAATGACACATTCTTCATCAATTATTCCTACTCAACTTTCCCCTAATTTAGAATTGATAGTTGAGCCTTGAGAATTGTTGGCAGTTCGTCCTAAGCTGCAGGGTCCAGTTGGTGAAATGGATATGTTAATAAAATGGAAAAACTTACCGGAGTATGAAGCCAATTGGGAAGATTTTTTAATGATCCAACAACAATTTCCTACCTTTCACCTTGAGGACAAGGTGAATGTCTTCAAGGGGGGTATTGATAGGCCACTGGTGCATTTTACGTATGCAAGGAGGAAGGGTAATTCAAGGAATGCTAAAAGAGGCTGAAGAGAATAGACGTGAGGACAAGTGTGTGTAGTGTAGTCCTGCTAGAGCATTTTTATATTTTTGCATTTTTATAATTGATAGTTTGTTAGGCTGTTATCCACGTGGAGAGGAATTGGTACTTATAAGCGGCTAGGTGAATTAGAGAGGGTATTGTGAGATTGTATGAGCTTTGCTCTTGGGAGAGTCACTAGTCTCTTGAATGCTTGGAGTGACATTGTATGAACTCACAAGTAATTAATAGATTTTCATTTGATAGATGATTTGCAAGTAATTTCTATTGTCGAGTGTTTAATTGATTTCCTGAATCTCACATTTTTCATTAACTGAATACTGTAATCTCGGTTCCTAACACCCACACATCCCACCTCCAGGTCTATCGTTCCCTCATTACTAAATATACCACCAATCAGGACACCAGTCAACCACATAAGAACCATACCCCTAGCACAGGTACACACAGGGTTCACAAGATGCCAATTAGCAAATACTAGCCTCCGACGCATCTATATCATCTTTCTACGCTTCGATTTGGTTTCTAGCAAGCAAATCACAATCGGAGCAAACTCAGATCTAGCCTTTCTCAATGCTCTCATAGTACTTCCTTTACTAGCTCCCTGACAATTTTAAATCAAAATTCACATCACCACAAAACAAGTTCCAAACTAAGAAGAAGACCAACACTAGCGTTGGGAGGCAAGACCCAAGAAATCGCAATCTTCGGATAATTTATTTCACATCTTAGTTGACGAGTATGATATTTACATCTTTGTTCAACTTGCATTTCTTCAGCTTTTTGCATGAAAATTAAGCTTTATAGATAATATATAAACTCACATGTTAAAATAGAAAAAGAACTTACACGTACATCCGATTTCACACTCTAATTAACTAAGAACAAATATTTCACATCTATTATTTAACCATCTCCTTGAGACTAATTAAAATTTCAATTTCTCTTTAGTCGTATGACTAACCTTATTAAGATTAATTAACAAGAACCTAATTACCATCTTCTTTACCAACCAAAATGTCCTAAGCTTTTTTACAGAACAAAGGTTCTCTAAACATTTAAGTGGTAGATTTTCCTGACTAGAATTCTCAATGGCAATCCCTTCCAATATAATTAAAAGCATTTATTGATTCTCAAAGGGAACTTTGTGTTTCGAGCTAAATGCTTCAAAGCTTCTGCTGAGAGCTTCTCATATTTGAGTACACTACATACACTAATCTTCTTTTCTTCATATAAATCAAGACGGACCTGATAAAATTAAAGACAGTTGAAGCATCAAATAGTTATACAAAATAAATATCTATTCAACCAAATCCAGCATATATAAGGAACTTTTTGTATTAAAAATATTCTGGGTTCGGGGATTCGAACGAAGAACTCTCTTTAAACAACTGTCAAGTCTTTAATAATTGTGCCAGCTGACACGTTACTGGTGACAATGTCTATAAAAAATTTTATTAAAATTGATTAATAATTTTTTATATTCTTAAAAAATTTTATTAAAATTGATTAAAGCTGGAACATGACATAATATCACAAGATGAGTACTCCTGAAAATAAATATTAATAAACTTTATCACAGGACTTTCTTGAACAATCTGGTAAAGGAGAGGCCAATTCTGCAAATTTTGAAGTTCTAAAATTGAAATCTAGGCCTCTTCTTTAAGATATGCAACAAACAACCTAGCAACCTTATTCAAACGGCTTCTTTGTAACAAATGAGAATGGATGAAGGGTAGTAATGATACATTAACTATTGTCAATACAAAAATTTGCTACTTTTAGGTGTGATACTACAAATTTATTATCTTTATATGCAAAGTGGATTAAAGTCTTCGGTGACCTTGTAGTAGCCCAAATGGCACAATACACTATAAGGTGAAGCTTGCAGGTTTGCAGATTTTAGACCTATTGTTGACAGTGAATGTAAAATCCACTTAGCAAAAAAATAGTGGATTAAAGTCCAAAATATAACAACAAAAAAGAAAAGATGGGGAAAGAGGCTATAATAGTAGAAGACATTAATGGGAAAGGCTACTTTAGACTTTTATACATTTAGAATAAAGTAATTTGATGATAAAAAATGATCACGCTAGTTTAAATTTTTATACATTTTAGTCTTAATTTTATTTATTGTTAATACACCTTAATTATAATTAGTAAACCGTTGTTACCCTTCAAATCATCGTAGATAAAAAAGAGCTTTAACAAACCTCAGAACTAAAAGGTGATTAATTGTTGCTCTTTGGACCCATTAAACTTTCTAACTTGATTACTGATCTTTTTCTTATTTTTATTCTTAATGCCACTTGATATACTTTCACTAAGCCTTTGAAAGCAAGGGAACTCTTATCAAGCAAATAAAGCAAACAAATCACTACCTCTGTAATTATCTGCTTCTCAACTAGACTAGCACTAATGATTTTAAATTTGTGATAATAGAATAGGAACTTAGAAATTTTAGTGTGGATAAGATCCTTAGTGAGCATGACTCTAAGTACCTGCTCTGTCATATTTGTATCGAGGAACCCAAGATCTTCAAACCACCAAGTTGTTAGAGAAGTAAAATTGCTTCTTAGACTATCACTAATCCTTGTATCACATGAAAAATTAACAATTTTCTGAGGAATTGGAAGCATATGGGTTTGCAACACTAGACAAATTAACAAGCTTTGATACAAGGCAGTCCAAGACACTCTGCAATATGAAGAAAGAATTTGTTGAAGGAAGTAAATCTTGACTTTGTTTTAATACTATTAGAAGCTCAGCCCATGTCCATGAGCTTATATCTCCAAGTGATTCTCAAATTTTACCAAGAGATTGAGCCTTTCAGAACATAATCATCAATTTTCATGAAACGGGCAGCTGAAAGCTATAATTATTTTCTTCAATAAAATTTACAATTAGACCGTCTAATTTAGACGTACAAACCAATGGAAATGTGAATTTCTTATTAAAAATGCATTAATAACATTTTCGGCCTCTACAAAAGAGGATGAGCAATTCTATTTGTACCTGCTGTGCTACATCTACATCAACATGTCAAATTTATATTGGTTGTTATACATGAAACCCGTTTCCAAATTAGTTGGAACTTGAAGAAATGATCAGTTTGAAGAAACTATCAAAACGATACGAAGAAATGAATGTTTTCTCCGATATATATTTTCTTAATTCGTATGAGTTTGTACATTGTTTATATAGGCAAAATATTAATTATTATTACAACTACCACAATGAATTTACAGTTGCTTGGTATCAAGAAGTTTTTTTTGGTAGGTGCCGTTTGTCGTATATGTTGATAGGCGTCGGTGTGTCTATGCAGTGCTTGTTGAATTCAACACTCCACCTCAAGTTGGTGCATGGACGTCTTTCATGCCCAACTTGACTGAAACTTCTGTGAATACTCGATATGAGACTGCTTTAGTGAGAATGTCAGCCAATTGATTTTCTGACTTAATTCTTGGCAATTCCAAAGAATTTTCTTCTAATTTTTTCTTAATAAAGAATATGTCCACTTCAACATATTTTTTACGATCATGTTGGATTGGATTGTGAGCAATATTACATGTTGCTTTATTGTTACAAAATAATTTAATTGATTCTTTAGCAGGATATCCCAAATCATTTAAGAGAGGTTGTAACCACAGAGCCTCACAAAGTCCAAGTGTCATGCCTCTGTATTCAGCATCTGCGCTTGAACGGGCGACAACATGTTATTTCTTACTTCTCCATGTTACAAGGTTTCCTCCTACAAAAGTGAAGTAGCTTGACGTAGATCGTCTATCATTTATTGATCTAACCCAATTAGCATCAGTATATACTTCTATTCTTTGGAACTCTGTATTTTTAGAACAATACTCATTTTCTAGGAGCAGACTTTACATACCTCAAAATACGAATAATTGTATTCATATATTGTTCTCCATGATTATGCATAAATTGGCTGACAATACTTAAAGCATAGGCTAGATCTGGTCTTGTGTGTGACAAATACATCAACCTTCCAACAAGTCTTTGGTATCTTTCTTTATTTACTGGAACTTGATCAACCTTAATACATAACTTTAATCCTTCCTCTACGGGTGTATTTGTTGGTTCACATGCCGACATACCAGTTTTTTTTCATAAATCTAAGGCATACTTTCTTTGAGATAAAAGATTCTTTCTTTTGATCGAGAAACCTCAATCCCAAGAAAATATTTTAAGGAACCAAGGTCTTTCATTTCAAATTCTCTAGACAAATAATTTTGTAGAGCTTTCCTTTCTTTATGATCAATTCCTGTTACTATCATATCATCAACATATACAATAAGTGCAGTGATCTTATCATGCCTTTTTTTCATAAATAAAGTAAGGTCTGAATTGCTTTGTTTGTAGCCAAATGCCTTCATAGACTTTGTGAACGAGCCAAACCATACTCTTGGAGATTGTTTTAAACCATACAACGATTTTTTTAATATGCACACATTTTCATCATGGATTTTTGATTTATTGATTCCTGGTGGTAGATCCATGTAGACTTCTTCAATTAAATCTCCATGTAGAAAGGCATTTTTTACATCAAACTGATATAATGGCCAATCTAGATTTGTAGCTAGAGATACCAAGACTTGAACAGTGTTAATTTTGGATACAGGTGCATATGTTTATGTATAGTCGTTCCCATATATCTGAGTGTATCCTTTTGCCACTAATCTTGCTTTATAGCGTTCAATCATATGATCAACTTAATGCTTTACTGAAAAAATCCATCGACATCCAACAATTTTCTTTGTTGGTGGACAATCGACAAGTTCTCAAGTTCTATTTATTTCTAAGGATCTTAGTTCCTCATTCATAGCATCTTCTCATTTTGGGCCAGCTAAAGCTTCTTACACACTGTTAAGAATAGATATAATAGATACAGCAGATAATTGATTCACAAATAATATGTTTGATTTTAACAAATGATGTTTAGACATATAGTTACTCATGGGATATTTGACTTTACTAGAAATCTCAAGTTCATACATGGTTTTAGGAATACCTCTGTTAGGACGTAGTGGAAGTATTTTTCTGGTTGGTTCCATAGTTGGAACATCCTCTACAAACGATTGGTTAGGTATATCAGTAACTTGTGGAGTAGGAAACTCGTACTCAGTGGTAGTAATGAACTTGCTTGATGATCTTAGAGTTGACAAGAACTTGATTTCATTTCCCTTGAGTCTCTTCCATTTTTGGAGTTATTACCATCTGAATTCAAGTTATTTGTGTTTTGATTACATATAATTTGTCTTTCTTCGTAAGGTAACAATTTATATGTGAGGGTCTGAATTTCATCATGGTTTAGTCCCCCTGAAATTCGGGCTTAGAAGAGAAATAAATTATATCTTCATAAAAAATAACATCCATGGTGATAATCATTTGTTTTGTTGGAGGATGATAACAACAATACCCTTTTTGTTGTGTAGCATATCTCATAAAAATACAACGTATTGCTCGTGGATCCAACTTGCTATGTTGTTGTTTATGTAGGTGTACAAATGCCACATAAATTGGGAACACTTGGTGCAACAATTGCTTTAGTTATGGCTTGTAGTGGTGTTTAAAAGTCAATGAAACTAGAAGGTACTTGATTAATCAAATATACAGTAGAAGTAAGTGCTTCTTTCCAATAAGATAATGACATATGAGCTTCGATCAATGAGGCACAGACAACTTCCAATAAGTGTCAATTTTTTTTTTTTTTTGCAACTACATTTTGCTTAGGTGTATCAACACAATTAGTTTGATGAATAATCCCTTCTAATTTAAGATATTCTTGAAGCTCAGAACTCTTATATTCTCCTCCATTGTCACTACGTAAAACTTGAATCTTTGTATTATACTGAGTACAAACCATTTTATGCAATTTTTTAAATAATAAATTTACTTCACTTTTAGACTTTATTAAACAGACCCAAGTCATTATACTAAAATCATTAATAAATGTAAACAAACTAACGTGATCCTCCCAAAATAGAGACTTTGGAAGGGCCCCATACGTCAAAGTGTACAACCATAAAAGAAAATAGACTTTTATTTAAGGTTACAGGAAAAGAGAAACGATGACTTTTTACTAGTTCACCAACATCACACTTTAAAGAAGAAAGATCTAAGTTCAAAAATAAACTTGGAAATAATTTCTTTAAATATCCAAAAGAAGCATGACCCAATCTCCTATGCCATAGTCATATATTTGATGTATCCTTTCTTTTAGATCCATCTCTACCAGTGCATGATTTGTTGAAGCCAAGTCCAAATAATACAAGTTTTCTCGCCTAACACCATAACCAATCGTTTGCTTTGTTTGGATGTCCTTGAATACACAAAAGTCAGGCCAAAAAGTAACAAAATAAGATAAAGCAGTGGTTATTTGATAAATAAATATAAGATTATACTCTAAAAAGGGAACAACTAGTACTGAATCTAAATTCAAAGTACTAGTGAGAGATAAAGGTTTTTTCCCAATAACTGAGGTTGTGTTACCATTGATAGTGCAAACAGTTTTGTGTGAAGATGGTTTCGAGATTTGTCTAGAATTAAATGTCATATGATTAGTTGCACATGAATCAATTATCCATGTATTATTAAAAATAGGTGGAAAAGTTTTAAGCATCTTACCAACATTGTTTGAGGTTGCTACTAATGCTGAGGAGCTTGCAACATGATCCTTTATTGTTTCAACAATGGTGGCAGTAGATATCTGTCTTAGATTTTTCTTTTGAGAGTCACGGTTATGATCCCACCAATCAGGATATCCCACAAGCTCAAAACATCGTTCTTTGGTATAACCCTTTTGATGACAATGGGTACATTTAAATGATGATTTATCAACAATCTTTTTTAAATTCATTCGTTCTTGTTGATTTGAAAAAGAACGATTTTGAGATATCATGCCAGAATCGTCATGGTCTCTAGATTTTTCCTTCAATGACATTTGACGTACTACCTCTCGTCGAATCAAGGAATAACATCCTTCTAAATTCGGGATGGTTTCTTTTCGAAAAATTTATCATCCAATCCAGCAAGAAAAATATGTACCCTCAATCTTTCAACAAACTCTTAATATAATATTAGATTATCAGGATCGTTCATGACCACCTTATCATGATGGTCTAGCTCTTGAAAAATTTTAGTCAACTCTCCATAATATTCTAAAAGTGATTTTTCATTTTGTTTGGAAGTAAAGGCTTTCTAGTTTAAGACAAATACTTGTAATTTGTTACTTTCATCATAGAATACTTTTGCCAAAGCACCCTAAATTTCAAGAGCAGTGGGTATGCGTAAATAATGCTTCATGATTTCTTGACTCATTGATATAAATAGTCATTTCTTCACTTTTTGGTTTTTAGCATACCACTTGTTATAATTTTTTGATTTTTTTTTTGTTACAACTTTTTTTCATAAATATAAGAGAGTTTTTCTCTCTCTGCAATATGCATTTCTATTATTTTAGACCAAACATCATAATTAGTCTCAATAAGAATAATTCCAGCAATAAAAATACCTTCAGAATGAACAGATTGTATAATAACTAGAGTTGATTTCTTCATAGGCAATGAAATTGTGTCATCTGTCATAGTTTTATAGTATAAAAACTAGAAAATTGTGTAATAACTTCAAAACCAGAAAGAAAAATTCAAGAACCGGTATAAATAGTATTGAACCCCGTTGTTTTTAAGGAAAAAATGGACCAAATCGGATGAAAGGAACAAAAAATTGGGTAAAAAATCGAATTTAGGTTAAAAAATTGGTTTAAAAAATACAAAATCGGGTAAAAAAAATTAGGTCTAGATCGTTAAAAAGGAAAAAATTGGGTTCAGACCGAACCAATGGTTAAATCAGACAGTACCTGTACGAATCGAACTGAAACATCAGCGAACCGAACCGGACACGTCAGCGTCTTCAACCTCCAGATGGCTAGTGGTGGCACGTGGAAGCGCATGGAGGTACGTGGAAGCGCGTGAACGTGCGTGGGTTTGAGTAGTTTAATTCTGGTGGCACATGGAGGCGCGTGTAGTGTTTTCCAACGACCTTTTTTTTACCAGAATGCTCTGAATTATGTTTATAGTAATCTAGTAAAATTAGGTGAGACAAATACTACTTCAAAAATGGATTTTTTAATTAAGTTTCATATGGGTGTTTGAGTGAACATTTTTTCAGAGAAAAAATATTTTTTTCAGAGAAAGAAACCTGAGTTTATGAGAATTAAGGGTTCAAATTTGTATAGAGCAACGACTTGGCGCTGATACCATGAAGAAATGATCAGTTTGAAAAAACAATCAAAATGATACGAAAAAATGAATGTTTTCTTCGATATATATTTTCTTAATTCGTATGAGTTTGTACATTGTTTATATAGGCAAAATATTAATTACTATTACAACTACCACAATAAATTTACAGCTGCTTAGTATTAAGAAATTTTCTTTGGTAGGTACCGTCTATCATATATGTCGATAGGCGTCGGTGTGTTTGTGCAAGGTTTATTGAATTCAACAGAACTTACATCAACTAATGAAGCAATTAGTTTATTTCTTGATTGCGATGAATTTTTCGTAAAAATATATAGAGTTTTTTAAAGAAGAATGTCACAAATTTGTACACATATTTATAATCATATCAATTATTATGTGTCATATAATAAAATAATTTTAAAAACTACAAAGCTATTCATTTTTTAAGAAAATGTTGTCGATTATGATTGAAGAACAAATATAGTGTAATGTGTACATTTAGTACCTTTTCTTTTCGTTTCACAAAAACAGTTTCTGATTGAAAAGGTTGCCAACAAACAAAGCATTAAATTAGTTAAATATGGTGTGAGTTGTTCAGATTGTATTAATTGGATTGAAGTTGAGCCAGTATAGCTGTGCTCGGTATAGGCAAAGATGTTATAGCCATTTCTTAATTAAATTAAATAAAATGCCCTCTATTATTCTCAAAACAAAGTTTTATATTCAAGGAATAACCTTAGAGGACATGCGGGTAATCAACTAGGGAATCTTGCATTGACGATTGAACATGCGACCAATAAATGTGGGAGAGATGTCACTATTAAAATTGGATATACGTGGTCATGTTTAGTATTTTAAGGGATATTTACTAATCAAGAAAGCAAACGAAAAGAAAGAAAATTATTTCTATTTTGTTATTCACTTTCTAAAAACATGATAAAAATGGAATAAAAATCCTACAAATTTAAGAGTTATTCTTATTGATTGTTTCCCCACTCTTCCTTGGTATTGAATCCCTTTCAAAAATTTACAAGATATAATTACAATAACATCCCTTATTTTAATATTTTGTTTTTTTTTTTTTATATTTTTCATTATTACTTTTAAAATGATATTTAAGTCAATTAATAGTTCCATTTAGATTTTTTATAATTATTTAATAAACATAAATAAAATGAATGAATGTTACATTCTCTTTCCTCTCCGTTCTGAATCATGTTCATTTTTATTTCAAGTGATTCTCATTACAGATTAGTAAATAGATACTAAAATCAATGAAATGCACATGTAGTAAACTGTAGAATCCTTGCAAAACTGTTGTAAAAAGATGGTTTACAAATATGCAAGAAAGGCACTAGAAGAAGCAAATAAGCGAATAATCATTGTGATGAAAGCTAAGTAAAGAAAAGATGGAAATGAAAACAATAGTTAAAAGTTGTATCACATTCACAAAAAATGCAAAGGAAGTAACGTGAACACACTTTTACACACAAATTACTTTTGGTATAATATGTGTAAACATTATTTTAAAAAATAGATAAAAGTGATTTATTTTTCTATATAAATTTGTCACATGTCACAATTTAAATAATTTTAATATAAAAATATATAAAAATTTATGCATTCTTAGCATTGCTCTATATTCAAATAGATAAGAAGTAGGGGTGTCTATGGTCCGATTTAGTTCAATTTTTTAAAAAAATTGTAAAATCGAACAGGACCATATTAAGAATAGAAGCCGAACCGGACCGGACCAGTTAAATTGTACAGTCCAGTCCGATTAACGGTTTTGAAAATTTTATGTAATATTTTTATACAACATATATTTAATTATATTTATTACAATATGTAGTCGTGTGTGGTTTAGTGGGAAAATGTTGTCCATGTTACAAGGTCTGATTACTAGGTTCAAATCCGCTTGACTGCTCTATTATTTTTTCAGTTTATAGGATATATATATATATGTATATATATGGGCATTTTGTCCGCGGGTTCGGGTATCCACGAATAACTGACTCGATCGGATCGATTATTATCCGTTTAATTCGGATACGGGGACGATTTCGGGTAATATCCGAATATAAATTTCAGGGACGGGGCGGGGACGGTTATACATAAAACCGTACTCACCCGTACCCGAAATATATTTTTTAATTTAATTTAATTTAAATATATATATAAAATTATATGTAAAATTCACCTGCATTCGCTGGGCGTCGAACCCCACGCCATCAGACCACTTCATCTTTTGTTTACATACTAACATATAAATCTATTTACTTATTATAATTACTTTTTACTTAAAACACTCATATAAATAGATGTGCTAACCGCCCCTAACCCTAACAGGCACTTTCCTTGCTTTCTTTCTTCCTTCTTGTTCTTGACTTCGTGCAGCTTGGCGTCGGCGCTTCCAGTCTTCCACAGCCTCCGGCGAACGACGGTCCAGATCCAGCCCTCCACTTCTGCACTGAAGATAGTAGCAAGTAGGCGGTAGGCCAATAGCTTTTATTTTCTTTGGGCAGAGAGTTGGTTTTGCAGTGAAAAAGCCTTCAAAACTTTTGCAGCAAATTTCACCTTCTGATCTTGCTTCCCCCTTTAGGCTCTATATTACCATCCATGTTCCAAATTTTATTTCTTTTAATTCACATTACTCCTATTTATTAATTTTCTTTTTTTTCTAGCTACTGTGTTTGTATGCTATTTCTTGTGAGTGGCAAGATATATCATCATGATTAATCAGAAACAGAGCCTCTAAGCGTACTTTAATTGCTATTTGAAAACATTTAATTTAATCAAAAACAGAGCCTCCATTCTTTCCCACTCTGACACCAGCATAAACAAATCTTTACCAATTTCTCTAATTTTTCCCTTTTCCTTACGATTTAATAAAATAAAAGAATTGTGCATCTTTTAATGCTTCTATATGTATTCAGACGGAAAAACATTTAATTTATTGGTTCATTGGAATTGTGGGTTAGAAATAAAGCAAATATATTGAGTATAAGATAATAGATTTGAAAACATTATTTAATTAGTTGTATCGATTGATTATAGTGCAGGTAAGCATGGAGACCACCATGTGACCCTTTTACAGGGTATTATTGAGTTTCCAAATTGAAATTATCTACAACTTATCTAGCTCATTTTGATTTTATTTGCTGGCACTCATTTTTGAATTAATCCATCTAAAAACCTATTAATTAGAAAATAATATAAAAATTATTTATTGGAGTTGGTAAATCATTTTGAGTTCACTGAAGTAATACTGCTTGTATAAAATAGTTCTTTGAAATACTACAGTCTTGCAAACGGAATGAAAGAACTCAACTACAACCTTTGTTCTACATTGTAGAAGTTCTGATTCTGATGTTTTTTTTTTTTTTTTAAATTATCGGATATTGGGGCAGTTTTTTGGTTATACTTGTCCCGCCCGATCCCCGCTCGGTTATAACCTTATCCGAACCGGAGCAGTTTCAGACAGTTTCAGTTATACAATTAATTGTTCGGTTTCGGGGACGGATATGGCTAAAACCGTCTCCACCCGTCTCCATGCCCATTCCTATATATATAGCAGCAAACAAATCAAGAAACAAAAAAAACTAGAAGAAAAAAAAAGACCACAAGCTATCCAGAGGTGGAGCCATGAATAAATTGTTCAAGAGGCTGAACTTTGAAGTTTAATTTTTTTTATATAATGTCAAAATTTTTATTTAAGTATTGAAGAATAAAAAATACATAATAACGTAGAATTAATAGAAATTATGGTGGGCTCTTATTAATCTAATTTTAAATTTTTCATGTTATATTACAATAGAGACATAGAATTACTCCTAAAAAAATTTATAAAATTAGCACATTATAATTAATATATAACAAAAATTATCTAGTAAAAAAATATATAATAAGTTCACAAGTATTGATTTCATGTGTGTATAAAATAAATTTATTAATTAAAAAATTTAGGTAAATAGGAAGCTCAATTAAAGACAACAAAATTATAAGTATCAACACTAAAGCTAAAAGAACATATGAAAATGTAAAAAATAATATATAATTTAAAATTTTAAACTTGAAACTATATTTAAAAATATATGTTAATAAATAACATAAGACATATTATTAAAAATAAAAATGAATTAAAAAGGAAAAATATTAAATAATTAAATAATTTTTTTTAAATAAATTTAAAATTTGGAATGAAATAAAATATGATAAAATTTTGTGATATGAATAATTTAAAAAAAAATTCTAAAGCTTTTGATCATGTTTCTTTTCATAATTTTTAGTTGTTATAATGTTTAGTCTAAAATTAAATATTTAAAATATTTTTGGATAATTACATATGAATTTAAGAATTATTTTTATATATTATATCTATAATTTTATGTGTGCATCTAATGTTTAACAAATATTAGAACAAAAGTGAATATATTTAGTCACTTTGCTCACAATTCATGTAACTTTTATCTACATATGTTTGTTAAATATTGTTGATATATACCAAAATATTCATAAAAATTTATACACAATATATTACTACAAATAAAATATTTATTTAATACTAAAAATATATATGTAATTAATTTTTTGTAACAAAATTGGTCGTGACTACAATTGGATATAATCCCACAGTGCTCCGCCAAGTAAAGCTGAAATCAGACTCAACAAGCTTTAAACTATACACAAACCAATCAACAAAGACTCAACAGAAAGCAACAAAATAACAAGACTCAAAGACACTTGTTGGCAAAAAACCATCAACCAACACAGTTCAAAACTACAAGAAAATATCAAGACAGTATAGAGACTACTCTGAAACATCCACAACAGACATATCTTTCATTACATCGTCTAAATGCTCTCCACTACCACCATCAAATTAACCAAAGAAGTGATATCATCCAAGCCTTTCCTAGCTCGTTTTCCTATCTTAGCCCCTTCTTCTCATCAGTGTTTCCACCTAACTTAAGATTTTCCTTATTCTTTGCATAAACCCTAGCACAACCCTTCTTCCCCCCAGATTTCTCGCACGTACCTTAGAATTTTCAGCATTATCAACAACTAGAATTGTCGAAGAGACAGGTTGTGTTGGGTTCGAGTTGACATGTTTATGACCCGACCTGTATAAGTTTGATTCTAATCCAACCCAATTATTAAACAAGTCAGAAAATGCAACCCTGATCTAACCTATAAATAAGTTGACTCATTTAACCCATGTAAATATATTAAATAACATATATTATGCTTTATAATGTAAGCAAATTTTGACATATTGTATCAAGTATTAATATATACTTATTATGCTTTATAATGTAAGTAAATTTTGACATATTGTAGCAAATATGAATATATACTTATGTAACATGTTATTATATTAAATTCTAATTAGACTCTATAAAATTAAATTAATCTAAGTATTACTTCAATAAAATTGTTAAAAGATTAGTTAATGTAAAATAAAAAATAATGTCAATAATCATAAGTATTGTGATATATCAAAGTCAAAGTGTTAAAATTTCAAATACCAACCAAAAAGTCTAAAATATATAAATATCATAAATTCATTATAAGTAAAAACTTTTTAGCTGCGTTTGGTTCGCTGAATGTAATCGTAATCGTAATCGTAATCGTAATGGAATGTAATGTAAAGGAATCAGTATTACGATTACAGTGTTTGGTTTAGTCACTGTAATCAAAAAAGGAATCAGTATTACAGTGTTTGGTTTGACAACTGTAATGTAATGGAATAGAAAAAAAAATTATATAATTATTTTAAAAATACAATTTTAAAAAATAAAATTTCAGAAATAATACAATTTTATAACAACAATTAATAAAAAAAATACAATTTTAGGAAAAAAATAAAATTAATAAAAAATACAATTTAAAAAAAAATTACATTTAATGTGCTATTACATTCAGAAAAAATATAATTTTATAACAATAATTAATAAAAAATACAATTTAAAAAAAATTACATTCAGAAAAAATACAATTTTATATCAATAATTAATAAAAAATAATACAATTTAAAAAAAAAATACAATTTCATATAAAAAAATAAAAAAAATAAAAAAATAAAAAACAAACAAACAAAATCGCACGGAGGCGTCGCGAGGGCTGCGTTTGGGCGTCGCGAGGGTTGGGGTGGGCGTCGTGGGGGCTGGGGTGGGCGTTGTGAGGGCTGGGGTGGGCGTGGGTGGGCGTCGCGGGGGCTGGGGTGGGCGTCGCGATTCGCGAGTGCTGGGCTGTGCGATTCGCGAGTGCTGGGCTGGGGTGGGCGATTCTGTGCCGGACGACGACGGCTGGACGACGCGAGGTGGACGACGCGGGGGCGACGCGAGCTGATGGCCGGGACGACGCCGGGGCGACGCGAGCTGCACGGGGAGGACGCGGGCGACGCGAGCTGAGGACGCGGCACTGTTCATTACGAATGTAGATGTAATTGTAATTCCATCCCTTTGAGTGTGTAATGCCCATTACTGAAAGAGATGTAATGCAATTACATTACATTACATCTCTTTGAAAAAAACAAACAATGTAATCGTAATGGGCATTACATTACAGGTGTTATTACACCCAACCAAACGCACAACAAACTAAGCTAAACAATATATTATTATAAATTTATAATCAAAAAATTAAAATAAAAGATGGAATAAATTTGAACATCATTCTAATAATATTTCAAATTACTTACATATCCTAATAATTTTAATTATTTATTCATATTACTTACACGAGTCACGGATTACACGAGTTAACTAATTATGACATGATTTTTTAATTATTTTGACCCAACCTGAATGTGACTACTTATGAGTGGGTCGTAACTCATCAGACAATTTACCACAGTAGAACCAAAAATATGGCAAGCATTCAAACTTAAATTCCACCCATATATTGTTTGTTTAAATATTGAAGCCCCAGGAACAACAAGCCATTCAAGTCAAAATTAATTCAAACACTCACTGACCTTATCCACTACTACAGAAATCGCTGAATTCTTCGGGAGGATAAATTTTTGAACTTTTTTTCTTAGTCTCTCCATAATGATACCAATTTATATATCCACTATCAATTCCATTATGATATATATGATTTCTAACTTCAACCACACTAAAATTTTTTAAATTTGCACACTTCAAACATGGACAACGAATTCGATCTTTATCGGTTGAATTATCAGAAGTAAATCTCAAAAAAATTTCCACACCCTCAATAAATTTGACATTTGTTCTCTCCATAGACATCCAACTCTTTTCCATCCTATATATCATTGTAAATTAATAAATTGACAATAGCTAATTTAAAAATAATTTACTTATCGAATATTAAATAAAAGTATATTACAAAATAAGTATTGGTTATTAAATTTCTTAAAAAAAATTTATAATATATATATCATTTTATAAAGATTTTATAAGACATCCTATATATAATTGTAAATAAATATCGTGTCAATAATTAATTTAAAAATAAATAACTTGTTTAATATTAAATAAAAGTATGTTGCAAAATAAGTATTGGTTATTAAATTTTAAAAAAAAAATTTATAATATGTATCATTTTATAAAGATTAATTTATAAGACATCCTATATATAATTGTAAATAAATATCGTGTTAATGATTAATTTAAAAATAATTAACTTGTTTATTATTAAATAAAAGTATATTGCAAAATAAGTTGGTTATTAAATTTTCTAAAAAAAATATGTAATATGTATCATTTTATAAAGATTTTATATGATGATTAATAAGCGTCCTAAAAGAATTTTATAGGACGGTCAAAGGCCGTCCTATAAGAATTTTATAGAACGGTCAATAGCAGCCCTATAAGACGGTTAAAGGCCGTCCTATAAGAATTTTAAAAATAGCCCCATAAATATTTAACCAATAAATATGTTCATTTAAGACAGCCCTATATGTAATATTTATAAGAAATTAGAAAACGTACTGCACACATTTTAGTTTAATTAAATCTGTTAGTATACATTTATTTTAAATTATTTCCATATATAATATGTAATACAATCATACTAATTAATATGTTCACAAATAATCTGGTAGTATATCAGAATAACCATACTAATTAATTAACATGTTCGTATAATACAAAATTTCAGGAAAAAAAACACATAAAAGAGATAAATAAAAAAAAGGAAAGGCGAGGAACAACATACCTGTTGGAGGAGGGGACACGGGGTGGTTTAGGGGAGGAGAAGGCGTGGGGTTGGCCGTGCGTGACGGACTGGGCTGGGTTGGAGGATGGTGGCGGCGTTCACGGTAAGGATGCGGTGGACTTTTGCGTGATACAGCGTACGTTTTCACGTGTTACGGCGTACGTTTGTGCGGGTTACGATGTTTTACGTGTCGCGGGGTTACCGGATGGGGGTTCAACGCATTTGGCGGTGGCGACGTTGGGTGGTAGGCGCGCAGTTGAAATGCAGAGTGAAAATCAAGTTGGGTAAATTTTAGGGATTGATATTTCAGAAATGGGGGTAGAAGAAATGCTGTGAAAATGGGGATAAGTAAAAAAAATTTTACATACATTCTTTTATGTTGCTATTTAAGACGGCTATTAGCCGCCTTATAAAGTACCGCTTAATTTTTTTCGTAATAGTCGTCCTATATTTCTTAAACGACGGCCATATACATGTGACCGTCCTATTTGTTTCTGACTCTAAATTTAAAGCCGTCCTATATTACTTATATTGTAGTAGTGATCATACCCCCAAATAGCACGAACTTATCCACTTTAGAGACCACGCCAATCTTCTCAGCAATTTTAGAAACAATAGTTTCAATACACCAATCCATTAGCAGATCCTGAATTTGGATCCAAGTAGGAGTCAAACTAAAGATTAGATGGAGACATACTAGGATATAGCCTCTGAATTACAAGTAGGCAGTTATCAAAGCTCTATGGAGCTCTCTTCAGAACCATCTCTAATTTATCATCTTCCTCAAAATAGAAAAAATATGTATACTTATCAAACTCTTTCATCTCCGAGCCACCATTATTAGTCCAAATCCTACAGTGAACCCTAAACAAAGGGTTGAGATTCACCGATTTCTTCAAAACTAGTTGCGCAATAAGAGCTAGTAGAGGATAATTGATTTCATTCATAAGAACATCCCCTAGCTCGATAGTAAGATCAAGGTTCCCAACCTAATTTGTTAGGCTTTCCATTTAAGAGAAAATCCAAAAAATTGAAAATTCAAAAAACTTGGCAATAAATCTTAATGAGAGCAAGAACAAGATGACATAACACAAAGGAAAAGTGAATGGAGAGAAGTAGCTTTAGGACTAAAAAATAAGAAAGGAAGAGAGATCAACAAATAGTTGGCAGAAAAGCCCAAAAAGGTTAAAGCTCTCGAAGCAATCAAAAATCAAAATTTTCTTTTTTAAATGGTATATTTTAAGTTTTTATTATATGTAAAAATATACACAAGTTTAATTTTACATCTAATGTAGTAAACTATGATGAATAAAATAGTCATTTTTTTTTATCTATATATAAAAAAATACTAATTACAATAAATTTGCACCCATTTTTAAACATACACTATTTATTTGGTGTCATATGTATGAATGTCAATCGTGTCGTGTTAGTCGTGTTCGTGTCGTATTTGTTCGTGTTATTCGTGTCGTGTTTTCGTTTTGGTTGGCACATTAAAAAATTTATTTGAATTTTTTTTGTTACTTATTTATAATAGTGAGAAATAACAAAACCTTTAAGAACATAAAAAAATTATTGATCAATTCTTATTAAAAAAAATTCGTATCGTGTCGTGTTCAGATCGTGCTATCGTGTCGTGTCAGAAATTATCACCCCCTATTCATATGGCAAATAAGTAACGTGTATACAAAAATATATGCAAATTTGTTTATTCTACCTTTTATTAAACACACTAGTACAAGTACATTAAAAAAAAAAAAACCGAATTACTTGTACATTTTTATAAAATAAAGCCTAAAATATACTATTTAAAATTAAATAGTCTAAAATAATAAATAAATATATGTATATATATATATATATATATAACGAGGCCTAGGCATTTGCCCTGCTAAATTCCCTCCTCTAGTAAATGACCAATTATACGGTGCAGTCTTTAAAAAGTTGTACTTTTCACATGGAACCAAAAAGGAGAATGAGAAAATAAAAGCCTTACTCGAATCTCGGAAAGAAGACAAGTAAAACAAGTTGTTTTAGAAAAGTTGGAAGGTATTATTAGTTGTTATTTTGAGAAGGAAAAAAAAATAGTAACATAGAATTTTGCATTATAATCTAATGCTTTAGTATAGGAGTATCCAAAACTAGGTTGGTTCGATTGTGAATTAAAATTAAATTAAATTAATTAAAGATGTAAAATAAATTCAAACCGAATTCAAAAATTTAGGTCAATTGTATTGGTTTTTTAAATTTTTCTTTTTCTTTGTAGCTATAAATTTTTATTCCTTAAAAATAAATTTAATTCTACAAATTTTAAGCTTTATTATTTATATTATATATGTATATGATAACATAATAATTATTATTATTAATGTTTAAGTTAAATAACTCTAAACTTTCAATGTGACATGTGCACAACTGCACATATACCAGTTTTAATATTCCTTATCTATATGAGGCACACAAGTATAGAGTTAAGATTATAGGTTATCACTTTAAATTTTTAAATTAAAGAAAAGATGAACAATTTAGAAACAAATAAATAAAATGGAAAAGTTCAGCCTTATATATATGAATTAGTTTTGTTTTGATTAATTTTCGAAATTTCATAACGTAGGAAAAGATTATATAAATTTTTATTATTTATTGTTATTTTAATTAATATACGTTTCAATAATTTATTGCCCATAAAATTAATATTAGTATTCTTAACTTGTGTTTTATTGTTAATTTTTAATGAATATTTTGATATACAATGTTAAGAATTGAGAGCATAACTTTCTCTTTTATCCTTTTTAATCCTATTTCTTCTATCTTCTTTTTCTATTTTTAAATTCTATGCGTCTATTTTCAAATTAGTATCTGGTTTGATTTTCTTTCCAAAGAAAATCTGTCCTGTTATTGTATCAAATCTATCTCTATTTTTCTTTCCATTCTCAATTTCTAATTACTTCCTTCTTCCCAAATTCTTTCTTTTCTGTTCTTTGTTTCTGATTCAAAAAAAATAAAATAAAAATTCAGAAACCAATTATCGCCCACTAACCCGAGCTTCCTACCACCATCGCGCCTAATCCACATACCACCTTCTCCGTCAAAACCACCACTTACCTAAACCATCGTCACCTTTTTTTTCCAGATCGTGAGACACCCAATTTCTAAACCATCACACCAGCCCACTGTCGAGCCTCGCTATAGCAACCTTCGCCGACCAACAATTTTGCACGTCACCACCACCTCTGACCATGACCCATAACCCACTGTGTCATCAGTCCCAAAACCACCCTTCCGACCACCACCTCACCGACCCAACACCCCGACTCGCCGAATCCCACAAAACCCAGTCAGCTTCGCAAGGTTTTAGACCCCATCTCTAGCCCTGACTTTTTGCGTCTCATCGTCAACCACCAGCCCTCCTACGAGAACCACTTCCAACTCGCAACCCAGTTCTGAAACCACCCACAACCAGAAACCCAGGACGTACCAGAAATACTTTTCTAAGAGGCTGATATATATTATAAAAAAAAATTAATTTTTTTTTATTCATGATACTAAAATTTATAACTAATATTAAAAAAATAATATAAACTTAAAAAATAAACAAAAAAAATTTATTTAAGTTGTGTCCGATGATACTTTATAACATAAAATTCATTAATTATCAAACTAGATTCAATTTTTTTTGTAAACTCTATTTCAATATAGACAATCATACAATCTTAAAGAAATTCCTCCTCCATTTTATTTCGAAGTGATGTTTTAATAAATTTTATTGCTAAAAATGCACGTTCCATAGTTGCTGTAGAGACTGGAAGGGTTCTGTTCTAACTAGCTCTTCACACAATTTAGATAGAGAATGTATGTTTCAAAAATCTAAGTGTTGTACAACAGTCATCTCATAGAATTTCAACTGACGTTTTAAATAACATATTTAATGTAATAATGATGAATTGTTATGAAAAAAATGAGTGCTAAATACATATATTTATAATTAAATAAGCACAAATTAATAATTATATAATATTTATCGATCAAACGTTTAAAAGCTACAGTTTTTAAGAATATATAATACATAATTATTTATATGAGTATAAATTGAAATATAAATATTTTAAGTACTAGTATTTTTAAAGAATAATATATAATTATAATAATTTTATTTTTTTTATAAAAAGAAGAAGAAGATATCAAATACACAGTGTTGTAAAACTAGAAAATAAAACAATAATCAATAAATAGCAGATAGCAGAGCAATGGAAGCGGCTGCAGTTTACAAAGCAATGAAAGGCAGCAGACCAATTGAAAGTAATAATTTGATTAAGATTTTAATTAATATAATATATTAAATAATATTTATATTATAAATATTTATTAAAAAAAAAAAAAAACTGTCCGAACTGAAGCCCAATACAATCTATGGCATAAGTCCGTCCCAATACCAGTTCATTTTTGGAGTACTCATTGTTGGTTATTGTGAGCTTGTAGTGATGATTGGTTCATTTAAAGACTTCTCAACTTTGGAAATCATGAAAATTGGCCTTGGTCCTAATATATATGGAGCTATTTAATCACTTTATAGAGGAAATTGGCATTGTTACTTACTACTTGGAGCAGCTTTGGATAGGTATAGTTTTAATCCTTTCACTTATTTTGTATTGGCGTTGTTATATTTTATTAGTCATTTTAGGGAAGATGCATCAGAACAAAACTCATTTCAAAATGTTAAATCTTAATTATTATTCCTCACCTAAAATTCTCATGTTTCTAAATTTTATGGAAGTGAAGACACTAATGGTCTATTACATTAGTCGGAATGTGTCGAAAATTATTTTAATTATTATAATACTTTACTTGATTATGTGTTTTATGTTATCTCTAAATTAAAATGATAAGCTAAGGATTTTGGCATGACAATGAATATCATAGAGTAAGTTTGGATTATCCACCAATGAGATATTGGACTGACGTAAAATCTATATTATTGCAAGAATATGGTCTTTCCATTTGCTCATATACATCAACTTATGATTTTAAGTCTTCCAAACTTATTTTCCAAAGTGTGCCCAAATGTTGTCCTATGTCCAAAAAGCAAAAAGAGTCAATACTCAAGTATTTTGATGAATGTCAACCAACACTTAATCAATACTTATATCCCAAAATCTCAAACAACCACCCAATTACCAAAGAAGTCGCAAACACACTCTACTTTCATGACTAGATTCACCATAAAAAAAAAAGTGTGTGATATGATAATTAATTTAATGAAAGCCTTGAGCCTAGAAATCGAAACACATCTTAATCCTTATATTGCTAAACGGATTAAGAAAGGAATTGATATCAAGGTTAGTGAAGTGTGCAAAGTTTCGTTGTCCATTGGGGAGCATTACAAAAATGAAGTATTGTGTGATGTGGTTGATGTGAATGCTTGTCATGTCCTTCTTGGAAAACCTTGGCAAGACCAAGTGAAAGCAATTCATAAAGAAGAGAAAAATAGCTATCTATTCTCTTAGAATGGTAGAAAGATATTATTGGTTCCTCATAGGAAAAAATCAATTAACTTCTCTATTAAGGAATAATTGTTGATAGTGCCTTGTTCACCTAGACCGCCCAAAATACCCAAACTCCTTCACATTTAGAGGGTATTCTAGGTCCACCAACACCAAATGTAAAAATCATTGTGAAAAAAGGTATATTTAGTCACCTCCAAAATCAATTCTTCCTACTATACCAAGTTCGAGTATACTTGGTCATTTTTCAAAGAAAGAAATCTTTAAAAAGATCTTTTTTCTATCCATCCCACCTAAATCAACACTTGTGCTCCATTGAAACCAAAACCTCACAACAAACATATATTTGTAATTACTCTTAAAAATCTTGCAAAAGAACCCACACATCCTAAGGTATATACTTCGGTTAATAATATTGGTCCTAAACTTGCTTTTTTCAATACCATTTGTTTCTCATTTTCAAAATTTAATGCTTGGATTAATCAAACCGTTATTATCCCATTTAATTGTTCTAATACACGCTTACTAGAAAGTTTTACTCATATGATTATGCATTTACATTCTAAATGGAATGGATCATTACCTAACTAAGGTTTAAAACCTTGTTTATTCTCCTTTATTGTGCTATAGATTTATGTTATTCGTACTCAACTTATGTTACTTCTCATGCACATCGGAAGAAGATTGAAGAAATTTCTCTTATTTTAATTATTACTTTATGATTCTATAAACTCGTCGAAGTCGAGTTCTTTTTAAGTGGAGAAGAATAATGTAAGAAAATATAATATAAGCTTCTATTATTTTTTATTATTTTAATTAATACAAGGCTCAATAATTTATAGTCTATTAAATTATTATTGGTACTCTTAACTTATGTTTTATTGTTAACTTTTGGTGAACATTTTGATATATATGATGTAATGAATTAAGAGCATAGTTTTCTCTTTTATCCTTCCCATCTTATTTCTTCACCCTTCTTTTCCTATTTTTAAATTCTATGCTTCCATTTCTCAATCGCCCTACGTCATTTCATAACCAAACTAACTCATACTTTGACCAGTTTATATTTTAAAACCAAACCAACCCAACCCAACCCAACCCAACCCAACAATCCTTTATAAACCGACGACATTGGGTTGAACTCATACAACCACAAAAAGTCAATTATTTTTTAACTTCCGGTGGAATGCTTGGTAATAAGGTTTACCCGTCTAAGCAAACACGCATATATACCACACAAGTTAGTACCAAGAGGCATTGCCAGCCAAAGGAATCTAGTTAAACTTGTACTGGAATCAAGTTCAGCCAACGCTACAATTTAAGAGGTCGTTCAAGCCGCATAGTTAATTTGACCTACAATGAACACATTCTTAACCACGACTCTCTTAAAAAAGGTGACTTAACGTATTAGATGAAATTTGAACCAAAAACCAAAGAGAAACCAAACAAAAAGTGGAAGGAAAAAAACAATTAATGAAAGACGATAAAATCCATTTAAGAAAATTGGACTTTGTACGGCAAGATCATGGCCACACTTCGAATGATCCATCTAATGGCTACTTTACCAGTCAATGAATCTCAATCTTCAGGCCAATAAATAATGAAGCTGCTCAGCAAATAACCAAGTTCTTCAATATCCATTGATCGGAGGCCTAGGTGTTGCACCCATCAACCGTGAGAAAGGCACCTGGGTCGGTCCAGGGAGACCCCTTTTGCTTGAATGTCGATTGCTGTTTGGGTCAGAGACTGATCTAGAGAATGTTTGGACAAGATCAATGGCTGAGGCCACTTTTCCATATCGCAGACCAGCAGCATCAGCAGAAGAGTGCTTTGGCTGCTCCATAGGCTTACGCCAGGTCTCTGGTGAAGGCGGCCTGTCTGGCTGCTGCTGCTGCTGCCTCTCATTCTCTCTATTCTTCCGATTCTCATTACGCCAGTTTCTCCTCTGCATATCAACCCTCTCTTTGTCAACACTGTGCTCCCTCCTCTTCTCTTTGTCAACACTGTGCTCCCTTCTCTCAGTATCTACCCAGTGATCACTCCTGTCACTCCTCTTTCGAATTCCATGGTCCAGAGGATGATTTTCATTTCTATCACTGTGGCGTGCAGCATTTGAATGCCCAGAGACTCTTTCAGACCGAACATGGTCCTCAACCCTTCACGAATTCAAAATTTTGCATGTTAATACCATTACACATTTAAAAAAAAAAAATCATATATATATACACATAGATATAGATATAGATAGATGGATAGATAGACAGAGAGGTAGAGAGGAGGGGGAAGAGTTGAAGTCACTACTTTTCATAATCCGTGACCACTCCAGTATCACTTACACCTCTCTCCTTCAGAACCTGAAAATAGGACAACAAAAACTATCACACGGGGAACAAGCCACAGGTCTAAAAGCATGAAGCAGTAAGAGCTTTCAATTTCAATGAGTGAGAACCACCAAGAATGAAAGGTTGGTGGGAGAGGAAGAAGCAGCAAGAACCTAAATCCCAATTTTGCAAATTTATACTCAAATTGTTACCAAATGTCTAGGATCTAACTAAAAACACTCACCAGTTCTCTTGGCCGAGCATCACCAAACAATGAATTCCTGAATCACGGATACTAAGAAAAGTGAGGACCAGTAGCAAGCTTTTTAAGTGGTACAAAACAACTTAGGATCTCTTTAGAATCCAGTGGTAAAAGATAATAAAAAGATGATCTTTTGCTATCACCTACTTCAAAAATTTAACATTATTTCTATTTACATTGTTTCACTTTGTGGACGGCCACCACAGAATTAGATGTCTTTTAAAATGGAACACGAAAAACAAGATAGGAAACATGTTATCAAGATTAAGTGAACTTACTTTAAACACATAAATAGCACTAAATTCATACATAAATGCTCCTTAATTAAATAAACTATGCATGCCCTCTTAAGACAAACATTACCAAACTGGTTGAGATAAATACATACATTGAGAACTAATTTAAGAACTTCACTTTTGAGAACTTAAAAGGAGCACTTTATCAGGGTATGGAGGCCCCATATATGCTTCTGATGATAACATCCAAAACAAATAGTAACTACAGTCGCACAATCACCAGAATCCACTAATATCTTAGAGGTATTATCTTCTTAATAACAATAAACTCTCTGAGATATTTTTCTCTGACAATACAAACAATAATAGAAAATTTTGATCAGGTCAAAGACAAGACCATAAGCCACACAGACGCATATAAGAAAATGTATCTAACTAAAATAACAAATCTAGGCCGACAGCTGGAAAAAGCCCAAGGGTAAGTCATGAAGCCAACCAGTGAAAAATAACTAAACTGAGAGTTCAGAAAGAAGATCAGAATAGAAAAGCCAAAAGCAGGGAAAAACAATTGGAATATTTCTATGCATCAAAAGATTATCAA
This sequence comes from Elaeagnus macrophylla, assembly GCA_029378325.1. Classification (NCBI taxonomy): domain Eukaryota; kingdom Viridiplantae; phylum Streptophyta; class Magnoliopsida; order Rosales; family Elaeagnaceae; genus Elaeagnus; species Elaeagnus macrophylla. The sequence goes on along the minus strand of CM055640.1, from coordinate 30,513,839 downwards.
TTCTTCCGACATCGATAGACATTCAAACCACTAGAAACTAACCTATAACTTCAGCTAGCAGTAGTCTCTAACAACTTAGCAGTTGTTCAAAACACATCAAGTGATATGGCATATAGCTGATGGCCCCAACCAACAGACACACAGTTAGCCATCACAACACAGAAAAACAATACATTTTCACATGTATTAGTAGTCACCCACTTTAAAAAATTGCCTAAAGCTCCTTTTACATGATATGGCTTGCATCTAGTTGCAGATAACAACAGGGGTAGAATTGAGGTAAAAGCAAAACTGATGATGCAACCCAGGAAACGAGAAAAAGGAAGGGGAAAGGGGGGAATCCTTTAATCCAACACCACCAAAAGCAGTCAAAATATTTTTATATTCTTTTGAAGTTTCACTTAATTCTTAGTTTATTAATTCTTTCTTTTCTTTTTCTTTTTATCATTTTAATTGTAGGATTGGAGATAATTGTTGGTTTATTAAAACACCATAACTTATCAAACCTTCTAAACAATACTAATAGCATCAATGCATGTATCATATAAACAATCCCAACTAGAAAAAATCCTAGGGACCTGAAACTTTCATCACCACTTTACTTAAAAATTGGTACACAAGCTAAGATAACTAAGGGGAAAAAAATTTATAAGAAAATTGCACTACCTTATATCCTACCTAATTCGTTGTTTAATCAAGTTGTTCCTATATTACACAATTTCCACTATTCTTATTGGATGCTATCTATACCGTTACATTAATCAGAGACAACAAACTCCAGAGACCAAACCTATTATAAACAGTAATGGACCTAGGAATATTGTTCAAAGGGAGAACCATGTAAACTATAAGTATAACAAGAAAAAAATATGTTTGCAGTTAACTACTATGAAATTCAAGGTTTTAAAAGGCAGAAACTAGGCTTAAGGCGTTTTACTTCTATTGAAACGAGGCATAATTCTCAAGGCAAAATTTTAATAAATTACAAGACATCAATTATCTCAAAACATCATAATCATAACAACTTAAAAATCAACAACTACAACTCAACTTTGCGAGCAAGCAATAAACAATCGGTAGTAGCTAAACAAATAGTTCATTGTTTGGAATGACATGAACTAAAACCGAAAGAAAAGGCAAGCATAAAAGAAAAAATAAAATTTAAAATGAGAGGAAAATGTTGCAATCTTGTTGGCTCTTACATGTAAAAGTATAAGATATAAATACATATTTTGATATAAATGGCTTGTCAAAATTAAAAATATATCATATGTTTGAAATGAAAATAATTCTTTTGAGGGACATTAGTCAAATCATACACATACGTTACAAGCAGAAGACACAATTACAAAAGTTGAGACGTCATTGATTATAAATGAGAAACAAAAAAACTAATTTTGTATGTGAAAACTAGACCTGAGGCAAAAAATTCTAGACAATTAAATTAATCAAATTCACACAAAGCATAGATATGAAGGAGACTGCAGAACAACTTAAAAACATAAAAAGATTGATAGACACCTTCAAAAAGGCACGAAAGCAAGAAAAAAGGTCATGTAACATTGTCCGCTAGTAAGGACGCCTCGTCTAACTGTTGGAGAAAAAAAGTCATTGATGTTGGAAATTGATGCACATTCAATCGATAAGGAAAATAAAAGATATATTGAAGAAATAAATAGATAAAGTGTTAGGACAAAAATATAGATTTTCCTAAATAATACTTAGATCTATTAAACATAGATAGATCTAAAATTGTCGAGAACCAAACGTTGAAAGGATGTTTAAGAAGAAGGTAAATGTATCTTAAGTAAAGCATGTAAAGCCTCCAACTATAAATAGCCTTATGAGTCTTTGTAATATCAAGTTCCAAAACTTGGAGCTTCAATGAATTAATGTGAACAAAGCAATATTTACCCAATATTCAATCTCTCCTTCAAATCCTTTCATGTGAACAACATTTACCCAATATCACTTGAGCCAATCCATCTACACCAACTAATATCAAATACCACATAGTATAAGAGCCCTCCTAAACTCTAAAATATTTTTGCATGAGATAACTATACCTGAGGTAATAAATTCTAGACAACTAACTTAATCAAATTTTCACGAAGCATAGGTATGGAGGATATTGCAGAACACCTTCAAAGCATAAAAAGATTGATCAACACCTTAAACAAAAACGAGAGGAAGAAAAATGTCATGTAACATTGTACGCTAGTAAGGACACCTCATTTAACTGTTGGAAGAAAATGTTCACTAGAAAAAACACTTAACCAATTCTGTAATTAGATGCACGTATTTGGTACTCTGAATGCTGGGCTATAAAATAAACCTAAAAAATAGAGAAAGAACATGAAGCAGTTTAAGCAACTATGACCACATAAGAGACACCTAGTTTGTGAATTTCATTCAGATGCCATCCCGCCATGATGAGTCACTTTGAATATCAAGAATATCCTCTAAGTCAAAAGGAAACAAATGACATAATATTCATTCATAAAAAAGATTGCATTGCATTACTAACCTGCCTCTTTCAGAATTCCCTTCCACTTGTTCAAGAGGCTGCGAACGGGGCTTCAGATTCAATTTTGGACGTTCCTGGGCCTGATTCCCACTTTCAGTGCTTGCTAGCCCAGGTTTTGATGGATTAGTGTTTACATGCACTTCATTGACATTTTCAGTATGACCAGATTGGGTTGCCAGTTGATAGCCCTGTAATCAAACAAGCACAATGAATTTAGTGCACCTGGTGTAGAATAGAGTCCTGCATGCAGAGAGGAAAAAAGTTTCATATCATAACTTCATTGCTACCTGAGCATGATCAACAGCAGGAAACTCCAAACTTTCCACTGGCTTTGTTCTTGGAAGTAACTTCAACTTAGGCCGTTCTGAAGCTTCCAAATGCACCAAAGCCTGTGACTCACAACCAACAAACTTGCTACCAATTGGTTGACCCCTGTCAACATAATTAGTTGGGATGATCTCTCGTACCTCTAAGTTTTCTGGAATCCTGACCCTCTCATAATCAACCACCTCCCTCGTACCAGCCTGAAGGCTTTCATCTATATTCAGAATCCTTTCGGCATGGTTTTCCAAGGGAACATCACAATGTTCATGTTCCCTCACACCTATGGCACCAATCCTGTTATGGGTAATCTTACCAGAAACCTTAGAGTCCAATCCATTCTCTGCTTCACAAAACCGTATAGCTTCCACATCGGCTTGATACTGGATAGAATACTTTGACTGCCATCTGCCAGAAGATACCTTTTCAAGTGCACTTGCATGAGCCAACTTGGAAACGGCAGCAGGTGCAGACCATACAGATTGAACTCTCTCACTAGCACCTGCTGCCTCCTTCCCAGCTGCCCATGCATTAGGATAAGTCCCCCCAACACCCTGCCCAACACTGCCATATAAATCTTGAGAGTTGACCCAAGCTCGGGTTGGCTCATTAACCTGTCCCGAGAATGAATTACCCATACTGCTAGGCAGTAAGGAACTTGCAGCCGATCCTTGCCTACCCCACAAACCACCTTTTGGCAAAGTTTCCAGCTTTACCTCGACCCGAACCGGTGGCACTTGGATGCTCTCATCGCTGATTGTCCGACGAGGTGCAGATAAACCATCAAGGGGCTTCCTCTCATCCTCATCAAAGTTCCTTCCGATATGAGCAGAATGAGCTAAAAATGGAGCTTTATCATCAAAATGCCTGGTCGCTGGAGATGTGTGAGGTCGGGAACGGTGATCAGATCGACCAACAGAGTTTCCCCAAGTTGATGGTCGTTCATGACCAAAACGATCCAAAGGTCTGACAGATCTGCAAGAAAGAAGGAAAATATCAAAAATTTGAAAGATAATCAACTAGCGATTGTTGTTTTAGATACATATAAAATCTAAAAATTAAAATTGCAATCGCGAGAACTTAAAAAGTATCAATACATCAAGTACAATAAAAAAGGGAAATTTCTCAGATTAGCAAAAACCAAACCCTTTTTCCACTACTTCCTAATAAAAAAATTATCGAAGAGAAGAAAAAAAAAAAACAAAACGAATCAGAGATTAAATAAATAAGAGGCTGTAAAAGGGACTTACACGCCAGGAGCAGAAGGGAGAGGGAGATCGGAAGGAATAGAACCGCCATGGAAGTCCTTGAGAGTCATAGTGTTGCCACTGACTTTCTTCTTCGACATTGTCTTTTTCACTTTCCCTCAGGAAATCCTACCGGTCGTTGTTAATTTTAGATGCGGCTTTCTGGGGTTAATTAGAAAGAGGAACAGAGATAAGAAATTCAGAACCCTAAGGATGAGATGAAGACGTTGAAGGTGAAAATTGAGGGGAAGGTTCGAAATTCGGGGAGGAACACGCCTTCGGTACCCCAATCTCAAGGGTTTTTTTTTATCTTCCCAGCATCCAATCTAACCAACTCTTAAAAAATAAAAGAAAAAAATGTTTTTTTATACGTAAATTTATATTATATAATTTAATTAATATTTTATTTTTTAATTATTTTATTATTTTATATTTTAATTATATATCAATTAATAATTAACACATGTATCTAGCAATATAATAAAAAAATTAATAATTTTTTCTATCACTTTATAACTTAATATATATTATAATACATATTATATCTTAAATAAAAGATTTTAAAATCACATTTTTATTATATATTTTAATTTTATATTTAATAAATTACTAACACATTATTTAATACATATTATAATTTAATATATAATACTCCTCCTTAAAAAAAAAAAAAAATAGTAATACTAGCATGTCATGTTTAGCATGTACCACAAACTGTACGCGATATGGCAACAAATACTAATAAAAAAATTTCAATTTTTTAAAAAACGCTCTATATATTTTCACTAAAAATTTATCACTATTTTCTTTTTTATTTTTTTTTACTTTTTTGTCAGAAAGGTAAAAAATATTATAAAAAAAAAAAAAATCATTATCATACACTCACGTTACCAAAATTTATAGAATTTAATTACTCAGTATAATGGTAAAATGCATATAGAAGACAACTTTCCCAAAATCGCTTAACGGCTACGTTTTGGGAGTAGGAATTCATGTTTTTGTCCTCTGCCTCCAAATCTGGATTTTTTTTCTTTGTCAAACATGCCTCCGATCTGATTCTCTTATTTTTCTGTTTGCTTTCATACGGAGGATTTAGAAAAAAAAATTCTATTTGCCCATAATACACTCCAATGGATAAATACTTGGGAAAATAACAAAACTAACACCCCTAAAAATTATAATAACAAAACTAGCACCCCTGTGTTCAATTAAAATTGAACGACGATAATTTGGACTCGTTCAATATTGAACGTTCAATATTATCCGTTCAATTAGAATTGAATGACGATAATTAGACCTATTTAATATTGAACGTTCAATATTTTACGTTCAAATTGAATATTGAACGCTCAATATTAAACGTTCAATTCTAATTGAACACAAGGGGGTGCTAGTTTTGTTATTATAATTTTTAGGGGGTGCTATTTTTGGTAATTTCCCTAAATACTTCAATGGTATTTAATTTGAGAAGATTCTTCGCATATTAATTATTTTGAATAATATATATGCTATATATATTTATTTTATTGTACGTAATATATTATATTTATATTTGTTATTATATATAAACATGTTACATATATCTTTATTGTCGTATGTATTGTAACATGTTATATATCTCTGCTAAATATTATATACACATCTGCTATTTTATGTAACATGTACATACGACTATATCATTATATGTAACATATTACATACCTATCTTACGAGTTTGTCAGGGTTCTTGTAAGATCGCTGAAACTCCAATGATGTCATTGTCGGAGTCGCTAGAGCTCCAATATATTTGTTTGCTAGCCGTAAAGGACATTTTAGTAATTTGTATGATTTTTATGTAATTAAAACTCATAATTTTAGATCTATTTTGTTAGTTTTAAAAAATATTAACTTACAATCTAAATATAAGTTATTGGGGCTTAAAATTTCAGTTCATCGACTATAAAATGAGCTCATACTTCAAAAAAATTGTGTACATACTGTTAGAATATAGCTAGGCGTCCTTCATAAACAGACTAAAGCCTAACTGTGTAAGGATAACTAAAACAGCCCTTATGAACGAAGTGTCCATCGAGCGTCCAAAAGAACAAGAAACCCCGTGCCAGTGAAGTGATCTAAACATCGTCTTCATTGCCCAAGCATAAAGGGACTTCGTATACTGAATCATACCACCTCGTATGTACGAAGTGGACCCATGTGTATCAAATGGTTGTAGGTGAGCGGGCTGATACGAACATTTACCAAAAAGTATGGCGAGATGTCCTTTCATATGTACGACCTGATGTAGGGTTCCGCATCGGGTAACATCGTTCGTACGATGTTATTTGCACCGGACGACCACAAGGCATCGTATACACGAGGAGAGTCACCTATTAACCCCGTACGTGCGTCACCAGTCGTACTTCATTTCATGAAAAGATAGTCTGCATAAATGTCCAATCTGATTAAGGACAGTCTGCATAAATGTCCAATCTGATTGACATGTTACTGGATGTCAGACTTTGTCTCATTAAGACAACTGTAAAATGTAAATGTCTATATATATGTAATAATACTCTCAACCAGGGGGATCGGTAATTTGAAAAAGAAGTTTTAGTGATTCTTAGTGTGATAAATTCTTAAAAACACATACCATATACATTATAAGATCTATGTACTAAACTTTCTACTGTTTATTAAAACCATGGACCTGAAAAGTCTACCATTTAGATTATCTACTTAAGTTATCACTATTTACACTTAAAAAATAAATTGCATGCTCCATGTAATTTTCTTCTATTTTCTTTACGGAGCCCAGGTGAGACCCATAAATTATTATGAATGTGCATACTACTGGTGTACCATCAGATGCTACTATGGACTACAACACAGGATCAAGTCCTTCACTGCAAGACTCACAACCAACAAATTATATATGCTGAGCTGTGCAAAGGGCAAGAGAATAATGATTGTAAAAGTCGTTAGTAAGGCCGTGAGTTAGCGGTGCAAAATGTTAGTTTTGTAATGAGTAAGTGGTGGCTCGTCCCTAATTCGGATGAGTCGATCGCTTTAAACTCCAATTAAATAAAAGATCTTAATTTTTTATAATTTTTATTACATTTTTAAAAATAAATAATTTTATTTTGAATCATTTCTATAAACTCTAAAAAAATAATTATTAAAATAAAATTTAAAAATATATTAATTTTAAAAAATATATAGTTTTTAATGTAATATTATTAGGATGAATATATTGACACTATTTACTTATAAATAATTACCCTTTAATAATATTATTATTAGATCAATATATTATTAAAGAATAATATACATGATATTAACTAATAATAAGAGAGATAAATAATTGTTCACTCTTAATTTTATTATAAACTCACTATATATATATTTAAATTTCTTAATAATTTTAAATTTTTTCTTAATTAATTAAAATTATGCAAAACAATAACAAATAAACATTGTAAAATTTTCGTCGTTGTCTTCTTTTTTTACAGGCATTTTTCTTCTCTTTCTTACATTTATTTTTTTATTCTTAAAATTCAAAATTTATATTATTTATATTTTTTTTTATTCAGATTTCAAATATAAATATTTAGTTTTATAGACAACTTTGAACATTTTATTTTATTCTCAAATTTCAAAACTCTCATTTCTATCCCATCAGAATCAAAATAAATTTAATTCTTAGTTAAATAAATACACAAATAAATTAAATTTTACATACATATTTATTAATTTATTTTTTATAATTTATTATTTATAAAAAAATTGTATAAAAAAATATTTGAGATCTCATTTTTATATTTCGTCTTAGGCTATAAATATCTTGTGCTTACGATTGCAAATAGAGAGGAAAGGATTTAATTAATTGTATAAAAATATGTACTCAGAATTCAAGCAATGGAATGAAATTCTTGGCTGATTACAAATTTTCTTTGCTCTCTCATTCATGCTTCCTTTTAATTTCTTGCTTCTCTATTCTTTCTTCTTGAAACCCTAAATAAAATTGATATGTTTGTAAGATTCATGCTGATAGATACAAATAAAATTATTCTTTTTTTTTTCCTCCAATTATAAATATTCTACCCATAATTTTTATTTATTTATTTTTCTATTTTTGATCAAGTGAAATTTACATTAAATTATTAATTCTCAATAAAAACATATAAGTTTAAACCATTTAATATCCGGTTCATATGTTTAATAAATTGCTTAATAAAAATTGTTTATCAATTTAAAATTCAAATATTCAAAACATCTAAACTAGGAAATAGATTTTTTTTTTTTTTAGAGAATATTGCATGAGATGTGTTATTTAAGATGTACTTTTATTTTATCCCCCCTGACTACTTTTGAACACATATTCAAAAATATTTTTCAATGTAGGTGTGTTTAAAAGTATAAAGTTTATAGAAGCTCCAACAACTTCAACGATGCACGATCACCAAATCATTAACAAATTAAGTTTTGCATTCAATAAAAGTTATATATTATGTAAACTACTTTTAAACATGTTTTAAATGAGTTTTATGTTTTAAAATATATTATATTTTTAGTATAATTTAGTTAAGGGTAAAAAATGTAAGATAATAAAGGAGTAAAAAACAAAAACAAAAAAAATCATTTTTTTCTTATTTCTAAAAAAAAATTAAAGGAAATAACCAAGTTTATGTGAACTTGAGAACACGATCCTTGTAATTCACAAACACGATTCGGTTTGAAAACTACAAGAAACACGATCTAAAACCTAACATGAAATTGAAATTGATTCCTAGAAAATTAATACTCAGATTTTATAGTACTCACCTTAACTCAATGAATATTACCCACTACAATCAAGATGATAGAAACGCCACAAAAATTGCTAGAGCTCTTGATAAGTTGGTTTGGAGAGAAAAATGAAGCATTCAAACTCTCAAAATTGATTTAAGAATTAAAATGTATTAATTGTTAACTAAGGAGGCAATTGAGAATGTTAAAGTATTTATAGAATACATACAAAATCCTGAAAGTAAATAAATCATAATGTTAGTGTGAGTCATGTAATTAGTGTATATGTGTCTATTTGTAATAGAGTTCTAGGTTGTACATAGTTATATTTTATTTAGGACTCTTGTATTTTATTTTATATATATACCTCAATTATGAGGTAATAATATAACAAGAAATATATTTCATTCACATAATATTTAACTTGATATCAGAGCAAGATTCAATAATAAAAATAAATAAATAAAAGATTGCCCTATGCACTTAATATTTCCTGACTGTGCAATCAACGTCCACCGGTCAGCATCAGCCGCCGCCGTAGTCAGCCCCGCCATCTGCCTGTCCCCAGTGCAGTCTCCCGTGCACGGCTCAATCTCTGTTGCACTCTGTCGTGCCGCCTGTCCGTTGCGCTCTGTCCGCCTATCGCGCTGCCTGTCAGTTGCGCTTTGTCTACCTGTCGCGCCACGCCTGCTCCAGATCTGCCTTGCACCGCCTCTCACACCGCGCCTGCTCCAAATCTGCCTCACGTCGCCTCTCACACCGCGCCTGGTCCAAACTTGCGTCACGCTGCCTGTCGCACCTGTCTGTCCCTTGCGCCGCTTCTCACTCCGCACCTGCTTCAGATCTGCCTCAGCCCAGCCCTCAGCTGCTCTCCAGATCTGCGCCGACTGTCCTGCACCCATCTGCGCCGACTTTCCAGCTCTCGTGCGCCCTTGTGCTGTCTCACCAAATTAGCGCCGCCGCCCCAGCTACATATCTAGTATCAATAGAGATTGGGCGCCCCAACTGCATATTAGTTTTAGAACTCCCACAATCCCAAACCCTAGCCCACTAATAATTCCATCAACCCACACCCATTCCACCAGCCCACACCCATTCCAATAGCCCAAAACACATTAGCCCAATATCTCCTCTTTGCAAACCCTAGCATTTTCATCTCTCCTTCAAACCCTAATAGCCCAAGCCCAAAATTCCAAAAAAAAAAAAAAACCACATCAATAGTCCAAGGCCCAATTTCAGCCCATCCCTATCAATCCAGTCAACAGACATAGTCAGCAGTCCAGTCAACAGTTATCAGACACAGTTAATAGTCAAGTCAACGGTCCAGTCATCAAATTCCAAAAAAAAAAATTTATTCCATTGCATATTATTATTATCTTTTTCAATGTAAGATTCGAAAGAAAATCTGGATTTCAAGACCAATGAAATATTTAGCCTAGTTATTCATGCAAGGTCAACAATGCCAGATTTTTATGGAGTAGCTAGACAAGATCATTATACAACTTGTGGAGGTAACCCTACAGTTTCTATAGCTGGTCGTGGTAAGATTGATATAGTTTTAAACATTTCTCACTCTGTTGGATCAGATACTTGGATTATTGATTCTGGTGCATCTGATCATATGACTTATGATAAATCTTATTTTACTGACTTGTCTTCCCCACCAGTGTCTTATGTTACGAATGCTAATAGTGAAATTTTTTCTGTGTTAGGGATGAGGCCAGTTCGTATTACCCCAACCTTACAGCTCCAAAATGTTTTATATGTCCCAGATTTATCTCATCACCTGATATCTGTCCCACAGTTGAATATTGAGTCTAAGTGTTCTGTAACCTTTTATCCTATGTATGTGATTTTTTAGGATCTTCTTACTAGAAAAATAATTGGTCGAGGGTATCTGAGGAATAGATTATTTTGTCTAGATCAGAATTACACAGGGGAGAAATCAGGAGCACAGTCCCGCACTGCTTTAACTCAAATTCTGACCAGCTAAGTGAAATTTGGTTATGGCATTGTCGCTTAGGGCATCCATCTTTTAGTCTTATGAAAAAATCTATACCTACTCTATTTATTGGTGTGAGTGAATCTACTTTGCGTTGTGAGACATGTGTGCTAGCAAAGAATCATCGTACTACTTATTCTCCAAGTGTTTCTAATAGAAGTACAATTTCTTTTGAATTAATTCATTCTGATGTTTGGGGACCGTTTAGAGAGCCTACTATATTGGATATGAGGTATTTTGTGTCGCTTATTGATGATTGTACACAATTGTCATGGGTTGGTCTTCTTAAAAACAAAGATGAAGTTTTTCAAGCTTTTCAAAATTTTCATACTCATGTTCAAACACAATACAATAGCACCATTAAAGTACTATGTTATGACAATGGCGGAGAATATGTTAATCGTGCTTTTCAAGATTTTTTCCAAACACATGAAATTGTTCACCAAACTACTTGCTCACAAACACCAGAACAAAATGGGGTGTCTGAAAGAAAAAATCGTCACTTACTTGAAATGGCTCGTGCTCTCTTATTTAGTGCTAATATGCCAAAATATCTTTGGGGCGATGCTGTACAAGCTTCCGCCCATCTCATCAATCGTCTCCCATCTAGTGTCCTTCACAAACAAATCTCATTTGAGGTTCTCGCATCTCATGTATCCGTGTCATCATTTCATAATCTCCCTACCCGTGTATTTGGTTGTGTTGCTTTTGTTCATGTCCCTCAAAATCAGAGGTCTAAATTAGATGCCCGAGTAATTAAGTGTGTGTTTGTTGGTTATGGAGGCTATCAAAAAGGGTATAAGTACTACCACCCACCTACTAGAAAATATTAGTCACTATAGATGTCACTTTCTTTGAAGATATGAGCTATTTTACCTCATTTGATACTGCAGAGAATTCATATTTTGAAGAGCTGTATCATGGTGAGGGGGAGGAATTGGAAGAAACTGTGGAAGTAACGCAATCAGGAGATATTTTGATGGGTCCAGTTGAGGTTCTTATCTCGTTGAATTCAGTTGTAGAAGAAGCAGATGCTTCAAGTATTCAAGCACCAGATCCAATCACTAAAAATCAAAATGAAGACACAACTATTCCTTCTCCTACCCTTGATCAACTCCATAGTACTGAAGGTCACTCATCTAAGGGATGTACACCCACTAATACTAATAGCATTGAGTCTAATGTTGGACAGTATGTGTTACCAAAATATGTCTACTCGGGGTCAACCAGCCAAAAGGTATGAACCAAATATTCATGCAAAATCAAAGTATCCAGTAACTAACTACATGTCCACTAAAAGATTATCTCAGTCATATAAATCATTTGTAAATCAAATATCTATTGTATCAGTACCTAACAAAGTACAAGATGCGTTGGAAGATCCAAAGTGGAGGAAGGCAATGGATGAAGAGATGGAGGCATTACAAAAAAATGATACTTGGCAACTTGTGCCTCCACCACAGAACAAGAAGGCAATTAATTGTCACTGGGTGTTTACTGTGAAACATAATGCTGATGGATCTGTAAATCGATATAAAGCACGCCTTGTAGCAAAAGGGTTCACTCAAACGTATGGTGTAGACTACGATGAGACTTTTGCTCTTGTTGCCAAAATGAATACTATCCGGGTTTTGCTGTCGCTTGCTACTAGATTAGACTGGCCACTTTGACAGTTTGATGTTAAGAATGTGTTTCTTCATAGAGAGCTAGTCGAGGAGGTGTACATGAGTCTTCCACCTGGATATGTAGCTGATTCTCCTGGTAATTTTGTATGCAAATTAAGGAAGTCTTTGTATGGTCTTAAGTAGTCCCCTCGTGCTTGGTTTGGAAGGTTTTCTTAGTTCATACAGAAGGTTGGTTACAGATAGAGTAATTCAAACCATACGTTGTTTCTCAAACATCAACAAGGGAAGGTAACTGCTTTAATTATTTATGTTGATGATATGGTAATTACTGGCAATGATACTATTGAGATGAATAGATTACAGAGACAACTAGCCTCTAAATTCGAGATAAAGGATTTGGGTGAACTGAAATACTTCTTAGGAATTGGGGTAGCTAGGGGGAGAGAAGGAATTTTTTTGTGTCAGAGAAAGTACATTCTTGATCTGCTAACTGAGACAGGTATGTTGGATTGCAAACCTATTGAGACTCCTATTGAGCAAAATCATTGTCTAGCAGAGGATCCAGATCAGGTACCAACTGATAGAGCTCGCTATCAGAGGTTGGTTGGGCGCTTAGTTTATTTAGTGTATACTAGACCAGATGTTGCATATGCGGTAAGTGTAGTAAGTCAGTTCATGCATAACCTGAGTCAGAGTCACATGGATGCAGTCGTGAGGATTTGAAGGTACTTGAAATCAGCTACAAGGAGGGGAGTAATGTTCTCTAAACACAAAAACTCTCTTGAAGTTTGCGGCTTCACAGATGTAGATTGGGCAGGAAATATTATAGATATAAGGTCGACATCCGATTATTTCACTTTCATTGGAGGCAATTTGGTTACATGGAAAAGTAAAAAGTAGAAAGTTGTGGCGTGATCCAGTGCTGAGGCTGAGTATAGAGATATGGCTCATGGGATATGTGAATTGTTGTGGATAAGAAGTTTGCTATCTGATTTGGGTTTTGAACCCAAAAGTACTATGAAGTTGTATTGTAACAATCGAGCAGCCATTGATATATCACAAAATCTAGTACAGCATGATCGCACTAAGCATGTAGAGGTTGATCGTTACTTTATAAAAGAAAAGCTAGATGCCAAACTAATCAGTTTCCCTTTTGTTCCCACTGGAAAACAACTTGCAAATGTGCTCACCAAAGGAGTTTCCAAGAAAGTGTTTTATGACTCACTAAGCAAGTTGGGCATGGTCGATATGTATGCTCCAACTTGAGGGGGAGTGTTAGTGTGAGTCATGTAATTAGTGTATATGTTTCTATCTATAATAGAGTTCTAGGTTGTACATAGTTATATTTTATTTAGGAATCTTGTATTTTATTTTATATATATACCTCAATTGTGAGGTAATAACATAACAAAAAATATCTGTCATTCACATAATATTTAACTCATAACTCGTGATTTTAATCTAATATTCAAAAAAATTACAAGAAAATGTGCGCTAGCCATGGCTATGAAAACCTAGAGCCACGGCGCAGTTGCCTTTATCCAAAATTGGGAAACAATTCAAATTTGCAAGCCACGGTGGTGAGAACCTCAAGCCGCAGCGCTGGTGTTCCTGCCCAAAATCCACAACGTTTAAGTCATGGCAGTGAAAACTCTAAACCGCAATGTTGGAGCTATTGTCCAAAATCCAAAATATGTGAGCCACGATGGTGAAAACTCCAAGCCGCATAGTTGGTGCTTTTGTCTGAAAAATGTCAAAATGCATGGACCACGGCTATGAATACCCGAGCAATGGCATAGCTAGTTTTGTCTGAAATACAGCCTTTATCTCATTGATTGGTTCCCTCTGAGCCCTTTGCTCCCTTCTTGGCACTCCTTGATCATGATGCAATCCTTGAATGCGTCTATTCAAGGTTTCCTTAGTTGTTTTGCCTTTAATCTTATGATTGGTCCACTTGAAGTTTGTGACGGTCCTTTATTCTCATCACAAGCTAAATCCCTTTTTTTTTCTCTCTCTTATCCTATTATCTTTTATTTATTTTCTTTGTACTATCATTTGTAAATGTGTGATTTGATTTTTTAGAGCTGTCAAACGGATAAATTGTGAGTTAAGGTCCCTTCTTGGCACTCATTGATCATGATGCAATCCTTGAATGAGTTCATTCAAGGCTTCCTTCAATTGTTTCGCCTTAGATTTTGTGATTGGTCCAATCGAAATTTGTGGCAATCCGTTATTTTCATCACAAGCTACTCCTTTTTTTCCCCTATCCTATTATCATTTATTTGTACTATCATTTATAAATGTGTGATTTGATTTTTTAGAGCTGTAAAACTGATAAATTGTGTTGAGTTAAGAACGACTCGTTTAGAACTTGACCTGTGTAAGTTTGACCCAGATTTAACTCGTTTATTAAACATATCATAAACTGCAACTATGACCTAATTTATTTAATAAATTAATAGACCTATTTAACCCATTTAAATATATCAAATAACATATACTATTCTTTATAATATAATAAAATTTAACATATTGTATCAACTACGAATATATACTTATGTAACATGCTAATATAATAAATTTGACATATTGTACCAGAAACATATCTAATAATTTTAGTTATTTACTTAGGTTGCTTATATACGTTGTATTATCCTCATTAATCGTTAATCCATTATGATATAATCATTTAAATAAGTTAAACGGGTCGACCCATTTACTATCCAATCAAGACTTGATTATTTTATGGATAGGTGAGTCATGTTAGATTCATAGATCGTGTCAAAAATTATTTACTCTATGTTTAATTTAATGATGAAAAACTGACTTAAGTTAGCATCTATTTTTTTTAAAAAAATTATTTTTAATTGATTTTGTTGCAATTTTTATTAAAATAATTTATTTTGCTTTTACATTTAAGACTCGCTGCAAATATAAAAGGTACATTTTAAGTTCTGAAAGAAGGATTATTATGCATGATTTATATAACGGACAAGAATCATGTTTACATGTATAAATAAAAACGGTCAGGGTAATAAAAGTTTCTTAGATTATAAGTAGTATCATTTGATCTCCTAATTTGAAAAAAAAAAAAAGAAAAAAAGTTAATTTAAGACAAAATACATAATTTTAATAATTTTTTATTTATAATATTATTTTATGAATTAATATAAAAATACTAAAATAATTTTTATTCTTAATTAACTTCTAAAAAAAATTAAAATCATATATTTTATTTTTAATTAACTTTTTTTTCTAAAATTAAAAAATTCAATAATATTATTTATAATCTAAATTGAGAGTTCTCTACGATACTTTTCTCACATAAAAATGACTAATGTATCAGCCCCACTAAATAATTAAGATTGTCTGTGGTTGCAGTAATAGAAAGGTAGTCTTAAATAAAATTGTTTTATGAAGGACCATCTTCATTATAAATTGTTTTATAAACAAGTAATTATGCATTTGGTAAAAAATATTAAAGGCACTTGTATTTGATGTAGTACTAAAAAGAATTATAATATCAAGATGGTAAAATTAATAAAAATAGATAATTAATATAATTTAGTAAAAATTAATTAATGTGCATAAATGTGGGCTTAAAAATCCTTAAGAGTGTTACAATTTTTATTGTTGAAACACAAACTAAAATGCTTTTATTCACTAAAGTAATTTTACAAGTGCTTTTAAATAGTGCATCAAAATGCACTTTTAAGTATTAGATAAGTACGAAGTATATACATTGGAGGATTTAAACTTTATATTTATGAGAGGTATCATATATGCACTAAAAAAATAATATTTAATACTTTTTAATAATTAATTATTTTTAATTAAAAAATATATTATATGTATCATATTTTAATAAAAATATATACAAGTTATTAAATTTGTATCGAGTTATTAAATATTAAAAATTTAAAATTTAAAATTCAAGTGAAGTATATTAATGTTTTTGTATATGTAATTATTTATAATTTCATAAATATTATACCTAAAATTTTATTTGTCAAAAATTAAAGTAAGATACGTATCTCTCTTTGTTTGTGTACAGATTCGCCCCAACATACTCCTATCTTGGGCAATAGGGGCATGTCACCCTCAAGTTTTTGGGACAAGTTTTTTTAAATGTATTTGCAAAAAAAAAAATTATATCACAATGAAAATTTTATTTGTTCTCATCAACTCCTTATTACTTAATTTCTTTAAATTTTATGGCACGACTAATATTTAATATGTACATATTGCTAAAATAAAACTAGTAAGATATCTTAAGCTTTATGAGCACCTAGTCCAATGTCAGTATGGATACTTGGGCCTTCCTCTAATTACACTTTAGATTGAGATAAAGCATAAACTGAAAGAAAAATATGTGCATGTTTTTCATACGACCAAATAGTGGATCGTTGCTCAACTTGAGACAAGCCTCCTCTATTCTCTAACGTCAAGGAATAAACGTCTTGCTTTGCAGAGCTAACACTTCAATGTGACGTTTGAGAATATTTATAGATTGCACTATCCAATTCCTTAATGGTCTAAAATCAAAGATTAAAAAGTTTATTTCCATGCATTCTTCATCCCCTATAAAAGAAGCACATCACGAAGTCTTAGAAGCTAAAAATCTTCTACTTCACCTTCCAACTCCATGTATCCATGGGTTTTAGCTTGCCCAAATTATCATTGTTACCATGTTTTTGGTCACATAGCTTCTCTATACCCCAACTGCATTTTGATTATCACAAGAAAATCTAAATCTCAAAAAGCATCCCATAAAGTTGAGGTAATGCAGATGAATATGATGTTGATCTTGTGTGGTGTCGAAGAAGAAAATAATAGTATCGCTTCTTAAATTTCTTTCCTTTTCACCGTCTAATCCTTCTCCGAGAAATTGCTAAGAGTGAAAATATTATTATTTAAATTATTAATAGTTATCTAGTTATAATTTTGTTATTCTTCAGAATTGTGTTTAACTTCATTAGAATTTAAATAAATTTGAACATCACTCAATTTGAAAACCTACATAAAACTCGCTTAATTAAAGCTCAAATTTTTCCCCATATACCAATAAATATTATTAATTTTTCTTAAAATAAAAAAAAAAATCATATACCAACAAATATTATTAATTTTAATTTATCAAATTTAATCATTAATATATTTAAATGGATAAATTTTGATATAAATTATATCTTTATTCTTTATTAAAGAAATTTAATTTATCTCAAAAATAAGTTTGAATATTTTAAATATTATCAAAGATTATGAACGAGTAATATTTTTTCTATTTTGTTTCTACCTCACTCCTAATTTCCTAATTTCTATTCATATAAATCCCTAAGAATTAGTTCTTGCAGTTCTTCCCTGGTTTACTTTTCTTCTATTTTTCTCTCTACTTTCATGCCCAATCAGTAAAACCGGCAGCAATAAAATCTTTCCATTTCGAAAGGATTCGCTAGTATAGTCGATAAGATTATTCTTCTACGATTTCACATTACAAAACAGATAAGCTCATCCGACAACAGGAAGTTTATAACTTTTCTATTCCATGCTTTCTCAAATACTGCTTTTACACACATTTTGCACCATGGCAATAACAACATAGAGTTACAAGTTCAACACAAGTAGGCAAGCAGCATACATGATACAACTTTACATATTTTCATGATTACTATACTTTTTCATTCCAAAATGTAAGCATCGACTCAAAACAGAAAATATGAGGAACCCAAAACAGATGCATGATTTTTTCCTAAGTTCTGACCCCGGAGGCACTCCAGATCCATCACATGAGAATGGTCCACAAAGAGATTTACCTGAACTTATAGGCTCAACATATGAGTGCAAAAGAAAATGCTATAGAAATTTTGAAATGCAATAATAAACAAAAGGAAGAGCAAAATACCTTTGGACCATATTGCTTGATGAACCACTCAGAGGTCCTGGGATTTGATGCTTCAAACATAGTCCTCTCAAGACCAAGACGCCCAATAATTTTCGCTATTATATCAGCCCGCACAGAATCAGCTTGTTTGCATACATCATCTGCGTCTAGCATTATCATATCTGCCCCTGCTTCCAAGCATCTCTCAGCCCTTCTGATTAACAAGTCAACATCTTCGACAAGTTCTGCAGAAACATATAAGCTCAAATTTAACATTTCAATGATACTAATGCTACATCTTTGTTTTCATGTAAAATGCAGTCATCACTCCAATATTTTTTTAACCACCCAAACATATTGATTCAAATATAATTACATGTTCAATAATTTGAAAGATTCACCGTAGATCTGAACTTGTGTTTACATTTGGGATCCGTTAGTTATGTGATCTTGAAGAATCAATACATCACAAAATTTGGGCTTATTTATTTTTTAAATGCTATAGCTATGGCTACCAAATGAGCATCTCAGCCCAGCTTTAATAATTGAAAATTGATCCAATAAGTTGATCAACTGAAAAATTCCAACTCACTTAGCTCAACTCAAATGAGTAAGCTCATGGCTTACAAGCTCATTTAACAAAATGTATCATTAATGATAGCATTTTTATAATTACAAAAATATCATTATAAAATATCGAAATTAAAAATTACTATTTTTATTTTTTCTTGTTTTACAAAAATGTAATAAAAAACTAGTACTTATTTAACATTTTTGTTTATAAATAAAATTAAAAATATTTCAAATCTTTTAGTTTTATTTTTTAGAATAATAAATGACCACCTCATAAGCTACTTAACCCAACTCGATGAATTAAACTTAGCTTACACAAAGTTATCACCTAGTTGAGTCAGACTAACTCATTTGATACCTTTAACTATAATTATAAATTTGCAACCTAAATTAGGAAACTTGGAAACAAATATCATTTATATAATCATGCTTGAGCCACATTACAAGAAAATTTTACAAAATAAATCTTTTTGAAGAAAACTATGAAAACTTTATAAAAGCAATATTCGTCCTTCTTCCAAAAGCTTAAGCTTTTGTAAGAGTTAATTTCCCAACTACTTATAACATGATATCAAAGCTTGAGACCATGTGTTTAAAATTCAACTATCCTAATTGCTAAATTGCAAACATTTGACATGTATGGTGCATAAAGAAAACACTTTTGAGAGAGTAATATATGGCTTGAAATGGTCAATTTTTAAGTTTAGGAAATAAATTGAACCATTCATGTATGAATTGCTTAAACAAATAAGGAGAGGAATGAGAAGACTTTACTCTCCTCAATTTAGGGTATATTATTATTATACATATTTTTTATATAAAGCCTACTTGTAAGAAGAAAAAGAATTAAAAGACAAAAAGAAAAAAAAATATAGAAGAGACTTAGCAAGAGAGAATGGCAAAAGAAAAGACAGAGAAAAAGATTTACAATTTTTATTTGTAAATTCAATATATATATATATATATATATATATAGATATATAGATATATTATTTTCTCAATATTAGAGATTTTTATATAATCTTTTATTTATTCTTCAATTAAATTCCTTTATCAAAAGTCCTTATTTTACAAAAAATTGATATCAAAACTATGGCTTCAATAGCTTTTAATATTAAAAAATTTACTGGTAATAATAATTTCAACTTATAGCATATATGCTTGCTCTTCTCACACATCAAGAATGTGAGATAGCATTAGAAGGAGAAACAAATTTATCAAATGATTTAATATCTACACAAAAGCAAGTGATAATGAAAACGGCTTACAACATGATTTAAAATCATTCGCTGGGTGATGAAGCCTCAAGAAAAAAGACTAATGACAAACTTTAAAAAACGCTAGAAAGTCAACATATGACAAAATCTCTGCACAATTGTTTCAGCCTAAAAAAAAACAATTATACATTCTCCAAATGCAAGAGTATGAGTCTAATTATAAACATATAGATAAATTTAATTAAGTTATTCTAAGTTTAAAAAATATTAATGTTGCGCTAAATGATGAAAATCTAGCTATTCAGCTTCTTAGTTTCCTACCCTGCCGAGATCTTATTATAATTTAGCAAATATCATAATTTTTAAAAGAGGTTTAATATACATGAAGGAAGTAAAAACGGCCTTACAGTCTTGGGAATTGAAGAAGAGGCGGCTCAACAATTCATATGGTGGGACTACCAAAGATGTCGATCTAAATCACGCAACAAATATAGAAAGAATAACAATAAATGTCATAATTGTCAAAAAGGACATTGGAAAAGAAATACCAAAAGCAACTAAACTCAAGAGTCATTTATGAGAGTGAGACATTGTATTGTGTCTATGTAGCAATTGGACAAAAACGCTCAACTATGGCACAATTAGTTTGAAGCTCAAGAAAGACGAGTGTTTCAAAGTTTGGCGGAGCAACTGTTGCCTTAGAAGAGTGAGACGGTGAAAATGTTCTTTGTCTCATCTAATGATAATGATAATAATTGAATTATTGATTCGGTATGTACTTTCCACATGACGCTCAACAGAGATTAGTTTGCTACATTCCAAGAGGTTAATGGTGGCAAAGTTCTAATAGAAAATAATTGAGCTTGCAATATAGCTGGTAAGAAGAGTATAATACAAATAAAGATGAATGATGGTATTGTAAGAACATTAACTAATCTGAGGAATGTGCCTGAACTTCAAAAGAACTTAATTTTTTTAAGCTCTAGATATTCTTGGCTGTTCATATCGAAATAAAGGTAAAGTTTTAAAAGTTTCTAGAGGTATCTTAACGGTTATGAAAGAAAAATTGAAAAATAGATTGTACATCCTGCAAGGCAACAAAGTGGTAGGTGCAACCTCAATTTCTTCTATTTCTAATTCTGACCAAACCTGTTTGTGGCATATGAGATTAGGCCATTTGAGTGAGCAAGGATTGGATAGGCTTAACAAGAGAAGCTTGCTTGGTAAACATTGAATTGGGAAGCTATATTTCTATGAGCATTGTGTTTATGGGAAATAAAGGAAAGTAAAGTTCAACACTAGATTTCACAAAATGCGAGGGACTCTTGATTAAATCCATTTAGACCTATGGAGCCCATCAAGTGTTCCTTCTCACGGTAGAGCAAGGTACATGTTGACTTTAATTGATGATTATTCAAGAAAATTTGGATTTATATCTTGAAACAGAAGAGAGAAATATTCATCAAGTTCAAGCAATATTAAGTTCTCGTGGAAAAGCATACGAAAAAGAAGGCTAAGCGGCTCAAGACAGACAATGGGTTAGAATTTTATAGTAATGAGTTCAATGAGTTCTGTGTAAATGAAGGTATAGCTCGCCATAAAACGGTGACACATAAACAATAAAGAGGTGTAACAAAACGAATGAACAGAACGTTGCTTGAGAGAGCTTGGTGCATGCTCTCTAATGCAGGCTTACCTAAGCAATTTTGGACAAAGGCAATTAACACTGTATGCAATTTGGTAAACAAGTCTCCTACAATTATTGATTGCAAAACTCCCAAAGAGATGTGATCAAGCTTTAAGAAAAATTACTCAATTTTGCGCATATTTGGGTGTCAAGCTTATGCTCATGTTAATGAAGGAAAGCTAGAACCAAGAGCCAAGAAATATATATTTTTGAACTATCAAGATGATGTCAAAGGGTACAGGCTATGAAACCCTAAGGAGTCAAAACGTATGATCAGTAGAGATGCGACTTTCGATGAGAGAGCCATACTTAACCCAAGACCACATAAGAGTCACGAAAATCAAGTTGAAGTTCATGGTGCTAACAAGAAGGTAGAGCTTGAGATTGAAGTTTTTAAGCAAGAATTGGAGAAGTCACATGAAGACGTTGCATCAACAAAGCCTGAATGTATCTTGGCTATAGATAGACCAAAAAAACAAATTAGACCACCGTAGCAGTACAATGATTTTGTTGCTTTTGCACTTAACATGGCAGAGAGTATTCAAAAACAAGAACTTAGATCATTTCATGAGGTTGTTACTTGTGATGAAGTGCCACAGTGAATAAATTCCATGAAAGAAAAGCTTGAATCCCTCCACAAGAATCAGACTTAGGAGCTTGTAAAGAAGCCAGTTGATCAAAAGGTTGTGAGTTGCAAGTGGGTATTTTAGAAGAAAGATGGAATGAGGTTCAAAACGAGGCTCGTAGCAAAGGACTTTATATAATGAAAAGGTATTGATTTTAATGAAATTTTTTCTCCTGTAGTAAAGCACAGTTCTATTTGTGTGCTACTTACTTTGGTGTCTATGCATGATCTATAGTTGGAGCAACTAGATATGACGATGGCCTTTCTCTATGGTGATTTAGAGGAAAGGATTTATATGCAACCACCTGAAGGTTTTGTTGTACTAAGAAAAGAAAATCATGTTTGTTTACTCAAGAAGTCTCTGTATTGTTTGAAGCAATCACCAAGGCAGTGGTATAAACGATTTAACTCGTTTATAATTAGTATTTAGTACATACGGAGTAAGCATGACAATTGTGTCTATTATAGAAAACTCTCTGATAGCTCTTATATTTACTTGCTTCTTTATGTTAATGATATACTAATTGCTTGTAAGCATGTAGGCGAGAAGTTGAGTGGTGAGTTTTAGATGAAATATTTGGATTCTGCAAAGAAGATTTTTGTTATGAAGATCATACGAGATCAAAAAGTTGGAAGGTTGTGCTTATCTAAAAAGAACTACATTGAGAAAGTTCTAGATAAATTTAGAATGCATAATGCAAAGCCAGTTAGCACTCCATTTGCAGCTCAGTAAGTTATCTGTAAAAATATCACCACAAACAAAGGAAGAAGAAGAGTTCATTTCCCGAGTTCCTTACTCAAGTGCAGTTGGGAGTCTTATGTATGCTATGGTCTGTAGTAGACCAGATATTGCTCATGCAGTAAGTGTTATTAGTTGATAAATGGCTAATCCTGAGAAGGCTCACTAGCAAGCTATGAAGTAGATTCTCAGATACTTAGAGATTCTATAGATGTATGCCTAATATTTAGTCGAGGACAAATGATGTTACCAATCATGTTATTGGATTTTTGTGACTCATATTATACTGGCGATCTTGATCATAGAAGGTCCTAGACAGGTTATATATTCACTCTTGGAAGTAGTGTTGTAAGTTAGCGTGCAACGTTACAGTCCAATGTTGCTTTGTCAATAACAAAAGCAAAGTACATAACAGCTACAGAAACAGTGAATGAAGTTTTGTAGCTAAAAGGTCTAGTCGATAATTTTGGTATAAGTTAAGAGAACTTTCCTGTGTTTTGTGATAATTAGAGCACAATTTACTTAATCAAGAATCAGATGTACCATGAAAGAACAAAGCACATTGATGTCAGGATACACTTTATTTGAGATGTCATAACATAAGGAGACGTGTTGGTGAAAAAGAATGCTACTTTTGATAACCCAGCAGATATGATGACAAAAGCTCTTCCATCAGTGAAGTTCAAACATTGTGTGGACTTAGTTAGCATACACAAGTGCTAGTTAGCACCAAAAGCAGGTGGAATGGAAGATGGATGTTAAATAGTTTACGAATTCAAACCAAGGTGAAGATTTGTAATACATGGCTTAAAATGGTCAATTTTAAGTATAGGAAATAAATTAAATCATTCATGTACAAATGACTTAAACAAATAAGGAGAGAAAAAACTATACTCAATTTAGGGTATATTATTAGTATCAATGTTTTTATAAAGCCTACTAAAAAGAATTAATAGAAAAAAAAAAAAGAAATAGAAGAAAGAAACTTAGCGAGAGAGACAATAGCAAAAGAAAATTCAATTAAATTCCTTTATCAAAAGTCCTTATTTTACAACTGAGAATGGTAAAAGTATAACATAATACTTAGCCTTTCTCCCAACTACTTATAACATGGTATTAGAGTTTGAAGTTCTATGTTGCCCAACCATTCCAATTGTTGAATTACAAGTGTTTGACCTATATGGTACATAGAAGCAACATTTATGGGAGAGTGATAGATGTATAAAAATGTAATTGACCATTCGCTAGCAACTTAAGCTTTTGGAAATGTTAGAAGTTGTTGATTGCTCAACAACTTTTAACATGGTATCAGAGCTTGAGGTTCTGTATTTAAGGCTTAGCCATCTCAATTATTGAATTGCAAGTATTTGACCTACATAGTGCATAAAGTCTTGTATTCAAGACTTAGCCATCTTGATTATTGAATTGCAAGTGTTTGGCCTGTATGGTGCATAAAGCCAACAATTGTGGGAGAGTAATAAATGTATACAACGATTATTGACACTCCCAATAGCTTCAGCTTTTGAGAGAGTCAATAATCAACAACTTCTAATATGGTATCAGAGCTAGAGGCCCTGTATTCAATTCTTAGTAATCTTAATTATGAAAGTGCAAGAGTTTAACTTGCATAGTGTATAGAGCCAACACTTATGAGGGAGTGATAAATGTATAAAAATAATATTAATCTTTCTTCTAATAGCTTAAATTTTTTTAAGAGTTAGTTTATCAACAACTTCTAACAATAAGAGCTAATTTCTCAACAACTCCTACACACTAGCTAAACTACAAACTTCATAAAGATAAGATGATGACTTTGGGAAAGTCAACAGGGATGTCATTGTTGATATGCAATTTAAGGAGGAAGTGACCTACACAAGACAAGTAGATTATAAAACTACTTTGGAAATTGAGATATGCAACCAGACAATGTTTTCTCATGCTTTTTACAAGCACAAAGCCACTGTTTTTACCTCCTATTGAAATTTTTTTTTTAATATTGTTAGATATATATTAATTGTGATTAGCTGTATATTAGGTATATATAACTAATTAGCTTAATTATAGGGATCCTATTTAATAACTTTCCTAAGTTAGAATCTTAGCTTTGTGTATATATATGTGTATTATCTTTCAATGGAATCAGGTGAAATAATCCTATTCAATCTTGAATAACATGGTATCAGAGCACTAGGGTTACAAAATTGAAATTTTTTCATCCAAATTAGGGTTTGGTTTTGGGTAAACACAAATTAGGTGTTAGTGCATTTTTTGGTCCCAACTTGGAACACCTTTTTCGAGTCAACATTTACTCTCACCGCCGGCACAGGGAGGAAGCCTAGCCACCGATCGGAGTTATGAATGAAAAGAAATCTAGTGTTGTGACGGATATGGTGCCTGTAATGTCTAAAATCACGGACCATAAGCTCAATGGCTCGAATTATTTGGATTGGAGCAAGACCATTCGACTTTATTTGAGAAGTATTGATAAAGATACTCATTTAACTGACGATCCTCCTAACGATGATTCAAAGCAGACATGGCTTCGAGAAGACGCTCGTTTATTTCTGCAGATTCGAAACTCTATTGAGAGCGAGGTAATTGGCTTGATCAATCATTGTGAGTTTGTTAAGGAATTGATGGATTATTTGAATTTCTTATATTCTGGTAAAGGAAACCTTTCTCGCATGTATGAGGTATGTAAGGCATTTTACCGTGCAGACAAGCAAGATCAGTCTCTCATGAGTTATTTTATGGAATTTAAGAAGACTTATGAAGAGCTCAATAGTCTGATGCATTTTAGTTCTGATGTGAAGATTCAGCAACGCCAACGGGAGCAAATGGCTGTCATGAGTTTTCTTGCTGGTCTTTCCTCTGACTTTGAGACTGCTAAGTCACAGGTTCTTTCTAGTTCTGAGATCTCCTCTTTACAAGAAGTATTTAGTCGAGTACTTTGTACAGAAAGCACTCCACCTGCTCACTTAAATGGTGCTTTGGTCAGCCGAAATAATAATTATGAGCCTGGAAGGTCAACCTATATGAGTGAAAACAAAGGAGGCGACTCGCAAGGATTTGAAACTTGACCACAAGATCCGGGAGAAATTGTGTGTTACTATTGTCGCAAACCAGGACATACAAAACGTGACTGTAAAAAGCTTCAGTACAAGAATCAGAAAGGTCAATCGACCCATATTGCATCCACTTATGATACCTCTGAAAAATCGGTTCTTATCTCTACAAATGAATTTATCAAATTCTCACAGTATCAAGAATCACTAAAGTCTTCATCACCTTCTGTCACTGTTATTGCTAATTCAGGTAAACCAAATGCTTGTCTTCTTTCTTCATCTTCCAAATGGGTTATTAATTCTGGTGCCACAGATCATATGACAAGTAATTCTAATCTCTTTTCTACTCTTCAGTCACACACTTCCACCTCTACTGTTACCTTAGCCGATGGGTCACCATCTCGTGTTCTTGGATCTGGCACAATCACTCTTATTCCTTTGCTTCCTTTGTCATCTGTCTTACATTTACCTAACTTATCCTTTAATTTGATTTCTGTAAGTCCGCTTACTCACAATCTTAACTGTTGCATCTCATTCTTTCCTGATCATTGCTTATTTCAGGATCTTATGACAAAGAAGACTATTGATAAAGGACATGAATTTGGAGGCCTCTACATTCTTGACACACCAATACCGAAATCTGTTGCTTGCTCTAGTGTAACCTCTCTCTTCGAGGCACATTGTAGACTGGGTCATCCATCTCTTCCTTTACTCAAGAAGCTTTGTCTTCAGTTTAGTAAGGTGTCTTCATTAGATTGTGAGTCTTGTCAGTTTGCAAAACATCATCGTCTTAGTTTGAGTCCAAGAGTTAATAAACGTGCTAGTGTTCCTTTTGAATTAGTTCATTATGATGTTTGGGATTCTTGCCCTATTTTGTCTAAACCTGGATTTAAGTATTTTGTTACTTTTGTGAATGATTATTCTCGTGTAACTTGGTTATATTTAATGAAGAATCGCTCCGAGTTGTTTTCTATTTTTTGTGCATTTTGTGCTGAGATTAAAACTCAATTTAATGTTTCAATTCGTACCTTGTGAAGTGATAATGCTAAAGAATATACATCTGCTTTGTTTCAATCTTATATGGTTCAAAATGGCATGTTTCATGAAACTTCTTATGTTGATACTCCATCTCAAAATGGAGTGGCAGAACGTAAGAACAGACATCTTCTTGAAACTGCACGTGCCTTATTATTTCAAATGAATGTTTCTAAACCTTTTTGGGCCGATGCAGTTTCAACAGCATGTTTTCTTATTAATCGCATGCCCTCATCTGTTCTTCATGGTTAGATTCCTTACAACATCCTGTTTCCTAATAAGTCACTATTTTCAGTTGACCCTAAGATATTTGGTAGCATTTGTTTTGTTCGGGATGTTCGTCCGCATGTTACTAAATTAGATCCCAAGTCTTTGAAGTGTATCTTCCTTGGTTATTCTCGTCTTCAGAAAGGTTATAGATGTTATTGTCCTAGTCTTAACAAATATTTTGTCTCAATTGATGTTGCCTTCATAGAAGACACACCCTATTTTTCGTCTTCTTCGCCTCCCGCACGTCAGGGAGAGGATGATGATTTGTTAGTCTATTCTATCACTTCATTTGAACTTATCTCGGATCCAGCTCCTATCAAGCCTCCTATTATTCACGTCTACTCTAGACATAGACCTTTTGATTCATGTCCTGCACCTGCTCCTTCGTCTTCAGATCCAATTATGAGCGATGATCTTCCTATTGCATTACGCAAAGGTAAACGTCAATGTACTTATCCTATTTCTTCTTTTGTTTCTTATAACTACTTGTCATCTTCCTCTTGCTCTTTTATTGCCTCTCTTGATTCTATTTCTATCCCTAAAACTGTTCACGAAGCCATATCTCATCCTGGTTGGCATCATGCAATGATAGAGGAAATGAATGCTTTAGATGACAATGGTACTTGAGACTTGGTTGATTTGCCTTTGAGAAACGAGATATATGATGCAAATGGGTGTTCACAGTTAAGGTTAATCTGAATGGGTCAGTTGCTCGATTAAAGGCCTGTCTTGTTGCTAAGGGATATGCTCAAACCTATGGAGTGGACTATTCTGACACTTTCCCTCCTGTTGCTAAATTGACCTTTGTTCGGTTATTTATTTCTATGGCAGCTACTCATAATTGGCCTTTGCATCAACTAGATATCAAGAACGCTTTTCTTCATGGCGATCTTCAAGAGGATGTGTATATGGAGCAACCTTCTGGTTTTGTTGCTCAGGGAAAGTATGGGCGAGTTTGTCGTTTCCGCAAATCTCTGTATAGTTTGAAACAGAGTCCTTGTGCTTGGTTTGAAAAATTTAGTCAAGCTATAGAAACATTTGGTATGATGAAAAGCAAGTCTGATCATTCTGTGTTCTACAAATAATCAGAAGCTGGTATCATTCTTTTAGTTGTGTATATGGATGACATTATTATTACTGAAAGTGATACTACGAGAATTTCATCTCTTAAGTCTTTCTTGCATACTCAATTTCACACGAAGGATTTGGGAATGCTAAAGTATTTCTTGGG
Source organism: Elaeagnus macrophylla (assembly GCA_029378325.1). NCBI lineage: Eukaryota > Viridiplantae > Streptophyta > Magnoliopsida > Rosales > Elaeagnaceae > Elaeagnus > Elaeagnus macrophylla. The sequence goes on along the minus strand of CM055640.1, from coordinate 30,485,030 downwards.
TGTTGAAGTCACAAGGAGTAAAAAAGATATCTTTCTATCTCAAAGAAAATATGTTCTTGACTTATTAACTGAGGTAGAAAAATTAGGGGCAAAGCCTTGTAGTGCTCCAATGAATCCGAACATCCACCTTACAGGAGATGGGGAACTATTTAAAGATGCTGAGAGATATCGAAGGTTGGTTGGAAAGTTGAATTACCTTACCGTGACTCGTCCAGACATTGCATATTCGGTCAGTGTTGTTAGTCAATTTATGTCATCCCCAACAGTTCACCATTGGGCAGCGTTAGAGCAAATTTTGTGTTACTTGAAAGGAGCAACTAGACGTGATATCTTGTATGCAAATCATGGGCACACTCATATTGAATGTTTTTCAGATGCAGATTGGGCAGATTCCAAAGTGGATAGAAGATCCACATCAGGCTATTGTATTTTTGTTGGAGGAAATTTGGTCTCATAGAAGAGTAAGAAGCAGAATGTTGTGTCACGATCGAATGCAGAGTCAGAATATAGGGCTATGGCACAGTCTGCGTGTGAGATAATGTGGATATACCAACTCTTGAATGAAATAGGTCTTAAAACTTCAATACCAGCAAAATTGTGGTGTGATAACCAAGTTGTTCTTCATATTGCTTTTAATCCTGTGTTCCATGAGCGAACTGAACACATTGAAATTGATTGTCATTTTGTCCGCGAGAAAATTCAACAAGGTTTGATTTCTACAGGATATGTGAAGACTGGAGAACAACTATGAGATATCTTCACGCAAGCTTTAAATGGGGTTCAGGTTGATTATCTTTGTAACAAGTTAGGCATGATTAATATCTATGCTCCAACTTGAGAGGGAGTGTTAGATATATATTAATTGTGATTAGCTGTATATTAAGTATATAACTAATTAGCTTAATTATAGGGATCCTATTTAATAACTTTCCTAAGTTAGAATCTTAGCTCTGTGTATATATAAGTATATTATCTTTCAATGGAATCAGGTGAAATAATCCTATTCAATCTTGAATAACAAATATAAAATATAAAATACATTTGTTGAATTACATATCTTTCATTTTTATCCCTTTTCCAACAGATCCTAGGTATCTTTTACTAAAATTCATTCTAAGTTTCCATGTTAAATTATCTGAAACACTGATTACCATCAAAGTTTAGAACCCCGCTGAGGAATGTGGAGAAATCCCTTCACAAAAAAAATTGTGAATCTTGGAAATCTACTAATCAGTTTAGTGGCATTGCTGAATCCAACGAAGATAGAATGATTTATACTAGAACAGCTCGAATCCTAAATCATGTTGAACATCTTGTAATTGTTAGGCCATAATGAACCCAAGAGTAATCTTTGGGTCCTTATTATCATGCTCTCCTCATTGATGATGCCATATAAGGTGAGACATGGAAGTGAAAAGGATTGACAGCGGTTCACTGGTTAAATTAAATCTTCATTTTGGTTACATCTGTTTTCCCTACTGGTACATTTTTTAAAAAAACTAAGCTCACTTTAGTCTTCCAAGTGACCTAATAGAAGATTATAATCAAGTAGGTAAAAAAAAGTGTGGAGCCATTGCATGAGCACATTTGAGGAGATGTTAGAGATATTAAAGGTAAAAAAAGAGAGGTTCCATGCTATATAATGGTGCTTATAATGGTGCTTATCGATTCTAAAATTATTGACAAAGTTTAATTATACACAAGAAGATCACCATTGACAAGTAACAGCTAAGGAATGATTGAAATAAAATAATTATGAACTCAATCCCCAAAACAAAAAGTACCTAAGTAGTCCCTATATTTAACAAAAAGTACGAATATAAAAAAAATTAATTTATAGAAAAACAATTTTGTATTTATGAAAATATTTATTATTTTATGCATTCTCTCATTTGTTTTTTATTAATATACGAAAATATCTCATATCATTCTAATAATTACTGTCAACCTTCAACATCTCGTATCATCCTTAATTCGATAAAAATTTTATTTTTTAATTGTTTTGCAATAAACATTGAAGGGTAGTGGGTGGACAAAAAAATAGAGTAGTGTCAAGTTTAGGACAAAGTGGTTGGTGGAGATAGACATGATTCTCAGGGTAGATAAAGTTATTTTCGTAATGAAATAGACAAAAAAAATATATAAAAGAATACATAAAATATTAAATATTTTCATAAAAACAAATTTATCCTTCTAGAAATTAGGTTTTTTTTTTTTCAAAATTAGATCATTATTGTACCTTTTGTTGAATGGGAGACAACTAGAGGATTAGTTTAATAATATGGGTCTATATGCATATCTTTTATTGCATATGAAAAATACTAAAGTACCAAACCCAAATATTTAAGCTACAACAACCATACCAGAAGATGGTGGCCTTGGGACAATGTATGCACCAAAAGCTCTATTACCACGAACAGGAAGATCACTCTCTTTAAACTTCACGGCAAACAGGGGCTTTGCTTTCAAACCACCACTCTTAATCAAGCGCACAAATCGCAAAAGAGTTTCTTCAGGAACACCAAGTGATCCGGCATTCAGTTCAATTGTATCAAAACCCAAGTGTTTGCACTCCTAAACAAGTTCCACATTAGAAACATTCTCAACTTCTCCATCAAGAACTGTTTGGCACTTATAGAAGCAACTGTTACAATTAAGCCTCACCTCTAAATAGTCTTTAAAAGCTGATGGACCATTACTAAGCATATGTTCAGCCCAATCCCCAGTACTGACATATATGTCATGTTGATGAGCCATGTCAATGACTTCCCTAACAAAAGATTTTGGCATCAAGCTATGGGAACCTCCTGAGAACTTCAACCCATCCACAAATGGACCTATAGACTCGAATATATCCTGCAACAAATAATATTTCTCATCAAATTTCCAAAAATCTATAATCCCAGAAAGCCACCCACCGTCTACCACACTTCCATTGTTCTTGAAATTCTGGATCATTCCCACTCAACGAAAATAAGAAGAACAATTGGGATTGTGACTTCTGGCCTTTTATAGTCAGACAAGTGGATCTAACAATTCTTTGGCACTAAATCGAAGTCGTTCAAAATAAATTTATAATATATATGTACATATGTATAATTATATGAAAATGTGAAGGATTATAAAGTAAGAACTAATTCTTATTATCATTCTGAAAAAATTTAAACATGTAAAGGAAAATGAGATACCTGAAGAACGTTTTGATTGAAAATAGTGTAATGAGGGCCTCTCATCTCCGTCACGCCGTACCTTCTTGGCTTTTCCGGTCGGTCTTCGTCCTCGTAGAAGCTCTTCCACCTATAGGCAGACATTCTTTTTTTCCTTTAATTTCTTTTCCGGCTTGAATCAAAGTCTCTTGAAAAAGCCCAAAGAGGAAAGTGAAATGAATTTTGCTCGATGGAAACGCTAAGTTAATGTTATCTTATAGTTCTGTTCGATGTCCAACTGTCCATCAACAAAAAGAAATGATTTGTTGCGTTTTTTTTATCTTTTCTGGATTACTACGAAGATTAAAGACTTTTCCAGAAATGTCTATAGATCAAAGATTAAAAAAATATTACATGTCCCCTACTGTATCACCTGACAAGTGTCATCTTCTAAAGTGATTTGCATTTTTTTCGATTTTCATAAATTGTTCAATAATATATACGAGAAGCCCTCTTAATAAAAAATATATATATTTATTATTTTTAAAATTATAAAATATATATATAAATAAATATATTTTTTTAAAAAAATATAAAAATAAAATTTTATATATAAAAGAAAGTTATAACATATAATTAAACTTTTTTTTTTTTTTTTTGCTAAAGGTAATAGGCAGGATGTGTGGGGGTGATAGGAATGGGGTGTGGAACTATAATTGAATCCAGTAAAGATGCTGAATTCAAGGCAGCTGTTGAGTTAGGTTTGACTAAGTTATGGGCTCTGTAGTTCAATTGTCTAGGAATCCATCGAATTGAAATCATTGAGAACTGCGAGAGACAACTTTGTAGTTGCTGAATAATTGTTGCTGCTGTGTGTGATAGCTCGTCCTTGACATTCTCCATCAAGGCGCTTATGACAAGTTTGGCATCCCCTTCTATGTAGATTGCCTTATGCTTGATTGTTAAGGCATGAGTAATAGCCGCTTCAAGAGCTAAAGTTTCTGCAACATCTACACAATTAGTATGTCGGTGATCTGTCCAAGAGTTAATAATGTTCCCATGTGGGTCATAAATGGTGAATCCAATGGTTGCTCTTCCATGATTCCAAGCTGCATCAAAATTGTATTTTACCGCATTTTGAGGAGGTGGTTGCCATTGGTTGGGGATAGGGATGTATAGCTCATCGTTAGAATTGGTATGATCAGAATGTTTTGGTGAAAGTAAGTAACATTTGAATTCCTCAACTCTTCTGACTATGGCTTGGATCGAAGTGGGTCCTTCAATGTGTCCTGCTTTGAATACAATTTGATTTCGAGTAAACCATATTTGTTCAAGCATAATGACTGCTGTCAAAGTGAAAATGTCAGTAGTGCAATCAGCAGGCAGTAGGAACTTGGGAGGTTGTAAAAGAAACTTAATGTAAGAGAAAACATCAAGTTCATGTGTGAACTCCCACATTAGATTCCAATTCCAGTGTTTCCACCAGGATTGTAAGATCTCACAACGGATAAATAGGTGCGCGACATCTTCCACTTCTTGATGACAAAGGGGGCAATTTAAATCATTGATAGGGATAAACTGAGCGAGTCTCTTCTTTGTACTAAATGTGTTTCTTAGTATTTTCCACAAGAAAAGTTTACGTCTTTCATGTAGATTTGCTGTCCAGAGTAATTTCCAAAAGCTCACACCAGTAGTGACCCCTTTATTTTTTATAAGTGTGAGATAAGCATCCTTGACTGAAAAATTCTTCTTACCAGTACCGAACCAAGTGAGCACGTCCGGTGCATTTGGTGTAGGTGGAGGAAGTGCTTTGATGAAATTCGCAATGTGTGGTGGGAAAAAATTGTTTACCTTTGATATGTCCCATTGCAAATTAAGGTTCCAGTGGCACAGATCTGCCGGAGTGGAAATATTTGGTTGAGTATTGTTTTGGGTTGAAGTGGGGAGTTTTTGTTGAGGTAATCCAGGAATCCAAGGTTGTGTCCAAATGTTTACAGAAGTGCCTTGCCCTAATTGCCAATAACTTCCTTGGATGATTAAATCTCTTCCCCAAAGTATACCTTTCCAAATGTAGGAGTCGGAGGTGCGAGGGATGATGTGTGAGAAATCCATGTCTTTCACATATTTGGCACTGATTATTTTGACCCAAAGTTTGGTTGGACACTTGAAAATATCCCATGCAAGTTTGGATAACATTGCCTGATTAAAGTCTTTAAGTTGACGAAATCCCAAACCACCAGCATCCTTGGGTTGACAAAGTTGTGTCCAAGCAATAGGAGTGTAATAATGTGAGACTTCATTGCCTTTATTCCACCAAAATTTCCTGATTATGGAATCTGCCTCAGCCCAAATACTAGATGGGAGTTTGAATGTGCTTAAAGTGTAAGTGGGTATGTTTTGAAGGACAGATCTGATTAGAGTGGCTTTACCAACTTGAGAAAGTAGTTTTGATTTCCAACTTTGGAGTTTACATTTAAGCTTCTGGATTATGCCTTGAAAATTTTCTCTTTTTGATCTGCTGAAGGGAAGTGAGTTACCCAAATATTTGATGTTACCTTCTGCTTTCTGAATTTGGAAAACATTGCAGATAGTAGTTTGAAGCGTTGGATGAGTATTTTTGGAGAAGAAGATGACAGATTTAGATAGATTCACTTGTTGTCCTGACCAGTTTCCATATTTCTGTAAAATGGTGTTGATACTATTGGTATTCAGAAGATTGCCCCGCAGGAAAATTACTACATCATCTGCATACATTAGGTGAGAAATGGATGGAGCTCTTCTTGCAATTTTGATACCATGAAGAGAGCCTTGGTCTTCTGCTTTTATGATCAACCTTGATAGACATTCTAAAATAATAAGAAAGAGGTAAGGAGATAACGGATCCCCCTGACGAAGTCCTCTTGATGGTTTAAATCGACCAAAGGGGGAACCGTTCAGCAGAATTGAGAAAGAAGAAGTGGATATACATTGTAGGATTAAATGTCTAAATTTGTCGGAGAAGCCCCACAGTTCCATGATATGCATAAGAAAATTCTATTCCACTCTATCATAGGCCTTTTCCATGTCCAATTTGATCCCCATGAGTCCACCTTTACCTGTTTTTTTCCTAGAGATTGTCTGGGCTACCTCTTGCGCCAGGATGGTATTTTCCGCTATCCAACGTCCTGGGAGAAAGGCTGATTGAAAAGGAGATATATGTTTTTGTATTATTGCCCTAAATCTGTTCACCAAAAGTTGAGAAATGATTTTGTAATTGACATTGCACAGGCTGATGGGTCGAAAATCCTTGCATTGCATAGGAGCAGCGGTTTTTGGAATTAAGGCCAGAAAAGTATGGTTCCAATTGGCTTTTAATGTACCAGTGATGAAGAATTGTTGTATTTCTTGAACTATCTGTGCCCCAACAATATGCCAGTACTTCTTGTAAAAGCCAGCAGGGAATCCATCTGGGCCGGGGGATTTATAATTCCCCATCTCCCATAATGCTTTCTTGATTTCTGCATGAGATGGTATTTCTGTGAGAAGTGAATTTTTCTCCGTTGTGACTACTGAAGAGAATAAGTTGTTGAGTTCAGGATTGAAGGTGGGATTGCCTGAAGAAAAAGAATGTTGAAAGTGATGTAAGAATTCAGTACCAAGTTCGTGTCGGTCCCAAGTTATTCTGCCAGCATTTAGTTTTAAACAGTGAATAAAGTTGGATTTCCTCATGAGTAAAGTTGAAGTATGAAAGAATCGGGTGTTTCTATCTTCCTCTTGTATCCACAGCTCCCTGGATTTTTGTTTCCACATTGAATCCCATCTAGCATATTGTTCTTCAAGTAAGGTACAAATCATTCGTTCCTTTGCCTCAGTGTCAGTTGTAGGCGACCCTTGTTGGACATCTTTGAGTTGAGATTCCAGTCGTTTTATTTTTTCCGGTATAAATCCAAAATGTTGTTTGTTCCACCGGAGTAATTTCCTTGCCAGAGAATTGAGTGTTGCAGTGGTGCTGAGATGACTGTGAATCTTAGATTCCCATGTTTCCCTTATTAGTGTTTCACAGCTAGAGTCATGGGTCCACATTTCATAAAACCTGAAAGGTCGTTTTAGATATGTCTCTTGAATACCATTAATATTCAGTAAGATTGGATGATGGTCTGAAGTATATGAGATTAAATTGGTGACCATCGCTTTCGGGAAAACATCTAGCCATTGTACTGAGGAAATAGTTCTATCCAACTTTTGAAGAATCCTGTTATCATCTTTTCTCTTATTGCACCAAGTATATTTACCGCCCACACTTCCCAAATCTACTGCCCCTTGTTCATCAATGAAGTGTATTAGTTCATTCACAGGTTGAGTGTGAAAGGGTAATCCACCAGATTTTTCAGATCCCTGAGTGATGTCATTTAGATCTCCGATTAAACACCAGTACGCATTCAAAGTTGGGATTTGATTAGAGATATCCATCCAAGTTTGTTTCTTTTCTCTATGATAAGGGGGGATATAAGTAAATATCATGTGTATTATTTCATTAGTTCCAAATGCAGCATTTAAGTCGGCAATTACAAAGGTACTGCCCACAAAATTCACAGTTACATTAACAGATTCTGTCCAAAATAAACAATAGCCACCTTTAACTCCAACAGCAGGAATAATAAGACTATTGTTAAAACCTACTAGAGTGGTTTGTAAATGAGAAGCCTGTAGAGTCTGGGCTTTCGTTTCCATTAGCCAGATAATGTCCGGTTTTTGTTTTTTAACCAAAAAGCGCAATTCGTGCCTGGCACGAGGTCGGACCAGTCCTCGGCCATTCCAGCTAAGTATCCTCATGGGGACCCGGAGGGCAAGTTTGAGGTCGCCTCCCCACCATCAGCATTGTTCATAGTTGGATTACTTCCAGTACCAATTGGAATTCTTCCAGAGCCAAATTTATCTCCTCGTGTGCTAGAGTCAGTATCCTGTAATTTATCAAAGTCAGGATATATCAAATCATTCATACACATTACAGAATCAGATCCTAAGTTAAGGTCAGAGTTGTTGGGAAATGGTTTTTTGTTAGCTAGTTGACTGTCTTCTGGTGCTTTACGTTTAGAAGAACCAATTTGTGCAACATTGGCAGTCTTGTCTGTTGGAGAATGTTGGTCAGACATGGGTGGATTGCCTCTCTCTCGTTGTAACAGCAGATGATATTGGAAGAGAGCAATAGTGATTTTGGATATATGATCGGAGGCATGAAACGATATACCATTATAGACATATTCAGCCAGCTGAAAAATTCTTGTTGTTGTAAGCATCTTTGGAAGTTCCTGCATATTAAAATCCAGACGGAAGCCAATAGCCTGAGCTAATAACCTGCATTTGAGATTAAGATCAGAATCGGTGAGTATACCAGCAGAGTACCAGTCATCATATATTGCGGCAAAGTGGATGAGATCCAAGTCTTGAGTCTGAGTGAGGAATTCCTGTATGTCCCCATGTAATCTGGCAATTTTTATGGAGAAGGGTTCCTTCTGAGTTACTGATTGTGAGGAGCTCAAAGCAACATTACATTTGAGCATGGGTGGTTCCGAAGGTATAGAGAGTATCTGTTTGCCCAACCTTGGAATGGACTTGTCATGGTATTGAGAATTGATAGGGATGGAGCTGGTGAGTTGTGGTAGTGCAACAGAGTGATTGAGAAGCCAAAACTTGTTCAGAGGGGCTGGTTGGTTAGCACTGACTTTCATCCACTCGCCAAAAATAGGGGAGAAGAGTTCCTCATTAATCATGTAGGTTATGGCAACTTCCAGTTCGCATTCTTTAGTGGAATGATCCAGGATTCCACATTTGTAGCAAAACTCAGGTAGTTTTTCAAACCTGAATTCCACCCAGAGTTTGTCATTAGGATGTTGAGCATTCTTTTTGGGAATAAGGCATCTAGCAGCAAGTGGTTCATGAACATTAAGTTCCACACGAAACCGCAGGTATTTATGTTTTTGTATTAAATCTTCATCGTCGGAATCCTTGTCTAAGAGTTTACCTGCCACTTTGGCTAGTTTCTCTATGTTGGAATTCTTCATCCCAGCAAAATGTAGACCATGGGCTTGTATCCAGAAGTATGTGGTACTGAAGTCAAGTTCCTGAATTATGAGTTGGTTGTCCCAAGTGCGAAGTACCAGTAAGGAGTTATTAACATGCCAGATTCGTTGTTCCCAAATATAATCCCGGTCTCCTTCCATGGAGAAAGTGAACGAGAAAATGTCCCTGTGGTAGTCCATGACTGAGATTAAAACATCTCCTTTTAAGTTCCATGCTTTTTTTGCGGCACTAATCATCTGAGTCTTTCGAATGTTTGATCTTGATATGACTTTCCCCATCAGCTTAAGTGAAGAAGATATCTGATCAGCATCTGGATCCTCATCGATGATTATCTCTGGTAACTGGCATGTAAGGTTCCTAGTATCTTCAACTAATTGTGTGATATCATTTGCAGTGATGGGTTGAAGGTTGGAAGGCATGGTGACCGAGGACAAGTGAGAAGTGTGTAACCAATATTTTTTCCTTGTTTTGAAAAGCTTCAATGGGTATAAGTTCAGTGAAACTTGATGTCTTATATAGTGTTGGGGAGATGCATAGAATTGCAATTTCCAAAGTAGAAGCTGGATAATGGTGATAACTTGGAGAGTAAGTGCTCGTTGCTTGTCTTTGAAAGTGTGCCGAGCCATATGAATAATCATTTCAGAAGCCATTGAGCAGTCTTGTAGAAATGGAGAACTAATTGCGTCAATCTTTGGAGAATCAGCTTGGGATATTACTGAAAAATCATCTAATTGCCTAATTGGAATGGTTTGAAGTCATGATTAGATGGAGTGGTTTGAAGTCCTGATTACCTAATTGCAGTGGGAGAGTATTGAAAAATCATATGTGTAAGTACTTTAGAAGTGGCATGGAAAGGGCTGATGAACCCTAATCTTCAAATTTGAATTTGGGGCAGTTAACGCCATACCAATTGTGAAGTCTGGGTAGCGTGTGATTGTTGCAGAACAGGGTAAGGTTGAGTTCCAGAAGGTCGAACACGATCGGCAGCCACCGGCAAATCGGTGAAACGCATAATTTATCTTTCAATGATAAATAATGTTGGTAATTTTTTTATATTTATTTTTTTATTTACATGTTAGTTTTAATAATATGTTATTCGTTTAAAAAAATTACAAGTAATTTGTAAATTTATAGTCATTGTTTTATTCTCACTTTTATGGATTATTTAGCAATAGTGACTAGAGGTTTTTTAATATTCAGTTTATTTTATAGTGAAGGGTTTTGTTGGTATCTAAACTATCTCTTAATGGATAAAAAGTTTTCAAATTAAAATACCTAATATTTTGTTCTCCAACTTATTTATTAGTTTTCAAATTAAAATACCTATTATTTTGTTCTCCAACCTATTATATTTTAATAAATGAATTTTAAAACTAAAATGCAATTAATATGTCACATTTATTAATTTTTAGAACTTAAATATAATAAGCAGTAATATGATAAAATATTAACTAATATTTTTTTATCATCAATAATTTGTGATTGAAAATAACCCGTAAATAAAAAGATAATATTAAAATGATTTACCAGGATTATGAGCACTGTAACTTAGACATAATTATTTAAGTATTTATTGTATTATCTTTGGTAAAAATTAAATATTTTTTTAAAATATTAATATTTTTCTTTGAAAATTTGGCATAATACTGTCAAATAAATTTTAGTGGTCCTTTTATAAGAAGTAACGAACCATACCTTCACTAAAAAACAATAAATATAAAGTGTAATTTTATCAAAAGATATTTAATTTTTACTACTTTTTATATTATAGTTTTTATTTTTTTGGTTGACAAACTATATACTTCACTTTAGAAAAGTTTATTAGGAAAATGAAAAAAATAATACCTTTTATGTTTAACTCATATATTTGTATTATTAAAATAAAAAATAGTTTAGTTCATAATTTTATATTTAAAATTATTTAATTAAATATTATTCTAATTGAATTATAAATATTTAAACTCATTTATATTAAATTTTATTTAATTAAATTTATTTAATATTATTAATAAGTTATTTTTATTATAAATTTAAAGAGTTAACTTTGTAATTTTTCAAGTTTATTTACATAAAATTAAATAAAAGGAGTATTTGTAATTTGTAGGTACTTTTAGTCTCACATCACAACATATAATCATATTATCTATTTTTTTATGTCTAACATATTATTTTAATATATTATTTTTACCTTCATTTTTACAAAAGTAAAAAAAAATTATAAAGTGAAACAAAAAAATTTATTATTACTTATAGGGATGCATTACAAGTAACATGTAAAATTTTGAAAAAATAATAAAAATAAAGTTTTTAAAATTTGTAATCATAAAATTAATATTTTTTTACATTCAATTTATATATTTTTATTATTAAATTTTTTTTGATATAATTTGATATTAAATTTCATCAAATTTGATTCAATTTAAAATACAACCAAAACTATTATTTTTGTTGTAATAAATTTTAAAAAATTATTTTCTAAAATTTTATACTCTTATATATATATGAAATTAATATATTGGACGATAACTACATATTTTTTATAAACTTAAACCCTAGAATCTATAAACTAAAAAAATATATAGTTGTTGCACAACATATAATGAACAACTTTGCCCAACATATATATATTGTAATAATTTTTGTTACAATTATTTTTATTATTGTCATAATAAAAGTATATGAGTTGTATGTTTTATTCTTATAATTAATTATACTTCAATATCACTAATAAAGATGTTATTAACTAGGAATTATTGTGGTGACAATAATTTGAGTTGTGAGAATATAACTACTTTTTTTTTTGGAAAAAAATTATGTATATTATATTTAAAAAATAAATGGCTTGAATTTGTTATCCGTAGGCAGTCGGGGCTTGCGCGGATCCGGTTCGACCCAAACAACAAGGCAACGTGGAACATAGGAGACTAGTGGCGCAATACGGCTAGATCCATTTTCAAATTATACTCTTTTATTTGCATGTTCAAACTTCAAAGTTCAAACCCTGACCTTCCAAGTTTCATTCCCCTTCCCATTAGCTTCCACTCGAAGCCCATGAGCTGAAATCCTTTACTCTTGCTGTTCTCAGTAGCTTCATTTTCACATTAAGGGCCCAGATCTGTAAATTATGCCATACATAGGATTACACTACGAACCCTCTGCAGAACACTGAGTCGCAATTTGTTCTACGATTTCATGGCTTCCCGCAATCAGAATAGACCTCCGTGCTGCCCTTCAAATGTAAGTCTCAATTTTCCTTAGAATTTAAATTCTTTGTCTTTCTATGTAATATCTTTGGATACGTTTTAAAATAAAAATTAATTGAGAAGTTTTTTCCAAGTCACATGCATTTATTAACAATTAAACAAAAATTTCCCTGTGGCTTAATACGGATAAGAGAATGGAAAGTTAAAGCCTTGTATTTTGTACGTTACTGCCATTAGTTAACTGGAATTTTGTCAACTGGGTTTCTAATTAACTAAGTATAATGAAGTTATGAACCTGTTCTATAGGATTTCGTTTGCTAATTGTTTTTGTTTTTCTTCAAATCATGTTTTCCCTAACTTATTTTTCGTAGAAAAAAGAGGCTGTTGATGAAGCTCAACTGGACAAGCAGAGGAGGATTGGGGCCTCAAGAATGCAGGGGCAAACAGGGAATGGCCCAAAGCGACAGCCCTTTTCTACAGTTAACAATCGCCAAGATGTTTTCGCTGCCACTGCTATGAACAGTAATGAGGTTTCAGAGACTAGCAATATTGATTTCACAAAAGAAGAAGTTGAAGCACTTTTGAATGAAAAGTTGAAATCAAGCAAGTTTGATCTCAAGGTTTTGTCTTTCACAATACAAAAGTGTTAATTTTTTTTAATTTTGTTAGTGTTAATTTTTAATTTTGTTTTCTTAGTAGGCTAGTCGTTTGTAACTCCAAATTGGGTTTCCTACTACTGTTTTCTCATACTTATTTTGGTTCAACAGAAGAGATCGGAACAATTGGCGGATTATAGCAAGAGGCTGAAGCTCTGCATCAAATGGTTTCAACGAGCTGAGGATGGACTTCTCCTTGAACAGGAAAAGCTTCGTAGTGCATTGGAATTTTCTGAAAAAAAATGCATTGATAATGGTATCATCGTTATCTTATTGTGAAAATGGAAGTTATAAGTGAAGGAATATTGTTGCAACAGATATAAAGTGATTAACCTATGTATAGTTTACAGATGCTACAATATTTACATTGAATGAATCTTCTCTTCTACTATCACGAAACCCCCCAAAATATTGCGTCCTTTTTGAAATTAGTTGCTCTAGGACTGTACTTTTAGCTGTAAAAATGGAGTCCCTAAATTTTCTGTACAGCTGCAGCCTACAATCAAGCATTTACTTAGTTGTTTTTGAGTTGTTATATTTGACTCTGTCATCTGTTTTAATTGTAATGTACAGTAAGTTGGAATGTACGTTTATGAATAGACCTTGATTCTAAATGTGGAGAAGCTCCTGGAATTAAATTTTATGATGTAACTAAGAGTACAAGGATTGCAGTTGAAAGTGTATGTACACAAATTATAGGAGTTTTTTGCGTGAACCATTGCCTAAATCAACACTAACGTATTGACAAATATAAAGCCTGTTATACAATAGTTCAGTGTAGAGTTTCGAATAATTGAGTTTGCCACCTTGACTCCATCAGAAAGTACATTACAATCTCTGTCCTATTATCTAAAACATAGTGGTCTGGTAGTCATACACGCATGGCACTTCATAGGAAGAGTATAAGGATTGCAGTTGAAAGTGTACGTACACAACGTATAGGAGCTTTTTAGGTGAACCATTGCCTAAATCCATGATAACATTTTGAAAAATATGAAGCCTGTTATACAATAGTTCAGTGTAGAGTTTTGAATAATTGAATTTGCCACCTTGACTCCATCACAAAGTACATTACAATCTTCGTGCTATTATCTAAAGCATAGTGGTCTGGTAGTCATATACACATGGCACTTTATAGTTATGATGGATGGTATTGTTTAACAAAAAATTGTTTGTGATATCTCAGAGGTAGAGATGAAGATCAAGGTAGATGAGCTGGTTGCAGTTAATTTGGAGTTGAAGGGAAATATTGGTATTTTAGAACAGAGAATTACAAAGGAGGAATCAGATAAGTTGGTAAGATTGTCAGATGAAAATTGTATGAAATTGTCATGATTTCTTCCTGTTTCTTTCATCATATCAGGTTTAATTCTTCCCAGTTCTTTTAACCCAGAATGCAATTAATTGCCATAGAAGAGAAATGGAGGCAAGGGATTCTGCTGAGAAGCTGCAAGCTTCTCTTGCATCAGAGCTTGAAAAAACCCAAGAAGAGAAGTTAGCTGCTGAAAAGAGGGTAATAAGTGGTTTGGATTTGTCACATCTGTCATTTGTTGTCTAAACTATCTCCATTTAATGATTTATGCAATTTGTGCATTTATATATTTATTTTTTCTTGTTTCAGGTTTCCAGTAGTGAGGATTTGTACAATCGAGCCCAAGAGTATAACAAGAGTCTACAGCAGTACAATACCAAGCTTCAAACTGATCTTGCAACAAGCATGCAGTCTCTTGAAAGAGTAGAAAAGGAAAAGATGACTATTGTAGAGAACCTTGGCAACTTACGGGGTCACAATAAGACATTGCAGGATCAATTAACCTCAATCAAGGTAATAATTTATTTTTGATTAAGTGTCCCTATTCTGTTAATTCGTAATCTTGCCTAAATACAATGGGAATAGGGCTAGCTACTACCTTTACTTTAGAAGTTTGTGATGATCTTCTATTCATGGTTTCATTCTAGGCTTCACAAGATGAGACAATAAATCAAAAGCAGTCCTTGTTAAATGAACTCTTAAGTATTAGAGCAGAGCTACAACAAGTAAGGGAGGATCGAAATCGTCAAATGGAACAGATTCAAGATTTGACTGGAGAAATGGTGAAGTACAAAGAACTTACAGGGAAGTCTGTTGCAGATTTAGATAGCTTGACAATGAAATCAGATGCCATGGAGGTTCGGTCTTGACCCTTGATTCCCCTTTGATATCTTATAGAATCCTACTGCGTTATACTTTAAAATACATTTGTTCTCTGTTTTTAAGGAGACTTGTTCATCACAAAGGAAACGAATACACATACTTGAAGATCAACTTGCAGCTGCAATTGAGAAATTAAAGGTAATGAAAACCCCTCTATATGTTTTCAAATTTTTTTTTCATTTATTGAATGCTGAATTGGAAGATGTGCTATACCTTCTTTTTTTCTCTTTCTTTCTGTACTTCCTTTAGATGGCCGATTTATCCGCATTAGAGACGAGGAGAGAATTTGAGGAGCAAAAGAGGATCTTACGCGAACTACGGGATCAGCTTGCAGAGATGGAACTTCAAGTTCTGGAAGGTGAAAAGCTGAGGAAAAAGCTACATAACACAATCCTGGTAATGCTTTTTTCACTATTTATTTGCTTATATAAGGTTTTAGTTGCTAAATTTTTCTCAATGTAGGAGTTAAAAGGAAATATCAGAGTATTTTGCCGAGTAAGGCCCTTGTTGCCAGATGATGGTTTTGGAACAACCACCGATGTCATCTCTTATCCACCATCAACAGAAGCTCTCGGCCGGGGTATTGATGTCTTACAAAATGGTATTGAAATGTGCATTTTCTTTCATTACTATCCTAATGTGTTAAGAGTTTTCGGGATTACTTTTGATCTAATTCAGTTTTACATAACAAAAAATATATGCTATTGCTGAACTTGTCCCCTTACATTTTCTGTAGGTCAGAAATATCCTTTTACATTTGATAAAGTGTTTAATCACAAAGCATCACAACAAGATGTTTTTGTAGAAATATCCCAGCTAGTTCAAAGTGCGCTTGAT
Source organism: Elaeagnus macrophylla (assembly GCA_029378325.1). Classification (NCBI taxonomy): domain Eukaryota; kingdom Viridiplantae; phylum Streptophyta; class Magnoliopsida; order Rosales; family Elaeagnaceae; genus Elaeagnus; species Elaeagnus macrophylla. The sequence goes on along the minus strand of CM055640.1, from coordinate 30,468,934 downwards.
GGGTACAAGGTGATACTTATATCAGTGCTCTATGTATTGGTGATCTTAGATGCTCATAGAATATATGTTACCTTGGTGGGAATATTTAGATTAACTTGAGCTTTCTTAGTTTATTGGGTTTCTAGAGAAAATTAAGTATATATTTGTGTCATTGCAAGTATATGTGAATCTGTGTTTGATTTGGCCACAGATGGAGTTTAACTATGTGGTGTCTTATTTATACGGTAGAAATTACAAGTAATTATACAATTGTCTGGTGATGACTGGTGATAACTTTGTTTAGCGTTGTAGTAGCATGAACGTTGCAGTGGCATAAATTTGTGTAACTATTTTAGAGATACGTGATTATGCTTATCTTGATAAATCCAATCTGGCCCTGCTCTTTTCATAGATACAATTAAAAAAGGTATTGATGTATAGCTTTGTAGGTTTGCATATTTGCTTATGGTCAAACAGGCTCTGGTAAAACCTATACTATGATGGGTAGACCAGAAGCCCCAGAGCAGAAAGGGTTGATTCCCCGTTCACTTGAACAAATATTCCAAACTAGTCAGTCTCTTCAAGCCCAGGGCTGGAAGTACAAGATGCAGGTACTTGTCTTGCCTTTTCATTTTTGCGTAAGTGCTCTACTTATATACTATAATATTCCATTTCATATGTCTGCAGGCCTCGATGTTAGAAATATACAATGAGACAATTCGTGATTTATTGTCCACAAGTAGATCTATTGTGGACCTGACAAAGTCAGAAAATGCTGTTGGTGGGAAGCAGTACACAATTAAGCATGACCCAAATGGGAACACCCAGGTGTCTGACCTTACCATTGTTGACGTCTGTAGCATAAAAGAAATATCCTCTCTACTACATCAGGCTGCGCAATGCAGGTTGTACATCAAAAGTTGTCCATTTGTCCTGAATATTTTATCTAGAGTCATAATGTTGACAACAATAAGATATTTTGGATTGTTCCTAGTTCCTACATAGTTATGCATATATAGAGCTGTGTGCTGAAATAATATTTTTATCACCCATAGGCCGTAGACAACAAAATATTATTGTGCTTTTTGAAGGATCGCGGATTTTAAGTGTTTTGACTCTTTAGACTTTTGAATGTTCTAACTTCCTTAACAGATTCTTTGTTTGTGTTTTGCTGAGCACATTCATTGTATACATTTTTATCATATTCTTTGGGTTAGTTGGTTGACAAGCTGTTGCCAAGATGATCTTTAGGTCTGTTGGCAAGACACAGATGAATGAACAGTCATCAAGGAGTCATTTTGTGTTTACATTGCGTATATATGGTGTGAATGAGGTTTGTATCATTACCATTAGCAGTAACTGATGTGTCCTTACATGTCTTCATTATCCGCAAATTTCATGTCATACCTGCTGACATGTTTATATGCTTTGTTAGGGCACTGAACAACAGGTTCATGGGGTCTTGAACCTTATTGACCTAGCTGGAAGCGAACGACTCTCAAGGAGTGGTGCAACTGGAGATCGTTTGAAGGAAACTCAAGTATTAATTTTTTGTGACTGATTTGATATTCAGAAAACTGAATGTTTTTCTTAATAAAATGGTTTAATTTATTTTGGTTATAACTTTCAGGCTATAAATAAAAGTTTGTCATGTTTGAGTGATGTCATATTTGCTTTGGCTAAAAGGGATGATCATGTTCCGTTTAGGAACTCAAAGCTTACATACCTTCTCCAGGTACAATATTTCCTTCTTATTCTTGGTTCAAGTAATGATATGTTGTCAGAGAATTTGACATATAGTAAATTGATTGAGTTTTCAAATGTCTCAGGAAAAAAATTGAGAAAAGAACACAATATTTTTTCCAATTGGATCAACAATTGCATAAATGTTGCATTTAATTGCACCTTAGCAAGACAATGTTAATTTTAATTTTTTTTTTAATGTTCCTTTTTTATTATTTAAATGCATCTTGTTTATAGGATCACCCCTTGCAATTCTTATCCTGTGCTTTGGGTATATGCTTAAAGTAATATCGATTAATATTTTATCAACTTTATCTGTAAATATGATAATTTATATAATCTTGAGCATTTGGTTTAAATCTGTCTCTGTCTATGTCGTTAACTAGGTATTGTTATCTTGGGCATTATGATTATATATTGATATTGTTTGCTAGTTTGTTTTATGGAGGTTAACGTTAGTTTCATTATTTACAGCCTTGTTTAGGAGGGGATTCCAAGACCTTAATGGTTGTCAATATTTCTCCTGATCCTGCATCAGTTGGAGAGTCGCTCTGTTCTCTACGATTTGCCGCCAGGGTGAATGCTTGTGAAATAGGCATTCCTCGACGGCAGACAACCATGCGGCTCACTGATTCTGGCTTGAGCTCTGGCTAAAACTTTATTATTGTGTTCAGTTATGGTTATGTGCTCAATATAAATTCGCTATATAGTATATGTTCTTTGTGGTTGTGTAAAATGGCGTGATTTGGGGTCTTGTATCATTGTTGTAGTTATTCAATCTACCAATAAAGTACTAACAGGTTTTCTAATGAGATTAGAATCTGTTTGGAGTTATCTGAACCGTATAAATTTACTCCGAGTCACTGAAAGGTGTATCATTTGATGATTTTATGTAAGGGTGGTTAATTTTTTTTCTTTCAAAAACAGATGGATTAATTCAAGTTCAAGACAACTAAGCCTTTTTTTTTTTTGAGGTTGATTGGTCCAAGTAAGTTCGAAACTTAAATAAATTTGGTAAATTCGGTTGAATTGAACTTAGACTTTTAATGCACTAATTTTTTTTTAAGTATTTTTTATTAGTTATTATTTATTAATATATTATAACTTTTATTATTATTAAATTATAATTATAATAATATTTATCTATACGTAAAAATATAAATATAAATAAAAGATAGTTTAAAATGATATCTAAGAAATATTTAACTTTGACAATATTTTAAGTATTAACAAATTATTTAATAATGTACTCTTCATTTATAGTGAAATATTCTTTAAAATAAATGTTAGCGTTTTATGTACATGAACATATTTGTATATTTTGTTTTCCTCTTTCTTTTTTTCCTTAGAATTATATTCATTTGGATAAAACTTTTATATCATATTATAACTGTAGGTCCTAAATTGTTAAGTTAATATTTTTCAAATCGATCTTATGGATTGACTTAAAGGTTGGTATTTTAGAAATGATAAATTGATTAAAATTTTAAATTTTTCAAAATTGTAAATATAAAATTAGCTTAGAAAATGAACCCTAATTCAATGAGTACATTATGGCAAATACTCCTAAGGATAAATGAGTAAGGAGATTGGCCACAAGGGCCAAGACTCTATCTACCATTGAACTAGGGGTGATAATTTTTGATACGATTTCATAACACAATCTGAATACGACAGGATACAAATTTTTTTTAGTAAGAATTGATCAATAATTTTTTCATATTCTTAAAGATTTTGTTATTTCTTACTATTATAAATAGGCAACAAGAAAAAAATTCAAGTAAATTTTTTATTATGTCAACTAATGCAAAAATCCGACACGAATAATACGAACGAACATGACACAAACACAATTAACACGACACGATTTTCACCCTACATCGAATAATTAACGTATATATCATACAACATGCTCATAATTATAGCATTTGTTTTTATTGACTTGTAAGGCAATTTCAAAATTATTTATCCTTATACAATTTATGCTCACTAATTACTATTACTATTTTTTAAAAAATAATTATATTATTTATATGGAGTAAAATTATCTACTTTTTTTTTTACTTGTGATCTAACACATATATTATTAATCTAAGAGTTAAAATATTATTTTTATTAATAACTTTAAATTCACCACATATATTGATGTAAAAATAGTCGGTTAATATTTAAAAACAAGAAAAAATGAGTAAAGTATTCTAATGCCTATTCATATATACCCTCAAGGGAGACGACATTATTACAATCTAAATTATTATTGCTATAATTATTTTTTAATAATGATAGTTTTATCTAATAAGAAAAAATTAAAATGTAATTATTTATAAAATTAAAAAGTTATTTCATATACTTAATACTAAGGTATTAACAAAAATGATTATAAAAATATAATTACCCTCCTTAAAACTATTGTTATAAATATTATAGCTATTGAAAAGTGATATTTTATTAGTTTAATTGCTTAATATAAGTTTTTTTTATACATAAAATTTTATTTTATTTATCATATGTATAAATATTGTAAGAAAATAAATATATATTTTTTATTAAAAAATATAAAAATAAAATTAATTAAATAATTAAATTATTTATGTTTTAAAAATTATTTTCTTTTTTCTAAGATACCTTTTTGCATCTATTTTAATGATTAGTTGGTAAACATGTCACGTGTGTTTGGGACCTAAACTTTGGGTACGTCTTTAACTTTCATTTGCGTTACCTTTTTACTTCATGAAGCCGCCATCTTTTAATTTCATTTTTAACAAACGTAAATTGGAGAATTGGTTTATAGACTTTTTTATTAAATAAGTGAGTTTACTACCAAATTATTGGACCCATCATCGATTTAAAAAAAAAAAAAATTATAAATCATGAAATGTCTTGTATTAAAAAGTTTGCACAAATATTAACGAAGGCTCAAATAAATTTTTATATTCGGTAGCAAAAATGTTCTTTAAATTTATTTTGTTGTAAAATTCCCACAATATTTAATTATGTTGATATTTAAGTTTTTTTTTTTTCCTTCATTTTTGTTAAAAAATTGACGGTTACTTAAAAAGCTAACTCTGTTAACAAAAATGATCAAAATAACATAAATATTAAATATTAACAAAACTAAATACTAAAAGCATTTTATAAATAAATTAAATATTGAAAATATTTTTTGCTACCATGTAAAACATATTTAAACCATTAATGAATTATATGCTTCTTCATTTATGTTAAAATTAATTTTATGAGAAAGCATTTCTTAGTTCTAAAATCAAATAGGACATGCTTTTTTATTGGTTAAAAAAGGCGATGATATTCTCTTTAGATTCACTTCAATCACAAACAATCATCACATTTTCAGAGCAAGAAAAGGTGACGAGATTCTGTTTAGAATCACTCTCAACATAGAATTGAGATAATAACTTTTTCAAAATATAAATTTAATTAAGCCTTTTTTCAAAGTTATTTTTAGCTCCATTAAGCACTCATATATGATATAACCAATTTATATACATATAACTTAATCCAAAAACACATAGCATAACTCAATCCCTTATTATTGTGGAATAAAAATAATCACATCTTCTGTAAAGGGAATATAAGATGCTGATGTGGCAAGTATGAGCTGTGATAACAAGAATGATGGTGTGGTTGATCAAACCAACAAAATTGGTGTATCATCTGCTATAGTGTGCACAAACTACAATGGATTACAGTCATCATTTGCAGAGAATCAAATACTAAAAAACTTTGCAGTAACAGCATGGGAATAATGATTGGAAAAGTGATGTTATGGCTTTGAGGTAGTGGAGAGAATAACAAGTCTGTTATGATTATCTTTTGAGGAAATTTTGATATAAATATATGTAATGTAATCAGTAACAAATTAAAAAAATGATGAGTTTTCTTATGAATGCTTACAAGTCTTTCTCTTTATTTCCTGTTTGTTGCCTTCTTTGTATTTATTTTGTCATGATATCAGAGCACACAAGCTCTTGAGCTTGTACCTCAAGCAAACTTTAATGGCTGAAATACCATGAGTAATCAATACTCCACCATCTACTCAAACACCTCTAATCAATCGAATAGAGATGTTTATATATTTCATAATATTCTAGCATCTTTAAAACTCAATCCCAACAATTTTACAATATAGAAACATCAAATTCTAAAAATATTACGCAATCTTGAGATTGATAATTATGTGCTTTATGAACTACCAAATTTGTTCTTAGCAAATGGTGAAGTTAATTCAAAGTTTAAATCCTGAAAGAAACAAAATGAAATGTTGGGTTGTTGGCTGATGTCTTGCATGACAGAAGACATTCTCAAGCAAGTTTCAGGGTTTGACACTTCAAGAGATGCTTGGATAAAGCTTGAAAATCTTATGCATCCAAATCAGATGCAAGAGCTATACAAGTTAAAGAGGAACTTCAGAGCCTTAAGAAAGGTAATCTTAGTATCAATGAATACATATTGAAAATTAAATTGCTAGCTGATGAGTTAGAAGAAGCTAGTTGTGGACTAACTGAAGAAGAAAAATTATATTTTGGGAGGCTTAGATGAGTCTTATGATAATGTTTTTTCAACTCTTACTGAAAGAATGCTCTCTGAAACTATAACCATAGATGATGCTAAAGCTTTATTACTTAGCCATGAGTGTAGACTTGATAAAAGAAAAGTTGTTCCACTTTCACCTTTACCCTCTGTAAATCTGACCGTTAAAAATACTCAAGGTAATCAGAAAATGGTACATACTACACTTGTTACAAATCAGCTTTCTTATGGCTTCACACCTATGCAAGGACAGGCTCAGTTTGATAGCAACAATTCATTTCACAACAATGACCAACATGGTAGAAGTCCTACCTATGGCAGAGGCAGAGGTAAAACCCAGTGTCAGCTTTGTGGCAGAATAGGTCACATGGTAGCAAATTGCTGGCATCGATTTGATAAAAACTTTGTCCCTTCCCAACCCAATATGAACCCATCAAGACCACCGTAAAAATATGACACTATATAGTATATGGATTTTATTATTTTATTGGACTTGATTTGTTAAAATAATGTGCGTTTAACCTTTTAATATATTGTGTGTAATTATAAATATTATATGTGCTGCACATGTACGTGAGCTTTTATAATATTACATGTAATAATGAAAGTAATGCCTTTAATTAAGTAGCAAGTGGGCTTTTCATAAGCCCATATTCGATCCAAAAGCATTGCAATAGTTAGGTTATTAATTAAATAAGGCATTATAAAAAGAGCCTTATAACAAGAGGAGGCGAAGTGAGTGAGATATAGAGCTGAGAGATGGACATTGATTAAAGAAAAGACGAGCAGCGGCAGAGGCCGAGCAGAGCTATCAAACGGATGGGTCGTGTCATGTTTGGGTCGACCTGTTTACGACACGATTCATATAAGATTAACCCTGACCCAACCCATTTATTAAATAGGTCAGAAAGTACAACCCTAACTCAACCTGGGTTGACCCATTTAACCCGTATAAATATATTAAATAATATATATTATATTTTACAATATAAAAAATCAGAGATATTATATCGAGTATCAACATATATTTATGTCACCTATTAACATTATAAATTCTAATTAAACTCCAAAAATTAAATCAATTTAAGTATTATTTTAACAAAAAATGTAAAAATATTAACTAATATAAAATAAAAATAATATCAATAATCATAAATATTGTGATACATCAAATCTAATATTTTAAAGTCTTAAATGATAACAAAAAAGTCTAACAAAAATATATATCATAAATTCTTTGTAAATAAAAGCTTGTTTTAAGTCTAAAATAAATAATTAATAATAAAAACATACAAAAATAAACTAAATAATATATTATTATAAATTGATAAAAATAAGAAAATAAAATATGAAATGAATTTAAACATCATCTCAATAATATTTCAAAGTATAAACCTACAAAATAATTAAATAAGAAACAATTACGTACATACCTTAATAATTTTAGTTATTTACTTGTGTTACTTATGCGGATTACGGGTTACCCAATTAACCCATTCAACCCTGATTTTTTTAAATGGGTTAAACGGGTCGACCTGTTTACAACCCAACACATATAACCTCAACCCGGACCTGACTATTTCGTGGGTGGGTCGTGTCGAGTTCGCGGGTTGTCTCAAAAATTATCGGCTCTACTAATGAGGTCTCAAGAATTAATGTGCTGTTAGTGCCCGGTCTCTTCAGCAGAGAGAAGAAAATGACATTGCAGATTCATGGTGCATTGTTCTTTGTCTAGCAACGTAAGATTAAGAAGAAGGTTAGGGCTCATGGTGGTATGGATTCTTAGTAACCTTTTCTTGTATTTATTTGTATTTTCTGTAATCTCTATGTATGTATTCTTTGATTAATAATATGAGTTGCAATTGAGCATTCTCCGTAAAATAGAATTTTTGAACCACGTATCTTTGTGTTATTTTATGCCTTTGTTTTATGTGTGTGTGTTTTTAAAGAACATTTCAGTTCGTGTTTTTGAACAAAAACGATATATTAAAATTGAAATTTTATATTCTTGGAACCAAAGTTTCCAACAATTGGTATCAGAGTCTGTGGTTGGACTTTCGCTGTATGATTTATGATTTTTCCCAATTTTTCTTTAGGATTTTTTGATTTTTCTTGTTTATGAAATTTTTTGGGTATTTTAATTATTCCAAAAATTGCTTATTAAAATATATTTTTGGTTAGAAAAATTATGTTAGAAACCTTAATTTTCAGTTTTTATTAATTGGGTGATATAAATCATATTAAGGAGATTTATGGTGATTTAAATTGAGTTATTTAAATTTGATTTTTTGTGTAACTCCTTGGGTGAACTTTTTGGTTCAAGTTTTGGGTAAAATCATTTTTGGTGTCCCTTTTCAATAAAGATTTCTTTTCTGATTTTTTGAAAGTGTAAATATATGAGAGAATAAAGAAATCATTTTTTTATGTTTAATAAATTGAGTAATGATTTGTTATTTCTTGTGTGATTCGATCTGTTTGGAATTGTATACTCTAATATTTATTTTTTGTAAAATCAAGAATTTGCCTATTAATATTTTTTGTGAGCTTGCTAGTTACTTGTTGGTAGTAAAAGAAATAGGACAGATTTCTTGGTAAGTTTGTGATCAAAACTTGAGAGAAAAGATGTAAAATTTTTCTTGGGTAATACAAGATGGGTACAACAAATGAAAGAATTGAAGGAGGTTGACATGTGAGGTTGTTGTAAAGAAATAGCAAGATTTGGAAGCGCGCAACTCTGAGACATAGCTCATTAATATCCTCCTAAATGTGGCTGCAAGGTGTTAAAATAATTACACATGGAGGATAGTGTAGCAATTTGGGTGAGCTATAGCACTGTAAGGTCTTCTCTCTATATATTTATTTTAAAATATATTTGTATCAGTTTCTAAATGAATAAATGTTGCAATGGATGTGAACTTTTGATAATCTTGATTAAATTTTATTTTTATTTATGAAAAAAAAAATTGAATTATAGAATCTTGAGATTATCATGTTAAGTTCTATAATTAATCCATAGTGTTAGTGAAACTGATTGTTATATATCTTTGAAGATTTTGATGTGTATATTCTTTTGTTATCCTTCGTAGGAAAAGAGTTAACATGAAATCTGAATTTTGCATGAAAGATGCATGTTAGAAATAGGTTGAATTTAGTATAACTTATTTCTAGTTGATAAAATCAGCCACGATCTAAGTCGAAATCTAAAAGCAATTAGTTACTTTCACTATTGTTATGAAAAGATACATATTTGTGTTATGCCCTGTTTTGAAAAGAAAAGATGATCTGTCGATGAATCTAAGATTGGATATGCATGCATGGAAATTTCAAGTTTTAACAATAGTGTTCCATTATTAGATGACTATTATAACTGTGAAATTTGAATTATAGAATTTTGGATTGTTTGGTATCTTGATTGTTCTTTTCATGTGTGTCCTGATAGTAAAAGTTATGTAATGCTTAAGAATTTCTAGCGCTAGGTGGTAACCTGATAAGAGGTTGGAAGCATGTGTGATATGAACTTGTTACTTGGATTGTTATAACATTGTGAGCTTTGTACGTTTTCTAGTCTTTGACATTGCATGTTATGATGTTTATGTTATTTGTTGTAGGTTTTGGCATGGATGATCTATCTAAACAATCATCAATACCTTTGGATGATTATCCACTACTAGACAATCCAACACAAATAAATTTGAGGGACACACAATCTAGTCGAAGAGTACCTACACAAGTAAATAGAAGTAGTGAGAATTCTAAGAAAAAATTAAAATCTACTGCTTGAAACTATTATAGTAGGGAGCTAATCAATGAAGAATGGAAAGCCATTTGTATGTATTGTAGTCAGCACTTGGTAGGAGATACTGGAAAAGGGACTACCCACTTAAGAAATCATGCAAAAAAAATGCCTAGTAAGAAAAAAAGGGATTAGGCAAGGCAAGCAACTTTGAATGCAAATAGATCTACTTTAGATAGTCCTCAACTACAAGTTATGCACTTTGATCCAGAAGTTGCAAGGGTTGAGTTGGCAAACATGATTATTCTTCATGAGTACCCATTATCAATCGTTGATTATGAGGGATTTAAAAGGTACTCACATTCACTTCAACCCTTATTTAAGGTTATTTCAAGAAACACAATACGAAATGACATTCTAAAAATTTATGAGGTGAAAAAAGAGAAGATTATAGAATTTTTAGAGACTAACTCAAGCAGATTAGCTATTATTACTGATATGTGGACTACCACTAACCAAAAGAAGGGTTATATGGGTGTAACTGCTCATTATATAGATGAGTCTTGGAACCTCAAATGCCACATTATGAGGTCTATGTATGTACTATGTCTGCATGATGCTGAAACCATTAGGGATGTGTTGATGGACTCTTTAGAGGAGTGGAAAATTGATCACAAGCTATCAAGTTTAGTTTTAGATAATTGTTCTACAAATGATTTTCTCATTGATATTATTAAAGAAAAGCTTCCATGCAATTCACTTCTATTAGGTGTTCTATATTGTATATTCGATGTTGTGCACATGTTTTGAATTTAATTGTGAAAGATGGACTAAAAGTCATTGGAGATGGGCTTGATAGAATTCGTGATAATGTAGCCTATTGGCCACTTACTCCAAAATGTAAGCAAAATTTTGAAGAACAAGCTAAGCGATTGGATTCCCTTTGTAGAAAGAAGTGGCTCTTGACTGCAAAACAAGGTGAAATTTAATCTATGTCATGTTATCTATTGCTTTAGCTTACAAAAATGTCTTTCCAAGTATGAAGCAATTGATACTCGGTATAAAACCTTATATCTTGATACTAATTGGGTGTTAACTGATGAAGTTTGCCAAAGGTTGAAGTTATTTTATGATGTGACTGAGACATTCTCCGGTACTAAATATCCTACTGTCAATTTAGTGTTTTCAAAGATTTGTGAGATTAGATTATCATTATTAAGTTGGCAAACATCAAAACATGAAAAAATCATAACTATGGCATCAAGTATGAGTACTAAATTTGAAAAATATTAGGATGTCATAAATGGTGTGATGGGTGTGGCAACCATTTTAGACCCAGGGTACATGATGAGATTGATTGAGTACTATTTTCCCAAAATTTATGGGATTACATCTTGGGAGCATGTTGCTAGACTACGTGACATGTTTTATAACTTGTTTATTGATTATTAATAAGAAGATCAAGCTAGGAGAGAGGAACTTTCAAGACATACTGCTTCTATGGATTATGTTGATGCTTTGCCAGACTATGACTTGTACATATCAAGAACATGTTATGATTAAGTCAAGTCTAAATTGGATGTTTACTTAAAAGAACCGGTTCTAACTAAAAATCTTGTTCACTCTAGCACTAAAAACTCTTGTCATTTTGATATCCTAACTTGGTGGAAGAGAAATGGGGTTAAATATCCTATTTTACAAAGAATAACTAGAGATATTTTAGTAATACTTGTATTGTAGCTTCTGAATCAGCCTTAGTATTGGTGGGAGAGTTGTATCAAAGTATCGTAGTAGACTTCACCCTAACACAATAGAAGCTTTGATGTGTGCTCAAGATTGATTATGGGCAGAGATAGATAGTATGATTTATCTTTATATTTTACTTCTATTTTAGATTTTATCTTTTTTGTTTAATTATTATTTTTTCCAAATATATGTCAAATATTATGTTTTTTAAATATTTATTTTTAAATATTTATTTGAATTCTTTCAGATAAAACTGCTTACAAATTTCCCAAATATGAAGTTGAAGATATGGACGAGGAAAATGGAGAAGATGAGGTACAATCTTTATTGCTAAAAGTGAATTGTTATTAAATTTAGGAATTAATTTCACAACTTAATTATTGTGCTTGCTTATTTGACAGGATGTAATAGCATTCAGTGACTGGTGAGAACGATAACGGTGAATAGGTGGCAGCTGCTTTTGTATTGGATTAAAAGATTTGACTTTCATTTTGAATAGATGGTTGTTAGAAAAACAAAAAGAACTAGCCAAGTTATTAGAGTAATTTGTACATTTAATACTTTCATTATATTTATATTTGATGCATATTTGGTAACATTATTAAAATTACATCTTTTAAGTATTGTAAGTCTTATATTTTTAAGTCCACATATTTGGTTTTGGTTTCACTTACATTGACTGAACTTGAATTAATTACATTTGAAGCATATGATGTATTTTTAATTACTAGTGACTATTCGTAATAAATGTGAATTTAGATAATATTAAAGCTCAAAGGGAGCATAATATTATTAAATCATTTTCTCAAATCTTATCACCTTTTGGTATGATTTTATTTGCAAAAATGACTATTCATATATATGTGATGGTAAATGAAGTAATGTATTCTCAATATTTCAATTGTATTTAATATTTAAAATTATTTTATAAAAAATATAATAAATTTTATTTAAGGAATTACAAGTATATTCAAAATACACATAAAAAAGTTCATTTTAAAGAGAGAGAGAGAGAGAGATAAAAAAACCCGGATCAGTGGATCGGATCATGGGTATCTATGATTTGTGGATCAAACTCATGATCCGATCCACTGATCCACGGATCAACTTGGAGCAATTTAGAGTGAATCTTTTACATTTTAGATCGAATCTTGACTGGATCGGGTCAAATCCGATCCACTGCCATTCCTAATTATACATAATATGTATGTCGCCTGAATAAAGCCATTTATGGTATAAAACAAGCTCCAAGAGCTTGGTTTGACCTTAACAACAACCCTTCATTCTTTACAGTTTCAACAATCTAAAGCTGATCAATCTCTCTTCTACAAGGTTACACCTACGTCCACAATTTATCTCTCAATTTATGTGGACGACATTATTTTTAAGTGGTGATTGTGAACATAATATTCAAGCCTTAGTATCTATTCTGTATTCTCAGTTTGCTCTCAAATACATGGGACTTCTTACATATTTTATGGGCATTGAAGTCATTTCCCTTCCTGATGGTAGTTTGTTACTCATACAAGCAAAATATGGCAGAGAACTCCTTGCTAAGTCGGTATGAGTGATTGTAAACTCATAGCAACACCAATGGCTTATGATACTAAACCTTTAGCTTTTGAAGGTGACTTATATCCCCATTCTACATAGTATCGAATTGTAGTTGGAGCACTTCAGTATCTCACCATCTCTAGACTTGATTTTTCCTATGCTGTGAACAAAGTTGGGAAATTACCAAAAATAGCACCCCCTAAAAATTATAATAACAAAACTAGCACCTCTGTGTTCAATTAAAATTGAACGTTTAATATTGAACGTTCAATATTCAATTTGAACGTAAAATATTGAACGTTCAATATTAAATATGTCCAATTGTCGTCATTCAATTCTAATTGAACGGATAATATTGAACGTTCAATATTGAACGAGTCTAAATTATCGTCGTTCAATTTTAATTGAACACAGGGGTGCTAGTTTTGTTATTATAATTTTTAGGGGGTGTTAGTTTTGTTATTTTCCCAACAAAGTTTATCAATTCATGGCAAAACCCCTACTTCCCCATTGGCATGCTGTCAAATGCATCCTTAGGTACCTAAAAGGTACACTGTGTAATGGTTTAGTTCTTAAAGCTTTAACAAAATTATCTCTCCAAAGCTTTGTAGATACTGATTAGGCATCTTGCCTTGATGATCGCAGATCAACATCAAGGAATCTTGTGTATGTGGGAGCTAATCCTGTATATTGGGGTAGCAAAAAGCAACAAATTGTGAGTATAGAGCCTTAGCTAATATTGTTGTAGAATTCATGTGGCTTGAATGTTTATTAAGAGAATTGCATATTCCCTTGCAGGATGCCCAACCATTTGGTGCTACAACTTAAGCACTGTTACTTTATCAGCCAATCCAGTTTATCATGCAAGTACCAAGTATGTTGAATTGGACTTAAATTTTGTAAGAAATAGAGTTTTAGCTTCTAAGTTTTTGGTTATGCATATCCCTTCACATGAACAGCCTACAAATATCTTCACAAAACCGTTATCTATTGCTCAATTTAATCATCTTCGAAGCAAACTCATTGTCATCATCATGCCATTGAGTTTGAGGGGATGTAAAGGGTATACAAGATGCTGATGTGGCAAGTATGAGCTGTGATGACAAGAATGATGATGTGGTTGATCAAACCAACAAGATTGGTGTATCATCTGCTATAGTGTGCACAAACAACACTGGATTACAGTTCTCATTTGCAGAGAATCAAATACTAACAAACTCTGCAGCAACAAAATGGAAATGATGATTGGAAAAAGTGATGTTATGGCTGCGAGGTAGTGGAGAGAATAACAAGTCTATTATGATTATCTTTTGAGAAAATTTTGATATAAATATACGTATTGTAATAAAAAACAAATTAAAAAAATGATATGAATTTTCTTTTGAATGTTCACAAGTCTCTCTCTATTTCCTGTTTGTTTCCTTCTTTGCATTTATTTTGTCAGTTTCAACCCCGGGAAGAGTTTCAGCTTTTTAGGCCCAATTCGGCAAGCTGAAAATATCAATGAAATAAACGTAAAGCGAAAGGAACAATGATACAGCCGTAAAGGCTAAAAAGAAAGTAAAATATGTGGCCGTGGTGGAAGCAAAATTTAACTCTTTCTAAATTTCCAATTCCCTTTGCGTGTGCGTACCACCACTTGGTCTTATTTCAGAAGTCTAAACTCTTGTCCCCATCTTCTAGCTTTTTTTTCGTTCATCTCACAACCAAAACCAATCAAATTCACTCAAATTATCATCTAAATTCATACTGTTTTGTCATTCCGAAAAATTAAGCAAGGGGACTCAGTCGGCTGCTAACGGTCGATGCTGGAAATCTTAAATTCCGGCATCCAATCGATAATGGGTTCGCCCGAAAATACCAATTTGTTACTTGATTTTGATTATGTTTTGACGGAGAACCTTACTGATCCTGGTGGTGATCTACTTCTTCCCCCACTTGATCCACCTCATTTAGCTTGCCAATCTTATTCTTTCACAGCTCCAACAGCTCTTAGGTACCTCATTTTTTAGTTGTTGAAATATCTCTGCAATTGGTTTATTCAAATGAATTTATTATTGCCCCTTTTAGTCTGAAGGTTTTAATCTCTGTGGAATCCTCATTTGTTACGTGTTAATAGTTTTAGATAATTTGTTTTTATTTTTTATAATTTATTTCTCTTGTGAGATTGGTCACTTGCTTTGGCATTTCTTGTCAACGTGTTCATGCTATATATTAGGGAGTGCTTACAATTGCACATCTGACCAATGACATGAGAATCCTGAAGCAACATGATTAGCATCTCGCATTATGAAAATCTTGAACTGTCAGTAATCATTTCAATCAAAACAACAACAACATCATAGGAGGCCGATGGCAGGCCTACTGGTTTCTTCTGGACTTAAATTACTGGCATTTGCAGTGTCCTTGACACTGTTTACTTCGTATTTATTTGTATTTTCAGGAGGATGGGTTAAGGAACTGATTACTATAGAATTAGTTGTTTGAATATTCTGAAAGATTCAATTTTTTTTATCCTTTTGCCTGAGGCTCTGGGATTTAATGTAATTAATAGCTTTACAAGTAATAATATCTAAAAAATTTAATCCGTAAGTGAAGGTTTGTTTCATTAGCAGATACTTTGAACTCAAATTTATCTGTTACTTTGAAGAGGATGGCTTAACATAATGTGCTTTTTCCATCGTTTTCAGTCAACCATTTTTTCCTATTTAAGTGTCTTATCTTTTAGTGTGACATCTTTTAGCTGGTTATGTCATAAACCTCTATTGGAAGTTCATCTTACCCTATTGGTAACATATCTTTCTGGTTTGGACATTCTTGTACTTCTTATAGATAATGTATGAAACAGTATTGTTTCTTTTTCCCCTTTTTTGTAGGATTTCAGCCTATAATTGTATGGTTTCTCTAATGTTAAGCTCATTGCAGTTTCGCTTGTATGCTTGGGTAACAATTTTTGTTGCATTAGTGTCTAATCAAGTAACATGAATTTTTCAGCCCAAATACCAATTGAAGAGGAGGAATTTTACCTAGTTAGTAAATTTCTTCTGTCAAACTTTCAAGTACAAAGATTTTTATTAGGAGAACCTGTAAACATATCTTGACCGCTTATTCTGTGTCAAAAGTATTCTAAATTCTTGGTTTCTACTTTCTAATTTCAATTGACTGTAATTAGCAACTCATTTTATCCATGTTGTTGATTTGACAGTGTGGACAGAGAGGATGCATTTGCAAACTCTGATGATCTCAAGGAAAATGGGTACAGGAAATGGTAAAATATTCTACTCCTTTTCATTATTATGTTGTTGTTAGGATCTTTGATTACTTCTTATGTAGTTCTTTGTACATATGATTCTTTCTTCAAATGGATCTATCCATTTTAGTATTACAAGGACTTAAAAGTTAACACTTATTTTTTTATAGAAAAATACTCTTCTTTTTTTTGCTTTTTTTCTTTTTTTTTCCTTTTTTCAATTGTATTAAATAGAGATTGTTTTAATTTGAATAAACTGTAATTGAAATAATTGAAGAATTTTTTTAATAAAAATAGGGAAAAAGTAAATAAATACTTAAAAAAAAAATTATTTTTCATTATGCGTTCACTTTTAAATAATAATATAACTAAATTATCACAAAAAATAAATGTATAACCTAAATGTTATTTTTAAAATAAGTAGAAGACCTGTAAAGTCAGCCTCGCTTTTTTTTTTTGGGTTTGCTACAACCTACAAGTACCTTCTTCTAAGTTTGCTGAAATGGCAAGTACCCCATAATTTTGTAAAAATAATAGTAATGATATATCTTTTAATTGACTTTGTAACCCCATAACTTATGATGGTAGTCATTTGCAAACAATTGACCAAAAAATCAAGAATTTTGTGAATAATATTGCAATAAAACAAAAAATCATGTAATGTAATTAATCATCTTTCAGATTTGGAGGGTTTGTTTGTTATTTCAACAAACCTAGAGGGAATTTTGAGTAAATTTTTCCCTATATGTTAATCGGCCTTATTTGCAACTTCTTTTGTCTTTATATTTAATCTTTTGACTTTTGTATTTTTTATTTCTACGTCCCCATCTATTCTAGTATTGTATTGTATTTGTATGAGCATAAGCATTTTCTGTGGCACCCTTGCAATGTCTCTCTTGTTTTCTTGTTGATAAGCTTCAAAATTATAAATCTCTTTCAGGGTAAGATCTCCTTCATGCAATGCATCTGGTTCCAAAGCATGCAGGGAAAAGATTCGTAGGGACAAACTGAATGACAGGCATGACCTAATTCTCAAGAGCTCTCTCTCTATACAATGTGCACCCATGCAAACTAGGGGTGTCCAGAGAAATCGAAAAATTAGATCGGTCCAAACTAGTCCGAATAGTATCAAGTATTAAATGGTCCAATCCAGCTAAATGGAAGTTAAAACCGTTTACACTGGACCGGACCATTTAACCGGAATATATATATATATATATACAATTAACATGTAAGTGCGTGTGGTCTAGTGGTAAAGTGCCTTACTTGCATCTAATAGGTAAGCAGTTTGAGCCTCATTGTTGACAATGATCGTTTTTTTGTTCAAATGGTGTGCTTTACCAAAACATTTATTGAAGGGTATGATCATCTCTCGAACCTTGGACCCCAAGGATAGTTGAATAGTGCCTAAGCCACTATGTCACACGTGATTTTGTGATGTGTCGTCATTTTTTATTAATCTTGTTTTAACTGTAACGGTTAAAAACTGAAAATTGGACTGGATTGTATGGTTTAACCAGTCCAGTCTGGTCCGGTCCGGTCCGATCCGTTTTTGTTATTTCATATGTTCGGTCCGGTTTTAAATTTTTACAAAAATCAGACTAGATCGGACCATGTACACATAATTGCACTAATTCAAATTATAGCAATATCGTGATTTTCAGGTTCATAGAATTGGCTTCTATTTTGGGTTCCAGAAGACCTCCAAAAATGGACAAGGTTGCCATCTTGGGAGATGCTGTCCGAACGGTTAAACAATTGCAAGTAGAAGCACAGAAACTTAAGGGTTCAAATGAGGAACTGCAGGAAAAGATAAATGAATTAAAGGTTTATCTGAGTTTCCTTCTCTTTATTTATCTTTTCCATGTTATAAGCTGTCTGTTAGTTATGTTGCTTGTTGTTGGCAATTATTTTCAAACTTTAGTGCCTCAAGTATGAAAAAAAAACTGGAAATATTTGTGGGTTGAGCAGAACATTGTTTGTGTAGGCTGAGAAGAATGAACTCCGAGAGGAGAAGCAAATGCTAAAGACAGAGAAAGATAGTGTTGAGATGAAAATTAAAGGCTTGAATGCTCAACCAGGTTTCTTGCACATGGTGGCTCCATTTTCTGGCCCAGGCCAATCTGTTGGGAACAAGCTTGTGCCGTTCATTGGGTACCCTGGAGCTTCCATGTGGCAGTTCATGCCTTCAACCGCTTTTGATTCCTCTCAGGACCATGTTATGCGTCCTCCAGCTGCATAAGTTGGTTTGTTTTGTTTTTTGGCCTGTCCTTATGCTAGTAGGAAGCCTTATCTTCTTTGTAAGTGTATTTGGTCGTGGTTTTTTGCAGTGCTCCGAAGGAGGATTAAGAATGGGAGGTAATTGTACATTTGTATATGTCAGCCGGGGTGAATCGTAAGAGTTTATTAGAAAATATGCTTTCATTATGCTAATTTTGACTTTTAAAAGTTTAAATTATTAGGAGAAAAACCAACTATACTTTTATACATATACTATAAATTTGTAATTGTCAAAGAACAAAGATACATTAGAAAATCAATCTAATTAATCAATTTATAGCTTCTTTGATCCCTTTTCCACTTCATGAAGTTGTGGAATTGCAGATAAAGCAATGTAGGAGTTTGGTTGTAAAAGAATATGATTTTTCTAACGTTCTTCAAATTTTTCATGTTCATCGCAAGTGTACTTCAAGGGTCTAACTTACCGATACATGGTTTTTTTGTAACATATTTATAACCCTAAAAATCTGAAATTACAAAAGTAGTACTCAGCTCATACTTTTTACTACAAAGTGAAAGTACAACTTAAATATTTTACATTGAATACCGACTAATTAGAGCCGTTTAAGTTGAATTTTATTCAATAAGAAATTATAACTAATTAAATTTGTTCACTATTATTATGTGTTAATTTTACTTTAAAAGTAATTGTTCTTCCTTTTGGTGTGCTTTTCGTATCTCCTTGTTTACTTTCAACAATTCATTATTTCGGTTTTTGTTTTTTATTTCGATGAGGCTTTCTTTATAGGTTTCAACTAAAGCTCGTAGTCAGGTGATATCTTAAAAGAAAAAGAAAAAGAAAAAATGAGGTTATGTTCAGGAATTCCTTTGCACCCTACAACTTTAAAGCTAGTAGTCTAATAGGAAGAGAAACAAAAGCTCATATGAAGATTCTCACTATGCTCGGAGATCTCATGCAAAGTGCTGTAGAGGAAGTTGTGGATCTTTAAAAATACAAACTATGCCTTAAAACTTTGTTGGTGCCCATGTTTTCTTCCAATTTTACACAGATTCTTTAAATATATATATATATATATTCTCCAAATTATTGCCCCGGGCTAACATTTTTTACTTTTTTTTTTTTTGGGTTTTTGTCTAAAATAGGCAAAATCCTTAATATAGTTTAAAAAAGGACAACCTTGTGTAAAAGTTTAAAAATGGGCTTTTTTTAACCGCCCACCCAAAGACCCATTTGGTAGCCGGTAACTCATTTAAACCGTTTGAAATAAAGAATTCGAACAGTTCAAACAAACCCACAACTCTGAGCATTACTCTACCTCTCAAGAATCCCTCGTCACTATCTGGTATTAGCGAAGCTCTCCCATTTTCGATTGAGGAAGAAGACGAACAGTATCAACGCAGAAAACACTCGACCATTACTATCAACTTTTGAAGCTCTGCATTATTCGGTAAGTATTTTAAACAAATTTGTCTTCCTTGCACGAAAACACTCGACCATTACTCACCTTTTGAAGCTATGCAGTTTGGTTTTTAATTGGGTTTTCGTTGAAACTCAACGAAAACCCCTTATTTTTGTATGGTTTTTTGTAAAATGTTGGTTTAAGGTTAAATGTTTATGTAAAATGTAGGTTTAGGGTATATTGGGATTTTGTAATTATGGATGGATAATCTGATTTCTGGTATATATCTGGTTGTTAATCATGAATAACATTATCTGGGGGTATATCAGTGGTATATCTGGTATATCTCATGGTATATCTGGTATATCTGGGGGTATATCTGGTATATCTCAGGGTATATCTGGTATATCTGGTATATCTCAGGGTATATCTGGTATATCTCATGGTATATCTGGTATATCTCAGGGTATATCTGGTATATCTCAGGGTATATCTAGTATATCTCAGGGTATATCTGGTATATCTGGTATATCTCATGGTATATCTGGTATATCTCATGGTATATCTGGTATATCTGGGGGTATATCTGGTATATCTCAGGGTATATCTGGTATATCTGGTATATCTCATGGTATATCTGGTATATCTGGTATATCTCATGGTATATCTGGTATATCTGGGGGTATATCTGGTATATCTCAGGGTATATCTGGTATATCTCAGGGTATATCTGAGGTATATCTCACGGTATATCTGGTATATCTGGTATATTTTGTGTTATGTCTGGTATATCTCATGGTATATCTGGTATATTTTGTGTTATGTCTGGTATATCTGGGGGTATATCTGGTATATCTCACGGTATATCTGGTATATCTCAGGGTATATTTGGTATATCTGGTATATCTCAGGGTATATCTGGTATATCTCAGGGTATATCTGGTATATCTCAAGGTATATCTGGTATATTTTGTGTTATGTCTGGTATATCTGGGGGTATATCTGGTATATCTCATGGTATATCTGGTATATCTGGGGTATATCTGGTATATCTGGGGTATATCTGGTATATCTCACGGTATATCTGGTATATCTGGGGGTATATCTGGTATATCTCAAGGTATATCTGGTATATTTTGTGTTATGTCTGGTATATCTGGGGGTATATCTGGTATATCTCATGGTATATCTGGTATATCTGGGGGTATATCTGGTATATCTCACGGTATATCTGGTATATCTCATGGTATATCTGGTATATCTGGGGGTATATCTGGTATATCTCAGGGTATATCTGGTATATCTGGTATATCTCAGGGTATATCTGGTATATCTCAGGGTATATCGGGTATATCTGGTATATCTCAGGGTATATCTGGTATATCTCAGGGTATATCTGGTATATCTCAGGGTATATCGGGTATATCTGGTATATCTGAGGTATATCTCACGGTATATCTGGTATATCTCAGGGTATATCTGGTATATCTCATGGTATATCTGGTATATTTTGTGTTATGTCTGGTATATCTGGGGGTATATCTGGTATATCTCATGGTATATCTGGTATATCTGGTATATCTGGGGGTATATCTGGTATATCTCACGGTATATCTGGTATATCTCATGGTATATCTGGTATATCTCAGGGTATATCTGGTATATCTCAGGGTATATCTGGTATATCTGGTATATCTCAGGGTATATCTGGTATATCTCAGGGTATATCTCAAGGTATATCTGGTATATCTGGTATAATGTCTGGTATATCTGGGGGTATATGGGGTATATCTGGTATATCTGGTATATTTTGTGTTATGTCTGGTATATTTTGTGTTATGTCTGGTATATCTGGGGGTATATCTGGTATATTTTGTGCTGTGTCTGGTATATCTGGGGGTATATCTGGTATATCTGGTATATTTTGTGTTAGCACTGGTATATCTGGGGGTATATCTGGTATATCTCACGGTATATCTGGTATATCTCATGGTATATCTGGTATATCTCAGGGTATATCTCACGGTATATCTGGTATATCTCATGGTATATCTGGTATATCTCAGGGTATATCTCACGGTATATCTGGTATATCTGGTGGTATATCTGGTATATCTCAGGGTATATCTGGGGGTATATCTGGTATATCTGGTATATCTCATGTTATATCTGGGGGTATATCTGGTATATCTGGTATATCTCACGGTATATCTGGTATATCTGGGGGTATATCTGGTATATCTGGGGGTATATCTGGTATATCTCATGGTATATCTGGTATATCTAGGGTATCTCAGTGAAATTATGGTATATCTCACGGTATATGTGGTATATCTCAGGGTATATCTGGTATATGTCAGGGTATATCTGGTATATCTGGTATATCTCAGGGTATATCTGGTATATCTGGTATATTTCATGGTATATCTGGTATATCTCGGAGTATATCTGGTATATCTCAAGGTATATGTGGTATACCCTGATCTATTTCTATAAGTTTCATTTATATGAACCTAAATTTGATGTATTTTTATGTTGGTTTAATGTGATTGATGTTTTTTCGCATATATATTGTAATTTTTGTATACCTGTTCACAAGTATTAATGAAATTGTTTTCCGTAAATGTTAAATATGCAGGAAATGGCAGGAAAAATCTCATTCGTGCCTTATGTCTCCTCATCCGATTATTATGTTGGTAAAATAACCAACATATCACGTCTTCAAAATTTTGCAACATTGAAGACGACCCTACAAGGATTTGGGTTACTGAATAGATTTCAGGGCTTATGTTTTGGTTTCATCACAAGGATGAAACATATAGAGTTTACAGCTGGATTCTTGCATCATATATTATTGATGCAAGATAGAGATCAATCGGGGAAAGAACTCCGAGTTATTGTAAATGGTGCACCCCACCTCTTTGGATATGAAGAGTTTAGCCTAATCACCGGTATGATGTTTATCGGTGACGAAGGAAGTCCAGCTCAAAGTGGCCGGTTGCGTAAAAATTTCTTCAAGACCGATAGGCCAGTAAAGAAAGTTGAGTTGGAGAAGGTATTTGCAAACCTTCCATTGTCCACGGAGCCTGAAGATGTTTTGAGGTTGGCTCTGATATATACTCTGGAAATAATTCTTTTGGCCGATCATAATTTGAGGGCCATTAATGATGAATATTTGGATTTAGTTGAAGACGTTGACAAGTTTAATATCTACCCCTGGGGTAAGATAGTCTATGACTTCACCGTAAGGAGGTTGAAGAATATTAATCTTCAAAAAGTTGGAGGGGTCGCTTCAACTTACAGTGTCTATGGTTTTTCTTGGGCACTGCAAGTTTGGGCCTACGAGGCCATACAAGTGCCTATTACTGATTTAGCAACTTGTACATCTCCAGATGCATTGCCCAGGATATTACGCTGGGAGAATCAAAAGAAGGGGCACTATTTGAAGTTTTGGGACATAAACCATAAAATATTCCAGGCTTCAGATGTAAGTTTGTTGCCTATATGTTTTTGTTATTAAATTTATTTTATTTATATTTTCGATTGTACTTAACTAACTGGTATATGTTTCCGTTGTATATGATACAGTTTCATATGCTGACGAGACTCACTCCTAATGAATCGGAGATAAAGAGTCCGTACTTAATTTCGGCACAACAATATGCGAGGCTGCAACCTGGCCTTGGTGTGCCAAACGTTAGTGGCTTATCTGATGAGTTGCCTTCCAAAAGCGATGAAGATCAACACACATCTGGTCACAGTGGTGATAAAAGTGACCCTATCCCGGAAGTCCAAAAAGATGAACCTTCATCTCATTCATCAACTTCCATTATGGAGGTAATATAATACGGCACATATAAAACCCTTGGATTTTTAATTAGTTTATGTCATTAATTGCAACCTTGTACGAATAAATTTTTATGCTTTGTAATTTTAGGTGTTGCAAGAGCTTCGAGAATTGAAGAAGGAGGTCATCTCAATAAAAGAAAACCAAAATTGGATGAAGGATGTGTTGAATCAGTTGTTGAGACAACAACAAAAGACTGCAACAGATATAGATGCAGTGAAACCTGGTGGGAACTCGTCCAGGAAAAAAAGTGTCCCACTTACTGACCCACGTAAGGTGGCCTCTGTACATATTTTAGTGGACGAAGATGATGTGACGTCCACGGAAGAAGAGCCAGTAGTGGGTACTGCTACATGCAGAGAAATGATTCTGTTTAGCACAGAAGAAATTGGGGAGGAAACAACCAAGGTTCATTCTGATCATCATGAAGAATCAGTGGGTGTGACTGAAGAATGTCCCACTGAACTGAACCTTGGAAAGCAGCCAGTCCATGCAACCGAAGTAGATGATAACTTGGCAGGTCTGGATTTTTCTACTTTGGAATATATTTTAGAGGCTGCCCCTATCCGCACCGGTACCACCTCAGTGCGATTAGGTTCGATACCATCAAAGGGCGTTAGTTCGACTGGCACGTCCGCACCCTTTGGTAATATATATAGTAGGAGGAAGAGAAAAGTTGGTCCCTCCCTAAAATCTCCATATGTGCAGCCCAAGAGGAAATCAGGTATATCAATAAAGTCCCACCAATCGGACCAAGCACAACAACCTCGCCTTTATGATCCGATGAGAGGGTTTGATGAATCCAGATATACCTACTTCTTGGAATGGTTATATCAACATTATAACGACAACCAGTATGTATTTCCTAGTACTTATTGTCTTATTTATTCATCCAATTTGAGGGTATTTTTTTTAACCCACGTAATATGGTTAATTACTGATGTCTTTGTTATTCTTCAAAATGTAGGGAAAGTATTATTGTTGGTTGCCCAAGTAAGGGTATGGCTAACTCTTCTTGGTTTCATCGTATATTCAAACCACAATCATCTTTACTCAATGAGGTACATGTTTTGGTTATGTTCATTTATGGATATATCTGGTTATATGTTGTTATTTGGTTTATGGATTGTTATTCAATATATTTGGTATTCTAAAGTGAAACTAACAACACATATATCTCATATGTCTGGTATCAACGATGCGTAATTTTAAATTGGCAAAATAACTTCAGCACATAGATTGCGGACTATGGCTGTTGAGGAAGAAAGAGGAACTTCATCCGCACTTGTTCCTAAATAACAATTGGACAACTGTAGACAGTGCGTTTTGGGTAAGACCTTTACTTAGTATATCTGGTGTTTATTTAAAAATATGTTGTATATATCGTAATTTTCCATGTCATATCTGGTCAATTTGCAGATGATGTAACAATTTTTCTTTAAAATTACTATATTTGAAAATGTAGGCTTACATCGATGCAAGTGCAAGTGAATGGAAGAAGTTGAAGAAGAATGACCACTTGTCTTTTTGGTTGAATGATAAGAAGTGGTTTGATTACGTGACTAGTAAAATACTTTTAAACTTATGATTCTGTGTTGCATATCTGGGCAAACTTGAACATTTTATCGTTTCATATAATAATATAAATTTCTTGTTTGTTTTGAAACAGGTGTCCGGCCTGATATAGGTAAACCATGGATTCGTGTCTCCAATATATATGGTGTTATATTGGAGAAGGGTCATTGGATCGCTATCGGACTTGACATCAGACAACAACAAATTAACGTATATGATTCACTTCCTAAACACATAAGAGATGGAACTCTCAAGAAAAGGTTACATAATTTATCTGTCATGATCCCAAACTTGATTCATAACTTGGATGTGGTTGAACATGACAAAATCATAGAGAAGTGGCCCATATATCGTAATGCAATAGCTGTTCCACAGCAAGTTCAAGTGTAAGTATATTTTATTATTTGGTTAGTGACATCGATTTAATAAAGATTAATATTAAGTTATATTTTGCATTACTTATACGGACTTATTGTTTACTTCAATATATTACACAGGGGTGACTGTGGCATATATGCACTGAAGTTCATTGAGTATTTAGTAAATGAGAAGCCACTGACTGACATCAAAGACGAGGCTATAGGTTTCTTCAGAAAGAAACTTTGTTGTGAACTTTTCTTTGCGGATGATGAATACATAATTGTTTAAATATTGTAAAACTTATAGTATCTGTAAATGTAATGGTTATGAGAACATTTATGTAATGTTTGTAATTATATATGTGATCAATTTATGTAAAATTGTACTGATACATTACTTTGGTGTAATAATGAAATGAAGGAAATCGGTTTTGGTTATGATTTATTCCATCTGTTACTCAAATTGTAATATCCAAATTCTGGGATAAATTTTTTGTAGTTCTGGAACTGATTCGTAGTTTATCATCTGGTATATCTGGTATATCTAATGGTATATCTGGTATATCTGAGGGTATATCTGGTATATCTGAGGGTATATCTGGTATATCTGGTATATCTCAGGGTATATCTGGTATATCTGAGGGTATATCAGGGTATATCTGGTATATCTGAGGGTATATCTGGTATATCTGGTATATCTCAGGGTATATCTGGTATATCTGGTATATATCAGGTTATATCTGGTATATCTGAGGGTATATCTGGTATATCTCATGGTATATCTGGTATATCTCAGGGTATATCTGGTATATCTGGTATATATCAGGGTATATCTGGTATATCTGAGGGTATATCTGGTATATCTGGTATATCTAGGGGTATATCTGGTATATCTGAGGGTATATCTGGTATATCTGAGGGTATATCTGGTATATCTGGTATATCTGAGGGTATATCTGGTATATCTGGTATATCTCAGGGTATATCTGGTATATATCAGGGTATATCTGGTATATCTGAGGGTATATCTGGTATATCTCATGGTATATCTAGTATATCTCAGGGTATATCTGGTATATCTGGTATATATCAGGGTATATCTGGTATATCTGAGGGTATATCTGGTATATCTGGTATATCTAGGGGTATATCTGGTATATCTGAGGGTATATCTGGTATATCTCAGGGTATATCTGGTATATCTCGTATATATCAGGGCATATCTGGTATATCTGAGGGTATATCTAGTATATCTGGTATATCTAATGGTATATCTGGTATATCTCATGGTATATCTGGTATATCTCAGGGTATATCTGGTATATCTGGTATATATCAGGGTATATCTGGTATATCTGGTATATCTGAGGGTATATCTGGTATATCTGGTATATCTCAAGGTATATCTGGTATATCTGGGGGTATATCTGGTATATCTCACGGTATATCTGGTATCTCTCATGGTATATCTGGGGGTATATCTGGTATATCTCAGGGTATATCTGGTATATCTCAGGGTATATCTGGTATATCTCAGGGTATATCTGGTATATGTGGTATATCTGAGGGTATATCTGGTATATCTCATGGTATATCTGGTATATCTGAGGGTATATCTGGTATATCTGAGGGTATATCTGGTATATCTCAAGGTATATCTGGTATATCTAGGGGCATATCTGGTATATCTCAGTGTATATCTGGTATATCTGAGGGTATATCTGGTATATCTGAGGGTATATCTGGTATATCTGATGGTATATCTGGTATATGTCAAGGTATATCTGGTATATCTGGTATATCTAGGGGCATATCTGGTATATCTCAGGGTATATCTGGTATATCTCAGGGTATATGTGGTATATCTGAGGGTATATCTGGTATATCTCAAGGAATTGTGTGCCGCGGCGAAAGGTTCTCGGGTTGAAACATGAAAATCATGAAAACATTGTGCGCCGCGGCGAGCAAAATTTATGCCGCGGCGAGGAGGTTTCTGCTTTCGACCCAAAATCATGAAAACATTGTGCGCCGCGGCGAGTAAAATTTATGCCGCGGCGAGGAGGTTTCTGCTTTCGACCCAAAATCATGAAAACATTGCGTGCCGCGGCGAAGGAAAGTTATGCCGCGGCGGGGAGGTTTCTGTTTTTATTCCTAATTCAATATCACATGTGCGCCGCGGCATGGAAAAAGGTGCGCCGCGCGCGCGGATTGGACTCCTCCTGGGCGAGGAGATTTACAGAATATTTTGGAAACCCTTACAAAGAAAAGGAAAACCTAATGGGACACAACCTCCTCCACAGCCTCCAACAGTTTTGAGATTATTCAGGGTATATCTCAGGGTATATATAGTATATCTTCTAAAATAGTATAACAACACATGTATATACGTGATACATGAAAATTCAGAGACAGGGCATAATATAAAACTATCATTAATACAAAATTCAGATACAGACGACGAAATACTTGAAATCATAATAAAAGATTACAGGGTACATAAAAATGTTCATTCTTGAGAAGGTAGTATCGGTTCTACAATCATCTGACGAAAAACATTACAAGTCCTCCTGTTATGACCAGTAATTCCACAACGACTGCACAATATTAACTTCTTTATTACTTCCCCACGTGAACGTATGCGTCGCTTCCGTGGTCTGCCAGATTTTTTCTTTGTGTTAGGAGGAAGTTCAACTAGTTCTATGATTTCTGGTGGAATGTCCCACTGACCATTGTCAGTTGCTGGAAATATTGCCTCCGCATATGCGATAATATAACAATTGACTGTGTATAATCGGTCAACAAAGGACTGGACATCAACATCTTGAAAACGGGCCGCTGCAATGGCATGACAACAGGGGATTTTGTGAACATCAAATTCTCTGCAGCTACAACTTCTGTTGAGTAGATCAACATCTTCACTAGTATCACCATGTACAACCTATATTTTCATATGAATGAACTAGTTACTTTATGGTTTATAGGCTTACAAGAGATACAACAATATATATGCTGTTAAATTTACATATTTAAAAATTCAATAACAATATAGAATGATGTACGAATCCCATACCTGGAAAACATGTGCATTAATTCTGAAAACCCTGTACCTTAAGGACTTATTGTGATTTGCACGCATAATTGATTCAACCTCATCGGTAAGGAATCGAGTTCCCCATCTCATCCCAACCTCCCTACGTTCGACAAACCAATGTTGTATTTTGCTACGGTAGTACTCAGCAAGCATGGTTATAGGCAACTCACGAGCAGATTTCATGACATTATTAAATGATTCTGAACCATTTGTGGTCATTATACCGTATCTGTTTCCAGGAAAATGAAATCTTGACCACTTCTCTTTACCTGCTTCCAATAAGTACTTCTCTATATCTGGATCGATCAGTCTCAAATCCCCCATGTATTTGTCAAATTCACGCTTCGTATATGCCCTTGCGCAACATCTGAACAAAGGTGTGATATCAGGATTCTTAAATTTGTGGTTTAAATTCATCTCCATGTGAAATGCACAATATCCATGCAAAGCATTGGGGAAGGCTTTAGGAACAGATTGTATAATACTTTGGTGTCTATCTGAAACAATAACAAGATCATCAATGTGCCCAAATATACCGGATAGTTTTAACAAAAACCATTCCCAGGCTTCATTATTCTCAGAATCTCCAACACCAATGGCCAATGGATATATGTTGTTATTTCCATCTGAAGCATTTGCTACGAATAATGTCCCAGCATACCTACCTGATAGGAATGCACCGTCGACTGTAATTACATGTCTTATACAAGATAAAAATCCTCTGATACATGGACCTAGTGCCATAAAAAAGTACTTAAATCTTCCGGACTGGTCAACTTCAATATGTGTGACGCTACCAGGATTTCTTTCCTTCAAAACATGACAGTAGGAAGGAAGCTTCAGGAAAGATTCCTCTTCACTGCCACGTAGCAAATAAAGAGCCTTCTCTTTAGATCTGTATGCTGTGGTGTAACCAATCTCAATCCCAAACTCATTTTGACAATCATCAATAATATCTTTGGGCTTATAAATTCTTCCTGGTCGGACCAACTTCATTTTTATGGCATTTCCTATCACTCTTGAGGTTGCAGTCCTATTCTTCCTCATGTAATTGTTAGGATCACAAGTATGTCTTGATTCGTATTCTTTTACCCTGAACCTATCAGATCCAGTGATCCTATTACATCTAATCATCCAACTACAAGTAGATTGAATGCAACGTATTAGAACACGGTCTTTCCTACTAGTCAGTGTCCTCGTCTCAAATCTGTTTCTTATGGCATAAAGACCGACATGTGTTGTGAAATCTATCTTATTGTCAAACACTTGATCAACTTTCAAATCAAGCTCAACATGTGCCACAGACGACGAAACGTCACCATTAGAAATAATCTCTGTGGGTGTACTGGATGGACCGATACGTAATTCATAATTGTTTCCAATTACAGTTCTTCCTTCAGACTGGGATAAACCATAATTCTCATGATTTCTAACAATGACCCTTTCTGTTTCAACTTGTGTCCTTTCATTATGAATTGCATGCAAACCTCCCATTGAGGACATATCACGATCAACGTTTTCGTTGACAGGTATATCTGGTAATTCATATTCTCTAATCATATCAATATCTCCTTCATCACCCATTTGCGGCGGAACTAAATTGTGATCTACATCATCACGAATACTATCAAGTACATTATCGCAACCACCATTTGGATTTTGAGATCCTTCTTGCATATTAGTATCACTCAAGAAATTTACATTACGGCCTCCGGTATTAAAAACTTGCTCATGGCAAATAGAATTACTTGTACCTACAGATCTTATCACATTTTTTGTGACATATAGAACAGCCTTCCTTTCATTATCTTCAACGTGAAGGTCAAAAAACTCTTCCAATTCTTCATCATCACCTATTAAAACAGATGGTAATGTCAAATCATTCTTATAGAAGTATCTCACTTCAAGTTCATACTTGAACTTATCCATCTTTAACTTGAGAAACAACTTTTCTTTAAGTTCATTATACAACCATCCTTTTTTTATCTTCATCACCAAACCTTCACCTCCTTGATATACTATTTTACCATCCTTCAATGACCATTTACCATTGTGAATGATTAGAATACTAAGGCTATCCATTCTGTAAAATGTTTAAAAATAATTAGGTCTATCTCATTCAAAAATACGTAAAGTTTAATTGATATATCAAATAATATACAACATATTGAACTGCGTTATTAGTATATAACATATATACCTGATTAAATGTGTAATAGATGGAGATATACCAACATATACATAGATATACCCACAGATATACCCTGAGATATACCAGATATACCGTGAGATATACCATAATTTCACTGAGATATACCAGATATACCGTGAGATATACCAGATATACCGTGAGATATACCAGATATACCATGAGATATACCAGATATACCTTGAGATATACCAGATATACCATCAGATATACCAGATATACCCTGACATATACCCTGAGATATACCAGATATACCCTGAGATATACCAGATATACCAGATATACCCTGAGATATACCAGATATACCCCTAGATATAACAGATATACCCTCAGATATACCAGATATACCCTGAGATATACCAGATATACCATCAGATATACCATCAGATATACCAGATATACCCTGAGATATACCAGATATACCAGATATACCCTCAGATATACCAGATATACCCTCAGATATACCAGATATACTATGAGATATACCAGATATACCAGATATACCCTGAGATATACCAGATATACCCCTAGATATACCAGATATACCCCTAGATATAACAGATATACCCTCAGATATACCAGATATACCCTGAGATATACTAGATATACCAGATATACCATCAGATATACCAGATATACCCTGAGATATACCAGATATACCAGATATACCCTCAGATATACCCTCAGATATACCCTCAGATATACTATGAGATATACCAGATATACCAGATATACCCTGAGATATACCAGATATACCATGAGATATACCAGATATACCCTGAGATATACCAGATATACCCCCAGAAATACCAGATATACCTCCAGAAATACCAGATATACCAGATATACCCCCAGATATACCGGATATACCAGATATACTCTGAGATATACCCTCAGATATACCCTGAGATATACCAGATATACCAGATATACCCTGAGATATACCAGATATACCTTGAGATATACCAGATATACCCTGAGATATACTAGATATACCCCCAGAAATACCAGATATACCAGATATACCCCCAGATATACCGGATATACCAGATATACCCTGAGATATACCCTCAGATATACCAGATATACCCTGAGATATACCAGATATACCAGATATAACCTGAGATATACCAGATATACCCTGAGATATACCAGATATACCATGAGATATACCAGATATACCCTGAGATATACCAGATATACCCCCAGAAATACCAGATATACCAGATATACCCCCAGATATACCGGATATACCAGATATACTCTGAGATATACCCTCAGATATACCAGATATACCCTGAGATATACCAGATATACCAGATATACCCTGAGATATACCAGATATACCCTGAGATATACCAGATATACCCCCAGAAATACCAGATATACCCCCAGAAATACCAGATATACCAGATATACCCCCAGATATACCGGATATACCAGATATACCCTGAGATATACCCTGAGATATACCAGATATACCCTGAGATATACCAGATATACCAGATATAACCTGAGATATACCAGATATACCCTGAGATATACCAGATATACCAGATATACCATGAGATATACCAGATATACCCTGAGATATACCAGATATACCCCCAGAAATACCAGATATACCCCCAGAAATACCAGATATACCCCCAGAAATACCAGATATACCAGATATACCGGATATACCAGATATACCCTGAGATATACCAGAAATACCAGATATACCAGATATACTCCCAGATATACCGGATATACCAGATATACCCTGAGATATACTAGATATACCCTGAGATATACCAGATATACCATGAGATATACCATGAGATATACCAGATATACCCCCAGAAATACCGGATATACCAGATATACTCCCAGATATACCAGATATACCCCCAGAAATACCGGATATACCAGATATACCCCCAGATATACCGGATATACCAGATATACCCTCAGAGATACCACATATACCCCCACATATAGAAAACTGAATATAGCATTTCATAAATGTTTCGATTACACGCGGCCAAAAATATATGTTTCTATTAATTATTATTGAATTGGGGTAACAGTTTAATACGGTTTTTCAACCAAAAATCTGTTTAAATAATACCCATATCAGTTCCTCGCGAAAGTATGAAGCAAATTGTTGGAAATTTTTCGAAAATATATCAGTCCCAATCGCATTTTTCTGGTAGTTATTATTTAAAAATCCTGGTACAAATTGCAACATTTACATCTTAATAAAAATTGCAAATATTGTTGGAAGATATTACTAACCTCATTTTTATAATTTTTCCACAATGACATGCAACAATGGTGAGAAGATCAGTGAAGAGAAAAAGAGAGGGTGCGTAGTTGGAGGGAGAAGAAGAAAGAAAATTATTTTGGTGGGAAACTAAATGACCCAACCAAACCGAGTACCGGGAGAGTAAATAGAATTTTGCCTATTTCTAAACTTTTACACAAGGTTGCCCTTTTTTAAACTATATTAAGGATTTTGCCTATTTTAGACAAAAATCCTACTTTTTTCATATTATGAAAACCCTGAAGCCTAGCCTCCACATGACATGACTCTGCCTAAAGAATCTCTACCACTCCGGCTATCAATTACTCTCTTCAGCTTAGCCAGCCACGATCAGCTCCAGGTAGTTCTGTCTCGCAGCTCTATTCCTAGCTAAAGTCTCTGATTCTTTCTTTGAAGTCTCTGGCTTAGAAGCTCGCTCCTTTTCTCCTTTCGTTTCTTTGGCTTTGCCAGAAGAAAAGTGAAAGGGACAACAATGACTTTGCTCAAAATGATCACGGAGGCTGTGGCCAATGCCGAACCACCCGTAGCTTCCCCACCAGAATACCCCATCGTTATTGACTCTGATACTATCTTTCCCACTTTGAAATCCAAACTTGATTGTCCAGATGTCTCCTCACTTGCCACTCCCATCACTGGATGGAAAATACCTCAATCCGATTCCTATCGTATTGGACAAGCAAAGAATTATTTACCCAGATGAAGCAAAAGCTAAACAAGCCAAAAGATTTTGGTAAAAAATAGTTCTTGGATATTCTGAATCTATTTCTTGAGAAATTGAGGAAAAAACTTGGTATTTCGATTGGGCTTCATTCGTCTGATTATGAACATACCGGAGTTTTAGTTGAAAAGGTAGGACTTTTCTTGGGCAAGGATGTTGCTGGTTTGGTTTTGGAAGCGAGTGTTAACT
The DNA here is from genome assembly GCA_029378325.1 of Elaeagnus macrophylla. Lineage (NCBI taxonomy): Eukaryota > Viridiplantae > Streptophyta > Magnoliopsida > Rosales > Elaeagnaceae > Elaeagnus > Elaeagnus macrophylla. Next base: position 30,434,444 of record CM055640.1, on the reverse strand, counting down.
TCGAGATTTGGTAAATGGTGGAAACGTTGATTGTCAATGGGCTAGTTGGAAAATCATGTTATTCGAATTTGGTTGCTAAACTACTGGAAAATAAAAGAGCAGACTTGCTATGTCTTTGCATTAAGCACGCGTCTAATCTCGGATTGTCAGAGTTGCTCCTCATGTTGAAGTATTTTCTATCTTCTCCTAAAGGAGCTAGTTTGATTGATGTTCGCAAAGAATGGGAGACCCAAGCGTTGTTAGCTATTGATAAGGCCAGTGATATAAGTGTCACTGGGAAGAAATTTTTAATGGCAAAGGATGCTTCGATTTTGCATATGATGGCACACGATGGGTTTTCTTCTTCAGAGCTCTGCTTGCATTATATGTTGGCATCGGCAAATGTTGATGAATTGGTATTGTCATCTGCCATTAGAAAGTTGAGTGGTAAGGAGATGATGAGCTTGATTAAATACTTGAAAAAGTGGCTTAAGAAATATGAAAGGTTTAGTCAAGCAGTTCCTTGTCCAAAGGCATCAAGTGTTTTAGGTTTGAAGGCTTGTGATTGGGTTCCTAAGCTTGAAGAGGTTTTAAAATGTGTTGGGTTAGTTTTGGATGAGAATTTTTCTGCTTTAGTGTTGCATCAAGAATTTCATGAAGAGCTTAAGTCTATAAAGGGAGTGGTTTGCTCTTTAGCAGAAGAAGCGAGGTTCTCATGTTCTGTAGCAAATGTAGCTTGCACAATTGAAAAAAAATCTGAAGCTTAAGGCGTTTATTACATTATCTGCTATGGAATCATTATGAATGAATGAATGAATTTGTTGGTTTCCTTCAAAAATTTCATATGCCAATTTCATAGGGCCTGAATAAATTTCTTCTCTCTATTATTTTCTCCCCTTTTTTTTGTTGTTGCTAGAGTTCCCACCCTGCTACTTTATACCTAGCAGTCACTTGCTTTGATTATTTGATACGGAAGTTCGTCAAGCCTTGGCATTTGTACAGTTATTCAAATGCATTCCGAAATATGCATGTACGTGGTACATTTTATGCTTGTCTTCAAATATCATCCTAGAAAAATTAATATCTGACTAAGTTGTTCATAAATCTATTGGAATTTTGTAATTTCTAGTTAAGTTTGTTAGCTTTTACCTAATTTCTAGTTCTTCATAATTGTATAAGTTTTTTGTAGTGTAGAGGTTTTAGATTTGTCAGCCACATTGTAAATATATTTACAAGCCCATGAAAGTTTCTAGCACCAACATGATAATGTATGTTTTCGGGTGTCATGCTGCTTTTTCTTGGTATCCTTGCTAGTTTGGTTGGTGTATGAGATTGAGCTTTTGGGGAGGGAGGAGCATGATAATGAAAATCCTAATGATTTAGACTTCACAAGCTTGGTTGCTTGGCTGTCTACTGATTTCAGTTTGATGTTTTAGTTTTCAATTTGTTTTGTTTAAATTTTCCCGGTGATTTTCCCTTTTCCACCAGTTTTTAGAATGTGTGTTTAGATCTTAATTTGTTCCTGCGAACAGAACCTTACAATCTCGTCGCCTCTGTTGTTTTCAAAGCCATTAAACTGCTCCAAGAGAACCATAGTAGATCTCTCCGACGGAGAATGATCACTTTGCTAAACAAACAATTCATTGCTCCGCTAGAACACTATTAATACTTTCATATAGTAAAAACTGGTGCATTGTAGAGTAATATCGTTTTTTCAAACTAATGAGTAATGATTGACACTGAATATGTTCTGTTTATTTTATAATTTAACTTACCCATTTTATTTCTCTCACACATTGAGTTCTGTTTGCGTAAAGATGAAAGCATCATTCTTTATCGTAAATAGAAACTTATAATGAACTTGACGCCAACAGAACATATTAAAGAAATTGTTCATATACCATAAATTGAGGTTCTCCTAGGAAAAGCTTTTTTCTCAGCCAAAAAAAGCTTAGCTTTTAGCTGCTTCTTGATGTATTCAGAATTCAATTTAGCTAGTATAAGATACTAGAGGATACTTCAGGTTTCCCCAGCAGAGACTAAATGCCATATGTTCAAGTAAAACAAACTTAGAACACCAGATTTAAGGCGGCCAAACAACTTGCTCTAGCATCCTACATCTCCAAGTAGTTTACAAGACTAGGAAAATTACCGGGTGTGGAGGATAGTGCTGATAGATTATATAGCATGCAAAGCTAGCAGTTCTTATTCACCTCCCCTTAAAAACCATCAGTAAGAGCAAAAACTCGACCTGCTAAAGGTGGAGGTAATGCAGATACAGCTTCTTCGATTTCCTAGTAAATCACAAACAGCAATTTAGAAACCAAATACTGACAAATTCACAGAGCATTATGAAAAAAACAGAACAATAGTACATTTACTGTATAACGAGCTGAGAAGTGAATCAGAAGAATGGCTTTGTTCTCGAACTTATCTGCATTACTTATTATCTGAGAAAGGGGTCATCCACAAATCAAAACAACAAAATAATATGCAAGTTTGATAATTTCAGCATTTCTCAGAGATCAATTGAAGAATTAAATACAAGTGTGAATATTTTTAAAATTAACCTCGTGCAGATGAGTGTGGCCATAATCTCTGGCATGCTCTACTGCAACTGAGTCATTAATGAAAGTGCTCTACATGAAGAGGGGTGGAAAATGAAAAAAGAACAGAAGAAGAAGCCAAGATTAGATTATTTGATCATTTGTGACGTCCAGGAACCAACTCTTATCATCTATGATTAAGAAGACAAGGACTCCTAGCTATTAAGAAGACAAAAACTCCATTATAACAAACATGACTCATGTTTACTAAAGACCACATGAGTTATGAGATACTAGAAATAACAAATGTCCCAAAGTTAGGGCAGTTTCTTTTTTAAGTATACGATGCTCTCATTTCATATTAGAGTGCATCTTTGTGAGATAAAACTCCTAGCTCAATTTTGAAAAAGCTTCCGCTTCTTCATGTGTAAATAAAAGCAATGCTGTATTGCTTGCATTTCTTCAAGTAATCAGTAAGATCCTTTCAATGCAGAATCACTCTGTCAAAAGTGAATTGTCTCCTCAATAATAAAAGATAGAGTAAGCAAAGACGTTCATCATATTTGGACCCAAATACCCTATATCCTAAAATATAAAGAAAAATAAGTTATCCCACCTCCATGACAAGAATTCTTGCCCTCAAAACTTCAACATTGCTTTCATCAACTATAAAGTCTGATGTGGTATCCCCAGTAAAAGCAATTTGAGGTTCTGTTATAGTATTTGTAATCTGCAAATAAGGAACACATAGTCTTGTAAGTTACATTCTAGGATAAGGAAAATTGAAAGCTGGAATATAATAAGAGGCCAGAATCTAACCAAGGACAAAGGAAAGTTTCCACAAAAGCCCGACACAGGTTTGCATAACTTTCATAATTGAATGTATGAATATTGAGAACTTTCAAATTTCATAACAGTCTTGTAGATAATAGATGTATAATCTATGGAAGAAGATAATATTCTGTAATATATATTAAATGAGTTGAACAGCACATTTGACACTTCTGTCTATCACAATTGTGATGGGTGGACATGTAAGATTCTGTATACCACAATGAAATTAATGAATTATTTTCCTCTCTTTCTAGATTTACAATCAAATAAAGGAAACTGTCAACAATGACCTGGAGCTAAAGCAGAGTAAACACAGTATTTAAATTTTTCTACTCTTTCCTCTTTTTTCTCTCTCCTTTCCCTTTGGTCGGTAAGATTTGAACTCATCCAACAATTAACCAAAACCCATACACCTGAGGAAAGGCAGATGGGTCTATAGGTCCTTTACCACAGACAAAGTTTGCTTTCTGTATATCCTGTTTTCAGTTATATAAAATAAAGAAAAAGAGAAAAATACGCCAAAATATATGCAGTCAAGTGGTGCTGACAACTTCAATTTTTATTTATTTATTTATTTTATCTTGGTGGGTATCAAGACACACCTCCACACCTGATAATTTTAATCTTTTGATCTCATCTGCAGGGAGGCCAATGTACTCCTTCTTCAGTTTCTGTTTAACAGAGAAAACTAAATAACCCTGCCAAATCAGACATGGTAGTTATAGTTAAAATTAAAAAAATCTTCTAACACATAACATAATCCAGATGAGAATGTACCATGAATAATAAAATACCTGACTTGGTATTCCATGGTAAGTCCTAAAAGCTATTACCTTGAGATCCCTTCGTGGATAAAACTCTTCACCTGGAAATATAAGCTCCATGAGACATTTTTAAAAATGAAAAGAATGACACCAAACTCTTTCACTACAAGTAATTTGGACAATTGAACATAATTACCCACATCCAACCCAATTAGAATATGATTCAGCTCTGAATTGGTCCATTTTTCTGTGCACTTCAAAGAGTTCTTCTACAACTTCTTTTATACATTTTGGAACAATAATTGTTGGGGGCTTCATACTATATAATCCCCGAGTTGCTACATACATTGGCAATCCTCCCTGTCATAATTCAAAGTAATAGTGAGAACTTCTCCAGATTATAAAGATCAAGCTCTGTTGAGAAATTATGATAAATGATAGGGAAATCAAAATGAAGGGAAAGAGTAGTAACTAACCCATTTCTGTCTTTTATGTATTTTCTTCATTTTTATTAAAGGAAGAAAGAATCTACTGCTTATATCATCTAAAACTATTATAATGCATGCCATTAAGTAGGAATTACATTGATGGAAATAACCATCTACATGAAATAGGTACTAGCTAATATATCTATACAAAGTTCCTTCTTGAAAAATAAATATTTACTTCATGGGCACATTAGAGCCCAACATCCCAGCATGTTTTTCTTCAACCATCCAAGTAGAAAAAGCATCAAACTTTATACAATTTTTAACTCATTGCGCTTGAAAACTTAAGACATAATTATCAACTATTCAACCATTCAGATGAACGTTCAATGACTATAAATTTTGCTTCTGATCAGAATAAAGCAACAGACCATATCAAGTCTCAGCTAAATTGGAATATGTAATACATAAAATTGTGCAACATAAGTCAAACAATAGTGTCATATTTATCATCATTCACAACCTTCAGCCATCGATATTTACATTAGAAAAACCATTCTTACCACCTCTAAACCACTTATGTGTCACTAATGTTTTTTTTTATTTTAATGAAATTCAAACAATCACAGAAAGGCTATCAACCTAAGTGATTTTCGTTCCCAGTGGTATTATATAGAATCATTCTTTACGTGACATAAAGAGAGCAACTTTAAGCCAAATAAACATAAGTTTTAAACAAGATAACAAGTCCATAAAATGCACAAGTCAACGTTTTCTTTACCCAAAAAAAACAAAAAAATCAGTGTAAGATTCAAGAACCTAGAAAACAAAGAGGGAAAAAAAGGACCTCTGGGGAGACATAGGTAAATAGAGAAAATCCCATAAAAATAAAAAGAAAATTGAAAGAACCTAATAGCGCATTAAGCTTAGTAAAGAAGAAAGGGAACTGACTTACAATGTGGTCCATATGCGCATGGGATATAAAGAGAAAGTCTTGAGAGATGGCACGCTGTGGGCAACGTCCAATGTCAAAAGCCAACTTGAGGGTTGGAAAGATTATGCAGGTTTCATGGCCTCCAATGGACAAACCCTCAACTGGGTAGCCTTCAATATTCAACCCCTTGGCTTTCTTCGAAGATTGTAATGAATCTGAGTCAGACTTGTCTTTCACTGACTCAGAATTCTGGGTTTTGTTTCCACCCATAGTAAGAAAAGCGAAGGAATCTGAAGTAGGAGCAATTGAGATGGAGCACAAAGAACAATTTTGTTCTTGTTCTTGTTCTTTTTTTCCCCCTAATAAGCCCTAGCTTTCTTGTCTTGCGTACAATTTCAATTGGAAATTTCTGAAATAGGTTTAAAATTACTATAATTCTTTTACAAGTTAGAGCCCATGATGAATATAAGTATTTAATTTATTTACCATCTATAAATTATATAATATTATTATGTATAATTAATATAATATTAGTTTAATTATATATGTAGTTTATTTAAAGCCTAAACTCATTCTTTCATTATGATTTTTTTTTTAATGAGTCATGACAAGGATTATCAATTTTTCGGGAGACAACCCTGTAAAAATTCTTTTATTGGAGATAATGATGGAGGCAAAAAAAAAAAATAACAAAAATAACACCCTTAAAACTTTTAATAACAAAACTAGCACCACTTGTGTTTAAATTTATATTTTCACAATTAAAAAAAGACTAATATGTCATTTTTCTTTGAACATCCATCCAATTAGAATTGAATGACGATAATTTAGACTCGTTTAATATTAAACGTTTAATATTTTACGTTCAAATTGAATATTGAACGTTTAATATTATTGGGGTATTAGTTTTGTTACTATAAATTTTAGGGGTACTATTTTTGGTAATTTTTGGGAATGAAAACTGAGAGATAAATATCCGTATTTTATATCAGGAGATGAGATAAAGATAGGACTATGTATATATCTTATTTTAATAAATATATAAATTTATTTTTATTTTTTATCTTTTTTTTAATATATAAATTTAATTACATAGACAAATTATATTTTAATTGTATTTTTATTTTTTAAATATCAATAATTTAAAATTAATTTATAACAAAATTTTATCGATATTATTTAATATAAAAATATTATGTAATTATTGTTACATATATTTTATTTTTTCCTTATTATATAAATATATATTTTTATTATTTATTAGTTCAAAATTTTGTTTTTTTATCATCATAAAATATTTATTACCAAATAATTTTTCATAAATTTTATCTTGTGGTTTAGATGGTAAAATTTTCAATTCCCTCACTAGGAACCCAAGTTCAAATCTTACCTGAATGTGTGAGTGTGTTTTATCTTTATTAATAATAAAAAATAAAAAAATTATTAAATTTTTAAAAAAATAATATTTATAATATTATTTAGATTCTCATTTCTCGACAAAATTTTAAAGTATGAATGATAAACAAATTTGCAATTAAAGACGTGAAACAATAGGGGTCCTCAGCCCCATTCTATCTCATTAACAATCTTAGGCTCACCATCAGTTATCTTTGTCGTAATTAATATAAATAAGCTTACTTTAAATTTGGACAATGTATAAACTTTTTAAATTTTATAAAAAAGAAAATTATAAAAAAGTGATTATTATGTTTAGAAAAAGTTGGACTAATTAAGTAAATTAAAGTTTAAAATTAAAAGTCAAAATTTTTTTTTTGACACGTAATTCTTTTAGAACTTAAAAAGTCAAATTATTAAGGAAGTTATAGTATATTTCGAATGAACTTAAAAACCATTACATTTATATGCTTCTTAAAAAAATTGAAAAACGTCATGTATGTGAGTTGTGCGTTTAAAAAGGGTAAGTGCATTTTTAACATGACTCTATATCATTATTTTAATATAAATTTTGCACTAAAATTATGAATTTATATGATAATTCTAATCCAAAATTTTATTTTAATACAAATTTTGTATTATTTTAATATAAAAACTACAATACTTTTTCACCTCTAACACATTACACTAAATATTATGCTAATTTCTTTTACAAAAGTAAAATTTTCTCCTATTAATTAATTCATAATAATTATTATATCAAACTAATTAATTATATATTAATATTTTTTAATTAATTATCATAAATTTAAAAATTATATTTTTAGTAAAAAATAACAAATTTACTAAATAAAATATTATATTTTTTTATATAAATTAAAACTACATCGATCAAAAACAAAAATTAATTGATGAAAAATAGTACAATGAACAGTGTTACGATATATATAGGTCGACATTGTTCAAGCGCTTTTTTTTTTATAAAAAAATTTAAATATTTTTTTAGTGTGAAATTTAGTGTAGTAGATTGAAGATAAAAAAAAAAAATAGTGCAATTTTTGCATTGTTTTATTTCAAAAGTTGCACTAAAAGATGATTAACAAAATATTCTAAAAATTATATATTTTTAATATGATATTTAATGTAATTGGTTGGAAATAAAAAAAAAATAGTAAAATTTTTATACTAAAAATAAAATTTTAGATCGAGATAGTTCAAAAGTTTTAGAAAATTTAGTATTATAATTTTAATAAGCACTCTTTTACCAGCCAAAAAAAAAAGAGCACTTTGTTTTTGCTTTTCCTCTTACAAGTTACTTCTTTTCTCGACTATAAATTAATAATGAATAATATAGATAAATTAAAAAAGCAAAAAAAGAAAAAAAGTGCACTCTTTTGTTTTTCCTCTTGCAAGTTACTTCTTTTATCGAATAAAAAAGTAATAATTAATAGCATAGATAAATTGAGATTTAATCGCACATAGCTCATCCCATATAATCATAAATAATTTATTTTTATAAAGGTACTATATATTTAATACAGATAATATAATTAATTAAAATACGTTAACAATTAAAATATATATTATTAATTAAATCATATGTTCCTTTCGGGGTACAACAATCATTTTTTATTAAAATGTTACTCATTTATAATAGATATAATTTATAAGAATAGAGATAAATTTTTATTGTATGCTATAAATTTATACTCATCAAAGCAATTTCTAAGCCTGTAACATTTGTTGCCTTCTGAAATGGCTTTAATAGGCCGTTGAAGATTAAGGAGTCAACATTTCAGCCAATGATGGTTAATTAAACCAGTAAACTCATTTAAAAGTACTAAACTCATGTGATTTTCATAGATTAATAAAAGGTGGTTGTTCAGTTGTGGGTTGCCTTCTAATATAATTAATAAATGCTCAAAAATATTTTCCCAAAAGTTTCTTAAAAAATTACTAAAAATAACATCTTTAAATTAAATTTATAATAATAAAATTAGTATCGTAATAATATTAAAAGTTCAATTTGAACGTGTAATATTGAACGTTCAATATTAAACGAGTCTAAATTACCATCGTTTAATTTCAATTGGATGATTGTTTAAAGAAAAATAATATATTAATAATTTTTTTAAATTATAAAAATATAAATTTAAACACAAAAAATACTATTATTATTATTACAAGATTTAAAAAGTATTATTTTTATTATTTTCTGAAGTTTCTTACATGTAATTATGAAATTCTTATAAAATCCTTATGGTTTTGAACTGACTTTATTTTCTTGAGTGGAATTATTTTGAAAAATTATCAAAAAAAATATCCTTAAAATTTATAATAACAAAACTAGCACCTTAATAATATTGAACGTAAAATATTGGACGTTCAATATTGAACGGATCTAAATTATCGTTGTTCAATTCTAATTGAATAAGTGTTCAAAGAAAAATGACATATTAGTCATTTTTTAATTGTGAAAATATAAGTTTGAACACAAAAAATACTAATTTTGTTATTATAAATTTTGAGGGTGCTATTTTTGTTATACTATCCAAAAATATCCCTTAGAATTTAAGAAGTATGAAATCATAGATGCTTTTTTAATAACTTAACCATTTTTTATTCTATCTTAATGACTTAATCTAGGGATATTATTTATTATTTTTAAAATATATTTTTGATAATTTTATTGATTTTTTCATCAAAAATTAAATAATTATATTGTTTTTAAAAAATAATTAATTAATTTTAAATTTTATTAATTTAAAATATCACATTATTTTTTATTTTAAAATTAATAAATAATTTTTTCTCAATCTAATGTCATTTTACTATTTAATTAATATTTCTTGAATTATGGATTAAGTCGATTGACATCTGACATGATTGAATAATTATACTATTTGTTAATATATATAAGTTATATTATCATTTTATTATTATTGTACTACATCTATCGTGTTATCATTGTACCATTGTTTACTATTATACTATGCTTCTTGTATTACGCTTGTTACGATTCTATAAATATAATCTTTTATGTACATTCTATGAATAACAATTTCAATACAATACATCATTTTTTTTTATCTTTATCTCTCTATACTATTAACATGGTATCAGAGTCCTTCAAATACCTTTAAAAAAAAAATTCAACAAAATTTCGCCTCTATTCATCACAGTAAACCATTATTACCTTTTGTTATTACGAAACATCACCTATACTAATTTAATCTAAGAAAAAATATCATTATCAAACTCGTCTCAACTAGACGAGTTCAACGCCACCAAAATCACCTCCATATAACCTTCCACACGCCACCCAAAGATCTGTTTCAGATCTGACACGCCAAACCACCCACAAACGTGCCAACTCGCTCCACGACTCGTGCTTCAATCGAGCCTAACCCGCGCTCCAGTCGCTTCCAATCCGCGCTCACCAAACCCGGCTCACAGGCCCGATTTTCTACTTCCCAGCTCCAGTTCACCACCTTCCCGGCTGGTTTTTCACCAGCTTAAACCGGTTCTTGACTTATTTTCAACTATTCTTTCCATTTTTAAGGTTATTTTTTACCTATCTAAACTCCTTTATACTGTTCTCTATTATTTCTTTTAAGATGGACTGAAATGATGTCTCCAAACCAATCTCTACCACTCTTGATAATACTAACTACCTAACCTGGGTACAAGCAATGATGAATTTTTTGAAAGAACACAAGTTATAGTGTCTCATAACCGATGATATCTCTATACCCATACAAGAAACCACTAAAATCGACTCCCTATTTGCTGACCGTCTTGAAGACTGGGAGAGCAAACATCATCAAATCATTACTTGGTTCTACAATACCACTCTACTCTCAATCCATTGTGAGTTTGGGCGTTTTGATACTGCTAAGAAAGTTTGAAAATTTCTTGAGACTCGATTTACTACCACAAATTTGGCCAATCAATATCAACTTTTGACAGATCTTCATACCAAAAGTCAAAGGTCTGATCAAATAATTAACTAATTTCTCTCTGAGATGCATGCTATTTGGGATCAACTTGCTTTCTCTAAACCATCTTGGACAAACAAAAATGATGCCGAGATGTTTGCCACTTACCATAATCGCCACCGTCTTATTATTTTTTCTCATGGCTCTCCATAATCCGTTTGAACCTATTCAAACTTCCTTACTTCATTGTAGTCTCTTTCCATCTTATACGTACCCAAATAAATTATATGCATAATCTCTTACCGTAAAAATAATAAATATTTTTTCCTCAATCTAATGTCATTTTATTATTTAATTAATATTGCTTGGATTATGGATTAAGTTGATTGCCTGAGCACATCCGACATGATTGAATGACTATACTAGTTATAATCAACTAATTAGTAATTAAATTATAAATCTTGTGCATACTCAAATAAATTATACGCTATTAAATAACAAGCTACTCACATTAGCCACATCGAATTTGTTAAAGAAGGTGTCAAGTAACCAAGCAAAATTTTATTTTATTTTACTTTTTACTTTAATTCATAAGCTGTATCATATTATCATAAAACATGTGTTTTGATTACCTAATAAGAGTAATATTAATATTGCATTAATTTATATATATTTTTATGATAATTCTATCATAAAACATATGATAAAATTATCTGAAAAAAAAAAAATTCTCACATTTTTTGAAACAATTTGACAAGTGTCACAATAATAGTAATTTAAGTGAAAAAATAAATACAAATTTATTTAATTTTAACATTTTTCATCTAATAAATATCAATAAGAAATGCAAAACAACTTATTATTTGACCAACCAATATATATGGAAAGATTTAATAAAATTGATAAGTTATTAACTGTTCTTACGACTACTTCAACATTACACTTTTTTAATTAAATATTTAATTTAATAGTGACATGTTACTTATCCTACAACTTAACGGATATAATATTACTATTAAAAGTTATCAATTCATATCATCCTTCTCAAGAATTCAGACATTAATAGAGCCTGAAAATGATGGAACCAGTGCATTTTATTACGGAAATCCTCATTATGCTAAGTACTGTAAATGGCTCCTGCAATGCTGCTGATACCAATATGAATATTGGTTCACAGTGTTCAATAGCAGCTAATTCTGACACAGCTATTGAATACCAAAAAACCTGATATTCACTTGTTACCAATGTTCCTCTTAACAATGGTTTCTACAAAAATGAAATTGGAAATAAGCCTCAGAGAGTGTATGGTCTAGTTCAATACAAAGGAGACATATCTGCTAATGGTTGCAGTAACTGCAATAGATGCATGCCCAACGTGCAAAGGGGTTTGGGTTTGGTTGAGATGGCATGACTCAATGCAACAGAGACATCAGTAGGAGTGATTGTGCAAAGTGCTTGAATAATCAACTATTGGGTTTCAAGGATGATTGAGAATCGAAGTGGATGGGAAATTTATGCAGCCAGTTGCTTTATGTGGTACCTGTACCACAAGTAAAGGTTAATTTTGAGATTACTTGTCTATTTCTCTACACATATATGTCACTTTTTATGCTTTGACGATAAAACTCACCCATTTACGTCTCAAATCAGGTTCAAAAGAGGTTAATTGATTACTTTTTTTCTTTCATTTTTGGCTATATTTAAGGTGGCGCCACAAGACTCGCTTCACATTAATTAGGAGCTGTGTAAGTACTATGACTATTGCAGTTTTGGAACATTTCATGAGTATGTATGATGTCGACATGATGACTAAGATAGAAATTGAACGACATTTATAAAGCCTTACCAACGTTTTGAAAAAGTTAGGTAAGGCCTTAAACATGATAACAATGTCTAATGAAAAATTTGTAAGGCCTTACCACTTCCTTTACAAAATTAGTAATGGCTCACCAAAAATATAAAAAAATTGGATTTTTACACAAATTAATGTCGTATAGCGATTTACATAAAAAAAAAAAAAAAAACTGAATGTAAACAAACCAACAATTTCATATGGTAAGAAGCTTCATCACTCCTACTCCTTCTATAAATGTACTTGAATCTTGATCTGACTTTCATACACACAAATCAAATTAAATTATTTTATGAATTAGTATAATTATTTGATTAAAAATCAATCTTATAATAATAACTGATTAAAGTTGATATGTATAATAGTACAAATGCCCTTGAATCTTGACCGCATCCTAAAAGCCCATAAATTACCCATTATAATATTAGCATTAACAGGTCACATGTTGCAGTTAAAGTTTGTGTCCAATGCACATGGAGAAGAAAGGGCGCATTTAACGAAGTACTTAACTATCTAATTCAAGCAGCAGTATTCAATACATATTTGGTATGTTAGAAACTTAGAAGGTACATATCTCATCCAATTTATCTAATCACGTGTTATGTTAAAATAATTGTTTAGATTATATCAGGAGTGGCTTGTACTTAGGTGAATGAGGTGATTACTGTAATTAAAAATAAATAATTGTATTTTGAATCACCTCTATAAACTCTATAAAATAATTATTAAAATAAAATTTAAGAAAATATGAATTAAAAAAAATATTGTATTTAATTTAATATTATTATGATGAATATATTGACACAAATTTTTTTTTTTATTTCTACAAAATAATATATGAGTTATTTATTTTGTACTTATAAATAATTATTATTTAGTAATATTATTATTAGATAAATTTATCATTAATAAATAAATACATATTATTAACTAACAATAAAAAAAATGAACAATTATCCACTCTTACTTTTATTATATAAAGAACACAAAATCTTAAATTTCTTAAATTACTATATATATTCAAATTTCTTATTAATCTTTTTTTTTTCTCAATTAATTGTAATTATGAAAAATAAAAACTAATAAGTATTGTAAAAATATTGTCGTCTTCTCTCTTTCTTTTTTCTTTTTTATTTTTTTTTTAACATTTTTTATAGGCATGTCTTCTTCTCTTTCTTACGTATTTATTCTTATTCTTAATGTTAAAAACTTAAATTATTTATATGTTTGTTTTATTCATATTTCAGACATAAATGTATAATTTTATAGACAATTTAAACTTTTTATTTTATTCCAAAATTTTAAAACTCTCAATTCTATTGTATCAAAATCAAAATAAATTTAATTCATCCCAAGCAAATTGATAATGTAAGATACAAATACAAATATCAATTCAATAATTTTAACAATAATATAATAGTCACAATTTTTCAAGATATGGTTACGAACATAAATCTTCTTCAAGGTCCACAATTGAAGTCTTTTGAAATGGAGAATATCTTTATTTATTACAGTCATCTGTGTGATCAAATGACAACGCAGTTAGGTAACAGTGGGGCAATTCGTTCAGGGTTTTTCATATTAGTGACTAGACTAATAAAAAATATATGGCAGGATTAGTTTAATAAGTTAAACATGTCCATAACAATTTGTAAGGCCTTGTTCGTGAAGGTAGTATTAATTTCAGATAATGGCTGTTAATTCAACTGGCTAGATGCTGCAGTTGACTCAATTGATTGCTAAAGACTAATTTTCAATAATTTTTGGTACAATGAGACTTTCTTGTTTACCACAAATTTAATATACATAATACCACTTCTTTTTTTTTATCGAACATTGATTCAAAACAATGACTTAAAACATAAAGAAGTGAGTATTTATCGCAAAAGCACCATGTGAATGGCTACGTTAAGTTAAAGTAATAATGAAAATATTTTTGGAATTACATTGACTTCCTTTCACTTGTGGATCTTCATTTATTACTCCTTATGAATCGTAGAGTTGGTTTTTTTAATTATTCTTTGTTGTGGTTAATTTTGTGATAATTTCGTCAAATTACAAGTTTAAATGAGACAAATATCATTTAAACTTAAAAAAATAAAATGGTCATCGTTAGATCTCTTTGTCTAATTGTATAAGACATATCTACTACAATGAGAAATTGAAAAGTAGCCAATCGTCACAATTGACTTGAATTCAAGTTGTCATACAATATAAGTCCCAGCATAAGAAGCAAGTGAGTTGACTTTCTAATGAATGAATATTTAAAGGATCTTATTATATTGACCAATTGCTGAAACACTTGACAAACTTGACACATTCTTCTCTTGTTTCCTTTTATCTAATTCTTCAGATAACAGAGTTCTGAAAACAGAACATGTCTGCTGCAGTATTTATAATCATGCTGCTAACTTTTTCTAGCAATTGCTATTCTGATACTAATATGCCTACTGGTACGCTGTGCTCAGAAGACGATAACTTTGCTAATGAGTTTGAATTCCAAACTAATCTGAGACATGTATTGAACTCATTTGTGATCAATAATCCTCTTCAGAATGGTTTCTACAAAACTATAGCTGGAAAAAAATCCCAGAGAGTCTATGGACTTGTCCAATGCAGAGGAGATATATCAGCCAAAGATTGTACTAATTGCACAAGAGATGCGATCACCAAGGCGTTAGATGAGTGTCCCAAAGGCAAAAAGGTTTCAGTTTGGTTCAAGTGGTGTTTTCTTCGTTACTCGAATAGTAGCTTTTTCGGAGAATTGGTTCCAACTGCTGTGGGGGTTATAAATGACACAAACTATGATGATCCATCAATGGTTTCAAAAGGACTTGATCTGATGGGAGGATTAGCTTATACTGTTCCAAAGCAAACTCTCATGTTTCAAACTGCAGTTTTGAATGCTGGCCAAAGTGGGAAGAGATATGGAATGGCTCAGTGTAATAGAGATATTAGTAGGAGTAATTGTGGGAAATGCTTGAATAATCAACTAGTGGTTTTTAAAACTACAATTGGAAATAAAAGAGGATGGGAAATTTATGGAGGTAGTTGCTTTATGTGGTACCATGATTTTCAGTTTTACTTCAATTTCTCTACCTCTGCAAGTGAAGGTTAGTGATTTTTATTAACATATTACACATTAACACATTGGTTTAGTTTAAAATAGATAGGATTCAAACTCATATCTTCTTAATGCTCACTTGTAACATATATCATTGCACTTCAAGACGCTATATATTTCATTTACTTATAAATTTAATGGGATAAGTTGTTGAAAAAGGTAATTATAATCGATATAGCTTAAAAATGAGTTTTTATTTGGTTATTTTGTCACTTATTATTGACACATCAAAAATGACTGAAAATTTGAAAGTCATAGTTTTATGAAGAAAAAAAATAGCATATACTTTCTTAGGTGCCATGCTATACAAGGGCCAAAATGTAAATTGCACGTATAAATAGGTTAAAGTCGACTTTTTTGTCTCCTAAAAGGTAAGTCATAATATTAAACTCCTAAATTTTCTCATCTTTTCTTCATTTATAACCTTTATCATAATGGTTTACTTAGAGGTTGTTTCATATCACAATTTTAAATCACACAAAAAATATCAATTATATTAATGAGAAAAAACCCTTTACCATATCAAATTTTATAGAGAAAATCATCTTAATTATTATACTATTAAATAAAAGGTCAACATAGAAGTTAAATGTGAAAATTGATATGCTTAGTAATCTAATCCCAGCTTAAGGGTATGTCATCGAGATGGGATTTTCTAAAGCCACCATTCCTAGTAAGATAAATATAATATATATATATATATATATATATATATATATATATATATATATATATATATAAATTTAAGGTTATGGATACCACATTTACCACTAGTGGTCGATGTGCCAGACTAATAATATGTATTTTCTAAAAATTTCATTACCATATACGTCAAATTTGTGCCAATAAATTTGAAAGAAAAGAATAATTTTATAGTTCAGCACCTCTTAGCTTTTGGGTGTTAATTTTTACTTTTTTTTTTTCTTTCTCGTATGTATAAAATTATTAATTTGTTTCGTTCATCATATTTCTCCACAATTAGGTGATGCTACAAGATTATTTTCACGTAAATTAGGATCTGCCATGATTTTGATTATTGGTGTCTTGGAGCTTCTCGTGGTTGCATAGGAGTGGATGACTATATAAAATGAATCAATCTTGTGGTTCATTTGCATATATATTCTCAATGTGGAGCACTGAAAGCGAGTTTGTAACAATCACTTTGTATAGGAGATAGTTTACATTGCTTATTTTATTCCCAATAGCGATTCAGTTTCATATTCTTAAGATTGATGCCATATACATATCCAGAGGCACACAGCTCCCGTAGAACTGAAGGGATTCAATGTGATCATCATAATCCTGTAAGCGTTTTTTTTTTTTTTTTTAATAGAAAAAAGTTTCATTTTCCAAGGTCAATTGTGTTATTTGATCTATTAAATTATAAATAATATCATTTAATCATTTAACTTTAGAAAAAAGGAACCAATTAAAGACAAAATAGTTATTTTAATAATTTTTATTAACATATTATTTTTTTTAGCTAATTAAGAACAAATTACATTATTTTAATTTTTTATGTTAAAATATTACTTTAAAAATAATATTTTAATTTCAAAATTATTAAAATAATATCCCATCTTCTAAGTAAATGATTAAATGTCATCACTTATAATTTAATGAATGAAATAACATTACTTATAACTTAATTTAAAAAAAAAAACAGAAATAACTTAATTTACAGATCTAAAACCTGCTCCATAGCCACCCATGAAATGAAGTTAGTGTTAGTAACAAGGGTACCACACTGGGATCTAAGTGGAAACATGGAAATTTTATTCTATATAGCAAGAAAATGAGTAATTTTATGAGAGAGATATATAGACTTTAATTAAATTTTCACACATTTCTCTCCCCACATTCATTTATTATGTGTCTCTATTTTTCTCTTATAATACCTACTATTTTAATACTACCGTAATATAAAAAAAAATCTCAAAAACATGGCATAAATCAAAATTGTACGAAAAAATATTGGAGATTTGAGAAAAATGTCTACTTAATCTCATAAATATTATAAAATAGATATTTTAGTTATGAATTAGGTTATTATGTCACAAAATCTAATAAAAATGCAAATTGGTCAAATTAATAGGAATTAAACATTATACATGACGAAAAATGTATTTATTAACCACATGCATAATTAATTAAGGATAATTTAGTAATTTCAAGCTATAATAATTTAAAAAAAATTTGAAAAAAAAAGATTTATATCGAACAAAATAGCTTGAAATCACTTTTTTCACGATATAAAGAAAAAAAAAAACTTGAATTTAAAAATGTTAGAATTTAAGGATATTATAATTTGGCCCTAAAATAAATAAAATATATCCAAAAGAAGATCACACATCTTCACATGTATTTTTACGTTGTATTTAAATAAAAATCATGATTTGAATTTATTTGACTATTTTTTTTTAAAAAAACTTGGAATCAATTAGGCTCAATTTAAAAAGAATAGAATTAAACTGTTCATTTAAAAAAAAAACGGGATTAAATTGACCCTTCACCTTAGAGATTTTGGGACATTTAGATGAAGATAAAACCAGGATTATCTCACTGTAAATTATCAAGTTTTAGCCTAAATAATATTATTTTTAATAAATTGATTAATTTTTCTAATAACAATTCATTCTAAAATTCACAATTTTCAATAAAATTATTCATCAAATAAACCAAAATATATTCATTTTATAATTTTAACAAAATGTGATCATTATAAGACTCTACCATATCTCTAGCGATCTCACTGGAGTTTTGATCATCCCACCGGAGTTCTGACAACTTTATCGGTGACCTTGTTGGCTGTGAATGTAATATGAGAGGTAGATATAACTTATTACATACAAAAATAAAGTTGAATTTATAAATTATAAAGTGAAGTTGAATTCACTTATAGAGGGGAATAGCATGATGCAATATGTTACTTATAAATATATGGGTAGATGTAATAGGTTACATCTGGTAGGTTGTCAATGAAAGTCATTGAAATTCTAGTAATTGTCGATAATTATCGTAGGAATTTCCGTAAATTATCAAGATTTTTTATCTAATTTTATTTTTATTTTATTAAATTATGTAGGAAGGATATTTTGATTTTTATATATAAATATTACTTAAGTTTTTGTTAGTTTAAGAAAAAATGTAACTAGTATTAAAATCATTTTATATGAAGACAATTTCTCGTAAATTACACCTTAAACAGATTGTGAACATTATACAGGCTTGTCCTTATTCATCCCACCTAGTCTGTGAGATCCAACACATACAACTCAACCACAACTAGAAGTTGTATCGGACGCCACATCTTTTTAGCGAACTGTCAATATTACTCAAAAGCCCTTTCCGTTTGATGCCTTTCATTTTATTTTTATTTTTCCAAGTTTTACGAGTCATATAATCTACGTTTATATATATATATATATATATATATAAATTTTTGAATAAAATTTAAGACTCTTAGTTGCGTTTGATTCGCTGAATGTAATCGTAATCGTAATCGTAATGGAATGTAATGTAAAGAAATCAGTATTATTATTACAGTGTTTGGTTTAGTTACTGTAATCAAACAAGGAATTAGTATTACAGTATTTGGTTTGACAACTGTAATGTAATGGAATGGAAAAAAAATTATATAATTATTTTAAATTCAACAATTCAGCAAAAAAAAATAATTATAACAAAAAAAAATTAGCATATATAATTTAAGCAATTTATAATAACAATTAATAAACTTTAATTATTCACATAAATTTAATTACAACAATTTCAGCAAAAAAATCACAATTTCAACCAATTCATAACAACATTTTTAATAAAAAAATACAATTTTAGAAAAAAAAAATCAATTTCAGCAAAAAAAAATACAATTAAAAAAAAAATCGTCGGGAGTGCAGAGGGGACGCGAGCTGGAGGCGACACGATGGCTGGACGGCAACGCGATTGGTTGGAGGCGACGCGATGGCTGGAGGCGACGCGATTGTAGGGACGACGCAATGGCAGGGACGACGCGAGCTGGCCGGGATGATGACGCGATGCTGGCCGAGATGACGACGCGAGCTTGTCGGGACCACGACGCGATGCTGGCCGGCAACGACAACGCGATGGCAGAGGACGCTCACTGTTTTGGTCTGGTACTGTTTACACATGTAATGTAATCCCCTTTCCTTGTTCCAGCACATGTAATCTTTTTTCCTTCTCCTCATGTAATCAATTATATTACATTATATGTGTTTGTACTAACTAAATACTGTGTAATGTGTAGAATCAATTACATTACTGATTTCATTACAATTTATCAAACATGACCATATATTTTTATCAATTCAATAATAAATTATTAATATTTATTTTTTGGTGTAAAAGTATGAGTATTTAAAATACTAATACATCTCAAAGACTATTTAAAATTTTAATATGCTCAATTTTTTAATAATACTAACAATAGTTTTTATTAAAATAAAATTTAATATTAATTATTTTAATATTTCAATAAATTATGTGTCAAACACATATTTATGACTAATTTTAACAATAAAGCAAACTATATCAAGATTTTAAGGTAAAAATAATAGGTTAAGTATCCTACAACACCTTTATTTATATATTGATTTTCATCTTGACCTTTTTTTATTTAACACATTTTTTCTTATTTAGCTTGTATTGTTTTAGTTCTTCCAATATACATACATTGCCTTATATATATTATATATGGTTTAGAGAGCATCATTTCTCACTTTAAGGTGATCATAGCAGGAATAAATTAGTCTTATTTTAAAAAATGAGAATAAAATATCTAAAAAATCAACAAATTTTATACCCTATATGAAAAACATCAATTCTAATAATAAAATCTAAACCATAAAATGTTAAAATTAAACTTTACAATTGACCTATATTAACTTAATTTAGACAAGTGACTGTTTTATCCCTTTTAGGTGAACACTGTTGTTGCTCACTTGATCAATTTTGTGTATATGTATGTATGTAAATATGTGTAGATGACCGTTCTCCATACAAATTATTTTAACAAATTATTTTCAACCATTGATTTGAGTTTATTCAACAGTAAATATGCATTTTTATTTGATTTATTTTCCCTTAATTTTAGTAGTTATATATTAAATTTAAAATATGATAGCATCTACATAATTAATTTAGATTATTCTATGGTTAAGATAATTTGTTATATGTATCTGAATGTGTATGATATGTGTATATATATATATATATATATAGATTGGTAAAATGCATGTGCTTAGCATACGTTATATTTTACTTTTATGTTATATTTTGTGTGATATTAAAATATATATTTATTAATTTTTTTTTAAATAAAGACCTAATTATGAAAAAAAAAAAAATTGTGAGTTGCAGCAACATCAATACTCATGCTGAAACACCCAAACTAAAAAATAAAAAATGATGAAAAAATTTGCATTACCAACGTAAAAAAGTAAGTTCGAAATGTAAAAAATTAAGTTCGATTATAAAGTATTTAATGTTCGTGCAATTTAAAAAGTAAATTCTTATAATTAAAAATAAAAATATAATATAATATTAATCATTATAATTAAATAAATACAATTAATAATAGCTATATGTTTTAGTTTTTGTTATATTTTTGCATGTTATTAAAATATATATTTAATAATTTTTTAATAAATAAAATACTAAAAGTTCAACAACCGTTTAATTATAAAATAAAAAAAATTCATTGTAAAGCTAACAACATCTAGACTCATTTTGAGATACTCAAACAAAAAAAATAAAAATAAAAATAATTAACCATCATAAAATAAAAATCATGTAGAGCACTAAAAAATTTGCATTACAAACTTAAAAAATAATTTCCAATTATAAAGTAATTAATATTAATGTAATATGAAAAAATAAACTCTTATAATAGAAAAAAAAAAAAAAAAAAAGAAAGAAATAAAATTAAAATATAATATAATCGTTATAATTAAATAAATAAAATTAATAATATTGACAATTTGAATAATTTTGTCAATTTTTTCATTTAATTATAATATAGTTATTATTTTAAAAATAAATATGTATTCTAGCATATCTTGAATTTTTAATATAAAAAATTAACCATAAATAAAACTTATAATTGTTATAAAACTAATGAAATAAGAGAAGAAAAGTAGAGAGAAAAGCAAACAAGTAAAAGTAATTCTCATTTATTGTTGTCAATAATACACTACTAAAGATCATATTTATAGAATTTATAAGATACAATATGAATTTCGAATATAAGATATGATAGATATTGAATCTCTATTTATCTCAAATTGAATACAAATTTATGATACAATAGAAATAAATATTCATTTGAAATAAATCTAACCATAAGATAGATATAACATATTTAAAATTTGACATTCAAATTATAACACCCCCCTTGAATGTCAAATGCATTGAAAATATGTCTCGTTAAAAACATTGTTAGAAAAATCAAATGGAACAAAAACTAGCAAAGGAAAAAGAGTACATTATTTTCATGCAATACGCTTAAGTTGCCTCATTAAAACCTTTATAGGAAAACCCAGGGGGACAAAATTGTGAAAAGGAAAAAGAGTACAACGAGTATACAAATGTGCTTTCCCTGATGATGACAATCATTCAACATGAGATGCCCCCTTAATTGGCACATTTTAACATCACTATAGCAATCTATCAAATGTTGAAGTAAATGTGATAACTCATATCGAGTGAGCTTACTTGGTTGTCACTTAACTTTATATGTAGTACAATTT
Source organism: Elaeagnus macrophylla (assembly GCA_029378325.1). Taxonomy (NCBI): domain Eukaryota; kingdom Viridiplantae; phylum Streptophyta; class Magnoliopsida; order Rosales; family Elaeagnaceae; genus Elaeagnus; species Elaeagnus macrophylla. The sequence goes on along the minus strand of CM055640.1, from coordinate 30,411,883 downwards.
TATAGTTGTAGGTTAAATGTAGTTACTTCAATAATAATAGTACATTTTAATACTAATTTGTAAGGTATATGTTATTTTACAAAATAACTTAATTATTTTGTCAGTCATTAGAAACTTTGCACTTATAAAACATACTGCAGTAATGATAATAATTAATATATTCAATTTATCATAAAATTTATCATTTTATTCTTCTAAAATGTTTAATATTTGTATATGCTCTAATAACATTTATCAATGTTAATAAATACACTGAGCATCAATTATTTTACTATATGGTACCAACTGATTATAAAATAAAGGATAATATGAGATAATTTTTATATCATGTAACCAAATAGTAACTGGATATATAATGTGCATATGTTTTATCCATAAAAAGTAAATCAAAAGAAGTTTATCTCTCTTTATGATAATTACTTATTTTGTCATATCTTTTTTTAAGAGCACATGAAATAATTAACATGCTTTGTATTCATAATAAAGTTATATGGCTTGTAAAAATATTAAATTTTAATGCTAATGTGAATGCAGAAGATAATATTAGAACTCATTTAGTCATTCACATTGTTTTAATAGTACCTGCCTATAAATTATCATAACAATAAATAGCATTTGAAGTTAATGTTTTTATAAACAATAAGTACTATTAATTTATTCAAATAAGTAATTATATATAAATAATATTATGTGAGCATTAGTCACATTTTAAAGTCATTATATACATACGGGAGTAAAATTTTGTATCTCACAACCTCATCATATTTTATATAAATTCATGTGTTTTTAACACATTTTACATTTCTGGGCATTTGGGCAACTAGTCCTTATAAATATCTAACGAACGTCTCAGGTGTTCATACTATATCTATTTCACTTTGCGCATAAGTGAATGGATATATGCTTGAATAATATTTTGTATTTGACTAATACTTTTTTTTTGTTAACATTTAATAACTTTTAACGTTATTCAGGATCCTTATCATCTCTTGCTTATTAAAGAAATAATGAAAGAAAATATGTTGTACAAAATTAATATATTAATATTTTATTTCTCCTGTCATCGAAATGATATCATTTTATATCAGGTATTCGAGACTCTATAGGAGTCAATAGTTATAATCTTTTTCGATATTATTTCTTAGAGTATTAACTCTTTTATTCCAACAATAATAATATTATTTTTACACCAATATAATTAGCAAGCTATTAGATAAGTTATAAATATTTGCTGCTATTTTATTGTCCTTTAGGGACTTCAATAATTACTCTAGCATTTTGTAGCTAAACTTTTCACTATCTAAATGCATCGACAATATATAGTACTCTATCATCGAATAATTTTCTGAACCTCATATTCCATAAAATGGATGCATTTTAAGTAATTTCACGTCATTAACTTTTTTTTCTCTCCCCTTAATGACAAAATTTATTTTTATTTGTCAAAATTATATAATAAACTTGCTTACCCTTCAAAGAATTCAATATAAATGAAACTCAAAATACATATTTTTAAATTTGTTAATGGGCCCTCTCAATGTGTTGAGTCTGTGCAATTAAAGTAACTTTATTTTGCCACTAATATAAGTTACAATTAAAATAATAATAATAATAATAAATTTGTGGTTTAAATTGAATACAAAATATATCATGTTTCATAATATGGCTGACAATATTATTTTTATAATATACGATTTTTCAGAGGCATGAGATTCAATATCAACTTTTGTTAAATATAGTGAATTTATTTTGCCTTAAGAACATGTAGTATATATAGTTACTGAATAAAGAAAGGTTTGGACTTTGAACCCCATAATTATTATATATTGAACCAATTTTAATTATTTATGATAATTATTCAAACTTTTATTTATCAAAATTTATTTTATATTTGCGATATAAATTAGAAGAAGCTTTCTAAATATTGACTTATAATTATGTATTTGTGGCATTATAATTTAGACCAACATATGCATTATTCGTACAATTTTAATCATAATATTGGTCTTTCAAAGACTTTTTCAAGTTAAGCTTCTATCTGTGACTTTATATATTATATTTTGATTGTAGTCTAGAATGTTACTATCGCTAAATATATTCAAAATATTAAATTTTTTATTAACTTTGAGAAATTTGAGCACAATTATATATAATATAATTCATTATACTTTAGCTCTTCAAAACTTTTTATTAAATTATATATGAAATTGTATTCACTCATATATTATTCAACAATAATAAATATTGTTGTATTATCTTTGAGACATATAAATGTTCTCCATTTAAATTAATAGACAATAATTACAAACCCACTTTATATTTTTTCATCCATCAATATCAAAAGGGGGATATATATTAGATAATATTAATAATATATTAAACTTTAATTAATATTCTTTTGTTTTGCTTCTATGGAAGCTCATGGTCCATTATTAAATTAAAGCTCAAATACTTCATGACATAACAACAACTCCAAAATAAATTTTATTTATCTGTATGGGCTTTCAATAATACAATAAAGTTGTAACTATCACATTGACAATATTAACACAATAGCTTAAACCAAGTACATGATCATTATATAATATTCATTTCTAGTAATGATGTGATCAAAATGTCTTTATTTTCTTAATAATTTATACAATCACATAATATTTAAATATATAAGTGTGTTTCTCTATTGCTATTTTATGAGAAAATTTTACTTGTAAAGATAGCAGATGAATGATTCATAATTGTTGCTAATTTCACTCTCAATATTGCTATGTAAGCATACACGATATCTATGTATATATTTCTTTTGGCTCTTAATAAAATATATGATTGAATAACCTTTTTTTTCTTCAAAGTTTTCCATAGTCTGTGAGCTCTAAATCAATAATATTATAATTCTAAAATATTACATTTTTGAGTTTAAGAGAAAAATTAAATTTCTTATTTTCTTATATATATGTAAAAAAAAAAAAAATTGGAATACTTTAGCAATGTAGTATCACAATTAATATTCACTAAGAGTACCCCCAGGAAAGAATGGTGGGGCAAGCCCTCCTTAAAAACCATCCTCCTGAGACATAGCAACGTTCCTAAGAAAGACTAGTGGCATAAAGACTTTCAAGAACTAACCTCCTAGACAGAATTTCCTTAGATCCTATTATTTGTGCAACCATACATTAAATAATATGAGATGTGTAAATTTAAGTAATTCAAGAACATCAAAATTTGCTAATCAATAAACCATAACTCCATAGCTAAAAGTCATATACTATGTTCCTGCATATTGCTACCGAAACTAGAATTAATTGAAATCATATAATCAAGAGTCATATACATAACTTCTTCTTCTTATTATTATTTTTTTATTATACAAATTTTCTTTGTACATCTAAATTAAAAAAAAATCAAATTGAAAATCAATTTATGTAATACATATGCATGTATAGATTATACAACATGATAACTTATAAACAGATTAATCCAATGCTAAGTAAATTAATTTGATAATTAATTCAACCAATAAATTCAATTATAATAATTAGTACACATATTAGAATGGATAACAATAATAGGACTTAAAGGTTATCATATATCATATTATTATGTATCTAGTATCAAAATTAATTAAAGATAAGTAATAACATATAACTTATTAAAATTATTAGCATAAATCTTAATGATCAATTATAGTATCTGCACATCAATCTTAATTTTTTTTTAAAAGGAAGCAAATAAAATATACATGGCATCAATTTTATATGAAAATAAGGTTTTATAGGTTCGTAAGAAATAACCTAAGACAGTCACCATATGTAAAATATACAACAAACGAATCATATATCATCTATAAGAAAATAAATTGCATATGTCAATCAATGATATAGAGAACTTTAATATTTCATTATTTTACTAAATCTGATGATATTAATTTATTAACAGCAATATATATATCACTTTAGCAACATATCAGTTTTCAAAGAAACATTAAGATAAGAACGCCCATATATACAATTTAATAAATAAATAAATAATTGTATAATTAAGGTATCATCAGATAACTTTTCGCCCAAAATTTAAATTCTAGCAACAATTTTAACCATAAATCGGTTCTATCAATATTAATTTTTTAGTAATTAAATTTAAAAAAAATTTAAAATTGCCAAAAAACAATACGCAACATGATTATATATGGAAACAAATTGCTCTCGTACCCATTGTTAAAATTATCAGTCACAAACAACAGGTTATTACTTATTTCAATAATATAACATATGATTAGAATATAAAATACATACTTTGTAGGATCGTTATAGAAGTTATTGATATCTATTAAATCTCAAATAGTATATCTGCAGATCTCCATCTTTGAATAAAATGAAATAAGAAGAGATAATACTACAATATAAATATATATAGATATTTGTATATAAACTAAAAAACTTAATAAATTTATAAGGCAAATAAACCATTAAAATTATTGATTTATGATACCCAATTAAATCAATCAATAAATAAAAAAATCTTGATAGATTTTGAATGAAAATAAGATTTAAGTTTAATAATAAAGAATACAAAGATTCAAGAACTTGTAAATTTTGTGATCTGGTATTATACTATAGAAGTTTGTGGTATATTATGACAAAGGTCATTTCACATGTATAAAACCACAAGTTTTGAATAAATAATTGTGTTGATAATATGTTATAAAACTAATGAAATAAGAGAAGAAAAGTAAAGAGATAAGCAAATAAGTATAAGTAATTCTCATTTATTGTTGTCAATAATATACTGATTGATGTTAAAATGTGTCAATTAAAGGGGTATTTCATGTTGAATGATTGTCATCATCAGGGGGAGCACATTTGTATACATGTTGTACTCTTTTTCCCTTTTAAGGTTTTGTTTCACTGGATTTTCCTGTAAAGGTTTTAATGAGGCAACTTGAGCGTATTGTATGAAAAGAATGTATTATTTTTTCCTTTGCTAGTTTTTGTCTTATTGGGTTTTTCTACCAATGTTTTTAACGAGACATATTCTCAATCCATTTGGCATTCAGGAAGAGTGTTATAATTTGAATGTCAAATCATAACAATAATTTTATTTTTATCTTTAAATTTTTTTCCTTCTTTATTTATTTACATCGTATAATTTTTACCACTATCTAAGGAAAGAAGGAAAAAAAAAATTCGTGCATTTTAGGTAAAGTAGTACTTCTTTCTAAAAAAAACTAAACTTTAAATAAATTTTTTATAATATTTTATTTTAAATAAATAAATTTAATGATAATGAAAATTTTAGTAATTAAATTTGATCAATTTTATCAAATATTTTCATTAATATGAATTGTTTCATTATATTTTAAATAAATATGTATTTTAATTTATTTAGGACATCTAGATAATAAACTAAAAGTGGCTATAACGGTTAAGATAAATAAGTTACTCTACATAATCACACAATATTGTTTTGACATTTATTCTAAAATGCTTGGAAAAGAAGAAGAAGAACTATAGTCTATATATAGTACTGTATAGTATCTGCAACTTTGTGGTTGAAGAGGGGTCAAGAGCTACGTCACTTAAAGATTTAAAATTTTACTTAATATTTAATAAAAATATAAACAAACTATAAAATATATGCAAATAGAGCTGTTTCATATTTGACGACTTTTTTTTTTGAAGGGTCTCACACAAAATTATTAGTGATTATATTATAAATTGTTGAAAAATATTATAGGCATATAAATTTATATCAATTTTTGTATTAAAATTATGATACGTGATAAAATTATTTAAAAATATAATAAGTGGGGGAACCAAAGTAACATTTTGTTCTATAATAATTTTAAGATTTTATATAATTATCAAGATAATAAAGCATTGTTTTTAAATAAGAGGGTAGTTGCTCAAAAACAAAAAACAGGGTATTTATGATCACCTCAGACTATACAGTAGTTTTGTTCATATATATATATATATATATATAATACATAACACGTAACCCATGTAACATTGTTGTATATCTACCATGAAAAAGAGAAACAAAAATTTAAAAAACTTAAAATAGATAGGGAAAAAAAAAAGAAATAAATAAAACTTAAAAAATTTAAATAAATAAAACTCAATATTTTGAATAAATATAAACAGTTTAATCGGATCAAATCCAACATTTTCATGTATTCCTCTTACCTTAATCGTTGCTCAGGTGTCGAGATTTGGTTTCATGGATTTTATTATAATTTAAAATCTTACAATTTTTTTATATAATATTTTTAACTTTATATTCAATTAATAATTTTTTTTTATAATTACATCCGATCAATAATAAATACGTCATTTGATATATATATCACTATTATTTCATTAAGTACCGAAAATGAAGAGTTTGCTAACTTATTATTACCGTAATTTAATTTTTAATATTATTTTTTATCCTTATTATTAATTGATACTTTAGTGATATTCACGTTTAAAAAAAATACCAATTTGGTTTAATTATTACATGTGACCAGCATATACAATTTTAATAAAGAGTATTTTTAGCATTTTAATCTCTTCCTTCTCCTACAATAAAAATAACATTTTTTCAACCATTTTAAGCAAGTTTTTTTTGTCTCTTATCTTTCCTTAACTGATTTTATGCTCTATATTTTAACTTATTTATACTCTATAAAAAATGTATTATCATAATTGGTCTACACCTACTTGATGCGTTCTTATTAAGTTTAGATTATAAATACATAAAAATTAAGTAATAAATGTAAAATAAAATAAGATATGTGTATGTGAAATAAAACAAGAAAAAAGACATAGGTGATAAATTAATCTATTACTGTATATAAAAAGAAAGCTTGTTCTTCTTATTTATTTATTTGATTTTATTTTGTTTGATAATTTTTTACTCATTATTTTGTTTACTATTATTTGTACAAAATTTGTTGTTTTGATTAGGTGGCTATTATTTATTATATTTTTTTATTATCTATTTTTATTACTATATATAAAAAGCAGAGTTTATTCCTCCTATTTATTTGATTTTTATTTTGTTTAATAATTTTTTTCATTTATTTTGTTTACTATTATTTATACAAAATGTGCTATTTTAGTTAGGTGGTTATTATTTATTAAATTTTTTTAGTTAAATTTTTTTTGAGAAATTATCAAAAATAACACCCCTAAAATTTATAATAACAAAACTAGCACCACAATAATATTGAATGTTCAATTTGAATGTTCAATAATGAACGAGTCTAAATTTTCGTCGTTCAATTCTAATTGAATAGGTATTCAAAGAAAAATGATATATCTATCATTTTTTTAATTGTAAAATTTTAAGTTTGAACATAATGAATGCTATTTTTAGTATATTTACTTCTATATATCTTTATATATTTTTAATACGTACTAACTTTTTTATGATCTATTATTATCTATATTTACCTATACTTTATACTAAAAAAAGAAGTTTATTCTTATTTATTTGACAAATATTTTGTTTGGTATTTTTTACTTTTAATTTTTGAAAAATTACCAAAAATAACACTCCTAAAACTTATAATAATAAAAAGAGAACCCAATAATATTAAACAATGTCCAATTAAATGACATTAAATATTGAATGAGTCTAAATTATTGCAGTTTAATTTGAACGACATCTATTTGGACGGATTCAAAAAAATAATGTAATAATCATTTTTTAATAGTAAAAATATATAATTTAAATACAAGGTTACTATTTTGTTGTTATAAGTTTTGAGGGGTGTTATTTTTGTTATTTTTTTATTATTTTTTAAACTCATTTGTTAGTTTTTTCCTTTAATATAAAAAATAGCACTTATATGCAATTAATGCATATTTAAAGATTATTCAGATGAAAATTTTCTCATTTAATGCATATTTAAATATCATTCAAATTGAAATTTTCTTTAACAATTTTATTATTTTGACATACTCTACTAAAAGAGGGAGTTATACTCCTCAATATTCGACAAATATTATATTTTACATTTTTAAAACTTATTTTTTTTTTTAATTTTTTCTTATATAAAAAAGAATAGACAATGTAAAGTTAGAATTCCTATGTACGGAATTTTTTTTTTAATAATTTTATTATTTTTGAAACTCAATAATTTTATTTTTTTGAAACTGATTTAATTTTTCTTATAATAAAGTTTTTTTTATTACAACTTGATCAACGAATTAATTAAGATGTTAAAATATAATTGGTTATCGGTTAATAAATTATCTCACAGTTATTCCAAGTCTTCAAACTCTTATCTTCCTAATTGAACATCCAATTTAATACATACATATCATTTGATGCATTTATATTATTCCTTCTTATATCAAGATAACCAATAAATTAAAGCACTTTGATTTGGTAAAAAAATTGATATTATCTTTATTTTTTTAAGCACAAAATTTTAAGATTTATAGATAAAAATAGAAATAAACACATGCAAGTCTAAAAATAAAAAAAAATATTTTTTTATCACAATTTAATCCATGCATCAGTCTACATATTACAATATAATTAGATCTTGTTATTAAGTAGTTTGACAATTACTTTAAAATCTTACCATTTAAATTTAACATTCAATTTAATATAGATATATCATTTGATGCATACAAAAACTTAATATATATAACATTACTCAAAAATAAAAAATAAAAATAAATTCAAGTAGCACGTGCAAAGCAAGTGTCCAAACCTAGTTATTAAAAATAATTGAGTGATTTTAATTGATTATGAAAATAAGTGATACTAACTTATATTTTTATTTGGCCCATTATATATTTTTTATTTGGAAAAGAAGATTGTAAGTTATATAAATATTTTTGCAATTAAAAATTGTATTTTATAATATGAACTTATCAAATAAAAATGTATCAAATATGAATTGACTAATTATAGTAATATATTACTTATAAAGTATGAATAAGTAAAAAATATAAGAAAAAAATTTAGAAAAATTTGCTAAAAATGTTATAAATAATTGTAAAATATTATTTATGTTGTAAGGTAAAGAAAGAGACAAATTTTAAAAGTATTATTAAATAAAATTATATATGCTGATTATATATAAAAATTATATTAAATTGATATTTTTTTTAATTATAACTATTATTAAAATATTAATTAATAATAAAAATAAGAAATATCAAAAATAAAATTAAGATACTTGAATATGGAGATACCAGCCACTTTGGTCTTTGGATATGGAATTATTGAACAAATCAACAAACAACGCTTTCACCATAATGAGCATTGACTGATGATAACGGGAGTGGTTGAGGACAAAACCTCCGGGATATTTGGCAATTCGCGTCTGCTTACTGCCTTTAAATATTTTTTAAAAAACAATAAAATTAAAAAAAAATATTTTTATGTTTAAATTATATATTTTAATAATTAAAAACTCATATAATATTGAATGTCGTCTAATTAGACATCATTTAATATTATTGAAATGTTATTTTTTATTATTATAAATTTTAGTAGTATTATTTTTTATAATTTTTCAATATTTTTAAAATTAAAGTAATTAAAATATTATCTATTAATAATAATAAAATAAAAATTATTTCAATTATTTTAATACTTTTTAATTGTGACTAATTTATTAAAATTTTATTTTCAAATATATATTTTCAAATAATTTTATATGGAAGTATTGTCATTGTTGGTATTTTATTAAATAATTTTATTTTAAATTTTACTTTTATTATTATTAAATACTTGTGTTTTAATACCTCTTAATCATTAAAAATAATATTTTATAAAATTATAATTTTTATTTGAGTGACATTTTTTTTTCTTTTTCAAAACAAAGCTAAAAAAATATCATTTTTAATCCAACATAGACAAATCACTTAACTTATACTACCGGTTTGACGTTTGTCCACATTGCCTACATAATATTATACTTTATAAGAAACACAGATTTATGCTATTTCGATTTTTTATAAATATATATACAGATTTCATGTAAAATATATAGCGATCGATTGGAAATGAGTAAAATAACTGGGATAATAATCATTGAAACACTATTTTATATGATAATTTAAAAAAAAATCTACAACGTACGTATAGAAAGAAAAATCAAAGCCAGCTAGGTAGCAAAAAGAAGCTGACCAGCTCTTACAAATCAAATCAACGTACTGGAGGTACATAAAACATGAAAAAAAAAAAAACCAAATAAATATTAATCATTAAAAAATTAGTGCATCGATCAATTAATGGTTTAATAAAGTGACAAGTCTAGGTCTATTAGCCTAACTTGTATTCATGAAAAAGAATATTAGCGAAGATATACGCTAGAAATAGAAACCTCATTTCTTGATTGATTAGAGGCTGAGGTTCTCATATTATTATTATTATCTTTAGGCAGTGAACAATTGGAATCAATGAAAAAAGCTGGTGTTGAAGGCCGAGGTAGATTCAAAGAGAAGCTATTAAGCGTTAGAACAACTGTACTCATAGTTGGTCTATCTGCTGCATTTTGTTGGACGCACATTAGTGCTATGTGAATACATCTCATTATTTCATTTTTTGGATCATCTCTCATTGTTGGATCTATCACTTTTTGTGCCATTCCTTTCCTCCAATTTCTCCATGCCTGCATTTAAAAATAATTAATTAAATTCACGTGCCTAAATTATTGTTCATTTTTTATTTTTTGTTTGTTTAATTTCTACTATATAAATGAAATAACGTGCTAAATAAATATTAAAAATTTATCACAATTATTATTATTATTATTATTATTATTATTATTCATTTATAGATTTATTATTGTAAAAAACTCCTTAACCGAAAACATGCATATCAAAAATTGATATGATATATATTTTTATTTAAACTCTTGAGTTTTAATACTCTTTTAAAAGTTATCTATATATGTATATATATTTATAATTTTTGTAAAATATGTAAAAATAAATTTTCTTTTGTCTCTTATAATAAATATTTAAATTAGAAATTATTTCTTACAAAGCTTAATAAGTGATCTAATTCCTCCCCATGATAGAAATGAGTATTTCTTTCTCCACTTATTATCTCCAAGAGTAAAACTCCAAAGCTGAATACATCAGACTTAACAGAAAATTGTGCGTGTTTTGCATACTCAGGAGCCATATATCCACTGCATATATAACATAAATTAAGCTCTTAATTAATATTATTAAGAAAAGAAAATAAAGAAAGAATTATGAGTATCTTTGTATTTAGTACTTACTAGGTTCCCACAATTCGACTAGCAATTCCTTGAGATTGATCCACTCCAAACAATTTAGCCAATCCAAAATCAGAAATTTTTGGATTCATTTTTTCATCTAATAAAATGTTACTTGTTTTAAGATCACGATGAATTATTCTAAGAGAAGATTCTTCATGAAGATAAAGAAGTCCTCGAGCAATGCCATTTATTATATTGTAACGCCTTTCCCAATCCAATTCTTTTCGCTTGGTTTGGTCTACAAAATTCACACAATCATGTTATTAAAATGACAACTTCAGTTGGTCTATGAATTTGAGTTGTATAAAACAAATGGTCAGTAGATTTTATACATGCTGCTGCTTTATATATATATACTAGAAAAAAGTAAAAAGTAAAAAGAAAGAAATGGAGAAAACAATTAATTAATATCTAAAGAAGAAATAAATATAATAATACCAAAAATGAAGTGATCAAGACTGGCATTGGGAACAAACTCATAAACAAGAAGCTTTTCATGACCATCCAAGCAGAAACCAATGAGTCTAACAAGATTACGATGTTGAAGCTTGACAAGAAACAAAACCTCGTTCTTAAATTCCAAATCTCCTTGACCAGAATTTTTAGACAACCTTTTCACGGCTATGTTTTGTCCATTGGAAAGCCTTCCCTGATAATTCATGATTTTTTTTTATTTAATTTAAAATAAAATAAAACCTTTTCAATCAAATTTACAAGATAAATAATTAATTCATCATTCAATAAAATAAAAAAAAGAATTAACTCATCTTCAATATATTAGCATATTACCCGGTAAACTGGACCAAAACCTCCTTCTCCAAGTCTATTTGACTCAGAAAAGTCATCTGTCGCTATTTTGATAGTGTCAAAATCGTATTGCAATGACTCTGCGTTCATATTAATTTCTTCTGCATCTTTAACCGAGGGACGATCTGACCAAAAAAAATATATATATATATATTATATATACATATATAACACCTTTTCCAGATCGTAGATACATGGATTTCAAGTCTAGCATAACAAACAAAAATATAATTAATTAATTAAATAAATAATCTGAACAATTACCTTCATGTTTTTTACGGGCCTTTCTTACTCTCACATAGACACAAATGAAGATAAATAATATAGTACCAAAAATCACTGGCACAAGTACGGCAAGGATCACAATAATAGTTGTGTAGCTCTGTTCTCCTACCAAAGTTCACCCAATTAAAGATTAGTTAAAAACAAAAGATCTTCTTTAAGTCCGGGATTTAAATCACATTTACTGGTTATATAATAAAATTAGCCTCAGATATATATATATATATATATATATAGAAGCTAATATTACATTTTATATTGAGACCAATCAATTATTTACTATACAAAAGGGCTATTTTAGGCTTCACATCAATTTTTTTTTTTTTTTTTGCATAAATAAAATGAAAATGTCTCGGAATCAGAGAATGGTGAAGAATATAATCCTGTACCTTTAAATGGAGGAGGAGGAGAAAGCTCAAGTGATGGCGTAGGAGGAGGAGGAAGCTCTGGCGATGGCGAAGGAGCAAAAGCTGAATTATTGTAAAACAGATAGAGCTCATACCGAATATTGCAGCTGGGATTAAAAAGACTTAACCCTTTATTTCCACTACAACAACTTGGAAGAACCCCGACTAGTTGTCGAAGACACAGATCACAATCTGATCCAGACAAGGCTGGTTCACACAGTACAAGGCTGTACAGCGTAAAGTCGTTAAAACTTGCTTGCTTTGCAGAAAACTTTTGAGCACCAGTCGGAGCATCACTGGCTTCATTCACCAATTCATACATTTTTGTCTGCACCAGTTGGTTAAATGTTTGCATATTGGTAACATTAGGCATGACATATACAGCTATGGTTGGATTTTGGTCCAATTTTCCAAAGAAAGATACGTTTGAGTATCTTAAATTGCACAAGTCGTACCAAATCACGGCTATCTTTTCTACGGTGCATAACTCTTGGGTTAAACCTTTGGAAGCTGTTGCGACGCATTCTTGACACTCGTCGGTGGTTATATCTGGACGGCATAGGAATGAAGCGTAGACTGCGGTGCCTGGGTTTTGGCCTACGGTGGTGTTGTAGTAGCCAGAGGTTGCACGAGTGGCATTGGCGGTGAGAAAAGAGAGGGCTTGATGGAGATTAGATTGGTAGGTGCTATTGCGTTGGAAAGTAGTTGTGTTTGAACAATAATGGGAGCGAAAAATTGGGGCTGCTTTAGTTCTGACACTAAGATTTAGAAAGGTATGGGTAGAGATTATAAGCGAAAAAGTGATAAACGAATTGAACATGGACATGTTGTTCAATGTTCATGAAGAACAATTTGATCTTCTTCTCTGAGTTTGTTCGTACGTACCCTTCAATCCTATTTGATGTGCCTTTTATTTATTTCTTCTTTTTCTTTTCATATTTTGAAGGGTGATAAGAAAGTCTTATCTTGAAAGAGTCTAACTTTGTTTGACTGAGACTTTTTTATTACGAGAAATTAATATTAAAATATAAAGCGTAAAAAAATATAAATATAACATAAATAAAAAATATATATATATATAAAAATTAAAATAATAAATAATTAAATTAAGTAGAGAATATAATTAAAAAATCAAATAAAATATTTTAATTCTTATTTATTTTAATACTAAAAAATTATATTAATATTTATAGAGATAATAAACTAAAATCTTAATTCTCATAAGACTTTAAACAAAACTCTTAAATTAAAAGGAAAACATTAGAATAATTATCTTAATGTTCTAATAATAATAGTTTCTAACACTAACTAACAAGGAAACTAATTATTAATTTAATATTTCAACTCTCCTCTGAATATAATTTATGTTTAGCTTAAACAATTACAACAGACATAAATAAAAATAAGTAAAAAGTCAGAATAGATTTATCATAATTGATGTTAAATCTCAAAGGTACGGTGGGCCAGTTGATTTTTCTGAAAAAAACGACGGCTACGAGGTCTTGAGGTTGAGATTGATACCAACAGTTGTGAAGTCGTGAGATTGACGTGAATAAAGGCTGCGATAGTTTGCTGAATGAAAAAATTAAAAAAAAAAGGTTTCAAATTTCCAAATCAAACAAAAAAATCCTAAAATTGTTGTTTGAACAAAAATATTCAGAAATAGACGAAAATACCTATCTGATGCAAAAGACAAGACTCATGAATGATACCGTCGAAAAAGAGAGATAAGAGATACAAGATACAAGATACCATGATAATTATTCAAATATAACATTTAAGAGAGATACAAGAGTAGAGAGAAGAGAGAAGGGAAAATAAAAAAAATAAAGTTCTTTTCGAATCTCGAATCATAGAAGAACCAATCAACAACCTTTATAAGAATTTGACTAACAAAACTACACCATTGAAGAGGTCAATGAGAAGAGAGGATAGAACTACTTTTAGAAAATATATTAAAAGTATTTAAGATCGAACACAGCTTTGATACTATGTTAAAATATAAAGCGGAAGAAAATATAAATATAAAATAGATGAAAGAACGAGTGTGAAAGTTAAAATAATAGATAATCAAAATAAGTTGAAAAGATAACCAAAAGCTCAAATAAATACATTTTAATTCTTATTCATTTTAATACTGAAAGACAACATTGATTTTATAGGAATAATAAACTAAAATTTTAATAGAGCTTCTAAACAAAAACTCTTAAAATTAAAAGGAAAACATTAGAATAATTATTTTAATATTTTAATCATAATAATTTTTAATATTAATAAAAAAACTAACTATTAATTTAATATTTTAACAATTTTAAAATTTTCTCTCCTTTTAAATAAAACAAAAATTAAAATATATTTTAATTGATGGGTGCAACATAGAGTAATGTTAAGTGTTAAAATTGAGTACGGTAAGTACACAAAATTCTTCCTAATAAAAATTCCTCAAAGAATTTATTCCTATAATTTTATTTTTAAATTCTTTTAAAATAAATATATATTATTTTTCTTGCAACATAAAATAATATATATTTTTTATAAAAAAAATATACATTATTTTATATTTAAAGAAAAAATAACACATATTTTTTTTAAAATGAATTAAAAATAAAATTTTATATATAAAAATATTATTTTATACAATTAAATTATATTATTATATTCTAATTTAGCTAATAAAACCGTACCAATTTATTTAAATTTATAATAGATAATATTTTGAAAGAGACATTGATGTGTTCATTTACTTATATCTTTTAATGGTCAAATTAACTTTTTTATTTTATAAAAAAATAAATATTCATTTATTTAAATTGAAGATTAAAAAAACCGAAACATATAATAATTAAATATAATAGATAGACATACTATAACATAAATATTCTTTAAAATTATTTTTATATTATTTAGATTACTTAATTAAATTTAATTGTATCAATCAATTATATTAATTTCATATATTTAACGAATAAACTAATAACATAAAAAATAAAATAAAAAATTCCTAGATCATTCCAGAATAAAATCTAAGATTTAGATAAAAAATACTACAATTGTGTTAATTAAACTAAAACGAAACTAGAAAAAACCCAGAGATTTTGATACCCACTTATTAAAAAAAACACATTTTATATAAATAATTAGAGACAAAATAAAAAAATAAAAAAATTATCAAATAAAATAAAAATTAAATAAATACAATGAAACAAATTTTTTTATTTATATTTAGTAATAAATTTATAATGACAATAATATTCCTAGAATAAATAAATGTAATAATTTTATTATTCGTTTTGATATAAAAATATATATTTTTTAAAAACTTATAAATTAATAAAATATTATTAAATAATTTAAAAAATAATAAGTATTAAAATATTAATACAAGTACATGTAAGATACCTGTGACTTGTGAGAGTGAATTGAAACATTTGGGGAAAAAAAACACGTTATGGCTTTTTAAGGGCATTTAAGTAAATAGGCTGTAGAGAAAAGCAAGCAAGCAAATATTGAAATTTTGGAATTAGCAGACTCAGTCCATCCCACTCGTTTTGCTATGACATTTTTTCCGTCAAATATTCAACAAAGTCACAACGACCCTCTCCGATTCAATACTAAGCTACCCCTCACAGATTTTTTTTTTTTTTTTTCATGGATTAAAAAATTTGAAGTAAAATCATTAATGTATCCATAATTAGCGACATGGACAATAGCAAGTAATATACTTTTACAAAAATATTATAAAAATATCTTATAATATTGAATTAAAATGTTAGAAATTATGAGCATCATTATATTTAGGGTTAATCTTTTCAGATTAAAAAACTTATAATTTTTGTAGACTTTGACAGAATATTAAACCTTTAATTAATGGGTTATATGCTGTCATGACCCCCTATTTATTAAAAATCTGATATGACCCCCTCCACTTGATTTTTTTACATATTATGACAAAAATGCCCTTAATAACCCCTCAGTTGGACGACTGTCCAACTCACCTCAACAGAGTTGGACATATGTCCAACTGAAAACCAGAGGAGTATATTTTAGAGGACACATATGTCCACTCGCCGGAGCTCAGTTGGACGACTGTCCAACTGATGAAATTTTGACCGGCCGGCGACCCCACTCGCCAGAGCCGAGTTGGACACATGTCCAACTAGACTACCCAGAATAACCCCTCAGTTGGACGTATGTCCAACTCACCTTATGTCCAACTCACCTCAACAGAGTTGGACATGTGTCCAACTGAAAACCAGAGGAGTATATTTTAGAGGACACATATGTCCACTTGCCGGAGCTCAGTTGGACAGTCGTCCAACTGATCAAATTTTGACCGGCCGGCGACCCCACTCGCCGGAGCCGAGTTGGACACATGTCCAACTAGACTGCCCAGAATAACCCCTCAATTGGACGTATGTCCAACTCACCTCAACAGAGTTGGACGTATGTCTAACTCACCTCAACACATGTCCAACTGAAAATCAGAGGAGTATATTTTAGAGGACATATATGTCCACTCGTCGGAGCTCAGTTGGAATTTTCTTTTTCGGCTATGGAGGTAGAGAAGAGACTAGTACCTGTGGGATGGTTTTCGTTGGAGGTTGTGGGAACCGTAGAGTTGATGAGTGTAAGAGTGAATGCCAAAGTGAAGAAGGTGATGAAGAAAATGAGCCATAGACGGTGTGAAACACCTCCAGTTTGTTTCTGGATTGAGGGGTGGAGTAGTATGAGCTTTGTGTTGTTGTTGCTGTTCTTCATTTCTCCTCTTCAGTCTTCATTAAAGAGTGGGAGACGAGTTGGCGGTAGTAATAATAATTTAGGGTAATAGAAAGTAATGAATGGCTAGGATTGTGGGAGATCAGAATGAAAGGAGACAGAGAAATCACGGAGGAAATTGAGTAAAGGGGTATATTTGGAAGTTTAGTAATAGGAGGTTAGTCTAGAATAAGATTAATAAAAGGGGTCTAATGTAGCCTATTTTCCTTAATTAATCAATGGACTAAAGATCTTGTGTCTCACCTCGTCAAAATAAAAATAAATGAGCTTGCGAAAAAGAAACAAGAAGACAAATAATCCAAAATATAGTATAATATAATATAATAAAATGTTAAAAATATAAAGTGATTGTCTTTGTCTTTATAAGAGACAAAGACTCACACTTTGAAAAAATGTTAAAGGAATTGTTTAATATTGTTTAACAAGATACTATAAGAATGTTATAAGAATTATCCAAATTAATACTAATGTAAGATTTATAAGTAATTATAAGCATCATTATCCTTGGAGTTAACTCTTTAGTATTGTAAAGCTCATAATTCTTATAAACTTTGACATGAACAGATTGTTTTTCTTAGTATGTAGAAATATGGAAAGTCCATTAATTTTGCAATATATTTGTATAAAATTAGTAATTCTTAAAACACTCGTTATTAATATTAGGAATGAGTAAATAATTTGATCAATTTATTTAAATTGAGAAATTCGATCCAATCTGTCGGATTACTAGATAATAGGATAACAAATAGAAAATATGCTTTGTTAGGAATGATTAATGAAAACTTAGGATACTAAAAATTAAAATTTACAGCATATTCTAGGTTTACAGTTAATTTTCATGATAAAAATCTAAACAAAATATTAAATCTAGCTTATGATTTTAAAAAAGAAAATTTAATGAAAGATAAAAATCACCCATTTTTAATACATTATCTAGTAGGAATTTACTAACAAACAGCCACAATAGTTCAATATATGAACAAAACAAATTTATAAAAATAAATAAAACATTCAAAGGAATATGAGAGATAACAAAACCAAAAATATTAACAGAATATGAAATACCTGATGAATAAAATTTAGACATTAAAAAAAACCTCTTATACCAGTAAGAAAAAGCAACATACAAAGGAATAAGTTTATAAACACCCAAGCAAAAATCAATAAAAGGGATAAAAAATATAGAACTAAAAGAAAAAAAAATTAAAGAATTAAAAGAATTGGTTTATACAATAAAATAATATTAGAATAAAACTTATGACAAAAGACAAATTAATAGGAATATAATTAGAAGGAAATAATAACTTAACAAGCATATGTAGCAATCAAATATTTATAATGAAGACTTTAATTAACTTGGCAGAATAAATTGATACCACAGATGAATTGAATGTTAAAATTTTGCAAGAACTAAAAGAAATACAATAAGATATGTATAAGAAAATTTTATAATGACAAAAGATTTAAAAGAATAACCTCTTAGGAGATTCGATGTTTTAATACCCAAGAATGACAAAAGAAAAGTTGTAAAAAAATTCAAAGATATAATTACAGTCTAACTAGAGTAGAAAAGATTTGGAAGAACAATTTAGGAACTCTAAAAATAAATATATAAAAAAATTAATTAATTTGTTGACCTTAACAAATGAAGAATTAGAAAAATACTATGGAGAAATTTTTTGTATAAATAAAGAAAAAGATGATATGATAGTAATTAGTGAAAGTGAATTTGAACAAAAAAAATATAAGTCAAAGAATTAACATGGATCATGTATTATCAACCCTATGAAGAAGAAAAACATCTGATCCATATAAAGAAGAAAGATATTGACAAAGATCAAAAGAACCTGAACCTTTTAATAGGAGAATGCAACGTTCAAAAATGGAAGAATGATTATATTAGAGTACTAGCGAAGTATTTCACCAGAGTTTAGACCTCATAAAAATTACAAATCTGACATTCTAGATTTATATTGCTTAAGAGATAAAAAGAAAGCCTTAGATAAATGGGCTAGTGGAATAAGTGTAATTTTACGAACTTTTACAACTACACAAACAAATCCATCAACTTGTAGAGTTTTAGTAACTCATAAAATGACAGAAAATATAAAAAAAAAATTGGTTTACAAATTTAAAAGAACAACAACATTTAGTATTGCAAAGAAATGCAACTATAAGAAGAGAATACTGAAACACTATAATAAATTAGATATATAAAGAATTCATTGCAAAAGATAAAGGAAAGAACATTACTGAATTTAGTAAAAATAAAATAAATGAAGCTACATGGCATTTAGCAAATATGAAAATATGTAATATGTGTTACATAGATTCTTTTACGTGTGAGTATAAAAATTACCTGAAACATTGCATAAAACTATGACAGAATGTTAGAATAATAAGAATAGAAAAATAATACTTGATACTTTAGGAAGAAGGATAAGAAGTCTTAAAAATTTGATAATAGTAAAATGTCAAGAAAGAAAAGAATCTAAATAAATAAGAAAAAATGATAAAATCTATTGTGATTCAAGAGATTTTAGAATGCTAAAAAAATATGGTTGTAATATAAGATCCTATAATAAATATAAGAAACATAAAAAATTCAAGAAAATAAGAAGACATAAATCAAGAAGTAAAATTTCCAAAAATATAAAGAAAGATACAATAAAAAACCTTATAAACAAAGATATTTTAAAAGAAGAAAATATAATACACCTAAGAAGAAAAATTATTGTCTATCAGAAAAAAACAATGTAGATGTTGGATATATAATGAAGAAGGATACTATGCAAATAAATGTCCTAATAGGCTTCAACATAAGAAATAATTTTAAATTTTTTTTCCCAAGAAGCAAAAATCTTAGAAGTTTTTCAGATTTAATTAGAACTAATAGAAAAATCTGATATAGATTATACATGCAGTATCTATCTAATAGAAGAAACTGAAGAGGAAATAACATATTTAAAAAATCTAATTTTGACTCTTATTTTGATTTTGATTAATGGATGAGCCATTAAGCATAACAAGATCGAATAGTAAATATATAAAAATAGGATTAAAATTTAAAGGATATAAAAATTATCATTTACATGCATATATTGACATAAGTGTAAGTATGTGTGTAGCTAATAAATATGTATTTTCATAAAAATTTTGGAAACAATTACCAAAAGAATTAGTAGTAAGAATAATAAATAATATTACAATAAATCTTAATAAAGTCTTAAAAGACACAGATCTATTAATAGAAGGATAAATCTTTTATATACCTACAATATATAAACAAGAAACTGAAGTTGACATTTTATTAGAAAATAATTTTTTAAACTTATATTAAACTTTTACCTGATATCTAGATAAAATAAGCATAACAATCTTAGATAGTGAGACTGTTTATATATCAAAAATTAGAAAAATATTAACAGTTTCATCACCAACTTTATCGTACAACATAAAAAGCAAAAACGAGGTGAGAATATAGAAAAACAAAAATTATATTTAGAAAATATTTCTTTAGACATAAAGGTTAACCAAAACTGCTTTCTAAATAAAATACAAGATAAAGCATTCACAAGTATAAAAAATTTATTAAAAATAATATGTTAAGAAAATTCATTAGATTTAAATATTAATAAATTTAATGAAATAGCAAACATAAAACTAAAAAGGTCATTAGACTTAAAGCCATGATTTATACTTTAGTAGATTGAGAAAAATTTGAAAAGTAAATTTAAGAACTCTTGGAATTAAAAGTAATTATTAACAGTAATTCAACACACTCTAGTCCAACATTCTTTGTAGAAAAATAAGCTGAAAAAAGAATAGAAAAGAGAATGATAATAAATTTCGAAGTTTCAAACAAATAAACTATTGATGATGATTATTTTATCCTAAAGAAAGAAGAATTATTATCAAGAAAAAAATATTTTTCAAGTTTTGACTGTAAAAGTAAATTTTGGCAAATAAGATTTGATGACGAATCACAAAAATTAACAGTATTTAGCTGTCCTTAAGAGCAATTCTAATGAACAATTGTTCCATTTGAATTAAAACAAGCATTAGGTATCTTTCAAAGATACATGAATAATATTTTCAAAACATATCACAATTTTTGTTGTGTATACATAGATGATATATTAGTATTCAATAATGAATTACCTAAATATTATTTAGTTATTATTAATATTATTTTATAAGAATGTAAAAAATAAAAAATAGTACTATCAGAAAAGAAAGCAGTTATTGCTCAACAAAAAATAAATTATTTAAGGTTAGAAATCGAAGATGACAAACATCTTCTACAATCCCATATTTTAAATAGCATATAAAATTTTTTATAGTATGATCAGATAAAAATCATATACAAAGATTTTTAGAATGTTTTAACATATGCAGAAGCATATATAAAAAAATTAGTTGAAATGAGAAGGTTATTACAAATAAAGTTTAAAAAAGATTATGTTTGACAATTGATTGATCAAGATACTAAATATATTGATAAGATAAAAGCACAAGTAAAATATTTACAAGCTTTATATCATTCAGGACCAGATGATAAAATGATAATAGAAACAGATGTTTTACATAAATATTGGAGAGCAGTGCTAAAAGTAAAAGTCGACAACAAAGATGTATGCTTTTATAGATTTACTTCAGGATCTTTTTAAGGCCATGAACTAAATTATCATAGTAATGAAAAATAATATTTAGTTGTTAAAAAAGTTATTAAAAAATTTACAATATATATTATAAGTTCAAAATTTATTTTTAGAATTGACAATAAAAATTTTGGACATTTTTGAAGAACCAATATTGTAGGTGATTATAAACAAAGAAGATTCATTAGTTGTCAACAATGGTTTAAACATTACAAATTTAATGTAGAACATTTATCAGGAACTAAAAATAATTTAACAGATGCTTTAACCAGAGAATTAGCACCCCTAACTATATTTCAATTATATGAATGAATAATCTTGATATAGAAATCAAGATAAAAGAAAAGGAAATCTCAATTCGAGAAAATGAAATCAAAATCTTTAAGGAACAACTTGAGGTATTATACCTTAAAAAGTCCTTAGACAGTAAATATGCGTTAGTTGACTCAGCTAAACAAGAAAACCCTAAAGAACTCAAAACCTCAAAAGGTAAGTAAGTTGAATCTCGAAAAGAAATTGTAAAGAAAGGAATTAAAATATTAATATATAACCCTTTTTTTCATGAAGATTAAAAAATATTAACATATATTCATTGAGAAATGCTTAAAATACATAAATTTACATCCACATTAATTATATTATGACACGTAGTAAAATTATTTTGAAAAATGGAGAAGTGATTCAATTTTTTAAATAATTTTGTCATGTGTTATGATATAATTAATGTGAGTGAGAAGTGGGTACAAATTGTAAGTCATGTAAACCCTTTGAATCTTTGTTGGCATTTTCATGAGCAAACTACAGAGTTTATTTTACTTTACTTAGTATTTTTGTCTACTTCTATGTAAGGTACTTTACTAGGGATCAATAACACACAATCTCACATAGAATTAAATACTTTGTATGCTATGTATGTTACGGGATGGTTGAGAGCATGTAGTTTTCATGTTAAAGTGTATTTTTACTTGCATTTGATTTTTACTGATTATGGATATTTGTAAAAATTTTATTTGCTAAGTTTTTACTTGAAAATCTTTTTTCTTTTTTTTTTTTTGGCTTGCCAAGGTCCTCGCAGTGTACTCGTTGAGGTAGGTTGGCGAGAGGTCAGTGATGATGTTTTGTACGTTTTTTCACCCGTTGCATCTTGCTATTGCCTCGTAGGTGGTTCATGGAGGTAGTCGGTGAGGGTTCTGAAGCTTGAAATTTTTCTATATATACCCATTCGCTTCTTTAGTTTTTTCTCAAGAATTTTATGTGGCCAAAACTCTGAATTTTTCTAAACTCATTTTGTGATTATAAATTTTTTGATATTTTTGAATCATTAATAAAATTGAGTGTTCTTTTTTTTATATTAGTGATTCGTTGTTCTGAAAAATAAATTTTCGATTTTGATCAATTATGATTCCGTAATTGTAATACATTAAATGTTGTTCTGTATTATAATACGAGGAGATTTTATATAAATTTTTTTTTGTGTTAAATTGAGATTTTGTGTCAACAATACGCCAAGTGTATTTTCGTATTGTTGATATGATAAACGTTCTTTACAAAAAATCATATTTTGGATGGGTGTTATCCTTTTAGGTTTCATTTTTATTAATTGCAAGTACTTGTATCATATTGTGTGGTAGTGTGGCTCTAGAAGTGAGTTGGATTTTTTGTAGATTAAAGTGGAGACACTTGACGAGAGAAGCATGGACATTTAGGATAGACAATTCTAACTGATAGAGATATATGTATTTTATCTTATCGAATTGTATTAATAATTTAATTTTTTAATAAATTTATTGTTAAATAGTTGTCTTAAATAACTCATAAAAAATGTTATGATTTTGGATTGGCATTAGTTGGTTTATAACTTTATATATTGTTTTGTTTGAATAATCTAATGTGCGAATATAAATAATAATCTATTTTAATATATGCCGAGATATAAGAATTATTTAGTAATTAATTTTTTTTATTTACTTTATTTTTGCCTGCCTTATTATTTCTTTACTGTGCTTGTTTAAATTTTTGCTTTGTGTAAAAAAAAAAAAAAACACATTTCCTAAAATATCCTTATTATCTTATTTTAATAATTAGTAAGTTCGAACACTTTCACAAATTTTTACGACCACATCATTCTTCATTTTTATTTCATTATATTAAACGATGTCAAAGTACATGTTGTGATATAAATATCGTTCAAATCAATAGGACAAGTATATTGAACTTCCTGGAAGATCTTTTCGGATGTAATCATTGTATAATTTATTAATTTCATAACGCATATTATTTTCAATTTATTATATTTAGAATGTAGTTAATAGTTCATTGAAAAGATTATTGTATTAGATTATAAATTATTTAATTTTCTTCCTCTTAAGTTCTTTAACTTAATTTCATGATTTTAAAATACGTTTCCATACCTTTTCGAGTTTTGCATGAATTTATACCCATAAAGATAATATTTTTAATATTTTTGTTAAATTAAATGCTCAATATATTTATAATATTAATATTTTAATTCTTGTATGGAAAACACAAATGATACATAAATTTTATCTTATTTTTTTACTTTTGTTTCCTTATTTTTTATTTTATGATTTGGTCCATTTAATTTTTATTTTTTACCCATGTAATCCATTATTTAGACTAACTTGAACCGTGCAAAAAATTTAATGAAATTGTTAAAATTAAAAAGTAAATGAATTAAATTTAATAAAATAGGCAAGTATTTGAAAGATAATTGAGAATAAAATATTATAAATATAAGTAAAAATTAATTATATTAAATACAATAATTTAGAAAACAACATAAATGTAAAATAAAAATAATAATCACATTCTAAGCTTTGATTTAAGTAAAATGTATTATTTTAATAACTAAATTATTTTAAATGATATAACTACAAGAGGAGGTCTTTTGAAAGGGAGCTCTCCTCAGAAGTAAGGCCCTAGTCTTACATTACTTCGACCTGGGAAATTCTATGTAGAAGCAATGTAAAGGGTGAATAAATTTTTTTTATTTTTATGTGTTTGTTACTTTTTTAATATCCATATTTTAACAAAAATATTCTAAATTAACTATGTTATCAAAATATTTAAGATTAATACTCATATTATGAAAGAGTTTTAGTTACCCATGTTATCAAATTTATTACCTTTTTAGTACACTTATTTTGAGTAAAAATGACTAAATCGAAACTATTTTAAAAATTTGTGTATTAAAATAAAACTGCTTAAAAACATGATCAATTTATAATACTTCTAATATAATAGAATATAAGTATTATAAAGATATCAATTCCTTTTTTTACCATTAAATTTTGGTCTACAAATATACCAGTCAACTTTCGTTGACTTTGTTATAAAACTTAACAAAAAGTAATTACGTGAGTACTATTTGATTAATTTAATCCTTAAAATATATAATAGACTAAATAAATTGTAAAAAAAAATTATATTTTATAAAATATAAAAAAGAAAGAAAGAAAAAAAATCATATCCTATTTTGTTGTTCCTAAATAGACCCCTTCCTCTCTCGAGTCTTGAATCTATATGTTCTACCTTAAAGGTCATTAAAAACAATCTCATTAATTTTATATTTAACCTAATTCGGATCGCATGAAATGTAATCGCTATATTAGTTTTAATAATATATTTTTGGATATGAATGTTGCACTTATAATATTGAAAAAACAGGTATTTAAATTTATTAAAATGCTAAAAATAGGTGCCACTATTTTGAAATGAACATTACATATAGTCACGGTTTTTGAAAGACCGTGACCATATGTAACATTTAAGGCCACGGTTTTCAGAAAAACCGAGACCAAAAGTGCCGAAAAATAGATGTTTATTTGGAAATGAACATTACCTATGGTCTCGGTTTTTGAAAAAACCGTGACCGTAGAATATGATATAGTCACGGTCTTTCAAAAAACCGTGGCCTTAAATATTAAATATGGTCACGGTTTTTTTTAAAACTGAGACCTAAAGTGAATAATTGGTCACGGTTTTTAGAAAGACCGTGACTATATCATATTCTACGGTCACGGTTAAAAACCGTGACCATAGGTCATAGTCTATGGTCTCTCCTTCTTAGGTCACGGTTTTTAAAACCGTGACCATAGGTCTACAGTCACGGTTAAAAACCGTGACCATATGCCAGTTTTGTGGTAGTGTAGTATGGTTGGTAAGTCAGATTTTTTGTAGATTAAAGTGGAGACAGTTGGCGAGAGGAGCATATACATTTGGGATAGGCAATTCTAACTGATAGAGATATATGTATTTTATTTTATCGAATTGTATTAACTGTTTTTTTTTTAATAAATTTATTGTTAAATAGTTATCTTAAGCAACTTGTAAAAAATGTTATGATTTAGGATTGGCATTAGTTGGTTTATAATTTTATATATTGTTTTGTTTGAATAATTTAATGTGCCAATATAATTAATAATCTATTTTAATATATGCCGACATATAAAAATTACTTAGTAATTAATTTTTTTTATTTGCTTTATTTTTGCCCGCCGTATTATTTCTTTACTGTACTTGTTTAAATTTTTGCTTTGTGTAAAAAAAAAGAAAAAACACATTTCCTAAAATATCCTTATTATCTTATTTTAATAATTAGTAAGTTCGAACACTTTGACAAATTTTTGCGACCACATCATTCTTCATTTTTATTTCATTATATTAAACGATGTCAAAGTACATGTTGTGATATAAATATCGTTCAAATCAATAGGACAAGTATATTGAACTTCCTGGAAGATCTTTTCGGATGTAATCATTGCATAATTTATTAATTTCATAACGCATATTATTTTCAATTTATTATATTTAGAATGTAGTTAATAGTTCATTGCAAAGATTATTGTATTAGATTATAAATTATTTAATTCTTCCTCTTAAGTTCTTTAACTTAATTTCATGAATTTAAAATACGTTTCCATACCTTTTCGAGTTTTGCATGAATTTATATCCATAACGATAATATTTTTAATATTTTTGATAAATTAAATGCTCAATATATTTATAATATTAATATTTTAATTCTTGTATGGAAAACACAAATGATACATAAATTTTATCTTATTTTTTACTTTTGTTTCCTTGTTTTTTATTTTATGATTTGGTCCATTTAATTTTTATTTTTTACCTCATGTAATCCATTATTTAGACTAACTTGAACCGTGCAAAAAATTTAATGAAATTGTTAAAATTAAAAAGTAAATGAATTAAATTTAATAAAATAGGCAAGTATTTGAAAGATAATTGAGAATAAAATATTATAAATATAAGTAAAAATTAATTATATTAAATAACAATAATTTAGAAAACAACATAAATGTAAAATAAAAATAATAATCACATTCTAAGCTTTGATTTAAGTAAAATGTATTATTTTAATAACTAAATTATTTTAAATGATATAACTACAAGAGGAGGTCTTTTGAAAGGGAGCTCTCCTCAGAAGCAAGGCCCTAGTCTTACATTACTTCGACCTGGGCAATTCTATGTAGAAGCAATGTAAAGGGTGAATAAATTTTTTTTATTTTTATGTGTTTGTTACTTTTTTGATACCCATGTTTAAACAAAAATATTCTAAATTAATTATGTTATCAAAATATTTAAGATTAATACTCATATTATGAAAGAGTTTTAGTTACCCATGTTATCAAATTTATTACCTTTTTAGTACACTTATTTTGAGTAAAAAGACTAAATCGAAACTATTTTAAAAATTTGTGTATTAAAATAAAACTGCTTAAAAATATGGTCAATTTATAATTCTTCTAATATAATAGAAGTATTATAAAGATATCAATTCCTTTTTTTACCATTAAATTTTGGTCTACAAATATACCACCAAACTTTATTTTGTTATAAAGTACAATTTAACATTAAAAATATTACATAAATACACTTTCGTTGACTTTGTTATAAAACTTAACAAAAAGTAATTACGTGAGTACTATTTGATTAATTTAATCCTTAAAATATATAATAGACTAAATAAATTGTAAAAAAAAAATTATATTTTATAAAATATAAAAAAGAAAGAAAGAAAGAAAAAAATCATATCCTTATTTTGTTGTTCCTAAATAGACCCCTTCCTCTCTCGAGTCTTGAATCTATATGTTCTACTTTGCCCCCTCTTCCCCTAATTTTATGTCTATATATCTGCAAATTGGCTCCCTGAAGCCTTCTTGATCCAACTAAATAGCATTTAGTCTTTGTCTCAATTCCACATTTCTTCTTCAAGCTTACTCTTAAAGTTTCTAAGAACTAAAAAGTTTGAGCCTCTAATGTAACAAACACTTTATATCGAGCTCACTCCTACAAAAGTTGCCTGTAAGAAGAATGTGCTTAAATGGTTATTAACCTACCAACTCATCCATGCATAAGTGAAATAGGACTTAATGGGGTTGTTACATTTCATCCATATTTTAGAATCGAGTCTACTACTGCTTATATAGGCTAGGTGACTATTAGCAACCATCCCTAATGTCTCTCAGTATTCCTTTCCCAAAGGGCCCCTACTCTAATACTAATTGTAACAACCATTTTAGGTATACCTCATCCTTACAAAACTAGCTTGTAATAAGAGGGTGCCTAAGTGGTTATCAAACCCACCCACCCATCCATACTTATGCGATGTAGGACTCGATTGATTCATTACACCTAATCACAAAATTGCATTAATGATTATGAAAGCCAAATACTTAAATAGAGAGCTCGGTACCTCTCTTCCACCATTATAGGCTCTTGTTGAGAGTAACTAACTGAGAGGTTTGTTAGAGTCTATTAGAGCACATGTAACAAACTCTATTGTAATGCCTTGGTATATAAGTACTCCTTTGTACACAGCATTGCTATTAATGAAATATACATGACTTTCTCAACTTCCGTTTATCCCTATTCTCTTCATTACATGTTTATCATGGTATCAGAGCTCAAATTTCCATGGAAATGAATGATTCTTCTTCCGCATCTCCATCACCTACCATGGAAGGTGATCATACAGTTCTTGTTCAAGAAAAATCGCCATTAATGGCAATACCCTGCAACTGCTACAAACACAACAAATAATTCTTCTTCTTCTTTTGCTATAACATCGAATACTTTACCAGTACTACCAATAAATCCTAATTTTTCAGTCAAGATTGATGAGACTAACTATCTCATATGGAAAGAACAACTACAACACGTTATCACTGTGTATGGTCTGCAAAATCACATTGATAGTTCAGTCACAATTCCATAAAAAATTCTCAAGAAGATTGTATCTGTGAAGCTTGCTAATGGTCAGTTTCAAGATCAAGAAACATTTGAGGAAAATCCTGATTACTTGGTGTGGATTCGGCTGTTAAGAATTGGATATATTCTTCAGTTACAACAAGCTATCTGAAACATCTTATTAGAAAGGTGACTGCTGCTCAATATTGGATTGCTTTAGAAAAGGCTTTTAATGATGATTCTCAAGCTAGGTTGTTCGAGCTTAGATGGCAATTGCAGTCTTTGAGGAAAGGCTCTTTAAACATGGAACAATACATTAGCAAGTGCTTTGATCTGATTGATTTGTTGTTATCAGCTGGTGACCAACTTAGTGATCGTGAATGTAAGGTTTATTTGTATTGGCAATTTTCGTGGACAAAATGTTTAATTGTAATCTAGCATAAGTGTTCACCGTTCAATCAGATGATACATAATGATGGAGTCACCAAGCTTGCAATGCTCATATTAAAGGTAAAATATGATCTCATGCATACATCCTCACACAATTGTACACTACACTTAGTTTGGATTGTAACGAAAAATAAACTGTGCACATGTTGGTCGATAATCGAGAGGATAGTTCGATCGATCGAGTTATCGATCGATCGAGTCTGGATCGACTTTGATCTAGGTGCTCTCGGGTTGAACTAGATCGATCGATTAATTTGTTGATCGATCGAGACATGTTTGATCGATCGAGCATAGACTAACTTCCATCTAGCTGCTCTCGGGTTTGAAATTGCATAGTTAGATCGATCGAGTATTGGTCGATCGATCGAGCATTGTCTAGATTGATCGAGTTCTTTGCTAGATCGATCGAGGCAATTTTTCAGTTCTACTACAACTCTGTTTTTAATTTGGCCCATATGTTACTTTTACCAATTTGACTCATTTAATGTTAAATGCAAAATCCTTATATGAGTAGAATTGTTGTGAAAGTAGAATCTTGGTTTGAGTAGAATTCTTGTGAAAGTGAAATCCTGATATGAGTAGAATTCTTGTGAAAGTAGAATCCTTAAATGAGTAGAATTGTTGTGAATAGAATTGTTGTGAAAGAAGAGTCTTTGTTTGAGTAGAATTGTTGTGAAAGGAAAATCCTAACATGAGTAGAATTGTTGTGAAAGCTAAATCTTGATATGAGTAGAGTTGTACTCTATTATTAATCCTCTTTCAAGTCAAACTGGACTCTATATAAGCAGCGCTTGCTTGTGCAAAATAATTAACCCACACCGAAATAATATTTTCTACATCTGTTGATGCTTTCAAAGAAAAATCTTATTCTCTTTATCTATTAATCTTAGGCACTTTCTTATTTTAATTGTTCAAATATATTGTGTGGTTATGTTTGAATAATTCATGTGCCTAATTGTCTTTCATGATATTTAGAATTGCATGATAGTTCTAGAGTTTACTAGCTGATTTGTTTTTATATCATATGCTGTTGAATCTGCTAGTTAGGGTTTTTCAATATCTGAATTCGCTCTAGGACACACTTTGCACTTGTGCTATTTGTGCTAACGTTTCAGGTGACGTGCTCGGTATTTCGTGTGACTCGAAATTACCGAAGTTGACGGGTTCGATTGATCTTGTGGGACTCAAGTAGATCGGAACGTTGGTCCGGATCCAGACACCTAGCTTGTGGAGGCTATGAAAGGAGCGGCGGCTCGTAAGTAAATTACAGAAAGGGGGGATCTATCTGTGAAGGGTAGTTCTAGGACCTATGGTTGTAATTGAACATTGATTTTCATAGTAGATAGTTAGGTGGTCTGGTGGACCGGTGGTTTTCCTCTTAGGTCATTGGAGTGGCCTAGGTTGTTTCCACCTAAAAATATCATGTGTTATTTTTTATTCCGCATTTTATCTTTACACGCGATTGCATGTCTGACTGTTGTGATTAGGTTACATAATTAATATTTGTTAAAATTGAAAATAATCTATTCACCCCCCTCTAGGTATATTTGATCCGTAATTAAAAACTTTCAGTGAACAATTGCTCTGTGTTTTTGGAGGCTTGGATGCTAACTATGCATCATTAATAACAAACAAGAAACGAATTCTTGGATTAGATGAGATCTTTACTAGAATGAGAACTCATGAGCGACAAGTTATTCGTATGAATCTTCCAGATCCTGATCTTGTTCAGGCTAACTATGCCAAGAAAACTTCCTTTTCAAGTCAGTTTTCTTCAAAGAACAGTAAACGTTCAATTCCACCATCGACTGGAACTCCTTTCAATGTTTCTATTTTTGGTGCAAGTTCAGCTTATCAAAACAAAGGCAAGCTTTTTAACAGTGATTATAGTCAGATTCAATGTCAGATTTGTAAGAAAATGGGGCATAGTGCTGCTAGATGTTATTTTAGATATACACAGTCCAAAAGCAGTGGTTCTACCACTAATAATACTCCTCTTAATAATGCCAACTTCAAGGTTTCTAGTACATCACAAGATCAACGTCAAGGTCATTTTTCTAAATTACAAACTGATGAAACTTTCAATGAGCAAGATCCTGATTTCAATATATTTCCTCAAGAAGACTCTCTGATTAAGAATATGCATCCTCAAGCCTTGCTTGCACCTCTCACCCCTCCAATGCAATCTGACTCAGATTGGTATATGGACACAGGGGCAACTCACCATCTTGCTTCCAACTATGGTCAGCTTCAAAGTTCCATACCTTATTCTGGTGATGCTTCTGTACTTTTAGGTAATGGAACCACCATTCCTATTACTCATCTTGGTTCTACATCTATGTCTTGTGGTTCTTATTTGTTGAATTTATGCAATCTGATGTGTGCACCACAGTTAGAGAAGAATCTCATATCTGTTAGGAAGCTTTGTGAAGATAATTTAGTAAGTGTTGAGTTTTATCCTAACTACTTTCTTGTAAAGGATATTCTGACCAAGAATACTATTTTAACGGGGGCTGTTGAGTATGGGCTTTACAAATTACGTAGCTCAGCTGACGTGCAACAAGCCAAGGGATGCAAATTGCTTACAAATGTGCAGTGTTATCATGCAGAGATAAGTGCACCTTTACTACATGAAAGACTTGGTCATCCTCATGCTTCTACAGTACATTTAGTAGCTACTAGTATGAATAAAATTTTGAAGAACTTAACTGAGATTGATATATGTAGTGCTTGTCAACTTGGTAAGTCACATAGATTGCCTATGAAACATGTACATAGTAAGTCTAGTATTCCCTTTGACATTGTTCATGTTGATATGTGGGGTCCCTCACCTATATGTTCTTCTCTTGGTATGAAATATTTTTTGTTGTTTGTTGATGATTGCATACGTTTCATGTGGATTTATATGTTGCATAATAAATCACAAGCTGCTCAAATTTTCTTACATTTTGATGCTTTAATTCATCGTCAATTTGATGCCAAGATTAGACAGTTACATAGTGATGGAGGTACTGAATAGAAAAGTCTTGAGTCTTACTTGTTTCAAGGTGGGTATACTAGGAGGATTTCATGTCCTTACACCCCTTCCCAGAATGGGGTTGTTGAAAGAAGAAATAGACATGTTGTGGAGACTGGGTTGGGAATGATGTTAAGAGCTGAAATTCCATTGTGTTATTGGGATTATGGTTTTAAATCTACTGTATATTTGGTTAATAGAATGCCTACCAAAGTGTTGAACAATATAAGTCCTTATGAGGCCCTGTATAAAAAGAAACCAGACTACACTAATCTTAGGGTCTATGGATATCTATGCTTTCCTTAACTTCGACCCTATAATAAGCACAAATTAGAGCCAAGGTCTTTACCTTGTGTTTTCTTGGGATATGCAGCACAATATAAAGGATTTTGGTGCCTTGAACTTACCTAAAAAAAGGTGTATGTTACCCCACATGTTATTTTTGATGAGAGGAAATTTCCTTTTCTTACTGTTTCTACCAGTGAGACTAATTCTACAAATAGGTCTTCCTCTCATTTTAATCAATTTTTTATGCCACTC
This sequence comes from Elaeagnus macrophylla, assembly GCA_029378325.1. Classification (NCBI taxonomy): domain Eukaryota; kingdom Viridiplantae; phylum Streptophyta; class Magnoliopsida; order Rosales; family Elaeagnaceae; genus Elaeagnus; species Elaeagnus macrophylla. The sequence goes on along the minus strand of CM055640.1, from coordinate 30,378,481 downwards.
GTGCCTTGTTCAAGTGTTCCATCTTCTTGTCCTCTTATGTCACATTCAAACCACAGTGCTTCTACTGTGTCATTGTCTCCTATTGTACCATCACCCAATTTTTCAGCTTCACCTTCATTTTTGTCTTGTTCTACCGAATGGTCTAAAAGTCAGTCTTCACTACCTGGTGAAGCTAGTGTTGCTCCTGTTCCCACTAGTCTTATTCCTACACCCACTGCGTCAGATAAAGAAGAGTCAGACCCCTCTTTACACACTACATCCACTGCGTCAGATAAAGAAGACTCAGACTCCTCTTTACACACTACCCCACTTCTTCAAATTCAATTACCCGTTGAAACTTCTACTCCTAATTCCTTGTCTCTTTCTCCTTGCTATCTTAATCCTATTATTTTTGGCTCATTTCCCACTTCATCTTCTCCACCTTCTCAAACTCAATTTTCTCTCCCTTCTAATACTTATAGTTCACATAAATCAAAACTTGACCATCTTCATTTATCACCTATTGATTTGCCTCTCTCATCTATTTCTAATATTCATACAAAACCATCTTCTTCTAACACTCATTCAATGAATACTAGAGCTAAAGATGGTGTTTTTAAACCAAAAGCATATATGTCTAATGTTATTTTATCTGAGCCCAGCTTTGTTAAGGAGGCTCTTTCTTTTCAAGAATGGAAGGCTACTATGAAGTCTGAGTTTGATTCTTTGCTTAAGAATTGTACTTGGGTTCTTTTTCCTCCCCCTGAGCATTGTAAAGTCATCCACAATAAATGGGTTTTTCGTACCAAGCTAAAGGCAGATCATACATTGGATAAGGGCTTTCAACAAACTGAAGGTATTGACTATATTGAGACTTTCAGTCCCATGGTCAAGCCAACGAACATTTGGATTGTCTTAACTCTTGCCTTGTTTAAAGGTTGGTCTATTCAACAATTGGATGTTAACACATCATTTTTGAATAGAGATATTCAGGAAGAGGTGTTCATGACTCAGCCTGCCAGATTTGTCAGTGAAGAATTTCCACATCATGTCTGTAAACTACAGAAAGTCATATATGGCCTCAAGCAAGCTCCAAGAGCTTGGTTCTTAAAGCTCAGTGGATGTCTTCAACAAATGGGTTTTAAGGGCTCTAATTCTGATGCTTCTATGATGATATATTATTTACATGGTGATTTTATTATATTTTTGATTTATGTTGATGATATTCTTGTTACTGGAAATAATTCCCAGTTGATTAAGGCGATAATTAAGAAGTTAAATGCTGTGTTTTCCTTGAAAGAATTGGGTCAACTTGGGTACTTCTTGGGTATAGAAGTGACTCATACTATAGAAGGTTTTCACCTATGTGAGTCGAAGTATATCAAGGATATGTTAGCTAAGGTTCAGTTAAATGAATCAAAACGTGTTACTACTCCAATGGCTACTGGTAAAATTTTGTCCAAAAATGATAGGGACGTTTTGCCTAATGCAATACAATACCGAATAGTCATTGGTGCTCTTCAGTATTGCATCTTGACAAGACCTGAAATTAGTTTCTCTGTGAACAAACTATGTCAGTATCTTCATCAACCTACAAATACACACTAGGTAGCAGCAAAATGCTTGTTGAGATATCTTAATGGTACACAAATCATGGTCTTATGCTTTGTAAATCAGATTGTTTGGACATCACAAGATACACTAATACTGATTGGGCATCTTGTCCTGATGACAGACGATCCACAAGAGGATATTGTATCTTTATGGGAGGTTCTTTGATATCTTGGAATTCTAGGAAGCACAAGGTGGTATCTAGGTCCTCAACAGAGGCTGAGTTTTGAGCTTTAGCTCACACTGTGGCAGAAGTGATGTGGATAGAGAAAGTATTTTCTGAGTTGCAAGTTCAAACTAGCCAACCTCCATTGATTTTCTGTGATAATGTCAGTGCAGGCTACATTGCAAAACATCCGGTGTTACATTGAAGAACTAAGCATGTTGACATAGATTTTCATTTTGTGAGAGAAAAAGTGATAGCTGGAACATTGATAGTTGAATACACACCAAGTCAGGAACATGTTGCTGACATTCTAACAAAGCCATTAACAAGTCATAGGTTTATTGATTTAAAAACTAAGCTCAATGTTCTGTGTATACCATGAGCTTATGGGGGAATGTTGAGAGTAACTAACTGAGAGGTTTGTTAGAGTCTGTTAGAGCACATGTAACAAACTCTATTGTAATGCCTTGGTCTATAAGTACTCCTTTGTACACAGTATTGCTGTTAATGAAATATACATGACTTTCTCAACTCCGTTTATCTCTATTCTCTTCATTACATGTTTATCAGCTCTTTTTGGAGAAAAGGTTACAGCTGAGGTTTTTTAAAAAGGCTATGTGCAAGATATGACAATTTTGGGATTACTTATACTATTAATTTGAGTCATATGAAAAGGAGATTCATACAATTTGCACTTTTAATAGCAAGTGAAAAGATCTTCAATCATTAGATGATATTATTGTGTACTTCAAAAAACTAGAATCAGGAAAGATTGGATTGGCAATGATGAACGGAAAATTAGGAGGTAGTAAACCGTATCAATTAGTCATGTTGTGTTATTGTATCATTTTGACACTAATTTTGTTACATTAAAGCGTTAGTTAATACTGTAGGAAAATATGTGTTAGACAAAAAAAATGAATATTATAAATTGATAAGTTGAATTAAAATTATAAAATAAATAAAAACTGTAAATTACAATAAAATAAATACAATAAAAAAAGCAAATGAAAAGAAGATCGAGGCACGTAAAACGGTTTCTTTAGGATAATTTTTTCCCCTCATACAGGGGGTTTGAGATTAAGGAAAAAAAATACTTTCCAGGACACAACGATCTAAATAGATTAAGAACACCAAACTTAAATTGTTTGTACAAATTGAATTGTACCCGCTCTCTATCACACTAAGCTTAACTCTATATTAAACTTTATAAAAGTTGGGAAATGTTTGCTGTAGGAAAATGAGAAGAGAAAGGTTGATGTTTGTTGTGTACTTTTTTTCTTAGTTGTAGAGTCAATATATAGGCATCTAAAATATAGTTGTTAGAAACCTGTGCAGTAATGGCTATCAAGACTGCCAAAACTACTGCAACAAATGCAGCTGTTACAAATAACAAAAATTGCTGCAACAAATGAAGCTATTATGAAATTGCTACTTTAATTTGTTGTAACTGATGAGCTGCAGAAACTACAGCAATAAATTTCCTCAACAGTTACAATCTGATTCTAAGAAGAAAAATAAAAATTATGTGTAGCAAAACTCAAACCACACAAGCCCATCGAAATTAGACGAGATTCATGTTCGCAGGACGTGTGGGCTCACGATTAGAGTTCAGAATTTTTAGGACTGAAAATCCTAGGATTTGCACCCCCCTTGAGGGCGCACGTGGAGAGAGCCTTTATGCTACACAAGCTTACCTCTCATAAGAAAGTAAATGCTATATAAAGTATTTTATGTGTTAATGTTTTTTTCATGTGGGACAAGCCAAAAACCACAATAATTTTTTTCTTTTTCATTGAGTGAACTTTGAGAACAAATTTCTCATTCACCTAAATATCATTTTGAGCATATAAATATACGATTTCGAAGCACTCTCGGAGGAGAACCTAAATCAATCACAATCTTACACTTATACCAAGTGGGTCCCACTCAAAATGATGCCAAAAAATGGTATTTAACCATGGGTCAAAATACCCATTTTTTCAACAATCCCCCATATGAATGAAAATTGACAAATTTTTTTATAAGAAAACTGACTCAAATTAATTTGACACTCAGTGATGGAGCTCAACGGTCTGAGACCTGCATATGATTGGTAGGTATGACCCTTTGAACCTTCCCTTGTGAGAATATGTTTACTTTACTGGTTGATAGTAGACGCGATATCCTTAAACTATTATGCCGTTTATGTAAACGATGACATACTTCATACATGAATCATTCATGATACAATTCAATTCTGACTGTTATGTTCCTTTTGGCCATAAACATACGCCTGATTCTATAAGAATTTCTAAAGAATTGAGCCTAATAATTCTCTTTCGAAGCGGCCCCATTTGTTTCTTACTTAGGTAATCTCTTAACTATAAGAGTAATTCACAACGAATAACCCGTAGTACTTCGTTCTGTATTCTCTTCATAAGAATCATTAAAAACATTTAGCTTAATTTTTGGACAAACGGTTTGTGTTTTTTCCTTTCAATTATGGAACTATCTTCTCAAATGTTGGTTTCTGCAACTATTTTTTGAATTGTTTCGGCTTTGCCTTTTATGCTAGAGAAACAGAAGCAACAAGAACAATAATAACATAAGTACAACAAGAAGAAAAAGAAACTTAAGTAATTATTGGATGTCAAAAGAAAAAAAAAAATAGTTAAGTGACAAGAGTATTGGTTTAAATAAATAAATAAGTGCTTGACAACTAATATAACTAAATACGCAAAGAGAAGTATTAATTTCCCAAGAATGATAGTGTAACGTATATATATATATATATATCAAAGTGAATAAAAGGCAAAGTCGAAACAATTGCAGAAAATAGTTGCAGAAACTAATATTTGAGAAGAGAGTTCCAAAATCGAAAGGAAAAAAACACAAACTGTTTGTCCAAATATTAAGTTAAAAGCTTTTAATGATTGTTACTAGAGAGCATATTAATTAGTAAGCAAAACTAATAGATAATATAAGAGCAATAAAACTGAAATAAATTGATAAAAGAATAAATGAGTTAAGAACACAATAACAAGGTAAACCCAGTACTGCTAAATACACTTTTAGATTTTGAAGTGACTGGATATTATACTTATTATTTTTCGATTACTTCTACTTCCTATTTTCGACTAGTATTAATGCTTTTCTTTTGTTCAACTCATTTATGAGCTTTCAAAGTATTAATTTCTTAATATATATTTTTGTTTCCCAGTCAACAATTTTTTTTTCTTTATTTCTTAATTTGCTTTTCCTTTAATAATTGCCTCTATTTTTGAAAGAAAATAAATAAATAAATAAATAAAAATAAAATTGCTAATGTTTTTTTTAATCTAGTTTATACTGCTGCTTGACACTCTACTAGGTTTAGTTATTTTATTGTTTCTAATATTGCTTATTAACTTTTGGTTATATATGTTAATTACTGTTTTTATTATCTCATGAACATATAAACTGTTTATTTTTGTAGTTTCTTGTTTATTATAACCTTTATATATTTTGTTCATTATTTTGCACTAATATATATATATTTTTTTCAGTAACAATTTTGCCTGCCTTATTGTTATTGTACTTTAGTATAATACGTTTATACGTTTACTGTTTGGTTTTTAATTTGGTTTAGTTTATGCACCCTGTTTATTCTTTTAAGACAATTACTTGCCGTAGTACTTGTTAATTAGCTTATAATTAGTACTTGTTTTTTATTTTTTGGGTACTGCTTTTCTTCCTTATTTGTAACAGTTTTAAGCTATAAAACTATTTACTTTGCTCTCTGATTCACGTTATCAAGCAAATTATTATTTTTAATTTGTTCAATCAGTTTCTCTTACCCTTTTACCTACTATTTGTAATACTTTTTTATTTACAAATTAATATTTGGTATTTAAACATTTTGGTTATTACAACTTTTTTTTCTTAAGAAAATTAAAAATGACTTTTGAGATGACAACTCCTGAGATTCCAGTTGTAAATGCTTCTAAACCTTTTGTAGATAGCTCAAATGTGAACCAAGTAGTGAGGCCTACTGTAGCTCACATGGTTACCCCAATGTTATCGGTTCCGATTCCTTTGAACCATGCTATAGTAGAGAAACTAGAGAAGTTCAATGGATAGAACTTTAAGAGGTGTAGCAGTAAGATGTTATTTTATCTTATCACCTTGAATCTAGCAAGGTTATTGACTAAGGAATCTCCCAAACAACTTGAGGGTGAACAAGATTTTCAGTCTGCTAGTGCTATTGAAGCATGGAAGCATTCTGATTATCTATGTCGAAATTATATTCTAAATGGCCTAAGTGACCCCTTATATAATGAAATTGAAAATGCTAGTGCTAATAAATTTTTGGTTGGTCGCTTTCTTGATTATAAGATGATGGACAATAAACCAGTATGCAGTCAAGTACGCGAACTCCAAGATATTTTAACAGAGATGCATGATAAAGGGATGGTACTGAGTGAGACCTTCCAAGTTGCAACTATTATTGAAAAATTGCTCCCTTCATGGAGAGAGTTTAAGGCCTACCTTAAGCATAAGCGAAGAGAAGTGTCTATGCAAGACTTGCTTGTGAGATTTAAGGTAGAAGAAGACAACAAGGCTTCTTTTAAAAGGGGTAATATCCCATCAGCACCCAAGGCTAACGCGGTGGAGCATAGTCCAAGCTCTAAGCATAACAAGTATAAAGGCAAGGGTAAGAGCAAGCTGAATAAAGGTTCAAAGTTGAAACCTAAGGAATCAACTTTTAAGAAGTCAAGCTTCAAGGGGACTTGCCTTAACTATTAGAGGATAGGGCACAAATCTCTAGACTGCATGTTTCCAAAGAAAAACAAAAATCGTGAGGCAAACATGGTTGATGACACTCAAGAATTTTCTGATAGTGACTTGTGTGTTGTTGTCTCTGAAGTGAACCTAGTTGGGTCTAACCCAAGGGAGTGGTGGATTGATACTGGTGCGACCAAACATGTTTGCTCAGAGAAGGGGCTATTTTTCACCTTTGAAGTTGTGAAGGAAGGTGAAAAGCTATTTATGGGAAACTTTGCAACCTCTGCTGTTGAAGGGCAAGGAAAAGTGATACTGAAGATGACCTCAGGAAATGATCTAACTTTAAATAATGTACTGTATGTACCTGAGATTCGCAAGAACCATGTGTCTGATTCGTTGTTGAATAAACATGACTTTAGAATTGTATTTGAGTCAGATAAGCTAAATGTTACAATTGTAATGCCTAAGAAAATTAATAAAGTTAATTCTTCTACTTACTTGCTTGAGTCTTCCAATTTGTGGCATGGTAGACTAGGTCATGTTAATTATGAATCTTTGCATAGGTTAATTAATATGGATCATATACACTATTTCTAAATTGATTCAAAACACAAATATGAGACTTATGTTGAGGCAAAAATGACAAGGTCATCGTTCCATTCAATCGAAAGGAACACAAAACCTCTTAATTTAATCCATAGTAATTTATGTGATTTGAAGTTTGTTCAAATAAGAGGTGGCAATAAGTATTTTATTACTTTTATCGATCATAGCAAAAAATACTGCCATGTATATCTTCTTAAAAGTAAAGATGAAGCTATAGGGAAATTTATTCTCTATAAAGTAGAAGTTGAGAATAAACTCAACAAGAAAATCAAGATACTACAAAGTGATCGTGGTGGTGAGTATGAATCACTTTTTGGTGAGTTTTGTGTAGAACACAGAACCATACATGAAACCACAACCCCTTATTCGCCTCAGCAGAATGAAGTAGCTGAGCGAAAGAATCGTACCTTGAAAGAAATGATGAATGCAATGCAACTAAGTTTTGGGTTACCCAAGAACTTGTGGGGGAAGCCATTTTATCGGCTAACTACCTTTTAAATAAGGTTCCCACAAAAAGGCACAAAAGACACCGTATGAATTATTTAAAAGAAGGGTACCTTCCTATAAATATTTACGAGTGTGGGGGTGTCTTGCTAAATTAGTCGTATCTATACCTAAGAAGGTGAAGATAGGTCCGAAAAGATAGATTGCATTTTTATTGGATATGCACATAACAGTAGTGCTTATTTTTTTCTTGTGCATGAGTCAAAGATCTCAGACATATACAAGAATACAATAATGGAATCAAGGAATGCGTCGTTCTTTGAAAATGTATTTCCATGTAAATCTCAAAGGGAATCGAGTTCGTCTAAACGAACTTATGAGACTATGAATGAAGACAGCCAAGAAAATGAACCTAAACAAGAAGTTGAGGTTGAGGTTGAACCTAAACATAGCAAAAGAGTTAGGACAGAAACATTATTTACTAGAAAGTGAATCTCAAACCTATGAAGAGGCTATAAACTCTTCTGAAGGTCCTTAATGGAAAGAGGTCATTAATAGTGAAATTGCGTCCATTTTGTAAAATCACACCCAGGAATTAGTTGATTTATCTTCGGGTAGTAAAACACTAGGATTCAAGGGAATTTTCAAGAGGAAACTTAGACCAGATGGATCAATTGAAAAGTACAAGGCCAGTCTTGTAATTAAGGGTTACAAACAACGACATGACCTCGATTACTTTGAAACTTATTCTACCGTGACGAGAATAACATCCATTAGGATGATAATTGCGATTGCAGCTTTGCAAAATCTTGAGATACATCAAATAGATGTAAAGACAACCTTTCTAAATGAAGATTTAGATGAAAAAATCTACATACATCAACCCAAGAGTTTTTCTGCCGCAAGGCAAGAAGGAAAGGTTTGTAAATTAGTGAAGTCATTATATAGCTTGAAGCAAGCACCAAAACAATGGCATGAAAAGTTCGATAATATCATGAAGACAAATGGATTTAAGATCAATGAATATGACAAATGTGTATACATCAAGGACACTGAAGATGGTTATGTCATCTTGTGTCTATACATTAATGACATGTTAATTATGGGTAGTAATGATCAAATGATCAAATCTACTAAAAATATGTTGAACTCAAGGTTTGACATGAAAGATATGGGACCTGCTGATGTAATTCTAGGAATTAAGATATCAAGGATATCAAGCGGTCTCATTCTTAGTCAATGTAATTATATTGACAAAAATCCTTGAGAGGTTCAACAAAGGTGATTCTAGTATTGTTAGAACATCGGTATATGTTAATCTGCATCTATCCAAGAATAGAGGTGAGAGTATATCTCACCTTGAATATTCTAGAGTGATAGAAAGTCTTATGTACTTGATGAGTTGTATAAGATTAGACATAGCTTAAATTGTAAGTAAACTAAGTGATGCGAACCCGAGAGCACAAACCTTTCAACCCACAAACGCAAAATGGTTTGAGAACCACAAGAGATACGGTCTAAGACTCAACACTAAATTAGCATTCAAATCCTAAGAAAAAGATCAAATTTTTGTTAGCAAGTACTCACCTTAACACATGGATATTACGCCCCACGAAATAAGACGAGAAGAAATGCCACAAAGGTTTGCAAATCTTTTGATAAGTTGGTTGGGAAAAGATCAATGAGCTTTCAAGCTCTCAATAATTGATTTTGAGTCAATTTTATATTTATGCCAAAAGTTGTTTACAGCTAAGACTTAAAGTGTATGTATAGCAAGCAAACAAAAACCTAAATGCAAAGAAATCTAAGCCATTGATTTTAATCCAATGGTCAAAAAATTACAAGATATTTTCACTATGTCGTGGCTGATAAAAACATGTGCCGCAGAGGACTAGGTTCAAGATCCCCAAAAAGTATGTGGACTGCGGCGGATGAAAATCCTTGCCGCGAAAAAAAGCCCAGTATGCCAATCCAAGAGTCAGGTGTCACAGTGGCCAATTTTACATGCCATGGCGTGCACGTCTGAAAATGACTCCCAGCCAAAAACAGAGAGTTGGTCGCTGCGGCAGCTAAAAATCCATGCCACGGCACATAATTCCTTATGAAAATTTTGCCCTTAATTCATTGATCAGATCCTCCAACATAATGCAATCACTTCTTGAATTCTCTTTATCATGAATCAACTCTTGAATGAGCCCATTTAAAGCTTCCTTGAGTTGCTTCATTTTGGGTAGCGTGATCGGTCCGTTCGGGATTTGTAATGGTCCTTGATTCTTATCACTAAGTAGATATACTAGCAATCTAGGATCTGACCATTGGAAAGGTATTACTTGATTAATTAGATACTTAAGATACACACGTAGCTATGGACTGCATTACACATAGCTATTAGTGTAAATGACGAATTCCTTAGGCCACAGGTAATGCTACCATGTCTCAAGAGTAAGCATAGAGCTCTTTGTCGTATGTTGGGTAGTTAAGGGCTATTCTATTGAGTTTCTCACTAAAGAATGTGATTGGCCTCTTTTCCTGCATCAAAATAGCTCATATTCCTACACCTGATGCATCACACTTAACCTCAAACGTTTTAGTAGAATTAGTAGAGCTAAAACAGGGGTAGAACATAGTTTATCCTTGACCATATTAAAAGCCTCTCTTGATTTTCTTCCTACTTAAACCCAATAGTTTTCTTAACGACCTCAGTCATTGGTGCAGGTGATGTGATAAATTTAGTACTCGTAAGTGTACGAATCACTCGTAGAAAAGTGACAAGCAACTTCCAAGGTCAGTCTTTCAAGGAATTGCAGTGGTTCTAAATAACCGTCTTCTGATGAGTGCTCGAAAAGCACTAATATTTCGTGATTAATTGTGCTTAATTGTTTAAAATATAGATTTGTTATGATTGTTTATTTGATTATTTTCATAAATCTATCCATTCGGAATCACGGGTATGTTTTAGTGCATTTCAGGTGTTTTTAGCGTCAAATGAGTCAAATAATGAAAACACGCAAAGACGGAACACTTACGGCGCTCGGATCACGAGTTACGAGCTAAACGAGACAAATATGTAAGCCTTACATAACGAGCCATCACATATGTAAGGGGGTAAACGTGAAGAAACTGAAGACAACGCGTGCTGCGGCGAGGAAAAGTCATGCCGCGGCGAGGAGCTCTCGGGTTTTAACCATATTTTCAGAATTTGTGTTGCGCCGCTGCAGGAAAAATGTGTTCCGCGGTGCGCCTATTCCTATGGCAATCAGGATTTGTGTAAATCCTTACATCTATAAATACCCCCTTAGACTCCCCCTTACATACAACTCGAATAACTTTGATACAACTTTACACTTTACAATTTTGCGACTAAACAAGAGATTCATTTAATTTTGGGAGCTTTGCCACACTCAAACGAAGCAAGAGAAACCATTCTAAGGATTCAAGGAAGCCGTCGAAGATCGAAGATTAGCTTTTGGAGAAGAACGCTATCCCATCCATAAGCGGTATTTAGATCTAGGTTTTCCTTGTTGTTATAGAATTATATTTTCTTCTTCTTTCGTTGAAGTGTATGATCATATTTTATTTGTCTATGAATATTAGTATGAACATGAGGGGCTAATTTCATTATGGATGTTTAGTTTGTGTTGCCATGTTTGCTAGAATTGTGTATAGTGTATATTTTATTGATTTAATATAAATGAATTACCTTTTGATTAAGAGCATGTTTAGATATTTAATTATGAATTATCATGGGCCAATTTGAGATTTGTAGTTAGGTTGAAAAATCTGAGAATTTAGTTATAGGAACGTCACCTTAACTCTATTCCGAAACACTTAATCAAAGCTTCAAATTAGTGACTTAGTCATAGTATTAGTTTGATTGGCATGTAGTTCCTTGCGTATAATTTGATTGCTATTTGATTTACCCCGACCGAAGGCAGTTAATTAGTTAATCAACAAAGAGATTTACCCCGACCGAAGACAGTCTCGTAATTAAAAGGAAAGCCGGTAATATTGTTTATATAGAACGTTCATGTTATTTCACCATACCTTTTCGATGCAAGCATGCTCAACTAAGCTCAACGTCCATACATCTTCTATTGATTTTTAATCCATTTGAATTGATTGTTAAATTGCGATTTTGTTTTTGTTTAATTGTTCGTACCTTGTTCCCGTCACAAATCAAACACCTTTTTATTGTTTTACTAGGTTTAGGACTCTAGTTGCTTAGAGTTTTAGTTTCACTAGAACTCTATTTAATTAGTGTTTTATTTGCATTAGAACTCTATTTAGATTAGAAAGAAGGTTATTTAGAACCACTGCAATTCCTTGAGAGACCGACCATGGAAGTTGCTTATTACTTTTCTACGAATGATTTGTACACTTGCGAGTACTAAATTTATCACATCAAGTTTTTGGCGCCGCTGCCGGGGAATTGGCGTTTTAAATAATTTTCATTTTAACTTTTTAGAGTTTCTGATTATTTTTATTTGTTTATTTATTTTATTTATTTATTTTTATTTTAAAAATACAAAAAAAAATCAGAAAATAAAAAAAATAAAAAAATAGTGCTTAAATTTCAATTTTACTACTGCCTTGATCTTTGTTTGCTTTTTATTTGTGCATGCAGGGTAGGAGATCACTCAACAAGGAACTCTCTCCTTTCATTGACAATATTCATAGAGTCAAACACCATTCCAAGAAACTGGATAATCAATTTCAAGAGGAAGAAGTCCAACAACAATTGCAAGCAGCAATGGGTGACAATGTAGTTAGGCAGATGATGAACAAAGAGTTTGCAAGACCTATCATTGGGACCGCCACATCGTGTATTCGACTTACAGAGGCGGCTAGGAATTATGAGTTGAAAAATATTCATTATTCCATGCTTCCCTCCTTTTACGGTATCCCTAATGAAGATCCTTTAAATTTTATGCGTGAATTATATGCTACTGTGCAAACCTTTCCACTGCAGGGACTTAGTGAAGATCAACTACGCATGAGGTGTTTTCCATACACTCTAAAAGATAGAGCTAAGTCTTAGCTAATGACATTGGCACCCGGTTCTTTGGCCACTTGGGACGATGTTTACAACAAATTTATGGGTAAGTTCTATTCCCATCAAAAGACATCTGACCTAAGAACAAAAATTGCTACTTTTTCGCAGATGGATGGAGAAGCCTTCCACGAGGCTTGGGACAGATTCAAATTACTTTTGATACAGTGTCCACATCATCACTTCCCGTTCCAGCTACAGAATCAGTTTTTCTACGACGGATTGACGCTACAATGTCAATTCACAGTTGACAATGCTGCAGGAGGAGCTATGGGTGAGAAAACAGCGGATGAAACCTACGAATTATTCGAGATGTTGGGAACCAATTCCCAACAAAAGAGAGCTAGAGGAAGAAGAGCTGGAGTCCACAAATCAGGCTCCAACAATGAAATGGCCATGCAACTTGCTGAATTAACGAAACAAGTGCAACTTCTCACAACCTCCAATGTTAATCAGATGCCAAAACACGAGGTATGTGGAGTTTATGGTTCATATGGACATGGTGCTAATGTTTGTTCTTTTGTAGGTGATCCTTATACAGGTACTACTGAAGAGGCAAATTTAATGCAAGGGTACCAACCTAGACCTAGGAACGACCCTTATTCAAATACCTACAGCCCTGGATGGAGGAATCACCCTAACTTCGCTTGGAAACAAAACAATAGCCAACCATTCGTCCAAAACCAAACTCAAGGCCAAAATAAACTGACAATTTCCACAAAATAAACCGACCGTAGAGGAAACCCTAAATAATTTCATACAATCTTGTAGTGGAAGAATGGACTCTATGGAAGCTTCAATGAAAAGAGTGAAAATGCAAGTGGGGCAGCTAGCGGAACAAATGCACAAGCAAGAGACGGGAAAGCTGCCCAGTCAACCTGAACAAGCCAAAGCTGTCACGATTCTTCGGAGTGGTAAGGTCGTTACTAAAAATTTACCTGAACTTTCTAATGATTTATCTTATAGTGCAGGTAACATGGAAGATGACGACAATGCTTCAAAGGAATTAGAGGAAAGAGGTGACAAGCATGAAGAGCCTTCACAGGCGAGAATTGGAGAGTCATCTAATCCACCTACTCTACACGAGTCATCGGAGCCATACCGACCACCGGTACCATTCCCACACCGTTTAAAGGACAGTAAGCAAGATAAACAGTTTTCTGATTTATTTAACATGCTCTCTAAGGTTAATATTAATTTGCCATTGTTAGATGTAATTAGAAATGTGCCTTCATATGCTAAATTTTTCAAAGAACTAAACACTAAGAAAAGAAGGTATGAGCTTAATGAGAGAGTAATCGTATCTAAAATTTCTAGTGCGGTGCTTTAACGCAACCTACCCCCTAAGTTAAAAGATCTAGGTAGTTTCATAATTGATATTACTGTGGGAGATAGGAAAGTAGCTAAGGCTATGCTTGATTTAGGTGCTAGTATCAATTTGATGCCTTACTCGATTTTCTTGCAGCTAGGTTTGGGAGAGTTAAAACCAACAACCATGTCCCTTCAACTTGCGGACAGATCTGTTAAATATTCGAAGGGCATGGTTGAGGACTTACTTGTACAGGTAGATAAGCTAATCATACCTGTTGACTTTGTGGTTTTAGACATGCAGGATAATCCATCTTTGGATAAGGAGCACACCATTCTTTTTGGAAGACCGTTTATGGCTACTACCCAAACCATCATTGACGTCCAAAGTGGAAAGTTGACAATGACGGTCTTGGGAGAGACTGTTCATTTTAAGGTTTTTGATTCATCTCCTTACCCGTCAATATCTGCTATTGATGAATGTTCGTTTGTAGAATGTTTAGATCCAATAATTCATGATACTTTTGTGCATGCTAGATTAGATGATAAATTGGAGGTAGCACTTACAGTTAGAGAGGTAGATGACATCTTAGACTATGATACTAAGGAGTACAGTGAACTGTTAGATAATGCCATATCACTAGATGACACCAGTACACCCTTAGATTTATTAGATGTCCCACATAATGATGAGATTGCTCCACATGAATTAGAACTTAAGGAATTACCTAAGCATATAAAATATGTCTTTTTGGGAGAGAATGAGACCTACCCTGTTATTATTTCATCTACACTCACCCAAAACCAAGAGGAGAAATTGATTGGAGAGCTTAGGAAGTATAAAAGGCAATAGGATGGAGTATTGGGGACATTAGAGGCATTAGTCCGGCAATGTGTATGCACAAGATTAATTTAGAGGACGATGTCAAACCAGTTAAAGAAGTGCAAAGGAGACTAAACCCAATCATGCAAGAGGTAGTTAAGAAAGAAGTTTTAAAACTCCTAGCAGTAGGGGTAATTTATCCAATTACTGATAGTAAGTGGGTTAGTCTCGTTCATGTGGTACCAAAGAAATCTGGAATAACCGTGGTTAAAAATGAGAAAGATGAATTAGTGCCCACTAGGATAATTACGGGTTGGAGGATGTGTATTGATTTTCGTAAGTTGAATTTGTACACCAAAAAGGATCACTTCCCTCTCCCCTTCATTGATCAAATGCTAGAAAGACTAGCTGGGCACGATTTCTATTGCTTTTTGGATGGTCTTTCAGGTTATTATCAGGTACCCATCGCTCCGGAGGATCAAGAGAAAACCACATTCACATGCCCATTTGGAACTTTCGCTTTTAGGAGAATGTTATTTGGACTATGCAATGCACCCACCACCTTTCAGAGATGTATGATGTCAATCTTTTCAGACATGGTGGAGAAATTCATTGAGGTATTTATGGATGACTTTTCAGTTTTCGGTAATTCCTTTGATGATTGCTTGCATAAATTGACTTTAGTATTAGAACGATGCATTGAATGCAATTTGACGCTTAGTTGGAAAAAAAGTCATTTTATGGTCCAACAGGGCATAGTGTTAGGACATATCATATCTAGCAAAGGAATTAAAGTTGATAAGGCTAAGGTAGATTTAATTGCAAAATTGCCTCCACCGACATCTGTCAAGGGTATACGAAGTTTCCTAGGACATGCAGGTTTTTATAGACGGTTCATTAAGGATTTTTCTAAAATTAGTCGTCCATTATGTAATCTATTGTCCAAAGATACTTTGTTTGATTTTGATGATGAATGCCTTGTTGCTTTTAATGCTTTAAAGGATAGGCTTACTTCTACACCTATAATTGTTGCTCCTAATTGGTCTTTACCATTTGAAATCATGTGTGATGCATCTGATTATGCTATAGGAGCTGTTTTGGGGCAAAGAGTGGATAAACGATTACATGTTATATATTATGCTAGCAAAACACTCAATGACGCCCAAGTTAATTACACCACCACTGAAAAAGAGCTATTGGCTGTTGTGTTTTCACTTAATAAATTTAGGTCTTACTTGGTAGGAACTAAAGTTATTGTTCATTCGGATCATGCTACTTTGAGATATTTATTGACTAAACCGAATGCTAAGCCTAGACTCATTAGGTGGATCCTACTTTTACAAGAATTTGACCTAGAGATCAAAGACAAGAAAGGTACTGAAAATGTGGTAGCTGATCATCTGTCTAGGTTAATTACTGAGTATGAATATGTTGAAGGTGAAAGTAAGGATACAATCATTGAAACCTTCCCTGATGAACAATTGTTTACAATAGGTCCGAATCCATGGTATGCTGACATTGTTAACTATCTAGCTAGTGGTATTTTGAGACCTAACATTACTTTTTAGGAAAAGAAAAGGTTTTCCAGTGTTTGCAGGCAATACTTTTGGGATGACCCATATTTGTTCAAGTTATGTCAAGATCAAGTCATCCAGAGGTATGTGCTCGAAGAGGAACATGAGAGCATCTTAACCTTTTGGCATGAGCTACATTGTGGGGGCCATTTTGGTGGTAAGAAAACGGCCCTAAAGGTATTACAATCCAGTTTTTATTGGCCTACTTTATTTAAAGATGCTAACATGTTTTGTGTGAGATGTGATAGATGTCAAAGGATCGGTAACATAGGTAAGCTTAACGAAATGCCTTTGACGTCTAATCTTGTAGTAGAGTTATTTGACGTGTGGGGAATCGACTTCATGGGTCTGTTCCCCCCATCTTTTGGCTACATTTACATACTAGTCACTGTTGACTATGTTTCAAAGTGGGTAGTAGCGATACCCACTAGAACTAATGACGCTAATGTTGTTGTTAAATTTTTGAAGGATACATTTTTAGCAGATTTGGCACACCGAGAGCGATCATTAGTGATGGAGGCAGTCACTTTTGCAATAGACTCTTCGATGGATTATTGAAAAAGTACAACATTTCTCATAGAGTGGCTACCCCATACCATCCCCAAACTTCGAGGCAAGTGAAAGTGAGCAACCGAAAGATCAAAGGGATATTGGAACGCACAATGTACCCCTCAAGGAGAGATTGGTCAATTAAATTGAATGATGCCTTGTGGGCATATCGTACAGCATACAAAACTCCAATTGGTATGAGTCCCTACCGGCTAATTTTTGGTAAAGCATGTCACTTACCGTTGAGCTAGAACATAGGGCTTATTGGGCTATTAAGAAGCTCAACATGGACATGGAAAAAGCTGGGGAAAAATGATTACTCCAACTGAGCGAACTTGAGGAAATTCGGGTCGAAGCTTACGAAAATGCCAAGATCTACAAGGAGCGTACTAAGCGCTATCACGATAAAGGGCTCCTCGGTAAGTATTTCGTTCCCAGAATGAAAGTTCTATTATACAATTCATGTTTGCCTTTGCTTCCAGGAAAACTTCATTCTAGGTGGAGCGGACCATACACAATCGCTAATGTACTTCCACACGGAGTAATCGAGTTGCTCAATCCGAAAATGCAAGAACCGTTTAAGGTAAACGGGCATCGTGTCAAGCCATATTTAGAAGGAGACAATAATTTAAATAGCATCAATTTAATAAGTCTCCTCGATGAATAGACACGAAAGCAGCCACGTCTTGCTAAGACGCTAAACTAAGCCCTTAATGGGAGGCACCCATTCGGTATCGTATCTCTTTCGTTATTTTAATTATTTTATCGTATTTTTATTTTTAAGTTTTTTTTAAGGCAATGAGGACATTCTCAAGTTTTGGTTGGGGGTGAATACATTGCATGTTTTCTAAAAATCCAAAAAAAAAAATTAAAATTTTTCAAAAAACATTGTGCGCCGCGGCGGGGACAATTTGTGCCGCGGCGAGTGACTCTCTGTTTCAAAACAATTTTTTTCAAAAAAATAATGTGTACCGCGGCGGGGATAATTTGTGCCGCTGCGAGGGACTTTCTGTCTCGAGCCAAATTTTGAAAAACATGTGCATGCCGTGGCGGGGATAATTTGTGCCGCGGCGAGGGACTTTCTGTCTCGTGCATAATTTCAAATATTTTAACCGCACCGCGGCGGGAAAAAAGTCATGCGGTGGCGCGCCTCTGAAAATTGGGCAGAAAATGCACTCGGGCAAATCAAATTCATTTCAAAAAATTTATTTCAAAATTTTCCCTCACTTTCTCTCCTTTTCTCTCATTTTCTCTCCACTCTCCTCTCCAATTTTTGCCCAAATCTTCACCAAAATTTAAACTTTAGTTCACCAATTCATCTATACAACATTGCTAACACATTTTCATCACTCAATTTCAGAAGATTTGCTCCAAGGATCAAGTTCCTCTCCAAATTCAAGAATTAGGGTTTCAAGATAAATTTGGGGGTTTTTCTTCAAGACTTCATCTGCATTCAAAAGAGGTAAAATTCGTCACATTTCTGCTTCAATTCAGTATTTATTTCTTGGAAATTGTAAAATTTTATCTGAAATTGGAATTAAGTGAAATTTTGGATAAGAGAGGAGCCAATTTTTGGGAATTTTCTGTATTTTCTTAAAATTAAAGTTGTTAGTTGATTTCATTAAGTTTATGAATTGAAATGACCCCCAAAAGAAAGGTTGGTGAAAGTAGTTGCTCAAAGGGGAAAGGAAAAATGGTAGAGGATAAGACTTATGACGCCTCTCGGTTTATAAGCCGATAAGCACAAGAGCGGTACGAGGGTGCCGCCAAAAGGAATAAAGGGTTTGTAAATGAAAGAGGAATGGATTTTGGGCAAGTAGGTGTGATGGGAATTTCTGATATAGTTGAAAGACTAGGATGGAAAAAATTTGCATACGCCCCGGAGGCGGGTGTGAGTTCACTTGTTCGGGAATTCTACGCGAATGTCCTAGAAGCGCGTGATGGAATGGTTTGGGTGAGGGGCGTTGAAGTCTCCTTCAATAGGACTGTGATTAACTCGTACTATGGGTTGAGGGATATTCACAACAGCACGTATGAAACCTACTTAACGCAGGTTGATTACGAAGAAGTAATTAATACCCTGACTGATGGATATGGTAAGTGGGAATATAAGGGGGATATGATGAACATCTTTCAAGCCAAGCATTTAAGGACCCATTCCTGAATTTGGCAATATTTTGTTTACTCTAGATTAATGTCGACTCGGCATTACAGTATAGTCGATCGGGAAAGTGCTATCCTACAATTTGCTATAGAGACTGAGCGGTCCATAGACTTGGGAATGGTGATACAACAAAGAGTGGTGTACTCAGCTGAGCACCACAACATTAGTTACTTCTTTCCCCAACTCATAACCGCCCTTTGTGTCAAACATGGAGTCAAATACTACACGGGCGAGGTCTTATTACAGCCGGTCGAAACATTGACTTTCACTTACATGCAACACCTTACAAGCGGAACAAAGGCTGAGCAAGGAAGTAGGAAAGGTGACTCTTCCAAGAACGCTTCTACAAAAGACAGGTTGGTAAACCTGGAAGCGAAGGTTAATGAGATGCGTCAATACCAAACCCAACAACAAGCATAGTTCAGCGATCACATGAAGTATCAACACGAGTATCAAGGTTTACTCCACCAAATGATTAGCTGCCAATTGACACATAGTGGAATAGACCTCACCCAATTCCAGCCACTTCCACAATATCCGGGCCATGACTTCACATTTAGACAACCGGGGACCAACCCGAGGAGGATAATGACCAACCCGAAGATATGGAGGATTGAGCCTCCTGATTGTAATTTTTCTTTAGTTTATTTTATTTTTATTTTGGACTAATTTTCTTTTGTTTCTTTTTATTTAGCTTTATTTTCATTTTATTTTAGTTGAATTGTTTAACTCTGTTTAATGTTTTCTGTTTTCATTTGCTTTAGTTATAATTTAAGTTTGGATTTGAATTGTGTTGCATATACTTTGAGGTTCAATACATGTTTCATACACACTAATTCTTCATCACGAGAAAAGCGAGGAACAATGAATCGGAGTATATGAGTAGTATACACAATCTCATACGAAAGGGGGGTAACTTCTCACACTTTTTCTTAATTTCTTTTGTTTTTCTTTTTAACATTGAGGGCAATGTAGAAATTAGGTTGGGGGTGGGAAGAATATTCCATGAGCATAAATATGACCAAATTTTAAATTTTTAACTTTCGTCACTTGAATTTTGTTAGGATAGTGTCGTGTCTACTTGAGTCAATCCGAAAGTCTATGATATTAACATGATTGTAATGATGATGATATATGAAAGAAATTAAATTTTTACCTAAGCAACGAAGCACATAAATGTTAGATTCACCTAATTTGAGGATTTTGTGGTTTATGTAGTAGTTTGTATGGTTAGTATGACTATCTTGATTTGTGCAATGTATGCATGTTTATGATATATTTTAAGTCTCAAAAAAGCTCTAGAACTCATTTGAAAACCCATTGAAGCGAAATAATAGAATCAAATGCCACTTAGAAAGTGATTTAGGCCATCTTTGGACCGTTTGGACTTTTCAAGCCTTCCCGTATTATTGTTTTATTCATAGTACACCCTTGAACTCAACATTGAGATACGTTGTAATACCCTTAGTGATAAGAGTACTCAATGTAATATTTGATTTTCATGAGCAATTATGTTATATTTATCTTGCTTCATCATGTTAAAAAAAAGAATAAAAAAAAAATGGAGGGGGGGGGGGGGGGGGGGGGGGGGGTGGAAAGAAAATCAAGCAAAGGATCCAAGGGACATATGGAATTTATAGGAGGATGAATAAGAACACTTGGTGGAAAAAGTTGAAAATAAGTTTGTGAAATGAGAAGTACTCTTATCCTAGTGAAAATATTATTTCCGTACTTTCATAATCACACACCTAACCACAACTTTACAAGCTTAATGAAGTCCTATTGATTCTAGGTAGTTTGATTTCTATATTAGTGGAGATAGATTTGAAAAGTGAGCATATGGAGATAGGAAGTGCAAAATTCTCATTCATATTTTACTTGCACATTTATGAGATATTAAAATGTAATCTATGAATATCATGCATGACACGATCAGATAGTGTAACCAACAGGTATGTGGTTTGATTGGTTGTTCAAAATTCGATCACTAAGATGGGTTTGATATTTGGACTGTTTTTGAGCTTAAGTGATTTTTAATTATTTCGTATACCATTTGTTGTTAACAATTTTTGAGACATATGCATGGATTGATTCAAGTATGTTTTGAGTCTTTATTTAGTTTTGTTAGTTACGATGTTTGCGGGTATCGTCACTGGAAACCCTCACGAGACTATAACTCGTCCACTAGGGCCACCTAGGGGTTTAAAGGCTTGTTGCATACGCTAAATGCGACCATGACAATCTACGGAAGTGATTCTAGTTAATTTAGTTTATTCGTTTTATTTTAATCTTTAGATCTCTCCTCTTGCTAGAGACTAGCAAGAAGCTGGTTGGGGGTTGTGATGAGTGCCCGAAAAGCACTAATATTTCGTGATTAATTGTGCTTAATTGTTTAAAATATAGATTTGTTATAAATGTTTATTTGATTATTTTCATAAATCTATCCATTCGGAATCACGGGTATGCTTTAGTGCATTTTAAGTGTTTTTAGCGTCAAATGAGTCAAATAATGAAAACACGCAAAAACGGAACACTTACGGCCCTCGGATCATGAGTTACGAGGTAAACGAGACAAATATGTAAGCCTTACATAACGAGCCATCACATATGTAAGGGGGTAAACGTGAAGAAACTGAAGACAACGCGCGCCGCAGCGAGAAAAAGTCATGCCGCGGTGGGGAGCTCTCGGGTTTTAACTATATTTTCAGAATTTGTGTTGCGCCGCGGCGTGCCTATTCCTATGGCAATCAGGATTTGTGTAAACCCTAAATACCCCCTTAGACTCCCCCTTACATACAACTCGAACAACTTTGATACAACTTTACACTTTACAATTTTGCGACCAAACAAGAGATTCATTTAATTTTGGGAGCTTTTCCACACTCAAATGAAGCAAGAGAAACCATTCTAAGGATTCAAGGAAGCCGTCGAAAATCGAAGATTAAGCTTTTGGAGAAGAACGCTATTTCATCCATAAGCGGTATTTAGATATAGGTTTTCCTTGTTGTTATAGAATTATATTTTCTTCTTCTTTCGTTGAAGTGTATGATCATATTTTATTTGTCTATGAATATTAATATGAACATGAACGGCTAATTTCATTATGGATGTTTAGTTTGTGTTGCCATGTTTGCTAGAATTGTGTATGTTGTATATTTTATTGATTTAATATAAATAAATTACCTTTTGATTAAGAGCATGTTTAGATATTTAATTATGAATTATCATGAGCCAATTTGAGATTTGTAGTTAGGTTGAAAAATATAAGAATTTAATTATAGGAACGTCACCTTAACTCTATTCCGAAACACTTAATCAAAGCTTCAAATTAGTGACTTAGTCATAGCATTAGTTTGATTGGCATGTATTTCCTTGCGCATAATTTGATTGCTATTTGATTTACTCCGACCGAAGGCAGTTAATTAGTTAATCAACAAAGAGATTTACCCCTACCGAAGGCAGTCTCGTAATTAAAAGGAAAGCCGGTAATATTGTTTATATAGAATGTTCATGTTATTTCACCATATCTTTTCGATGCAAGCATGGTCAACTAAGCTAAACGTCCATACATCCTCCATTGATTTTTAATCCATTTGAATTGATTGTTAAATTACGATTTTATTTTTGTTTAATTGTTCGTACCTTATTCTCGTCACAAATCAAACACCTTTTTACAGTTTTACTAGATTTAGGACTCTAGTTGCTTAGAGTTTTAGTTTCACTAGAACTCTATTTAATTAGTGTTTTATTTGCATTAGAACTCTATTTAGATTAGAAAGAAGGTTATTTAGAACCACTGCAATTCCTTGAGAGACCGACCATGGAAGTTGCTTATTACTTTTCTACGAGTGATTCGTACACTTGTGAGTACTAAATTTATCACATCATCTTCCTAATCTAAATAGAGTTCTAATGCAAATAAAACACTAATTAAATAGAGTTCTAGTGAAATTAAAACTCTAAGCAACTAGAATCCTAAACCTAATAAAACTGTAAAAAGGTGTTTGTTTTGTGACGAGATCAATGATACGAACAATTAAATGAAAACAATATTGTAGATTAACAATTAATTTAAATGGATTAAAAATCAATGGAGGATGTATGGACGTTTAGTTTGGTTAGCCATGCTTGCATCGAAAGGTGATGGTGAAATAACATGAACGTTCTATATAAACAATATTACCGGCTTTCCTTTTAATTACGAGACTGCCTTCGGTCGGGGTAAATCTCTTTGTTGATTAACTAATTAACTGCCTACGGTTGGGGTAAATCAAATAACAATCAAATTATGCTCAAGGAAATAAATGCCAATCAAACTAATGCTATGACTAAGTCACTAATTTGAAGCTTTGATTAAGTGTTTCGGAATAAAGTTCAGATGACGTTCCTAAAACTAGATTCTCAGATTTTTCAACCTAACTATGAATCTCAAATTGGCCCATGATAATTCATAATTAAATATCTAAACATGCTCTTAATCAAAAGGTAATTTGTTTATATTAAATCAATAAAATATTCACCATACACAATTCTAGCAAACATGGCAACACAAACTAAACATTCATAATGAAATTAGCCGCTCATGTTCATATTAAAATTCATAGACAAATATAATATGATCATACACTTCAACGAAAGAAGAAGAAAGATATAATTCTATAACAACAAGGAAAACCTAGATCTAAATACCGCTAAATGGATGGGATGACGTTCTTCTCCAAAAGCTTTATCTTCGATTGTCGACGGCTTCCTTGGATCCTTAGAATGGTTTCTCTTGCTTTGTTGAGTGTGGCAAAGCTCCTAAAAATTGAGTGAATTGCTTGTTTGGTCGCAAAATTATTGTGTGTAAAAGTTGTATTTGAGTTGTATTGTAAGGGGGAGTCTAAGGGGGTATTTATAGATGTAAGGATTTACACAAATCTTGATTACAACAGGAATAGGCGCCGCGCGGCATACATTTTTCCCGCCGCGGTGCAACACAAATTCTGAAAATAATGTCAAAACCTGAGAGCTCCCTACCGCGGCATGACTTTTCCTCGCCGCGGCGCGTGTTGCCTTCCTTTTCTTCATGTTTACCCCCTTACATATGTGATGGCTCGTTATGTAAGGCTTACATATTTGTCTCGTTTAGCCCGTAACTCGTGATCCGAGCGCTGTAAGTGTTTCGTCTTTGCGTGTTTTCATTATTTGACTCATTTGACGCTAAAAACACCTGAAATGTACTAAAACATACTCGTGATTCCGATTGGATAGATTTATGAAATTAATCGAATAAACAACAAATAATAAATCTATTTCTAAACAATTAAGTGCAATAAACCACAAAATATTAGTGTTTTTCGAGCACTCATCAGCAGGTAGCGTATTGAAATCTTTAACAAATTTGCAATAAAAGCTAGCTAAACCATTAAAACTCTTAACTTCAATAATAGACTTAGGTGTAGGCCAATCCCTAATCGCCTTCACTTTCTCTGCATATACCTCTATTCCCCTATAACTCACTACAAAACCAAGAAAAACTATTTTTTTTCATGCAAAAATAGCACGTTTTCATATTAGCATATAATTTTTCTTTTCTTAACAATTCAAGTACAACACGCAAATGCATAACATGCTCTTCCAAGTTTTTGCTGTAAATGAGAATGTCATCAAAATAAACAACCACAAATTTTCCAATTAAGGCACGTAAAACATGATTCATTAATCTCATGAAAGTACTAGGTGCATTAGTTAACCCAAAAGGCATGACTAACCATTTATATCATCCATGTTTTGTTTTAAATGTGGTTTTTCACTCATCACCTTCTTAAATCCTAATCTGAAGATATCCACTTTTAAGATCAATTTTTGTAAAAATGCATGAACCATTCAACTCATCTAACATGTCATCCAACCTAGGAATGAGATGTCTATGCTTTACCGTCATGTTGTTGATAGCTCAACAATTAACACACATTTGACTTGATCCATCCTTCTAAGGCACAAGTAGCACTGATACTACACATGGGCTCTAACTTTCCCTCACTACCCTTAGTCAAAAATTCTTGGACCTGCCTTTGGATCTCCTTGGTATCATCTGGATTGATACGATAAGATGGTCGATTTGGAAGAGATGCTCCAGGAATGAAGTCAATCTGATGTTTAATCCCTCTCAATAGTGGTACACCGTCTAGGATCTCTTCAGGAAATACATCCTCAAATATCTGCAACAAAGAAACAGTAATATTGGCAATGAATTGTCAAGTTCGTTAGTAGAAAAATTAGTCTCATTGTACAAAAGTATAAGTATAGACCGTTTTTTCAAAATGGCTTGTTCTACATCACTCGATTTTGCGTAATAGCTCACTCTCTTTTTTTCTATTTCTTTTTTCTCTCTCTCCTCTACTCTTTTCTTTCATCTCACTCTTCTCTCCTACCTTCTCCTTCCCTTTCTTTTCTTTAACTATCTTCAATTGATCCTCAAAGACTTGCTTAGGAGTGAGAGGTACTAGTGTAATATTCTTTCCATCCTTAACAAAATAATATTTGTTCTTATATCCGTCATGTGTAACTTTCCTATCATATTGCCATGGCCTTCATCTTTATATTTTTCAATGGAGAAAGACACTAAAACTTGTTTGTTGACCTTCACTTCTTCACTATCGTTCAACCATTGCAACTTGTATGGTTGAGAGTGTTTGATTGTACGCAACCCTAATTTCTTAACTAAGGTAGTACTAGCCACGATGGTGCAACTCCCTCCATCAATAATTACATTGCACACCTTGGCGTTTACATGACACCTTGTGTGAAAGATGTTCTCTCTTTGTTGTTCCATATCTTCATCTTTGAATTGGACACTCGAAGATCTCCTTATCACAAGAGCCTCTCCATCAACGGGCCTTATCTCCTCATCACTAGCATCTTCTAGTGATGGCATCTTCTCATCTTCACTATCATCATCCGTTCCAATCTCACCATTGGCTTGGGTGATCATTGTCCTATTATTTGGGCATTAAGATGCAATGTGACCCCTACCAAGACAACGAAAAAATTTAATATCTCGATTACGTGTTGGGTTTTTAACTTTGTCTTTTTCTTTACTAGCCTCCATCTCTTTGCCTTTGTTTGAATCAAATCTTGGCTTGGAGATAGTTCCTTCATCCTTCTTTCAATTAGCTTTCCATGATGTAGTCGGATTCAATTTTGGTATTGTTGGGCTTGCTTTTGGTGGTATCGATTGGTTACTCCTTTTTCTTAATTGTCTCTCCACCTTGATTGCCATATGAATCATGTCTTCCAATTCCACATAGTGATGAAGTTCTACAACATTAGCAATGTCTTGATTTAAGCCATTCACAAACCTAGCCATTGTGGCTTCTCTATCCTCCTCTACATTGGCTCTAACCATGGCCACCTCCATCTCTTTATAATACTCATCTACTGACCTAAATCCTTGGTTGAGTCTTTGTAATTTCTAATAGAGTTCAATATAGTAATAGTTTGGAACAAACTTCTTCCTCATGATAGTTTTCATATCCTCCCAACTATCAATTGCTCTCTCTCCATTCCTCCTCTGACCAATAACTAACTGATCCCACCAATTTAATACATAATCAATAAATTCAATTACTGTTAATTTACCTTTTTCTCTTTGACATAGTTGTGATACTCAAAGATGTGCTCAACTTTCTTCTTCCATTCTAGATATAACTCAGGGTTATTCTTCCCTTGAAAAAATGGCATCTTCATCTTAATACTTCCCAAATTTCTATCTACTATGTCGTTAGGCCTATGTAGTGGTCTTTACATACCTCCCCTTCCATGTCTTCCTCCTTTAGGCCCATGCCTTCTGCCTATGGGAATCCTTTCTTCATCCTCCTCATAATCTCCATCCAAACTTTCTTCATCAAACTCCTCCCCAACGTAAGCCCCCTATCAGGCCTTCTAACATTCGAAACACCTTGCAGTAAGTTGGCGATAGTAGTCTCTTGTCTCTCCACTCTCTCATTCATACTCACCATGACGACATTCATTCATTCCATGGATTGTTGTAATGCCCTCATCATAAATGTGATATGTGGTCTTTCCTCTAAGCTATTACTGTCAGACATTCTTACAACAACTAATACAACAAACGTAAGGATCCCTCTTTTACTTCATGTTTTTATCGCTCGGATTGATCGCTCAAGCACTCTTAGCTCTTTAGCAAACCAAACCCTTCAAATTTTCCAAACAATTGTAGAATTTTGTAATCACCAAGTATAGTTTGTAATATCCAATTGTTAAGCACAAAGGAAACTAACTCAATGTGTTTTGAATTTCTAACTCTATAATTTGGAACAAAGTAAAAATCAAGCAAATTGATATTCGTGATAACCAAACGAACAAAGAAATGATACGTTAAAAGTATAAACGTTACTTTAACGAAAATTTCATAGAATTCTTGGAAATTACAATATCTTTTTTTTTTTTTTAATTTCTGAAAATATCTTCTTCTTTTTTTAATAAATATTTTGAAGGATATTTATGCAAGATATTTCTAAGAGATATTTTCTCTTCTCTTTTTTTTTTGAAAAATTCAAGAGATATAATTTTGTTCCGAAATTACGATACTAACAAAACTCAAAAAATTACCAAACTACCCACTCCTCTTACAAACAAAAATCTAAAAAAAAATTTGATATAAAAATCTCCCCAAATCTGTCCAAAAAGTGCAAGAAACATAATACACAAACTAAAATTTTTCAAGAACATGCAAGAAATGAAAGAACAACACAGATTTTAAGAATTTTTTTATTTTATATTTTTTTCAAAAATGACAATGACAATGACAAGAACAAATATAGGAATATGAAATTACGATCAAGAGCTCTAATACCAAATGATGCGAACCCGAGAGCATGAATCTTACAACCCACAAACACAAAATGGTTTGAGAACCACAAGAGATACGATCTAAGACCCAGCACTAAATTAGCATTCAAATCCTAAAAAAAAAGATCAAATTTTTGTTAGCAAGAACTGATCTTAACACATGAATATTACGCACTACGAAATAAGAAGATAAGAAATGCCACAAAATTTTGTAAATCCTTTGATAAGTTGGTTGAAAAAAAGATCAATGAGCTTTCAATCTCTGAATAATTGATTTTGAGTCAATTTTATATTTATGCCAAAAGTTGTTTACACCTGAGACTTAAAGTGTATTTATAGCAAGCAAACAAAAACCTAAAAGCAAAAAAATCTAAGCCATTGATTTTAATCCCATGGTTAACAAATTACAAGATATTTTAACTTTGCTGCGGCGGACTAGGCTCGAGATCTCCAAAAAGTACGCAGGCTGCCGCAAATGAAAATTCCTGCTGCATCAAAAAGCCCAATATGCCAATCCAAGAGTTTGGTGCTGCAGCGGCTAATTTTACATATCGCAACGCACGTTTGAAAATGACTCCCAACCAAAAACACAGAGTTGGTCGTCGTGGCGGCTAAAAATTCATGCCTCGGCGCAAAGGTCCTTCTAAAAATTATGCCCTCAATTCATTGACCAGATCCTCCAACGCAATGTAATCACTTCTTGACTTCTCTTGATCATGAATCAACTCTTGAATGAGCCCATTTTAAACTTCCTTGAGTTGTTTCATCTTGGATAGTGTGATCGGTCTGTTCGAAATTTGTAATGGTCTTTGATTCTTATCACTAAGTAGATATACCAGCAATCCAGGATCTGACCACTGGAAAGGTATTACTAGATTACTTAGATACTTAAGATACAAACGTAGTTATGGACTGTACTACACAAGATATGTAGCTATATTAGAAGGATACAAGTGAGACAAACTTGATATTTGATATGAAAGACTCTAAGTCTACCAGTGGATATGTGTTTCACACTAGGTGGTGCAGTTATTTCATGGAAGTCATCTAAACAGACTTGCATAGCTAGATCCACGATAGAATATGAATTCATCGCTTTGGATAAATGTGGCGAAGAGGCCAAATGGTTACGCAATTTTTTAGAGGATATTCCAAAGTGGCCTAAGCCTGTGCCTGCAATTTGCATCCATTGTGATAGTCAATCTGCAATTGGTAGGGCACAGAGCAACATGTATAATGGTAAGTCTCGACATGTACGTCGCAGACATAATACCATTAGATAACTACTCTCAACCTGGGTTATTTCTATTGACTATGTGAAGTTAAAGGATAACATAGCGGATCCGTTGACCAAAAGGTTAAATCGAGAGTTAGTTGATAAGTCATTGAGAGGAATGTGACTAAAGTCCATGAAAGAAAAGAGGATTTACAAAGAAAACCCAACCTAGCTGACTGAGATCCCAAGATCTAGGTTCAAAGAGACAACCTAATTGCAAAGACTTAGTGAGATCACTGTGGGGGGTTCACCCTCAAGTCCACTTCTATGAATTAAATACAGTGATACTTGTAAGTAGAGGTTAAGCTAATGATTTTAATGATTCTTACGAAGAGAATATCGAGCGGAGTATTGGAGGGTAGGGCTCAATTCTTTAGAAACTCTCGCAGAACTAGGCATGTGTTCATGGCCAAAACAAACACAACAGTGAGAACTGAATTGTGTCAGGAAAGATTTTTGTGTGAAGTATGTCATTGCTTACATAAACGACAGAACAGTTCAAGGACATCGTGCTACTGGTCAGCCAGTAAGGTAAATATATTTTCACAAGGGAAGGTTCAAAGGTTAACGCCAACCTATCCTATGCAGGTTTCGAACCGTTGAACTCTATCTTCGTGTCAAAACTGATTTGAAATCTCCGTCAATTTTTATCGTTTGGTCTATTTTCTTCTTTATTGCTTTATCGTTTTATTTTTCTTTAAATTTTTTTGTCCAATTGATTTACGAGCTCTATCTATATATATAGATATAAGCCAAGAAAGGAATGACGAATAGAAAAAGAAAGAGAGTACAGTAAAAAAAAGAAGAAAAAATTAATAGTAAAAGTTTGGTACAAGTTTTCACATTCTAGAGTTAGGTTTCATCTCATAGAGTTCAAACACTTAAATGTTTGTTGATAGCAAACTGTGGTGTAAGTTTGTTATTAGTTGATCATTATATCATGGGAGATAATTTTCTAGATTTTTCAAACACCCACGATGAGAGAAAAAAATTATCTTAAAGAACCTAAAACCTAATTCTTTTTGCCTCTATAAACAACTCCTCCACCACACTTTTTTTTTTTTTCTCATTTCCATTACTTGATCCAAACACAATTCCTTTACCACTTTTCTTCCTCAATCCATCTTCTTTCACATGATTTAGGACCTTCATATTCATGTTTAAGCATAGCCATTCACCATACTATGCATACTTACCTCCAAATCCAATACACACATCAATGGCAACCTCACAGAATCTACAATGGTGAGTTATCAATCCACAATAATAACAAAACTTAGGAAGCCTCTCATACTTAAATTCGACCCACACATTGTCATGCTTGTATGGAATATAAGACCTAAGAACCAAAACCTTTGAAACAGAGAGCTGAATACGCTCTTTTATTAACATCAAAGAACCACCAGATAGGGAGAACCTATCAACCTCCAAAAAAGGACCGCCAAAACTAAAATCCTTCGCACAATTGCATCCATTGCAATCCAAGGGAATATCATGGACTTGGATCCAAATTGGGGTAAAATCAAATAGGAGATTTGATGGATACATACATAGCTCAAGCTTTTGAATCACAACAAGACTGTTATCAAAGCACTACGTTGCTTTCTTCAGCAATCGCTCCAAAATAGAAAATAATGGTCCATCTATCCATCTCCTTGAGATCTAAACCACCAAACTTTGTACATACCTTGTGTGGTAGTCGTCAATCCTTGAGTTTGGGCAACATAGAGCAAGGGCCAAAGTAAAAAATATTATACTATATGTTAGAGTGAGGCATTATAAATGGTATCAGAACATGGTTCAACTAAAAATATAGCTAATGAGGACATCAAGCCCTTTTTGGGGGATAATTGTGACAATCATCAATTCATTGAACTTAGGCAAGATAGGGTAGTTTTTTTAGTAATTTGTATGATTTTTATGTAATTAAAACTCATAATTTTGAATATATTTTTGCTAGTTTTAAAAAATATTAGCTTATAATCTAAATATAAATTATTTAGGCTCAAAGCTCAATATAACAATCAATGAGAATTACTTGTATTATTTACTTTCTCTTTTTTATATTTATTGAATTTTATAATATTTTTAAATTTGTTTTAATAAATATATACATTTCTATTTATTAAATTTGTACATTTTAATGATTTAATTGGTCACTTGATACTTAGGGGTGGTAATTCGTGCGTGTTGGGTTAGTTCGAATTTAATTCGTGTCATGAACGGCCAATCCTAACCCAGATTGAATTTAATTCGAGTTATGAACTGTCAACTTTAACCCGAACTAAAAAAATTTAGGCTGGACCAAATTAGCCCGAATTGGCCCAAACTTTTATTTACATATATTAATTAGTCTTTTTTACCTTATTTAATCTGATATTAATTAAAAATATTATAATTTTTTTTTATAATTTTTAATCTAATTAGAATAATAAAAGATTTTAACTAAATTTAATACATTCTAATAATATTAAATATACAAATAAAAATTTTGTTACAAGTTTTTACAAAATTAAAAAGTAAAATTTTGAAAGTCATAATGATATTACAAAATAACTCAACGAGCTATTATCTAAAATTAAAGTAAATAAATATTTTATACTTAAACTTCATATGATTATGATTAGTGATGTTGTAAATTCTCTATATTATGAATTAACTTCAACATGTAAAAAAAATAATAACAACAATATATGATAATAATTATAATTATTTTTTATTTTTGTGTCATCGGACTGGCCTTAACTCAACTCTAATTTTTTTCGTTTTATTCTAGTTGGCTCAAATTGAACCCAAATTTAATTCATTCGTATTTAATTCATATTTTTTAATTTATATTTAATTTAAACAATCATATTATAAATTATTACCCCTAACTCAAGTGACCAATTTCCGTGAAATTTTATTACAAAGTTAAATGACATTTTTACAACATTCTTAAATTTATGATACTTTTGTAACAAAATAAAGTTGAGCCATATATCTGTAACATTGATAAAAATTTGATGGTATAACAATTTATTTACCGCCATGTAATTATCAATCAAGACAACATTAATATTAGGTTTGCTTACTGCTGAAGATCATTTTTTTTTTTCCTAATACTCAAGATTATGGCTTTAGAGCTATTTAACATTTACTTATTAGAATATTTCAAACCCAAAATTTTATTTTTGCACAACTTTTATACTATTTTAGTACAAAAATTGTATTTTTTTTTTTTTATCTCCAATCCACTATACTAAATATTACACTAAAAAATATATTCTTTAAAATATTCTTTTAGTGCAACTTTTGAACTAAAATAATGCAAAAATTGTATTATCATTATTTATCTCCAATTCATTACACTAAAAAATATATTTGAAAGAAAATTTAAAAATAATAATACATGAACAGTATTGCACTATATGAATAGTGTCTATATTCATGGCACTATTTTAGTGTAAAGTTATAGAGCTTATTTGGAGCAACTTTAATACAAAAATAAAAATATAAAGTCTCATTAAAAATGCTCTTACAGTGTAAAGAAGCGAGTGCCCCACCTTACATAATAATGATAAAATATAGTATTTATACATGAAATTTTTTTTTTTTCTTTTAATAAGGAGGGACATTTTATTAATTTTAACTTGTAATGAAAACATCATGTGTCTATAAAATTTATATAGAATCAGTTTCGTTCGTTGATCGGGAAAAAAAACTAATGAATCTACATAAAAAATAAAAAAATAAAAAATAAATTATCACTACTCTCATAGTACTCCAATATAATAAAATGTACTAATTTAATTTCATTTGATTACTAATTTGGCATTTCTTAGCATTTGCAAGGCAAATAACAAATTGATGAGAGATATTTTGATCTTTTTAATATTTTAAAATTAAAATTATTATTTTTTACTTTTTTTTTTTTTTCTCCCTCATCCTTTTTTCCTTCCCCTCTCTTTTTCTTTTTCTTTTTCTTTTTCTTTTTCTTTCCAATATTATTACTAAATATCAATATCAAATGTTCAAAATTAGCTCACTCAACCTTCAAACTATGTATCAAACACAAATAACTAATGTACATGAAGCTTAAATAAGAATTTATCACAAGTCTTGGTAAACACCCTCTGGAGAAATCACTGTCTGCATGGTCCACTAAAACAAACATAAATATGCATCAATAATAAAAACGATGTACACATACGTAAGATATACCAAAACCCTAATCAAATATACTTGTCACATATAAATTTCTCAAAATCCACCTTTGCAAGAGAGCTTTGTTTTGCTTTGCAATGCGCAAACAAGGTAGGTGATTTAGGAAGTGGTAGATTAAACTGGAGATTATGAAGCATAAATACAACTGTTGCCATTCCAGGCCTATCAGCTGGATCTTCCTGAACACATAACAACCCAACATGTATACATCTACCAACTTCCTTTTCCAAATGTGAGCCTTTCAAAATTGGATCCATCAGTTCTAGTGAAGTCCCAGCCTTCCATTGCCTCCAAACCTACAGTGTATTAATATTCATCTATTAATTAGCACTGACTATTAAATGAACAATCCAAAAAAAAAAAAATTCCCAATTGTACTTACATAGTACAGAAAGTCCTCAGCATTTCCTGGTTTGATAAAATCCCTGCTCATTTTACCACTTATGATCTCCAACACTAAGACACCGAAGCTGAATACATCCGATTTCACCGAGAATTGTCCATGCATTGCATACTCTGGAGACATGTAGCCACTACAAATCTTTCATTATTAAACACTAATTATTTTTCAACTATTTACTTCTTATAGAAAAATGATATTATGTGTCGGTTTGGAACCCTATTTTTTTTTTTTTTGATTCAAAGTGGTTTCAAATACCTTAAAACACTTTCAAGGTTTTTGATAATCCTCATAAAAAGTGGTTTCAAAATTTTGAAAAGTATTATTCGTACTTTTAGAAAATGGGTAGTGTCATTTTAAACAACTTATAACAATGTTATGTCAAACACTTAATGTTTTTCTTTAAACTATTTTAATCAAATCACTTTATTTCAAACCACTTTTCTTAAAATCACTTTTAAAAAAAGCATGTTCAAACGGAACCTATATATATATATATATATATATATATATATTGAGTGTAAATATGTTCAAATTATTAAGTTTTTAATTAATTTTGAGTGATAAAGTCTAGAAATTAAAATACAAGGGAAACAATTCTATTTTATACATATAATTTGTCTATAATTTCATAGCTATTACAATTTGCAAACAAAATTTTCTTTGTAAGAGGTGAAACCCAAATAGATTCGCCCCTGTTATTCTGAATAAATGAAGTATAGAAAATGAAGGGAAAAAAAAGAAAGAAAGAAAGTAATTACAAGGTTTTATTAATGTTTTTATTTTCTTAGGAGAAACAAACATAAATTGAACACTTGTAAACAATCATATGCTATGAAGGGCAAGATCTTTATGTATTATACTATACTGGTGCTAAAAGACTTACAATGTGCCTATAACTCTGCTTGTATTTCTTTGATTTTGATCCAAGGTGAATGTTCTTGCCAAACCAAAATCTGAAATTTTTGGATTCATTTCTTCGTCTAACAGAACATTACTAGGTTTAAGATCACGATGCACAACATTGAGATGCGAATCTTGATGAAGATATAGCAGTCCTCTAGCAATCCCTCTTATAATATTGTAGCGTTTTGGCCAGTCTAGTTGTCCTTGTTTTTTAGGATCTTTATTTATTTATAAACAATGCAGATTCATATTAAAAAATGAAATACTTTGTAAGTTAGGCATTAATTAAGAACAAAGAAAAGAAACTCACCAAATAAAAAGTAGTCAAGGCTTTTGTTAGACACAAACTCATAGACTAGTATTTTCTCTTCTCTTTCAAGGCAAAATCCTAATAGTCTAACAAGATTTCGATGCTGAAGCTTGAATAACAACGTCACCTCATTTCGAAATTCTTCTGCACCTTGTCCGGAGTTGTTTGATAACCTCTTTACTGCTACCATTTGCCCATTTGAAAGTTTTCCCTAAGCATGTCATTATCACCATTACCACTTGTTTGTAATTTTCATCTATAAATCTATATCAAGATTAAAAAAAAAAAAAAAAACATGAATAACATTGAACTACCTTGTAGACGCTGCCAAATCCGCCTTCACCAATCTTGTTATTACAACAAAACTGGTTTGTGGCAGCTTCAATAGTCCTGAAATCATACTGCCAACACTCTTGGCTTGTAATATGAAACTCTACTGCATATATAACATCAGAAAACAAAATGAGTGAAAATGAAAGTGGTACTAGATTTTCATTTCTCTTAGAGATTATCATATTATACAAATGTACATATGAAGGTGTAAATGTACCTTTTTTATCTTTTGCAGCATATCTTATCTTCCTATATATTTGGTTCTTTAAGTAATAGCATAAAGTTGATAGAAGCCCCAAAAAGGCAATTGTAACAACAATTAAGAATATGGTTTCCTTCGACATCTTCCGTTTTCCTGAAAATCAAATACTATGCTCAGTAATCGCACATTTAAATTTGCAATTTTCCTTATAATTTACAATAAAAAATTATTTGGAAGATTTTGAACCCTTTAAAGCCTAAGATGTAATATTATTGTTATTTACACTTTTCTTAGATGATGACATTGTGTTCCAATTAGCCAACGATAACATGAAAATTTTGATTCAAGAGTTGCTTATGAGTATTACCACTAGAACTTGTTGCGTGCCATGGAAATGAGAGATGTGAAGGCAGAGGAGAAGTAGCTGGTGGAGCAGATAAGGAGTATTCGAAAGGAAATCTTCCATATCTCATAATGCAACTTGGCCTAAGAATTCTTCCCTCTTGTTTCCCATAGCAGCAGTCAGTAATATCCATAGAGGAACCATATAGACATTGGCTACACTGAGTTGCTGTTAGGTATGGAGTGCATTGCAACAGCCCATAGAATGTATCAGATCCTGTAAAGCTTACTGATCCGGTAGCAAACAATTTCGTTGATGATAAGGCCTTCGGCAAAAGCTTCTTTAAACCACTCAAAATCTGCTCAATTTCAAACATATCTGCAGCTTCTTCCCTATCATGTTCAATTACCTTTGGACTATTTTCCATATCTGAGAAGCTAGACCTGTCTGAGTACCTTAACATGCATTCATCGAGCCATATGATTGCTTCTTTCTGTTTTGGACATGAATTCTGGATGGCTACACCACTGGCTTTGACACAATTGTAGCACATTTTGGGGGATATATTGGCATTGCATAGGAAGAGACCAAAGACTTGATTAGGAAACTGGCCAATGCTAGTCTTGTAAAATCCATTGCTATGAAGAGCATTGGTGTACAAGGAATAAAAGGTGGCTTTCAGGTTTTCTGCATAGGGTGAACCTAAGTTGTAGTTACTGGTTCCCGTACAGCGAAAATCCTTTGAGGCTGTAACAGAAATGAAAATGAGATTGGCAGACAGAAAAAACTGCAAGCCACAAAATGTCATTTTGAAGTTCACTCAGGAAATGTAAGAAGAATAATGTTTGATAAGATTATGCATTGCTTAAAGTACTCATGAAATTTGTAATTGCGGCTAGCTTTACTTTTTTGTTTGGGAAGAATATTCAAAATGCATATTCTTGTGTTGCGGAGTACTGAGTTTTGGTTTAAACAATTGCAATAAGGTGGAAACTTGCCAATCTGGGATAATTGTGTAAATGTCCAAATCAACCAAGTAGCAAAATTCGAATTTTCAAACTCTTGGCTGGCCTTAAAAAACTGCCAAGGAATAAAAATCTAAAACAATTTATTCCAAGTTAAAAGGTATTTTGCAGAGTGCTTGACAGAAGAAAATATTAATAAATCATGCAGAGTTCTCAGCTATATACAGCAAGCAATGTGGCTTTCTAGTTCACCTCATTCCTTTGGCATATTTTTTATTTTTCCACCGCAGTGAATAAAAAAATAGGTTCTGTCTCTACCTTTAAACAGCAAATAAGGTCAATTGTTTGAGTTGATTCACCTTTTTCCCATGGCCAAAAGACAAGTTTAATTTTAGTTCCCTCAGTCACTTTGCTTCTAATGATTTATTACAAGTATATGAAGGTAAAGTATTTATTCTGATTTTGAAGAGACAAAGTTAAACTATAGTGAGAGTCCTACCAACCTTAGTGAGACCTTCAATTGAGAATTTTAGTTCAGGAAATTAAAACGTTTTTCCTATAATAGCCCAAGTAATCTACCCCAATTGTTACCATGTGGAACTTTGTTCAGACATACCCAATAATATCCCCCCTCCAAATAAGTACCATGATTCAGCAGCTAAGATAAGCATATTTATACATAGGTGCTTTCTGTTTCTAAGTTAACTTATTAGGTGCAGTATCCAAGTCTTTATTAACCACGAATCACCTCATTCTAATCAATATGGAACTTTGTAAGCATGCATCCAACAAAATTTCAGATATTAATAATTCAAAACTTGAACAAGTTAAGCAAGTGAAATTGATCTATCGTTTCTTCTATAAGATAATTTCAATATCGA